>JANFOE010000166.1:0-1200000 GCA_025667525.1 Glebionis coronaria
ATTATATATATATATATTATATATATATATATATATATATATATATATATATTATATATATATATTATATATATATATATATATATATATATATATATATATATATAGTATATATTATATTATATATAATATATATAGTATATATATATATATATATATATATATATATATATATATATATATATATATATATATATATATATATATATATATATATATATATATATATATAGTGTAACTTTCTTTTCAGAACCATTTTAAGTGTCAGAACTATCAGAACTATCATTTGTACGTTATATAATGCACTGATATACATGTTTTAAAGCATAATGGCTTGACTGTAAATAAATGGTCAAAAGAATGGTCAGGAAATCAATAAATATGGGCATAAAAGGAATTGCAAAAAAATATTTTTCATAAAAGCTGTCATTTTTTTAGAATAACAGTTAATTCCATTTATCCATCAAGATCTCTTCATTCATCTCTCAAACAAAAAAAAAACCTAGCCTCCTATATCTCTCAAAATCTCGATCCAAGATTAACAGAAATCAAATCATGTATCTATTAATCGGCACATCTCTATCTTTGTTCATCTAGATCAGACGTCGATGCTCGTTACTTTATTAATGATTAAAAAACCCACTTATCTTTGTTCATCTTTGTTCATCTAGCCTGAAACCCAGATACATGTTCTATTTTAATTATTCTTAATCCCACTTTGTCATTTCACCTTAACTGAATAGATCTATTAAATGAAAATTCAAAAGTTTGGATCTATAAAATCAATTTGTCAGGTCTTCGTGGGTTTCATTTTGTCAGCGGAGAAGATTAGGTGGCGTTGACTTTGTTCTTTAACAAAGACGAAACATATAGCAGGTTCTTTCACAATTCATTTTTATGTGTACATCGTATTCAATCTTTGCCCTTTATTTTTTTCTAGTTTTAGGATATAACTGGATATTTAGCCAATCTTTAAATCAATTAAAAAAGTTACTGAACTTTATTCATTTGTTTCAAGATATGCGGGTGTTATTTTTTTTAATATCACTCTTTTTATTGTTTCAACATGTATGTTTTTTTTACTATAAACATGTATGTTTTTTTTTTACTATAAACATGTATGTTTTTTTTACCATAAACATGTATGTTTTTCTACTATAAACATGTATGTTTTTTTTACTATAAAACATGTATGTTTTTTTGTGGCGGACATGTATGTTTTTAGAAAATAATGTATGTTTTTTTGTGACAGACATGTATGTTTTTTGGTGGCGGACATATATGTTTTGGTGCAAGGCTCAAATTATTGTAATTTCCTTTTTACAGGTTATCAATGTTTTTTGGAAGGCGTGCATACATGTTCTTGGAACACGTGCATACATGTTATTGAAAGGGTACGTACATGTTTTTGGAAGGGCTGCGCACATGTTTTCAAAAGGGTGCCAATGTTTTGGAGGCGGACATGTATGTTTCTGGAGGCGGACATGTATGCTTTGAGGCGGACATGTATGTTTCTGAGGCGGGACATGTACGTTTTTAGAAGCGGACATCTATGTTTTTAGTATAAGTATGTTTTTAGAGACAGACATGTATGTTTTTTGGATATTTCAAATAGATATTTTTGTTCACATATGCTTAATTGTATTAAATATTAGTGCACGTGACAACCCGGATAACATAATTCAGAGAAAATATATGTACACGTGACAACCCGAATAACATATATGTACACGTGACAACCCGGATAACATAAATGTTTATTGAAAAGTTTAAAAAGTAGTTAAGCATAAAAATACGTATATTATTTAATATAAAAAAACATACATGCAAAATATGTATGATTTCAACCATTTTTTTATGTATTATTCTGCCTAAAAAACTCGATTGTATTTTCCCAGTATAGTTTTTTTATGGTTTATGAAAAAATACATCATCATGTTTTTGTTTTATAGGGTAAATTAATTTTAGATAAGATTAAAAAAAACAACTAATATATCAATTGAAAAAAAGCGACATGTTTAAAACTAAAAAACGTGTGAAAAACATACATGTTAATCTTTTATAGGATAATTTATTTTTAGATAATATTTTTTTAAAAACAAATAAAAATAAACCTGATGAAATAAAGCCAACAAGTTTAAAAAAAATAGAATCGGAAGTTTTAAAAAAAAATAACGTGGTACTTAATGATCTATTTATGGTTTTCTATTTTTTTGGAGTACAAAAGTTACCATAATTTGTAAACAACTCAATTTTACCTTCTTACCCTTATCCATTTTTCCTTATTAAATTAAATCAAATTAATTATCTAAATTCTGATTGGTCTATTATAGTTCTGATAGTTTTGACACTTAAATTGGTTCTGACAAGAAAGTCCCTATATATATATATATATATATATATATATATATATATATATATATATATATATATATATATATATATATATATATATATATATATATATATATATATATATATATATATAATTATATATATATATATATATATTATATATATATATATATATATATATATATATATATATATATATATATATATATATATATATATATATATATACTTTTGTCTATCCGAATTTTACAGATTTTGAACATACAAAAAGTTTGTTATGATTAGGGGGTCTTACCCTAACCCATTTTCTTAGCCCCACCCCTGGTCTCTTATTTAATATATAAACCAACTCCCATGCCCATTAGAGGGCTCAAGTGTACTCCTAAGTACCCCAATCACCCTAAAACATTAAACTAAACCCGACAAATTTCAAAACTGTTTTGACCTCCGACTGTTGTAACCCGTTTTTTGACCCACCTCCCAACCTCCAATTTAGTTATAGTTTCTTGGATTTGAAAGCCAACTAAATTGTATATTTAGGGATACTTGGATCGAACCATGAAAGTCCCTAGAACTCCATATATGATAAAAAACAATGGACCAAAAATTCTGCCCAGTTTTTAATTACGAATTCAGTTAAATTAACCTAATTAATTACCCATAACTCCACTAATTACAAGCCCTAATTCACCTAATCATTATAATATCCATTAATATAAACATTTTAATTTAAACCCTAACCTAAATCCATCATAAGATGATTGAGAAATAATTAAAATACTTTAATTAAAAAGGGTTATAAAGATTTACCTTTGATTTATAAAAACTAAGATTTTTATGAAATCCCTAATTCTTCTGTGATGTTTTGTCGACCAAAGAATCCGGGAAAAAGAAATTATGCGTTTAATATTATGTGTGGTGTTCCTTATATAGTACAAAAATCCTAAACCAACCAAAAGCCCACTTACCATAAATTTTTTTTTTTGTTTAAGTCGTATAAAAACCGACTATATACCCCTTTTTTTCTTTTTTTTCTTTTTATTTATTATTATTACTTTACTAATATTTACTTAAATTTACTTAATTTATTTCAGCCCCTAAAGTTTCTAAAATCTCAAAACCGAGAAACTAGTCAATTTTACGCGTTTACCGTTAAAAGACGTAAAATATACAGTTTTAAAAAAAATCTTAAATTTTGAAATAAACTTTATAACTAAGTCCTAAATGACTTAAAACCATCCCGAAAAATACCCACATGACTAAACACCTTACCCGGAGACCTCTAAATGCTTAACCCCAAATCCTAAAAAAAAAATACGATTTACTATAATACTTATACGTATACGTAAACACCAAAATAACACCATTTCATTTCATAGTCACTAATTGTGAGCTCATGAACATGAAATAACCGTTCCTCGATTTACTTATGATTACTTTATACCCATATACGATATCCACACCAACCTCGTTCACGCAAAATAAACATGTAAACACGCTAATCATATAGTCACACATAAATTAACTTAAAAATAGGACCAACTGACGAACCTCAAAACCACGGTTGTCACAGACAAGGATGTACTTATTACCACGGGATGATGGGAACGGCCCCATAAAATCAATTCCCCAAACGTCAAAGATCTCACACACTTGGATGATGTTTTGTGGCATTCATCGTGTTGTGAGGCTTTTCTTTGTCGTTGGCATGAGTCACACGACTTCAATAGTGCATGTGCATCTCGGTAAATAGTAGGCTAAAATAAACCGAGATCAAAGACCTTCACCGCCGTGAGATTAGCACCGTGGTGACCACCCGTGGGTCCCTCGTGGCAAGATCTAAGGATATTAGAAGCTTCGGTACCAAATACACAACGTCGAATAATTTGATCCGCACAAGTCCAAAAGAGGTAAGGGTCGTTCCAAAAGTAGAACTTGATGTCACGAAAAAATTTCGTTTTGTTGAGTCGTCACACCCTTAATGATGAAGTTCCCTGCATGGTAATTTGCGATGTCCGCAAACTATGGGGTTGATGAATCAAGCTTAGAGTTCACTACACCAAGTGTCTCGAGAGGAAATGTTTTGGTAATTTCCTTTGGCTCGTATACACATTGGTGAGGATCTTTGATAGGTGTGTAAACACCCATCCTTTTTACCACTTAATTACAATAATAACCGAGCCAAAACGTGTATTTTATGTCATTTATGTCGGAATTATGCGTGGTTTGTGTTTTTGTTGTGATTTAGGACGAAAAGGTGAAAAGTGGAGAAAACACGGGCATTCACGGGCTTTTATCGAAGAAATAGACGAAAGACAAAGTCAAGAAATCATGAGTGCATAAAGAACGGAAGTCCAAGACCAATTCTGAAGATTTATCGAAGAAAAAGTCAAAAGACGGAAGTTTACTAAAAAGCCGAAGAACTCAAGTCTTATTTATGAAGAAATGTCAAGACGAGTTTAAAGAAATCCCGAGACAAAGTCATTAAAGTCCAAGTATTAAGAAGATTAACAAAGGATTAAGAAGATCAAGTACTAAAGCATGCAATTAAAGAAAGAAGAAAGAGGGAGGAAGCTTCCTAAGCACCTCCCTAATCTCCTCTATAAATAGGATTTATTTTCATTCATTTGTTTTTGTTGGATAGCTTGACAAACTATTTCTTCCACTTTAATTACCTTGTCATTTAATTTTCATGTCAATTTAAATACTTGTCTTGCACCTTAAATACATTTAATTTCAAGTAAGTTTTCTTTTAATTCTTGTCAATCTTTATTTTTATTGTTCATCTCTTATCTACCTTTCTTTAATCTTTGATCTTTATGGTTATGTTCATGTTTATGTTTTTTAGTTTTTATTGATTTAAGTGGGTTTTGATTACTTTGGTTATATTTGTTAGTTTTTTTGTTTTGGATTGTTTGTTTATGATTAGTAGATGTTTTGCGATTAGTTTGATTTAATCTTTTGGTTGATTTGATTAAGTTTTGTTTAGATTCGTATATACCTGTTCTTCCTTGTTCTTCGTGTTTCTGTTATCGTATTCCTATGTTTATTCGAATCAACAGCGCATTCCGGATCAAGGTTTTGTTGAAAGTTGTTCCGAATCAAGGTTTGTGAGGAAAATATTCCGAATAGAAGGCTTTCATTCGGAATAAGTGACATATTCCGGATCAAGTCCATATTCCGGATCAACCAAACTTTCCGAATCAAGGCTTTGTGAAGATATTCCGGATCATCAAGTTCATCAGGAATAATTTATTATTCCGGATCAAAGTGCTTTATTCGGAATATTAAAACATTCCGGATCAAGGTTTAACAAAAGGTTCATCCAGAATATCCAACATTCCGGATCAAGGAAGATATTCCGGATCAAGGAAGATATTCCGGATCAAGGTCAAGTATTCCGAATCAAGACTTTATTCCGAATAAGTGACATATTCCGGATAAAGGATTTATTCCGGATCAAGGGTTTTGGTGAATAGTCCAAGTGAAGAAAAACATTCCGAACGAAGGTGACATTCCGGATGAATGTTTATTCCGAACGAACGATTATTCCGGATAAGCTGTGTTCAGGTTATTTTTAGTTTCTATTTTTAATTCTTTAATTTTCAAGCTTTACTTTTCCCGCCTTTTTACTTAGTCGCACTTTAAGATTACTTGCCTTAGATTTATTTTAGCCTTGCTTTAGTTTAAGTTTTAGTTGCGTTTTAAGTTTGCCTTAGATAGATTTAAGTTTGCGTTATTTACTTTTAGTGCCTTTAAATTTTCGTCACGTTTTTAAATACCTGCCTTTTATTTTAAAATTAGATTTAGATTTACTTTAACGCTTTTTGCTTTTAAGTCTTTGCGCATTTTATTTTAAAACAACCAAAAATACTCTTTTTCACCAAAAACAATTGAGTCGCATTTTGAACCGGAAATCAATTCGATTAGACATACATCAACGAACATTTTAACTAGGTAAAATCTTAGTTATCAAATGGCGCCGCTGCCGGCTCTTTTCGTAAAGATTAACGGTTTTCTGTGAGAGACGCGTTGCTTTTTGGGATCCGTTCACTCGTGAACATTATTTTTCGTGTCAAAAAATTTTCAAAAAATCCCAAAAACATTTGAAAAATCATAAAAAGCATTTCTTTTTCAAAGTTTTGCACCAAAAATATTCCTCTTTATCCTCTATTATGTTTATTTCTTTTCTTTAACCCTCTTATTTATAATTCTTCATGGATTCGTCTTGCGGACGGTGTGGGAGACCATGGCATGGTTTTCAAACATGTCAATGGTGTACTTGTGAGCGGTGCGGTTTTGATATCGACGATACACAGTTTGGATTTTGTCCATTTTGCAATTCAACAAATTCATACTTCTCCTCTTACAACACTTTCCCACCCTCTCCCGTCTATGAAAATCCCTATCCTCAAGATGCACTGGGTTTTTTTTCCATACCCGTGGTGCTATATTTGTGGGGGCCCTCACGATGCTTCTTCTTGTGATCCGTCGAAGGTCTTTGAGAAAGTTCCGTGCTATCATCCCAGTGTGTATAACTTTGAGCCCCCACGTCACACCGTCAATCATCAACCCTTTTGTGCACTTCCTCCTGAGCAAATGGACACACTTTTTGACACTTTTCAAAAAGTTCAAGAAGCTTGCAACAAGATCATGGAGAAATGTCAAGAGGATCAGCACCAAGAGCAAGTATCTAACCTTTATTCTTATACTCCTCCTCTTGTGCCTCCATATTATTATGACAGTGATGACGATGAGAGTCCTATTTCTTGGAACGATGAGAATTCTATTTCTTCTCACGACTTGCCGGCTCTGGAGCCTAAGGATTCAACTATACCAAGGGATGAGGATATTAGCATAATTCTTGCAAAGGAATCCGACGAATTCAATAAGTCTAGTGCTGATAACCTTGTCCCAATTCCAAGTGAATCTGAGTTGACATCCGACAGTGACGATGAGTATGATGCACTTTCTTCTGATGATGTTCCTTCCACCAACACTTTGGAAGAGGATTCTTTGGCTTTCTCTAATCCTCTTTTTGATCAAGATGATGATTTTACTTCTAGTGATGACGAGTCACTATCCGATGAAGACGTTCCGAAGGAAACTTTCAAGATTTATTCGAACCCTTTATTTGATTTTGATGACGATTACATATCTAGTGAGGTGAATCCTCTCTTTGACGAAGGGATTGAGGACATTGATAGCTCTGATTCTCCTACTATTGATAAGCATGCTTTGTTAGCCATGCCCCCTTCTATCGCAGAGGTGGAGAGATTTTACTCTACTGGAAAGGTGACGCAGGTGGAAGGTAATTGTTCTCATACTTCTCATATTATATTACCACCTCCTCCTACCGCGTGCACACCCCAGCGGGTGATGTATCGCTTTTACTCTCCTCGTTTTGTACCGGGAAATGAGGATGAGTGCTTTGACCCGGGAGGTTAAAATGAGCATTCTATGATTGATAACCTTACGGCTTTTCCAATTGGTCAGCATCCATTGTCTTTGGAGGATGACAATGTGATTCCATTACCCACCCCACCTCCCGTTGATCAAGACTTCACATACTTCTCGTATGTTGAATGGACCTTTCTACCGTTTAAGACTTATCCTCCCGCCTCCCCTTTGTTGATGTCAACCGGGAACGAGGACAAGGTCTTTGATCCCGGTATTACATTCGAGGCTTCCCCATGTACCATTTAATTCGCGGACGAGTCAGGCTCGTGACTCGGTTAACAAAAACAAGCGCTTCTTGGGAGGCAACCCATGCATCTATCTTTTAGCTTTCTTTATCCTAAGTGTAGGGGAGACCCGTTGGTGTTTGCTATTTCCTCTCTTCTTCTATTCAGGGATTCGAGCGCTAAATGATCCACTCTTGATGATTTTTGACGACCCGTGATTCCGTGTTCCCATTTTCCCAGTTCTATCCTAAACTCTTTTCGATTCACTATTTTATATTTCTCAATATTAAAATAGGAATCTCGTTAGTTGTCTTTTCCTTAGCGAGATTTAAACAAAGTGCACAATGTCCTAAGTGTAGGGTAGTTTACTCCCACATGCTTAAACATTGAGGACAATGTTTATATTAAGTGTAGGGAGGACTTCTATCAAAGTTAAGTGGGCTTTTCCTTGTATTTGTCCTCATTTTAACCGGAAAATCAATTTTTCGACATTTTTCAAAATTTTTTATCTATTTTGGCCTATTAGTTTTTCCCTTTGTATAGTTATTTTCTTTCTTTATTAGAATAAATTTTATTAAAGTGGTTTTAATTTTTAAACGTTGTGAATCTTTTGACTCAACCCGAGTTTACTTATCTAAGTTACTCTAGCTAGTATCCTTAACGTGTTTAAGTCAAGTTTTGCTAGGCTTTTATATAGGGAGCTATAAAACGCGAAAGTCTTAACTCTCACGGGTTAAGAACAAGAACTTTTCGCAAGTTCCTATAATTGATCCTAGAGATTCGTTTATCAAGGGAACTTTAAAACGCGATTTCTAAACTTGAAAAAGTCTAAGAGTTTGCAAGATCCTATAGGCGACTCGAAAACCCAAAACTTTGATTTAATAGGCTAAGCATCCACGAGTCTCATTCCTTGAGATTTTAAACTGTGGAGAACGAGAGATGATAGAGTCAGTT
Organism: Glebionis coronaria; assembly: GCA_025667525.1. Lineage (NCBI taxonomy): Eukaryota > Viridiplantae > Streptophyta > Magnoliopsida > Asterales > Asteraceae > Glebionis > Glebionis coronaria. The sequence continues at coordinate 8,994 of JANFOE010000166.1, forward strand.
ATAAATTTGGTATTCTTTCGTGAATTTATGTGAGTTAATTATGAGCCTATTCTCCCATCGCTTGCTAATAAATTTATCTGCAATAAATAAGGTTGTACGATTTGAAAAGTTACTTAGCTTCTAGCCCAAGATCGTTTAAAAGTTGCTCGGTATGGATTAGAGTTCATAGCCAAGGCATAACTTATTGAAGCGGGATGCGAAGATTGGCGAGTCCGAAAAGGTCCTAACAAGACATGAGGGCTACATTTTGTTGCTAAAGGTCCAAAGTGATGTGAAGAATCATTTATCAAAGATCAATATGAAGGATCGACACACACGACGAAAAGCAAAAACTCCACAAAAGTCATGGAGAAGTCTATCCGAAAAGGCCCTAACAAGGTATGAGGATAAATAGATCCAAGTCCTAAAAGGAGGCGGATCGTTGTATATCAAAGTCCAAAATAAAGAATGGAGAAAAATGAAGAAGTCGTGGTCCAAATGTGAAGAATCTCTCAGAACTTCAAGTGAAGAAATTCATATTATGAAGAGAAGGCCATTATTTCATGAACGTCTCTCAAGATTTAAAGTATGAAGTCGCTGCCAAATATCGGTCCGAGAAAGGTCTCAAATCGCGAAGCGAGTTATGCCAAGATATGAACTTTATGAGGTCCCGAGAAGCAGTTTTAAAAGATTTTGTCCTTTAGCTAACTATTGATTAAACAATGCATCCTAGTGATCATTCAAGACAACAATAAAATATAAGAGATACACCTAGGAATAAGGGAGTCTAAGTGAATAACTGGCCCACATGTGTTCGTGTTAGTTTGCTAACTTATAATAACAATGATCTCGTTTTTAAGCATGGTTTGGAGAAAGTGAAAACTTGAGAATGATGATTATTCATAACATTTCCAAAACCCGAAGGTATGTTTTTGATTTCTTTACTTTGAATGTTTATAATTTTCTATCTCTTTAATAAAGGCCAACGTGGATTGATTATGATGAAAAATGTAAACATGCTTTGTAACTAATGCATTGCATGAGGACATTGCAATGGTCAAGTGTAGGGGATTTGATAGGTGTGTAAACACCCATCCTTTTTACCACTTAATTACAATAATAACCGAGCCAAAACGTGTATTTTATGTCATTGATGTCGAATTATGTGTCGTTTGTGTTTTTGTTGTGTTTTAGGATGAAAAGGTGAAAAGTGGAGAAACACGGGCATTCACGGGCTTTTATCGAAGAAATAGACGAAAGACGAAGTCAAGAAATCAAGAGTGCATAAAGAACGGAAGTCCAAGACGAATTCTGAAGATTTATCGAAGAAAAAGTCAAAAGACGGAAGTTTACTAAAAAGCCGAAGAACTCAAGTCTTATTTATGAAGAAATGTCAAGACGAGTTTAAAGAAATCCCGAGACAAAGTCATTAAAGTCCAAGTATTAAGAAGATTAACAAAGGATTAAGAAGATCAAGGACTAAAGCATGCAATTAAAGAAAGAAGAAAGAGGGAGGAAGCTTCCTAAGCACCTCCCTAATCTCCTCTATAAATAGGATTTATTTTCATTCATTTGTTTTTGTTGGATAGCTTGACAAACTATTTCTTCCACTTTAATTACCTTGTCATTTAATTTTCATGTCAATTTAAATACTTGTCTTGCACCTTAAATAAATTTAATTTCAAGTAAGTTTTCTTTTAATTCTTGTCAATCTTTATTTTTATTGTTCATCTCCTATCTACCTTTCTTTAATATTTGATCTTTATGGTTATGTTCAAGTTTATGTTTTTTAGTTTTTATTGATTTAAGTGGGTTTTGATTATTTTGGTTATATTTGTTAGTTTTGTTGTTTTGGATTGTTTGTTTATGATTAGTAGATGTTTTGTGATTAGTTTGATTTAATCTTTTGGTTGATTTGATTAAGTTTTGTTTAGATTCGTATATACCTGTTCTTCCTTGTTCTTCGTGTTTCTGTTACTGTATTCCCAGGTTTATTCCAAATCAACAGCGCATTCCGGATCAAGGTTTTGTTGAATGTTGTTCCGAATCAAGTTTTGTGAGGAAAATATTCCGAATAGAAGGCTTTCATTCGGAATAAGTGACATATTCCGGATCAAGTCCATATTCTGGATCAACCAAACTTTCCGAATCAAGGCTTTGTGAAGATATTCCGGATCATCAAGTTCATCCGGAATAATTTATTATTCCGGATCAAAGTGCTTTATTCGGAATATTAAAACATTCCGGATCAAGGTTTAACAAAAGGTTCATCCGGAATATCCAACATTCCGGATCAAGGAAGATATTCCGGATCAAGGAAGATATTCCGGATCAAGGAAGATATTCCGGATCAAGGTCAAGTATTCCGAATCAATACTTTATTCCGGATAAGTGACATATTCCGGATAAAGGTTTTATTCCGGATCAAGGGTTTTGGTGAATAGTCCAAGTGAAGAAAAACATTCCGAACGAAGGTGACATTCCGGATGAATGTTTATTCCGAACGAAGGATTATTCCGGATAAGCTGTGTTCAGGTTATTTTTAGTTTCTGTTTTTAATTCTATAATTTTCAAGCTTTACTTTTCCCGCCTTTTTACTTAGTCGCACTTTAAGATTACTTGCCTTAGATTTATTTTAGCCTTGCTCTAGTTTAGGTTTTAGTTGCGTTTTAAGTTTGCCTTAGATAGATTTAAGTTTGCGTTATTTACTTTTAGTGCCTTTAAATTTTCGTCACGTTTTTAAATACCTGCCTTTTATTTTAAAATTAGATTTAGATTTACTTTAACGCTTTTTACTTTTAAGTCTTTGCACATTTTATTTTAAAACAACCAAAAATACTCTTTTTCACCAAAAACAAGTGAGTCTCATTTTGAACTGGAAATCAATTCGTTAAGATAACGAGAAACGAACTTTTTCAACTAGCAAAGATGATCGTCGATACGAGAAAGATGATCGTCCGCTATATTCTCGGCTCCTTTTTTGTCAAGGATTTCGACATCAAATTCTTGTAGGAGGAGAATCCAACGAAGTAATCTCGACTTTGCATCTTGTTTAGCCATGAGATACTTGATTACCGAATGATCCGTATACACTATACATCGAGTCAAGACGAGATAAGGTCAGAATTTCTCAAAAGCATACACCACGACAAGTAATTCCTTTTCCGTTTTAGTGTATTTAAGTTGAGCCTCGGTCATCGTCTTGCTAGCATAGTGAATAGGCAAGAAGTGTTTTTCATGACGTTGCCCCAAAACGGCCGCAATGGCATAATCACTAGCATCACACATGAGGTCAAAGGGGAGGTTCCAATTTGGAGAAACAAGAATGGGAGCTTCGGTAAATTTCCTCTTAAGGATTTCAAAGGCTCGTACACAATCTTCGTTAAAGACAAAAGGTGCATTTTTTTCGAGGAGATGTGTAATAGGTCGAGAAATCTTTGAAAAATCCTTGATGAATCGATGATAAAAGCCCGCGTGGTCTAGGAAACTCCTAACTCCCTTAACGGTTTTGGGATGAGGTAATATGGCAATGACGTCTACCTTAGCTTTGTCTACCTCAATCTTCGCTTTCGAAACCTTGTGCCCTAAGACAATTCCTTCCTTAACCATGAAATGACATTTTTCCCAATTGAGCACAGGGTTGGTTTCCTCACAACGTTTTAACATTACTCAAGATTCGACAAACACAAAGTGAACGAACAACCAAACACAGAAAAATCATCCATAAAGACTTCCATCATCTTCTCGATCATATCATGAAAAATATCCATCATGCATCGTTGAAAAGTTCCCGGTGCATTGCAAAGTCCGAATGGAATTCTACGATAGGCAAACGTTCCATATGGATACGTAAACGTAGTTTTTTCTTGATCATGAGGATCGATGCGGATTTGGAAGTAACCGGAAAAACCATCTAAAAAGCAATAGAAATTGTTTCCCGCAAGACGCTCCAACATTTGGTCCATGAAGGGCAAGGGAAAATGGTCTTTACGAGTGGCGTCATTCAACTTACGATAGTCGATACACACCCTCCAACCGGTCACGAGTCGAGTTGGAATTAACTCGTTGGCATCGTTTGGCACAACGGTCATTCCTCCATTCTTAGGGACACAATGAATAGGACTCAGCCAAGGGCTATCGGAAGGCGTCAAGGAGTTTAAGGACCTCCTTTTTGATGACTTCGTGAATTTTGGGGTTCACCCTCCTTTGACATTGGATTGCGGGTTTGTAGTCCTCCTCTATTAAGATTTTATGGGTACAAAATTTGGGATCGATCCCCTTAATGTCGGATAATTTCCACGCAATTGCCCCTTTGTGGTCCTTTAGAACATCGATAAGTGCCGTTTTTTGATCATTCGAAAGATCCTTTGCAATAATAACCGGCAACTTATCGGCCTCCTCCAAAAATACGTATTCAATGTGAGGAGGTAAATCTTTCAACTCGAGGATTGGTGGTTCCTCAATTGAAGATTTGGGCTCGATACTCATAACCTCCTCGGGTGGAGGAAATGGGAAATCGTTAAGAAAATCCTTGATAATCGAGAAGCCTCATCGTTGTCGAGGTCTTCGTCACAAGTACGTGGAACATCAAATTCTTCCAACGTAAAACCACCACCTTCAAATGGAGTGAAGGATGGTGTCGAATTATCAAGAATGGGATCAAGCATAGTGGGATTGCCACTATTTTCATCGTCACCAAAACCTAAAACTTCTTGTGAAAATTCCTCGTAAACGAAATCGATCATATCAACGATGTTTATGGTCGCGACGGAATAAACATGAGAAATTGGAGAATGTTGAGTTGCGTTTATAACAAGTTCCTCGTCGTTGAAACGTAAGGTGATTTTTCTAGCATGCACATCAATCAACACCATTGACGTATCCAAAAACGAACGACCTAAAGTAAGAGGAACTTGAGGATCCGTGGGAATATTGACAACGATAAAGTCTACCGGATAATAGAACTTTCCCACTTTCACAAAAACGTCTTCGGCCAATCCACATGCAAGAATAGCGGAATGATCGGCTAATTCGATAGACATTAATGAAGGAGTAAGATTAGAAAGATTGAGCGACTTGAAGATTGCAAGTGGCATCAAGTTAATACTAGCACCAAGATCGGCCAAGGCATAACATTCTTCCATATCTTGGATAGCACATGGAATCAAGAATTTACCGGGATCACCGACTTTTTGAGGTATGCGGTTAAGATAAATCGATGAAAAACTAGACAATTGTTGAAATTTCTCCTTGTTGTTTAACATACTCTTAAAGTTAGCGACAAATCGAGGCATCATGACCAAGGCGTCGGCAAAACTTATATTGAAATTCAAATCACGAAACATCTTCATAAAAAGCTCAAATTGGTAATTGTCGCGCTCTTGATGTTTCTCCTTTCTAAGTCTCAATGGATAGGGCAAAGGTGGTGTGGGTTGAGGCATAGGCATAGCCTTTGGAATCTCGGGTTTCGATTGTGGTAATGGGTCAACCGTAGGTGTGTCATGAGCGGTACTTCGTGGGATTGGGACATGCTCCTTTTCGACCACCACCTCGGATTCTTCCTCAATTTCCTCCACCGTTGGAGTGATCGGTTAAGAAGTCAGTTCCTTAAGTGTCTTACCACTTCGTGTGGTCATCACTTTCATCTCTCCCTTAGGGTTTGATACGGTGTTGCTAGGAAGACTACTCGAAGACGGTTTACGCATTATAGCCTCAAACATGGATGAAATTTTATCCTCAAACATAGATTGCCTCTTATCAGCCTTAAGCATCTCTTGTTTTATTTCATGTTTCCCTCGTTCCATCTTTTGTTGGTTTTGTTGTAACCTAGTTACATTTCCCTCCATTTTGTTGGTGTGGATCTTAAGCTCATTTGCTAACTCGTTTTTCAACTCCTTTTTCAAGTCATTCTTAAACTCGGATCTTAGGCTAATGATCTCTCTTTGAATGTTATCAAACCTAGCATCGTTTCCATTCACGTATTCGACAAATTCATTTGGAAGATCTTTTAAGTTTTGCAAATTTTGTTGTTTTTTTGAAAATCATTGTTTTGATTTTTGTTTGAAACTTGATTGTTATTAGCCCCTTGACTCCCAAAGTTGTTACCTTTGTAATTGTTTTTGTAACCAACTTGATTGTTTCGATAGTGTTGTTAGCATTTTGATTCGGAGCAAAACCCGGTGGAGTCATTTGATTAAAGCGGGTGACTTGACCGTTTTGGTTGTAAGTTCCCGTGGCCGCGTAGGCACTCGACGTGTTACCACCGTTGTAATGCACTCGGAGAAATCATAACCTCCACCACAATAAATACAAGAAACCTCAACCGCTTTAGCCGTAGCGGGAGCACTTTGTTCACCAACTTTGAATTCAATCAAAAGACCTTTAAGCTTATCAAAGATTTTGTTTTCCAAATTTTCCTCAATTTGGCAAGCAACGATGGTATTGGACAATGAGGGTGAAGCCGAAGACGAAGCGTTACGAACACTCGAAATGCTACGGGGAAAATAAACCTTAGACCTATTCTCAATAATCAACAACGCTTCCTCGACAGTTTTACACAAAAAATTACCACCCGCGGAGGCATTAAGATAATCTCTCTCATGATCATTCAATCTATTGTAAAACGTGTCAATTTGATGCAAGACGGAAAAACCATGATGAGGACACTCGTGCAACATTTCCTTAAACCGATTCCAAGCCGTAGAAAAACTCTCATTAAATTCTTATGAAAGTTTTGAAATCTCGTTTTTCAAATGCGTAGTCTTAGAGGGCGGGAAAAATTGGTTCACAAACTTTGAAAGGAGATCCTTCCACGTCAATATAGAATTGGGTGGCTCTTTCTCTAACAAAATTTTAGCGAGCCCCGCTAAGGAATACGGAAAAATCATCATCTTAATCAAGTCATTAGCAACGTCCTTAAACTTGCAAGTGGAGGTAAGACGATTGAATTGGCGGATATGGTTGTGAGGGTTATCCTTTTCATCACCACGGAATTTGTTGTTTGGGATCATCGACAACAAACCCGTCTTAACTTCAAAATTATCCGCAAGGATGGCGGGAATCATAATAGCCTCTCCATAACCCTCGGTGGGTGCTTGAAGTAACTACATCATAGTTCGATTAGCCATGGTTGCTTCTTGTTCTACGATAGGTTCGTCAATAGGAGACTCCTCACTTGAAAGGGTAGGTGTGGTGTCCTTTTCGGTTTCTTCGTTTACGTGCACGTCTAGCTTGGTTGTGAGTTTGCATAAACTTCACGTACAACGTGGGGATGAGTAAAGAAGATTCTTTTTGGTGTTTTTAATTTTTCCAATTTTTTGTGGTTTTTAATTGTTTTTACTTTTTTTTTTGGATTTTGGTGATGTATTAAGTAGACAAAAATCTACAAATCTCTCCTCAAATCAAATATCTTGATTAAAGGATCCTCAAGGAATGAAAACGATCACGTTAAGTGAACGCCTTCGATGAATTTAGAACGTTGGTGGAACACCAAAACGTTCAATAGGGTTTAATCAATTGAAACCAAGAAAATATATATGATACTTAGATAATACTTTGGTTGGAAAACCCGCAATTAGCCCTCTTTATCTAAACACGCACAAGAAAGCGGGGAAACGAGGCGGCGTGAAGCACTTAAGATCCTTTTTCCTTAGGGTATATTTTATAATACCCGCCTTATACCCACCTTATAGTTTGTGTTTGTCAAAATTAAGCTTCACGAAAGTAATTATCTATTTTTCCTATTTCTTTGTTTGAGAGTCGAATACAATGATCGAGTGATGAAATCCCGAATCAAGGTTGTGTTTTCACACTTTTGGAGTACTTGTGAATTTATTGTTCTACGTATACAATATAGTAATATTCACACAAAAAACGAAAACCAATAATACGTATTAGTAGAGTGCTACTAATACAATTATATTTATGGATAATATAAAAACAACAATTGTTCAAATCAAAACACAAGACGCCTCCCCGGCAGCGGCGCCAAAATGATAGATGTAAATTCATACTCTTTTAGGAAAACGAGGTAATTAGGGTAAGTATTAAACAAGTGATTTAGGAAAACCACAAGTAAATGACCCAAAGTAGTTGAGAGTTCGTTCTCAAGGAGGCAAGTGTGTTGTGCAAAGAGATGATTAAGTGTTTGTGATTATAATTATAAGCAAAAAAAAAAGAAAAGGGATGACGGTTACGATTATGAATTAAACTAAGACGAAAAGTTGTGCACGTAAAACCGTAAAATATGACGAAATTTAAATTTAAGCTAAAAATTCCTAGAAAATTGAAATAAATCCTAAAAAATGTAATTAGAGTTTACAAAAAATCAAAAATCACTAAAACCTTTTATTTAATTAAATATTAATTTTTTAATGTTAATTAAAGCCCAAAAAATCAATTTAATTAACAAAAAGCCCAAAATAATATTTTTCAACTTGTAAACCTCTAAAATGACTTAACTGAATTAAAAACTGTTTTTGAAAAATTTAAAATTTATTAAAAACTAATTAAAAATGATTAAAAATATAAAACCTAAAATAATTCTATAAATTAATTAAATGACAACAAAATTAATCTAAATTTTTTTTAAATTCCTAACTTAATGTATTTAAACTAGGAAAAATGAAAAACTTGCAAAAATCTAAATTTTAATTTTTAATTATAAAATAATAATAAAATATTAAAAAATCCAAAATTTATAAAAAATTATAAAAAGTTGCAAAATATTTTATTTTACCCTATAAAACACATAAATGAACTTGAAATTACCTAAATACCCCTATTGGGCCTTAAAATTGGCTGAATTCCAAAACAGTCCACTAAATTGGGCTTTTTGGCCCAATAAGCAAAAACTTGTCCAAATAAGCCCAAAATAACATACTTGACTCAAAATTTGATTTTAAACACAAAAGTCTAAAGGCTCAAAAGCTGAAAATGTGCTTATCACAGCTTAAAAGTCAACAACTTATTCTTAATGGGCTTTTTGGCCCATTAAGCCAAAAGCTGATGCCATAAGATCTAATTTGACACACAAGCTTCTTCTGGGATACTTAATATATTTGTGAAAAGAAATTCTGAAAAAGTCCAATAAATAAGCCTGAAATAAGCAAAAGCTCTTTATAGAAAACGACAAAATAATCGTTTTTGAGTTCTAGGCCATCTCAAGTGCTGATTTACCTTGCAAAAGGTTATAAATGACAAAACTAAGCTTAATAGTGAGAAAGATTTCAAATAAGCACAATGAATAAGCTGGAAAATGCAATAAGCACTTAAGTTAAAAGTCAACTTGTTTGGTTTTCTAGTCAAACCTAAAAGTCAAACCCTAAAAAGCTCCAGATTAGTTCAATGGGTCAAATAAGGAAGATTGATTACAAAAACTAAGTTGTTGCAAGTCCAAATAAGCTAGAATAGCTTATGAATAAGCTGATGACCAATTTACACTAGCAGTGTCTAGCAATAGAGGAAAGGAGTTCCCACTGCTTGACTATTTTGAGTTTTTGTCTTATGTGCATTTTTGTTGGATTTAAACCACACAAAGGCACCCTTATAACCAGTGGGCTATAAGGAGTCAATAGCAATCAGAAAAACACAAATCCTAACAGCCAATTAGTACAGTTTAATCAAAAGAACACCAGATATCACACAGACATGAACAATAAGCAGATTTCACACAAATAAGCAGTTATAGCAAGAATAAGCCAACCAAATTGAACCAAATGCCCACAACAACTTAGATTAATTCAAATGAACATAAATTAACGGGTTTCATGCAATGATTCAAAGTTTAGAACAAGATTAAAGCTTAAAAAATTACTGATGAATAATGAACAAGCAGATTTTGAAGTTTGCTGATATACTTAACCACAAGACCAAATTCAAACCCTCAAATCTATGTGTTTCCAAAATCTTAGGTCAAAACAGGCAAAATTCAACAAGTTATAGCACAATGTTTAGATTTGATGTTCAAAGCATGAAACTTGCATACAAAAGCATACAATCACCTAACAAACAGATATAAACACCAAACAACACTTAGTACTTACTCAAAATCAAACAATGACCTTAAATCAATAAACCAAAACACCCCTTAAACTTTTTAAATCCAAATTTAACAAAGCAAATGTGTGATTCAGTTTTACCCAAGCCTAATGTAGCATCATAACATCCATATCATGTAGTATCAAGCATACTTAAGCCACAAGAACAACACTCATAACAGCAGAACACAAAAATTACAAAATCAAGTATTTTTAACAGATTTTGGGAAATGAGACTCAAACCTCATGAATGTACATTCACACTCACGAATTTTTAAGCTGATGTGTCTAGCTAAACAAGACACAAGCTTCCAATAACACCTACTAAGATTCAACAAGGTTAAAGGCACAATTTATATAAAACAGAAAGATGAAAAAGCTTGATTAATTTAACCTTATTCCCACTCCTTGATTATCCCCAAACCACAAGCTTACAAATAATCTTCTTATCGAGGTTCTATAATCACTTGTAATCCAAAAATTCCAAGGGCTTGAACCAAGAACTTAGCAAAATATCAAGTTGTGGAAAATTATGCAATTTCTTGCACAATGTTTAAAAACAGGTTTTAGAACTTAACAATCATCAACATATAACAATAACAAGTAAAGATTAAGGTTGGAACTTAGATTTCATCAACTATATCAAACACTTTTTCATAAACTAAAAGAAGGATTTACAGATTTGTGAATAAAGGAAAAACCAAGAGCAAATGTAAATGTTGCAGCCCTATGTCTTTATATAGGCTACAATGATTCTAGAAAATATGAAAAAGTATAAACCCTAATGTGTAGAAGTCCCAAAATTCCCTTGTCGAATTTGAATTTCTTGGACGAATGTGATGTTTCCTTGGACGTTTGTGGAGTGGATAGCTGTTGGAATTTTATCAAAGGGTTCCAAGGGATGCTTAGGATCAAAGCAGAATGTGGAGTGTTGATTCTCTGCAAGGTTTTGGACTTTTCCCCAAAAGTGTGTAGCAAGGGTTTATCATGTGAGCTTGGTGATGATGTGGCATGGGGTTAAAGAGTTGGGATGTGTTTATGTTGAGGTTAATCACAAAAATGTACAAGATCATGGTCTAATTCATAGTAATTAGTAAATCCCTAATTTGGATTATGAACTCCAAGAACAAGGTTTTAATCTTGTTTTATGTTTAAATCATGTTAACAGCCACTTTTAAACTTAATTAATTAAGTTTGTTAAATCCGGTTAAGTGGAAGGTGACATGGCAAAATGGTGGAGTATGATTGGTGGAGAGTGTGAGTGGGACACATGGAATATTCTGAGTGGTCTATGTATCTTTCATGTCTTGGCAACTAATAGCCCCCTTCTTCCATACTTCTTTCACTTCATGTTTAAAAGCACAAAATCTGATTTCCCTTTGTAATGAAGTTTCAGTTTTCACACTTTTTCCCTAAATAGTTTTGCAAAAGTATTTCAAGGGTATTTGTTGCCATTTCTTGATACTTGAAGGGCTGTTTTGGCATTTTCTTCATTCTTCAAGGTGTTGAATTGTATTGTTGACTTCTTGGAGGACTAATAATCACAAGTATTCAAATTTGAGGGACCATTCTTGCCAATTATTCAAAGTGGAGTGTCCTTTTTGAAATTTGACAAACTTTAAGAACCAAACTTGTAATTATGAATATACAAGGGTTTAAAGTGTCAATTCTTCAATATTGGAGGACCCTTCTTGTACAATCTTCAATTCTTCAAGGGATAGTTTTAGAAAATCCACATTAGGGCCCGGTTCATTGTGCGGCTTCGTTTTTCGTGTTCGTTTTTGCTTGTTTCTTGTGATCTTTTGTCATTTTCTCAATATCCGTACCTAAAATACACATGTAACAAACACAAGCATATATTTGGCATATTTTATGATATTTAATGCATTTTAATCCCATTTTGGACGATGAGACTATGTATAAAAGCAGTCTCATCAGTCCACCTAAGAATGGAGCACAAGGAGTGCGAGATTTGGTGATGAATGAATCCCATAAGTCAAAGTATTCGATACTCCTAGATCGGATAAGATGTATCATGATTTGAAGAAGGTGTATTGGTGGCCGAATATGAAGGCAGGTATTGCGCGGTATGTTAGTAAATGTTTGACTTGTGCGAAGGTTACGGCTGAACATAAGAGACCGTCCGGAATATTGGTTCAACCTGAGATTCCTGAATGGAAGTGGGAGAAGATCGCTATGGATTTCGTCACGGGTTTACCAAGAACTCCTAGTGGTTGTGATATGATATGGGTGATTGTGGATAGATTGACTAAATCTTCACACTTTTTGCCTATGAAGAAGACGGATAGTATGGGGAATTCCACTAAGGTGTACGTGAAAGAGATTGTTTGTCGTCATGGAGTGTCGTTGTCGATTCTTTTAGATCATAACAGTCGGTTTACTTTAGAATTTTGGAGATCTCTTCAACGTGCTATGGGCACTGAGTTGAGTTTGAGTACTGCTTATCATCCTGAAACCGATGGCCAAAGTGAAAGGACTATACAAACATTAGAGGACATGCTCCGAGCGTGCGTAATAGACTTTGGTGGTAGTTGGGAACGTCTTTTTCCTTTAGTGGAATTTTCATATAACAACAGTTAGCATGCGAGTATTAAGGCTGCACCGTTTGAAGCGTTGTATGGACGTAAGTGTTGATCTCCAGTGTGTTGGAGCGATGTAGGGGAAAGTCAACTGACTGGACAAGAAATGGTGTTTGAGACGACCGAGAAGATTGTGCAAATCAAGAATCGATTATTAGCTGCAAGAAGCCGACAGAAGAGTTATGCAGATAATCGTAGGAAGCCTTTGGAATTTGAGATTGGAGACATGGTTATGCTTAAAGTATCGCCTTGGAAAGATCTAATTCGTTTTGGGAAGAGAGAAAAGTTGAGTCCGAGGTATATTGGACCTTTCTAGATTGTAGAACGAATTGGACCGGTTGCTTATAAATTGGAGTTGCCAGTTGAGCTTAGTGCTATTCATAACACGTTTCATGTGTCAAACTTGAAGATGTGCTTAGCGAACCAAGAATTGGTGATTCCTTTGGATGAGATACAACTTGACGATAAGTTGTATTTTATTGAAGAACCAGTGGAGATTATGGATCGAGAGGTTGAGAAGCTGAAGCATTGTAGGATTCCGATTGTGAAGGTACGATGGAATTTTAGACGTGGACCGGAATTCACGTGGGAGAGTGAGGATTTCTTCAAGGAGAAGTACACACATTTGTTCTAGTGGTACGAAATGTGAGTATAAGAGGAGGCGAACGTCGGGACGTCGTTCTCTTAACGAGGGGAGGATGTAATACCCCAAAAACCGAGGTCATCATTTTATCCTATTTTACGCATATTTTTGAAATTTTTGAGAATTTTTATCGTGGAATTATTTAACGGTTTAAGTTGAAACCGATAAACGAGACTAAATTTTGATGTTTGACGATTTAAGAAAAATCAATAGTGATCGCGATACCGACATATGCCCAAAAATTTATATTTTATTATCGATTGATCGATATTTGAATTTTCGAGATTTTTATTTTTATTTACGTATTAAGTCGATTTGGAACGATTTTTACTTTATTTTGTGTGAGTATTGGCATATAAATATGTTTTAGAAAGCTGGGACGAACCCCGACTCCCGTAAAAATTCAAAACCGACTAGTTAGTCGATTCCCACCTTTAAAATTTGTCGTCTACTTTTAAGGCCAAAAGTTAGCTAAGTTTGCACTTTGGTCCCTACCATATTTTTACAAAACAAACAAACAAACACACACACTTCACAATTTCATTTCGAAAATCTTTTCTTTCTTTCTTTCTCACTTTGAGACGCTGGCTATACCACCCCAAACCACCACCAACACTTGATTTTCTTGTGTTTTTAAGGAAGATAATCAAAGACCACTCCTTCAATTTCCTTTGTAAGTGTTTTAATCTAATAACAACACACATGCATCAACTTGATTTTTCTAAAAATTATTTCTTATGAACAATTGTGTTTTGATTGATTTTTCTTGAATGCATGTTTTAATTAGGTGATTCTAAACATGGGGTATTGATTAATTAAGTTTGGAATCAATTTTTTTTCTTGTTTTGTTCTTTGAAACCCACGGCCCCAAAGGAGCGTTTGGTTTTTATTTGATGTTGATTTATTTTGAGCATGGATATTTGTTTTTGATGTTTTAATTTGTTTAAAACATTGCATGTGTTGTTTATGAAATGGGCTTTTGTGAATGATTGATCATACAAGTGATATAAGGTATTTTGGATGTTCATATGATGTTATAAGAGGGCTAAGAATTGTTAGAAGTGATTGAAATGGTCATTTGATGTATGTTTTAAAGTGTCTTTTTCAAACAGATTGCTTAAGGCCATTTTTCGTAGTCTTAAGTCTAAGTCCAGGTCTTATGGATTAGATGTAGTTGTATAGCTTTTCTCAAGCTTCGTTTTGGTATAAGATAGAGCTTTTAACTCCTAATGAGTCAAAAGTTACGTTAGTTTGAAATTTCGTGTATCGAGAGATGAAAGTCGAAATAATCCAAAATTGCGTTCGATTTTAGGTCATATCTCGGGGACTATAAGTAAAGTTTTAAAAAGGGTTGAGATATGTTCTTTAGCTCTAAACCTGGGGTTTTGAATTTATTTTTAGACTTAGGAGTCCAATTTGCAAGTGGTATATTTTTAATGTGTCAAAGAGGTCATACAATGTGAAGGTATAAAACTGTCCTAAAATTGAAGTTTAGTAATGTGACGAGCAGTGAGTCTTAAAAGCGAAAACTTTTTATGAAATTTAAATTGGGTTATCTACAGGTTATAAGTGAATTTTACAAATTTTCTCATAATTTATGGTGATGTCTAAGTATAAGAAAACATCTCGTACATTTGGTGTGTACCGGCGGAATTGTAAACGAGCAATACTTTTAGTTACGTAGATAAATGGTACGAGTCTAGTAACAATCACTTGTTTGGATTTGGCATGAGTTTGTAATAATCACAATTGATTTTATTTAAATATTATTCAGTATTAATAGTATATGAATGAGTAGACTCATTACGCGTTTATTCGCTAGGTGTTGTGATCGAATTTTCCGGGCATCCTCATCGTCGGTGATCGTCTTCCATTACTTCGGTTAATACTTCTACATAAGGTGAGTCTATAGCGTTGCTTTCTACTGTATTTCAAATGATTTTTACCCGCGAGGGGGATACATGCTATTTAAATTAAAATGAACATAAGTCATGAATGATTGTTGGACCCGAATGATGCCTTGAATTGTGTTGAGTACCAAGTTGCAAAAAGTCCCTAATTTCATGAACCGTTAGTTATTGTATAATTCTCGTGTGAATTGGAAATAGCCGCTTATACAATTTCTGGTACTACGGGATTGACGAACCAATTTTGTATGAGAAATAAGGATTAATTGCAACTAATGCCTTTAGAGGGGCAATGGTTTCATATAAGTTACGCCGGCATTTGGCTCGGGTGACTAATTAGTTAACGGCTCGGTGCCATGAGCTCAAACACAATTATTAGCTAATGCTAAAGATAACAACCTTGAATAATACATTGTTTGATCGACAATTTTATAAATGATCGTGAATGAATTTTATACACTTATGTTTCAAATGTGATTGTAAAACCTATAGATTTCGCTCAACATTATTTGTTGACCCTTTTAAGCATGTGTTTCAGGTAATCAAGGCTAGGATGTGGCGGAGAATGCTATTGAAACCTGTTGTGGCCTTTGTGGTCTATTATGTTTTCCTCCCTTGTATCTAAACAATTGAAATCTTATTTTGTTTAAAGTGTAAAAATTTGGAAATTTGGTTGAGATTCGGTGGGGACCTAAACGCTCTCTGTTGTAACTTTTGGGTTGGAAAACTAATTAGACTTTATTGTTGTTCATTTATTAATGTAAACTTTCCAACGTCTCTTTTGAGTCGCTCTATATGACTTTGTGTGTGATGATAACTTCCTAGCACCCAAATTATGTATTTACGCTGGCTGCACATGTAATTTGTGGGTGTTAGACTACTAGCATAAGATGTAAAAGTTTTCTAAACTTTATTTTATCTAACTTTTTAAAGAACATAAGTGAAAAGTTGGTTCTTGGCCAAATATTTATGGTGACTACTATTCGGCCTCGCATGGCTCCTTCTAAATTACGCATTGGTGGTCAGGCCATGCATAATTAGGACTAGCAATGCGATACTCATCATCGTCAAACTAGTGTTACATGTCATATGATTTAAAATATGTATATAATGCCATTTATAAAAGCAGAAATCAAAATAATTTATGAAACTTTTCGCCAGTAACTAATTGGCTAGATATTTAAATCAACAATTTTATTGTTATCAGAATTCTTTACAAGACAAATTGTTGAAAAATTTGTGAAAATACACTGTAAAATTAATGTAAATTAATTTTTTAAGATAACATTCAAGTATTTAATAAGGCCCAAGTGAAACATTTTATAAATTGATTCGCAAACAATACTAGTTTGAGTTTATAGAGTAACTTATAAAATAGATAGTGGGTTACATGAGGGTAATATAGAGTAGTTCAAGATGATCAATGAAATGGTTACAAGTTGATAAAGTTTCAAAAGGTTTAGCTGGAATCGTCATGAAACACGTGTCAAAATTATAACGAAAGATATAAAAACAAGAACTTCAAACCTCGGCCAAAATCAGTGTTACGTTAGAAGTAGAAGAAGATAAGATAAATTGACAAATAACTCATTTATGAAAGAGAAGATAAAGGAATCCATATGTGCTCATGTTTTAATTTATTTGACATAAATATGCTTTTAAAAAAATAGAATATCAGTTCTAGAATAATACAACAAACCAGAAAAGTTTCTAGTTTAGGAAAGTTTATGAATTTAACACGTAAAAAGTGGCGCATAAATATGTTCACATTTGTAACACCCCCAAATTTCGATCATAACAGCGGAAGGGTCATTGGGTGTTACTAGCATGGTTCAATCTCATAATCATAGAAAACGGCTCAAAACAAGTCGTTTTAATAAACATCCATTCATTTTCATTCAATAAAAGTATAATTTCATACACGGTCCAAGATGATTCAAAAGTTTACAAACTATTATAAATGATAAAAGTTATTTTAATGGATATGTTTTAGAAAAGTGGGCCAAAACATTTCAAATATGCAAGCTTCACGAAACCGCCTTCCTCGAGTGCCTTCTATATGGACCTGAGATAAAACATGCTTAAAAAGTCAGCAAAATTTGCCGAGTGAATCTATAGAGTTTAAATTTAAATAAAGAGAACACAAGTATTCAAAATAACCTTCCATGGTTAATAATTCACCGAAATACCATTATGTTGTACGGACATAATTATCGGTTTCATTACATAAGCCTCGTGACATTGAACGTTAACATATATTATTTCAGCCCAACACACCTAGCCAAGTGCGTATATTTCTCTTATACAATGCATCCGATGTTTCATTACTAGTGCATCACAACACCACGCGAGAGCTAATCGCGACCGGACTGGGCGTCACCCCGATAGATCTATCCATAGCATTAGCGTTACTTCGATTAACAATTCACGATTCATGGGTCCTTTAAGGATAAAACTAACTTATGCAATAAATTTCATCTAAGCATACAATCAAGTCCCTTGTGTTCAATTTTTAAAACAAAGAGGGTTTACCACAACTTCTCGTTGTACCCTTCACTTATAATAATTACTTTTCCAATAATAAGGGTTTCCACAACTTCTCGTTGCACCCATACTTTTCTAATAAGTAGAGTTTCCACAACTTATCGTTGTACCCTTTTATTTTAATAAAACAAGCATGTTATCCCCCTCGCGGGTTTATAAAACAAGTAAACATGTTAAAAGCGTGGCTATAGACTCACCTTAGCCAATAGTGGTAATGAGACGATCGCCGACGATTAGTGATACCCGTTTAAACACGAAAACCACAACCTACCAAATAAGGCGCGTTCGTTAAAAATCGAATTAAGTATAAATCATACTTAAATAATATAAAAATCAAAATTACAAAACCAAGACAATCCCGAAAAATTTTATAATACAAGTGTTAGTCTATACCCTTTTTATTCAACACTATTCTTTTTAACAATTGCACTCTCGGTATTGACCCGTCTTAAGACGCCAAGTCAACGCAAGTCAAGTTATCATTTTACTTCCCTCGGAACAGTAGCTAAGTCATTTACATAATGACTTAACACTTGAGTAAATCATCATGTCCAATGGCGAATACTCAACTCACGCCACACAAGTATTGGACGACGTGTCCAAAATACCAATCAGCATGTACACTCCAAATGTACACACCAATCTACCCTATCTACACTTGTCCGATTTCGACGAAACTTGGTCACAAACTCACATATAATATGAATAAGACTCAGTTTAAATTTCATTCAAAAATATTACTTCTAAGACCTTCCGCCTGACACATCTTCGTGTTGTAAAAACAGGACAGATTTACGTCTTCAACTCGTAAAACTATTTTGACATATTTAAACTACTCCATTTATAAAACCGACACTCGGGTTTGAAAATAGACTCATGACCTGAGGTTTAGACTCCAACATCAGTCCTTGAACATTTTTAAAACTCATTCTATAGTCCCCGAGATTCGATCCAAATATCGACAACAATTTTCGGATTGTGCCGATACTCGTCTCCCGGTACACAAATACTAAAACTAGCATAACTTTTCGCTCGTAATGAGTTAGAAGCTCATTCAAGCGGAAAAACGAGCGTCTTGAAGATTACTACAACAATATCAAATAATATAAGCCTATCTCTGAACTTAAACCCACGAAATAATCTGTTATAAGCTGCTGTCCCAAAATACATTTTTAGAAATCATGTCAAATCAATATTTTGACCCATTTTAACATTTTATATACTCCTAATATCATCTATCAATCATTTACAACAAATCATCTAACCTCTAACACCCTTGAATTAAATCTAGTAAAAATCAAGTATAAAAAAAATTATACATGCAACAACAATCCCACTCAAATATAATAATATTAACAACATACATAAACATAAAAATGGATCAAACACATGTTCTTCACCAAAAATTTAAACAACAATAAAGTGAATGCATGTGGGAAAAATTTATACCATAATGATCCTCTTTCAAAACCATTAATGGGTCATTGATTAGTTTTTAATGAATCAAAGTAGAAATTGATTTTTGAGGGTGTTTTGGTGGCTTAAGGTGGACGACAAAAATGAGGTGGGGAGAGAGTTTGATGTGTGAAAATTTTAAATGAAGAAATAATGATTTTGGTTATTGGAAAATGCTTATATAGTGGGTGTGGGGGTATAATTTCTCATTTAAGCATTCTTTTGGGCTAAAATGCAATTAAATAAATTGTAAGGGTAGAAAATGTAAATATTAAATTTTGAAAAGATTTACGGAACTCGGGTTTCGTAAAAATACTTTTTAAAAGTTAAAACGCTTCTTAAAAATAATAATATCACTTCGACACGACTTAAAACATAATTAAATCGAAAACGTCGAAAATATAAAATATCGAGACAATCGATAATAAAACATAAAATTTTGGGCATCCGTCGGTATCGCGATCATTTGTAGTTCTCGTCATTCGTTAAAACATAAAACACGAGAAATAAAAATTAAATACAATAAATACAATAAAATCATTCATATGATAATTTGAGAATATAATATCGATACTTAACGTATTTCTTGTCAGTTTTCATCGAAACGACATTCTTAAGATAAGTTTCAAGTCATAACCTTCTCGGTTAGTCGATAATTTAAAATTCTCATTAAAGTAAACATGTAATACGTAATAGCCGAGATTAAAATAACGACCTGAAATTGACGGATTGTCACATTATACCCACCAAATTGGGATCTTCGTCCCGAAGATCAACTTGCGTTCTTCCTCGATCGCTCGTTGAAATCAAAGAGTTAAACGTATTCTGGTCCTCGTCTAGAGTTCCATCACACATGACAATAGGAATACGACTTTGCTTCGGTTGCTTAACTTCTTACTGATAGTATTAACAAGTACTTTAATGAAGTGCAACTTACCGTCGATTCATACTTCATCAAGAGAGATAATAAGATCTTCGTCAGGAAGAAATTTCTTTAGGTTCGACATATGAAAAGTATTGTGAATTCCTTGCAACTCTCGAGGTATTTTAAGTTTTCATGCCGTCGGACCTACCATCGATATCATCTCGAATGATCCAAACTAACGGGGACTTAACTTCCCACGTTTTCCAAAATACATAACACCTTTTCAGGGTGATAGCTTTGGCATAACTTTTCCACCTACCTCGATTTCCAGAGTTTTCGCTTCATATTATCATAACTTCTATGTCTACTACGAGTGATTCACAAACGATGCTTCATTAGCACGATCGATTTATTTATCGAAATAAAATGAGCAGAGTCAATCAATCAACATTGACAGAGATCGAGTCATATTCAAGCTGAGTTTTCGAGAGCTTAACAATGAATCCATTGTAATTTGCTCCAACTTTACGAATGATAACGAATAACACAGTCGTAATCACATAAAGGCTTATTACCTCTTTTATTCCAAAATACATTGTAGGCTTTACTATTGGTGGATACCGCACATTAGTGCCATACAATTAATGTCTCAATAGACGAAGAGTAAAATCACCGCGCCCAATTACGAGCCATGGGTTTTGCAGTTTCCTCATTCTTCCTAGGCTTCCTACAAGCATATACAAATCAAAACAACCCCAAATCATAAAGGAGATGTATCACGATCAACAACAAAATCTTTACTTCCTTCGAGTAATGATAAGATCGGCGTGTCGCAGAGTTTTCTTTTCATAGTCTAAAAAGCTTTCTCTTCATCATCGCCATACACAAACGGTTCATTCTTTTTAGTTAGCTTAGTTAATGGTTTTGATATCAAAGAGAATCCTTCGATAAACCTTCAGTAATAACCAGCCAAACCTAGAATTTGTCGTACTTCAGTTGGAGTAGTTGGAACATTCAAATTTTCGATGGCTTCGATTTTCGCAGAATCAACATGCATGCCACTTTTGTCAATCACATGACAGAGAAGTTGCACAGAACAACGCCAAAAGTCACACTTTAAGAATTTTGGGTACATCTTTTCGTTCTTTAACAAGTTTCAAGATAGTCCCTAAGTGTTCGGCATGTTCTTCCTTTCTCTTCGGGCAGATTAGAACATCATCAAAGAAAACAATCACGAATTTATCAAGATACGGCTTACACCTATGGTTCATTAAGTCAATGAATACAGCAGGTGCACTGGTCAAACCAGAAGGCATAATCCTAAACTCATAATGATCATCACAAGTTCTAAACACCGTAATAGGAATATCTTCCTCGCGTATGCGAAGTTGATGATAAGCAAAACAAAGATCAATCTAGGAGAAAACACCAAAATCTTGGAGAAAACACGAGAGTTTCGAAGTTGATCAAATAGATCATCAATTTATAGAAATGGGTAACGATTCTTGATCGTCAGCTTATCCAGCTCTCGGTAATCGATACACATACGAAACGAATCATCTTTCTTCTTAGCGAATAGAATAGGGGTTCTACAAACTAACGAGCTCGGTCGAATAAAAATCTATCAGATAGTTCTTAAAACTGCACAAATAATTCCTTCAGCTCGGATTATGCTAATAAATATGGCTCATGTACCACAGTTGCAACACCAGGAATTAGATCAATTAGGAATTCTATTTGCCTTGGAGGCGGAAGCCTTGGCTAATCTTCAAGAAACACTTAGGGATAGTCATAAATGACTACAGCATTTTCTATTGACTTCTCTTACGATTCCTTCTACGATACTTAAACTACGAATAATTCACAACCTTTTTCGATATACTTACGAGCTCTAATGTACGATAAGAATTTTTCAATTCGGAATTATTTTTCCCTTCAGTAACCTCATCAGCCCTGCCTTGAATTATGTGTCCCATGAGCTAATCAGCCATGCAGACAACTTTACAAATAGTAAATGGCTTAGAAGAAGTCACATCACCGCATATATTCTTGGTCGGCCGTGAATACACTGCTTGATCTTGACGGTTCGGGTTCCACAATTCTTGGACATAAAAGAGTCAACTTATGGAAACACTTGATATATCTACCAATGTTAGTTCCCTTCAGTTTCAAGTTGTACAACACTTGCTACATACTTTGGAAATACTTCGAGGACAAGCTCCTCAGTTAACCGTTTACTCACCTTAGTCCATGGTGTCCCATAAGTAACGATACCTATGGAAGCAAGTCTGCCATTCCACCAAATTAATGCACGACCTTGGAGAGTAGCGATTTCAGACTGCACCTTATCCTCCTAATTAGGGTCACTGGTTCGAAAGACTGACGCCATCTTTCAATAACTGAGACAATCCTCCATTATCTTTAGTACCCTTAAGAGTCTACGGTTTGTACTTAATGAATGAAGTGTTGTTATAGCCTCTAACTTCGGGCACATTTGTTTCATCCGTACCACGAACATTATCGGCTCCAACTTCAGCTCCACCGGTTCTAGATCCATCATTCATGTTGGCCATGAATTTAACTAAAGATACAGCAACTTATTCACTAATAACTTGGCGCATTCGTGCTTCAGTCATAGCTTTCATTTACTGCATGAATCTTGTGCACACAAATCAAATCATAATGGGTATTCATTCAATGATTGCATTATACCACATAAATTTACAAGTGAAAATCAAAGAAAGATAATAATAGAACGATGTAGAATTAGGAATCAAAAGATAGTCATTGCATTGATCATAAACTAGTACAAGTCGTATTGTCAAACATTATAGATAATCATCATCTAATGCCATACAACTTAAAAGACTAGTCCTACTAACTATTGTCACAGTTTAGTTAGGGATTAATGAGAAAATACTACAATTGATAAACTAATCTACCAAGAATTACTAGTTAATTCACATGGCTAAGAAAGCTCCTTGGTCCCACAAGAAGAAGATTTCTTCAGTGTCTTTTAGAGACGCTTGATATCCTCCTCAATTGGTGCTTTTGGAACAATCTCAATACAACCATTTCACGATCAAAGAATTAGAGGAACAAAATCAAAGAATGAATCGAGCAAACGAATTATAAGTCAATAAGAGTTTAATCACGAAGATGCTATATGCTTAAGCCCACACATTTATGAATCATTATTTTCATGGATTGAGCAAGTCCTTCCAAATAAGATTCAGAAATTTGTAGTTCAACACTTTATAATTTCCTTGTTCAAATAAATGGCCAATTTATTTCAACGATTATAAATCACTTTATTCAAGCATCGCCAGCTCAACGCAAAAGATCAAGATCGAAACAAATGAGAAACTGATTTAACAGAAAATGATCAGTGATATAATATGGAATCCTGGTTGGCATGTGAATACCATACAAATCAATCTCAATTCCTAACAATCAATAGTGCCATCTTGGACAAACTTGTTTTTATTAAAACAATATAATGTCGAAGATTAATGAAAATGCAAATTAAATTTGCTAAACGAAATAAGCGAATCGATAAATCAAGAATAAGAACCAAGGAAATCAAAATCCTTGTAACCAAAAGAATATCAACAAGAATATTAACCATTTCGTTGGGATCGTGTCTATCCACAACTTAGTTAATCTCGAGAATAACGGAAATCATTTCAGGAATAGTTTCGGCGCTAGCATTAAAATGACTAGAGTGGCTTCGTGACAATCGACGTCGTATAAATATCTCGTATAAATATACAATTATCATTTATAATTAAATAAATGAAAACATACCTTGTAATTCACAAGTTCAAATAATCGATAAAGATAACAACATATATATAATCCCATATATATATATACTTTCATTCTCGTCCATTGGCAACTCGGAGGTTTCGCTTGCAACAGTTATAGTTAAAAGATTTCAAAAATTCATTTTTGGAAAATCTTTTCGTTCTCTATAACTTTAGCTCTGATGCTAATCTGTAACACCCCCAAATTTCGATCATAACAGCGGAAGGGTAATTGGGTGTTACTAGCATGGTTCAATCTCATAATCATAGAAAACGGCTCAAAACAAGTCGTTTTAATAAACATCCATTCATTTTCATTCAATAAAAGTATAATTTCATACACGGTCCCAGATGATTCAAAAGTTTACAAACTATTATAAATGATAAAAGTTATTTCAATGGATATGTTTTAGAAAAGTGGGCCAAAACATTTCAAATATGCAAGCTTCACGAAACCGCCTTCCTCGAGTGCCTTCTATATGGACCTGAGATAAAACATGCTTAAAAAGTCAGCAAAATTTACCGAGTAAATCTATAGAGTTTAAATTTAAATATAGAGAACACAAGTATTCAAAATAACCTTCCATGGTTAATAATTCACCAAAATACCATTATGTTGTACGGACATAATTATCGGTTTCATTACCTAAGCCTCGTGACATTGAACGTTAACATATATTATTTCAGCCCAACACACCTAGCCAAGTGCGTATATTTATCTTATACAATGCATCCGATGTTTCATTACTAGTGCATCACAACACCACGCGAGAGCTAATCGCGACCGGACTGGGCGTCACCCCGATAGATCTATCCATAGCATTAGCGTTACTTTGATTAACAATTCACGATTCATGGGTCCTTTAAGGCTAAAACTAACTTATGCAATAAATTTCATCTAAGCATACAATCAAGTCCCTTGTGTTCAATTTTTAAAACAAAGAGGGTTTACCACAACTTCTCGTTGTACCCTTCATTTATAATAATTACTTTTCCAATAATAAGGGTTTCCACAATTTCTCGTTGCACCCATACTTTTCTAATAAGTAGAGTTTCCACAACTTATCGTTGTACCTTTTTATTTTAATAAAACAAGCATGTTATCCCCCTCGCGGGTTTATAAAACAAGTAAACATGTTAAAAGCGAGGCTATAGACTCACCTTAGCCAATAGTGGTAATGAGACGATCGCCGACAATTAGTGATACCCGTTTAAACACGAAAACCGCAACCTACCAAATAAGGCGCGTTCGTTAAAAATCGAATTAAGTATAAATCATACTTAAATAATATAAAAATCAAAATTATAAAACCAAGACAATCCCGAAAATTTTTATAATACAAGTGTTAGTCTATACCCTTTTTATTCAACACTATTCTTTTTAACAATTGCACTCTCGGTATTGACCCGTCTTAAGACGCCAAGTCAACGCAAGTCAAGTTATCATTTTACTTCCCTCGGAACAGTAGCTAAGTCATTTACATAATGACTTAACACTTGAGTAAATCACCATGTCCAATGGCGAATACTCAACTCACGCCACACAAGTATTGGACGACGTGTCCAAAATACCAATCAGCATGTACAATCCAAATGTACACACCAATCTACCCTATCTACACTTGTCCGATTTCAACGAAACTTGGTCACAAGCTCACATATAATATGAATAAGACTCAGTTTAAATTTCATTCAAAAATATTACTTCTAAGACCTTCTGCCCGACACATCTTCGTGTTGTAAAAACCGGACAGATTTACGTCTTCAACTCGTAAAACTATTTTGACATATTTAAACTACTCCATTTATAAAACCGACACTCGGGTTTGAAAATAGACTCATGACCTGATGTTTAGACTCCAACATCAGTCCTTGAACATTTTTAAAACTCATTCTATAGTCCCCGAGATTCGATCCAAATATCGACAACAATTTTCGGATTGTGCCGATACTCGTCTCCCGGTACACAAATACTAAAACTAGCATAACTTTTCGCTCGTAATGAGTTAGAAGCTCATTCAAGCGGCAAAACGAGCGTCTTGAAGATTACTACAACAATATCAAATAATATAAGCCTATCTCTGAACTTAAACCCACGAAATAATCTGTTATAAGCTGCTGTCCCAAAATACATTTTTAGAAATCATGTCAAATCAATATTTTGACCCATTTTAACATTTTATATACTCCTAATATCATCTATCAATCATTTACAACAAATCATCTAACCTCTAACACCCTTGAATTAAATCTAATAAAAATCAAGTATAAAAAATATTATACATGCAACAACAATCCCACTCAAATATAATAATATTAACAACATACATAAACATAAAAATGGATCAAACACATGTTCTTCACCAAAAATTTAAAAAAAAATAAAGTGAATGCATGTGGGAAAAATTTATACCATAATGATCCTCTTTCAAAACCATTAATGGGTCATTGATTAGTTTTTAATGAATCAAAGTAGAAATTGATTTTTGAGGGTGTTTTGGTGGCTTAAGGTGAACGGCAAAAATGAGGTGGGGAGAGAGTTTGATGTGTGAAAATTTTAAATAAAAAAATAATGATTTTGGTTAGTGGAAAATGCTTATATAGTGGGTGTGGGGGTATAATTTCTCATTTAAGCATTCTTTTGGGCTAAAATGCAATTAAATAAATTGTAAGGGTAGAAAATGTAAATATTAAATTTTGAAAATATTTACGGGACTCGGGTTTCGTAAAAATACTTTTTTAAAGTTAAAACGCTTCTCAAAAATAATAATATCACTTCGACACGACTTAAAACGTAATTAAATCGAAAACGTCGAAAATATAAAATATCGAGACAATCGATAATAAAACATAAAATTTTGGGCATCCGTCGGTATCGCGATCATTTGTAGTTTTCGTCATTCGTTAAAACGTATAACACGAGAAATAAAAATTAAATACAATAAATACAATAAAATCATTCATATGATAATTTGAGAATATAATATCGATACTTAACGTATTTCTTGTCAGTTTTCATCGAAACGACATTCTTAAGTTAAGTTTCAGGTCATAACCTTCTCGGTTAGTCGATAATTTAAAATTCTCATTAAAGTAAACACGTAATACGTAATAGCCGAGATTAAAATAACGACCTGAAGTTGACGGATTGTCACAACATTTTTGAAACATGTAGTTCATCATTGGTTTATCAAATCACTTGGTTTCAAAGGTTCAAGATTTATATATGTATGACCGAACTCAAAGTTACTATTTTAACGTTTTTAAACGCAATCAATGTTTTTAGTTGTAAAATATCATTAGATAAAGTTTTATGAGCTCACACGAACTCAAAAACGCTTCAAACCATATATTTAAATTCTATCAGTTTTGACCTTTTAATTGACATTTGGGTCTGACCAGCCCAATTGACTCACTGAATGACATTTTTGAATTTCAAAGTCTAAAGCTATTTGGTGTAAAACGATGTTTCAGACAAGTTTCTAGTTTTACTCAAGACTTGAAATGGATCATAAATGGACGAAAATGCCATTGCATTAAATCTGTCAATAAAATGATATTTTTGAAATATACAGAAAGTAAATTCTTAAGTTTTACAATTTTAAATGAGCGTACTTTCTCGTTTTTACGATTTACTATTCGAATTTTATGACCTAAACGAACGTCTCAACAAGTAGAAATATATTTTTACCTCTAAAGTTTATAAAAATATATTATCGACATCGTTAAATTACATGTAACTTTTATATAGAAAGGTATATTTTTTGACACCTTGAAATTTAATCAAACTTCATAGCGACCCGAATTTTATGTACACACATGACTTGTGGATTCCATAAAGATGAAAGAGGATAGATTGTATAATTAAGCGTATAAAGAAAAACATAGTATAGAAATGGTTCAAGAATGCTAATAATAAACTAAGAAATCAAAAATGGCGCATGACATTCGTGCCTTGGATTTCAAGATACAATGCAGGAAGGTCTCTTAACAGTGTGATTTTCCAAAATCACAAGACATATCGAGAAAGAAACGGGTCATTAACAAGTCGCACTCCTTGAACGAGGAGGTCTAACGAAAAGGGACGATACAGGTTTATAGAAGTACAATCGTGTTCCAAACGCATCGTCACATAATAGAGGATGAATTACAAGATGCTGATGATGTTTTTGGTACAACCGAATGTTGCAATTCGATGTCAAAACGTTGAATGGTCAATGAAAAAAGAAATTTAATCGACATACGTGTGTCGTGTAAAACGGTGACGTAAAGGTCAATTAAGGTTACGAAAACCCATAATATTATTCAACATGGATTCAAGGCATGCTTCGAGATGTGTGACTCACACGATGTCCATTAGTCTTTTTTGGAGGCACATTGAGCTACACAATGGTCTATAGAGTAGACATCCAGTCACGAACGGTCGGAAGGAAATTTAGATATCTAAATTGATATCTTAAAGGAGTTTAACAATGGAAGTAACGCACACGGTAGTATAATGAAAATCAGAAGTTTCATAGAAAGCAACATTGATTTAATCCCGAACAATGGTATCACAAGAATACGTCAACAAGTAACAGTGAGTCGAGAAAAACAGACAGTTCAAAACGAACGAGTATATGAGGTTAGTCGTATCACGCATAAACAAGATCGCAATAGTACTCACAAAAGTGAGTATGAAAAGTCGGCAACGTACGCGCTCTGAATAAAAGTATGTAATGTCATAACAATATAGAATCATTGCAACAAGATCAATTCACAAGAAAAAGAATTCAAGAAATAATGTACGGCCAAATGTAATCACAGTAATATCTAATGATAATTCATTAAGCACGAAGGCTTTGAAAAGACATAGTAATTATCGTTATTAAGGAAATGTAATATTTCAAAATGAAATCAAGAGATGAAATACTACAATGATAATTAAAAGTAAATAATAAGGATTAGAGAGTGACCCGCGCAGATATCGAACAACAATGGCAGATTCTGTGTTTGACACTTAGAAACATAAAATATTTGAACTTGCGGTTATAGACTAAGTTTTGAAAAACGACTCAGTTCCCTATAACCATCACTTTGATACCAATATGTGAGACCCCCGAAATCAGGCAAGGAACACGTAGGCAGCAAGGGGGTTTCACGTCATGGTACAAGAAACAATGAATTACTATTGACATAAAGTTGATGTTATAAAACATATACATTACATCATAAACATCCGAGTTTTTAAACAAAAGGTCCCAGAGTTTTATTAGCGGAAAAATCTATTATTTAATTATGGTTTTGTAACTTGTAGTTACCAAGATACATGATAAACTTCTGAGAGTTTTTAGATAAAACAAAAGCTTAAATACACACAGAAATCTCTAAGCTGCGACAATATCTTGCGGGATCCCATCCAAGCAAAGCTAAGTATTATAACCTGAGATTAAACATGTAAAATCGTCAACATAAAGGTGAGTGATATTCATAGGTTTAGCATTAAAGATGTGGAACACAAGCATTCATTTGTAAACAAGAAACTGGGGAAATGGTTATGTACATTAACCATAGTCCGAAACATTATTATTGGTGTTTATTTCATGAACTGAAGCTTAACTAATATAAGTTCCTCTAGTGACTACTCAGCCTAAATACTCAAGTAACAAATCAAATGTTAAATGCGTCAAGGTAATCGCGACGGGAATTGTCAATCCCGATGGATCCATCCACAACATTCGCGCTTAGCAACACAATTAAATCAACGTTTCATGATCAAGATAGGAAACTTAAGTCTATTGACTAAAATCAATAATATCAATGAAAACTATTGGAAAGCATACAATTCTGGATAGCATACAAGTTCTGGATAGCATAAAGTTTTTTTTAAAATGGTTGTGTTCCATAATGTAAAATCTCACGCCGCGTTTAGAAAAAATGTGTAAGTAAAAAGAAGCTATGAACTCACCTTAGACACGATGTAAGTGAATCAATGAACTCAAAAGCTGAGTAGAAACAGTAGTGGTAAGATGAACACCGACGATACGGATGCCCGATAAACACGAAAGCCGCAACCTACCAAATAAGGCGCGCACTTTATTAATAATTGACTCAAGTATAAACCAAACTTAACAATCATAAAACTCAAATTTACAAAACCATGACAAACCCGAAAGAGCAACAATGCAAGTGATACTACAATACCCTTCAATATGTTTACTTTATTAAACTATTTCCTTGATAAAAATATGTCGGTACATACCAAATGTACAAGCTCATTTCCCTTACTTAGACAACTCGGATTTTTATGAAACTTGGTGAAAAACTCAATCATAAACGAAATAAAACTGATTTTATACTTAATTCAATGATTTATAGTTTAAAACCACCCGCTCGACACATTTCTAAACTTGAAAAACCAGAAAGATTTGAACACTTGACTTGTAAAACCATTTTGACCATCCTAACCTTTACCATTAGCAAAACCGACCATTGACTTTGAAAATAGACTCGAAATGCTAAGTTTAGGGCCTGAGAACAGCCCTTGAGCATTTGTAAAACTCATTTTATAGTCCCTGAGATTCGATCCAAATATCGACAACAAATTCGGATAGTGCCGATACTCGTCTCTCGGTACACGAATAGTCAAACTATCGTAACTTCCTCCTCGTTTTGAGTTAGAAGGTCTATTTTATACCAAATCGAAGCGAAAGAAAATGTCTACATCATGATCTAACTAGCACAACAATAATTCAAGCTTAAGGTATCTAAAAACATCCTTGAACTCACTGTCCAAAATCATATCTTTAAAAATCACACCAAATAAATTTTTCAACACAATTTAACCATTTTTCTATCAATCCTAACCTCCTAATATTACTCATTATCAATCCTAACACTTGCATGCAACATAAAATAAAATCAAAATTCAAAACTCAACTTTTTATCACCAAAACATAAAGATCTTATCAAAAACATCACATGCATGATGATCAAAATTCATACCAACCATAAAATCATAAGAAAACTTGAAAGTTATTGCATGTAAGGAATTTTTATACCAATGGGACTTGAATTAGTTTGAGCTAAAAAATCTAAAACTGGATGATCTAAGGGTGTTTTTGATGTGGGAGGGTGGCGGCATATAGAGAGAAGAATTAGAGAGATGATAGTTTTACTATGTGTGTGTTTTTTTTGTATGATACAAATGAGGTGAAAGTTAGGTTAAATGTATATATAGTGGTGTTAAGGGCTAGTTTTGCCAATTGTTAAATCTTTTGGACCTAAAAGAAATTTATTAGTTTAAAGGGTATAAAATGACTATTAATAAGTTTTGAAAATATTTACGAGACTCAAGTTTCGTAGAAATAATTTCAAAAGTTAAACGCATCAAAAATATGATTTCCCGACACGACCTAACACGTCATTTAAAAAGAAGACATCGAAAACGTCAAACATTGAAACAATCGACAATGAAATGTAAAATATCGGCCATCTGTCGGCATCGCGATCATTAGAAATTCTCGTTATTCATTGTTTTGAGTAAACTCTTGTAAAATCCACGCGGGTGTTTTAAATCAAAAACTTTGATTTAAATAAATATGGAAAAATAAAATAAATTTTTTATAATTCCAAGTAAAGTATTATCAATGATCAGAAAATACTTAAAAAGTATAATTTATTAAAATTATCATGATCTCAGGATTTACATATAAGAATACAAGAAAATGTAATACGTTGAAAAATTCAAGAAGAACAATTAAAAAAATAAAATAATACCGGGAAATATACGAGTTCTTACAGAAAGTCGGAATCAAACATCGGGCCCCCAACATAGGCTCACATGCATAAAGTAAATGAAGTAGGAAAAGGGACTAAATATTGACCAACCAAACATAAGTATATGAAATGCATAAAGGAAAAGAAGTCTAAGGTAACTTCCATCCTATGCATGTACTCTCAATGCTCAAGTTCGTCTCTGTGTACCTGCTGTATGGGACATGGAAATAAAATACGGCTGAGCAATACGCTCAGTGAACGGATATTTTGACATGATAAGAATAACTGAAATATTAGAAAGATATATGAAATGCAAAGGAATATGTGTAAGTCCTGGAAAACTTGGAACATGTTTTATAAACTGGTTTATAAATGAAAATTCTTATGTTTTATACATGCAATGTAATTTAAATGCCAAAGAGCTCATATAGGTCATGATATATATCAACGTGCATGAATACATTAGTGGGGTGACCTTTAATAATATAAGTTTGGGTGGAAGAATTAGCTCAATGTGATGGATGTGGAGCACACACCACAATCACCTTGTAAACCTACAAAACATTTACTAGGATTCACCCATATTCCCCACATGATAATAATAATAAAGGCCAATGTAACTAAAGGGACGCCGGGAGAAATCACTCTCGTCGTGGAAGAGTTATGACACCGGTGCCTCAAGTGTCATGGTTATGGTACCTCCATAAATAGGTGGTCATGGACATGCATGTATATAGCTAAGTCAATTTAAAATGATAGCATGGCAAACACTGAAAGTTTATGAAATGAAAATACTGGGGAAACAGATGGCAGCAAACGGGGAATCCTAATCATGCATAGAAAGAGAATGTCCTTACTGAAGGACGAAATATCCGTACCTTATGTCAAATAACGAATGAAGAGGAAAGGTGGAACTAAATATTCCTACTTCACGAGTTCTACATAATAAAGGATGTGTATGAGTTGTTTGTTCATGTATAACTTACTGATTCTTAGTTTACTTTACTTGTTCTTGACTTGTTTACTTGCTCTTGACTTGTTTTACTTGTTATTGCATTATCGTGTCCTTCTTAGTGTTTCATTTGTTCTTGATTAACGTACTTCATGTTTCATATGTTATTATACTTGATGTTTCTATAATGAGTAACTTTCTAAAAATAGCAGGTCTCTATATATAGTAACTTTCCAAATATAGCACGTTTCCATATATAGCAACTTTCCAAAAATAGTAAGTTTCCATAAATAGTAGTTTTCTAAAAATAGCAAGTTTCCATAAATAGTAAGTTTCCAAAATAGAAAGTTTCCATAAATAGTAAGTTTTTATAAAGAGTAATAAGCTTGTTTAATAAGCATATAGTATAAGCCGATGCTTAATGAACATATTTCAAAGTAATGATTTATTAAATGATATAAGTGTAAAGCTTATTTTAATAACTACTTTAACATAGAATAAACTTATACATAATTATTAATTAATAATATTACATGATTTCAAATGATTATTAATTAAAATAAAGAATGATCTTATTTTAAATAAACTTTACCCTAACTTGATAATTGAATAATTTAATTAAAGGTTATATTAATTTAATTATACCATTGTTAATATGTTAATTCCTTAATTAGATTAAATTAATTTAAATGGGGCCATTACTAATTCAATAATTAAACAATTAATTATTTTAAGTCTAAGTTAAATATGAGCTCAAAATAATTGAGTTAAAAAATAATACCCAACACTTCTTGTGTGTTCAGTTTAACTGAGCTCCTAAACAAGCCCACTGAGTCCTAGTGACTCGGTTGCACGAACAGAACAAATACCACCGCCACCCCTTGTCGCGATTGTGGCCTTGCCACTGTATGCCGAGGCTCCCACTGCCAAGGCAGTGGTTCTCGCCGGCTTAACACAAACCCTACCAGCCTCAGCTGGTTCCCACTGACAGTTGTGGCGTAGCCACTGCCTACGCAACCTAACCACCGAGAGCAGTGAGCTCTCGGTTGCCATTGCTTGAACAAACACCACCCTGTGGGGTGCTGCTTGCGACTGTCTGAAGGACCCAGCCACCGATCCAAATAGGCTGGCGACTGTGGGTAAAATAACCCCTCCGAGACCTATTGGTCTCGGCTTCCGTGACCAACACAACCAAACCCGTATTTATAATCCTTGTTTTAATTTAATTAAACACATGTTCATAAATAAATTAAATGTTTAATACTTGATTCTTGAAATTAAAGAAAGATTAAGATTAAGGTTTTACCGGATTCGTATTGGCTAAGGATTAATGAACACGAACAATACCCGAATGACAAAGATCAAACACTAGCTTTTCTCTCCCTTTTTCTTTTGCAAAACCGGCGGCCAAACACCAAGAAGATTAGGGTTTCTTTTATTTTTTGTAAACTTGTAAAATGAATTCCTTTGGAGTGGTTTTGTTGCTAGTAATTACTTAACGGGCCAGGCTTGGGCCCTTTTTGGTTCTTTCTTTTCTAACCAGCCACAACACCCTTTTATATAGTATTTTCGTGTTTTGATAATTTCCGTGTATCGTGTATTCATAACCTAAGTTCGTGCTTTATTGTGTTAAGTCTTGTCGTGCATTATTTATTATACGTAAATACTTGTCATTAAATAAATAAATAATATATGTAATACTTGTCTTTTATTCATTTAATGTTCATGATATTTGTCATGTAATAATTAATTAAAGTTTTAATTAATACGTATTTTCATGCATTTATATTTTCATGAATTTTATGCGAGTGATTGTGGTAAAAATATGCTTTTAGGAAAAAGACGTATTTGCGGTAAGAAGTAACAAAGGGATCACCACAAGTTGGGTCTACTACTCTAATGAAGATACTAGTAGCTGAAATACATGAAAACCCTAGCTACGAATTCTCAAAAATGCCCTTGAGCTTCTAGATGTGTTTTGATGTTGTGAGCTTTCCCAAATGATCTTGACCTTTTATCTTGAACGTAGGGAGCAAGTATGAGGTGTGGGACGTTGATTTGTCCATGTGTCATTCCTTGGAGGCTAAGTCGTGATATTATTGGGTGAAAGGGAATTGGTGTAGGGTCCATGGTGATGGGCTGGTTGATGTGAAATGTGGGATAGGTGCGTGTGAAGGTGAATCACACGTGGGTATGGGTAATAGGGATTTACCCTTTGTTTTAAGCTGAATAGTAACTGGGTTCATGACAGTGAATGGTAACATGTTTTGATCCTAAAAAGGTGGGCTGGGATGTTTGGCGTGTGTTTGTGATATTTGAAAGTTTGAGTGCATAAATTTAGCCCCTCATATTTGGCAAAACATGTATACAAAGTCTTTTTGCAATAAAACGAATTCCCTTTTCAAATAACTTTCGGCTAGTTGTTAAATATGGAAAAAATAGTTTTTACAAGGGATTTAGGGCTTGTTTAACTTAGTCATAATTACACATTTATTTCTTTTGTGTTATAAAAATGGAATAAGAACCAAATGTGTAATTCTCTTGGACTTCAATGGTCTTTCTTGTATATTGAACATACCTTAGGGATCATACTTGTAATTTTGAGATTTACAAGGGTATAAAGTGTCAATTCTTCAAAGTTGAAGGACCATTCTTGTACATCTTCAAATGTTCAAGGTCATTTCTTGGAAATTCATAGCATGAGTCCGGTTCATTGTACGGCTTCATTTATCGTGTTCGTTTTTTCTTGTTTCTTGTGATATTTTGTCTTTTTCACGATATTCGTACCTAAAATACATAAACAAGAAGCACAAGTATACTTCACGGTATTTTACGACGTTTTTGCACACTTAAAGCCCATTTTAGGATGATGAGACTATGTATAATTGCAGTCTCATCACTCCCCCATACTCAACCATTGTCGTGCCCACATACAATGCTAGAATAAAGTATCTAAGCATCTCTAAAATTCATTTTTATGACTTTTATTGAAAGGTAATCTTTAATAAACTACTACTAAGGTGTTAAAGACATTATGTATGATTTTCATCTCAAGATTGTGACTTTTAGGGTCAAAGAATAAAAATAATTTAATGTTTTATAGAGTGAAGTTCGTCATCCTTGATTTTCAGACATTCCAAGCTAAGTATAAAAACGAGATCATTATTGGTACAAGTCACAATGCTAACACTACTCATGCATTCAAATTGTGTAATACTTTTTCTCCCCAAATCCTACTTATGAAGATATCTAGAATTTTTTTAACTATTTTTGTCTTGGATCATAAGGATTCATATTGACTTATTTAAATATTTATTAAGTCGAAAATAAAGTTGACACGGTTTATTTAGTAAGTAGCTAGAGGACATGATATTTTAAAACGTTCCTTATAATCATAAAAAGTCTATATCTAGACATAACTTTTATCAGGACGTGGGACCTTTCTCGGACCGATATTTGGCATGTGTTTCGCACTTCATCTTGAGAGACGATCTTTGTTATGGTCTTTTTCTCATTTTTGGTACACATCTTCTTATTAATTTTGAGATGCTTCATCTTTGACCACGACTTTATTCACTTTTCTTTCTCCTCATTTTGGGACTTAGATTATGCAACGACCGCCTCCTTTTTGGACTTAGATTCATAAATTCATCCTCATGCCTTGTAAGGTCCTTTTTGGATTCATAGACTTTTCCGCGAACTTTTGGAGTATTTGCTTTTCGTTGTGTGCCTTCATCCTTCATTTTGGATTTGGATTCGTGAACTTCACATGTTTTTGGATTTAGCAAAAAAGATAATCTTCATGTCTTGTAAGGGCCTTTTTGGATTCGCCAGTCCTCGCATCCCGTTTTGATAAGTTATGTTTTGAAAATGTACTTGATCTAATCATAATTAAATTTCAAACAATCTTGATCTAGAAGCTAAATACCTTATAAAATGTATGTCCTTTATTTATTTCAATTTATTTGTCCTAATGCATTGATCTTATGGGAGAAAAAGCGACAATTAAAACACATGAGTTTTTGAAAGAACATTTTCATGTTCTACGTTTAGCATGATCACTTGTATAACTCTATCACTTCCTATTCTTCACTATTTAAAGACCTCTAATTGAAGAGACTCGTGAATACTTAGCCATGTAAGTCAAAATTAGGCTAAATTTAGATTAGCTTCATTAAGACTAAATTAATTCGAAGTTTTGGGTTTTCAAGTCATCTCTAGGAGCTTGCCAGTTCTTAGACCTGGAAAAGTTTAGAATTTGCATTTCAAAGTTCCCTTGATAAGTTACTTTCTAGGATCCATTATAGGAACATGCAAAAAGTTCTTGTTCTTACTCCCTTTCGAGTTAAGACTTTCGCGTTTTAAAGTTCCCTATATAAAAGTCAAGGAAAACTTAATTCAAGCGCGTTAAGGAATGTAAAGAGATCCAAATTCCCATCAAGTCAAAAATTAACTCTTATTCTACCCAACGGAAAACCTACATTGATGTCATGAAAACACTTACGAAAACTAAGAAAAATTTAAAATTTGGCCATTTTTTGCCTTATTTGCAACAAAACATAAACAAAACGATGAAAGTTGGAAAGCATCAGGGCGTGAGCAAGGCAAGTATCTATAAATTAAACATTGTCCTCAATGTTTCCGGTCTAAGGGTGGATTACCCCCATACTAGAGACTAAGAGTCGAATGCTTAGAATCTAGTATGGAAAGGGTAAATAACAATCAATCTAAAGCTGTTTCTGAATTATACTAAAAGATTATCGTTAGAACATTCAAAGGATATGTCTTGGATTCGTGAAAACATCTTCAAGCAAAAAATTGAGGCTCAGGTAAACAAACATGAGAGGCTTCAATCGTGGCGATGATGATGATCTAGATAATACATTCACAAACAACCATGAGAAAACGAGTTGGAAGGGAACAAATCCCCTCAAATTAACTACATTATAAATCGATAATATGTAGATGGATAAGCATGGCAATGCCCCCACGAAACACCTCGTTTTTCATTACCGAGTCATGAGCTCGACTCGATCCCCTCAATGCTAATTATCATTGGGAAAGGTGACTTGGTCGAGCTCGTCCAAAGAAGGGACTTCCCCACCGAAGTAGTTCTTAAGTCTATGTCAATTCACCTTGAAGTTGGGTCCATCATTTTGAGCTAGCTCGATGGTCCCATAAGGAAAAACTTGTGTGACGGTGAATGGACCCGACCAACGGGATTTCAACTTTCCGGAAAATGTCTTCAAACGAGTGTTAAAAAGCAACACTTGATCTCCAACGTTAAAACCCCGGTTTTTAATCTTAGCATCGTGAAACTTTTTAATCTTTTTTTTTAAAATTAATGAATTTTCATAAGTACGATCTCTCACTTCATCCAATTCATCTAATTGTATTTTTTGGTGATCTCCTGCGGTCTTCAAATCAAAGTTTGAATGCTTAAGGGCCCTATTCGAGTTCAATAAGCAAATGGCAATTTTTCCCATACACCAACTTATAAGGAGTGTACCTAATGGGTGTCTTATAAGCGGTGCGAAAGACCCATAAAGCATCATCGAGTTTGTCGGGCCAAGATGCATGGTTTTCTCCAATAAGATCTCTAAAAAATCCTCTTCAAAGCTCGGTTTAAAACCTTGACTTTCCCACTCGTTTGCGGGTGATAAGCCATAGAAAGACGATGTGTTGCCCCATATTTCTTTTGAACCTTTTCGAATTGGTCATTACAAAAATGGGTTCCACGATCGCTTATAATTGCACGAGGGGTTCCAAACCGAGAGAATAATTGCTTTAAGAACTGACTACCACACGAGCATCGTTTATAGGCAAAGCCTTAGCTTCCACCCACTTAGATAAGTAGTCGACGGCGACGAGGATATACTTGTTTCCATTAGACGATAGGAACGACCCCATAAACTTAATGCCCCAAACGTCAAAATCTCACAAACTTGGATTATATTTTGTGGCATTTCATCCTTTTGAGAGGATTTTCCTTGACTTTGGCAATAATTACATGACTTAACAAGTGCGTGTACATCACGATAGATCGTAGGCCAAAAGAAGCCGACATCGAACACTTTCTTAGCCGTGAGGTTAGCACTGTGGTGACCA
This sequence comes from Glebionis coronaria, assembly GCA_025667525.1. Taxonomy (NCBI): domain Eukaryota; kingdom Viridiplantae; phylum Streptophyta; class Magnoliopsida; order Asterales; family Asteraceae; genus Glebionis; species Glebionis coronaria. The sequence continues at coordinate 47,648 of JANFOE010000166.1, forward strand.
TCCGTGGGTCCCTCGTGACAAGCTCTAAGGATATTAGAATCATCGGTGCCAAAAACACAACGTCGAACGAGTTGATCTACACAAACCCGAAAGAGATAAGGGTCGTCCCAATAGAACTTGACGTCACGAAAGAGTTTTCGCTTTTGTTGTGTCGTCATACCCTTGATTATGAAATTGCCCGCATGGTAATTTTCAATGTCCGTAAACCATGGGGTGTCATCTTTAGAATTCACCATACCAAGAGTCTCGAGAGGAAATTTTTTGGTAACTTCCTTGTTCTCGAACTCAGTTTTGTGAGGATCTTCTAAACGAGATAGATGATCGACCGCTAGATTCTCGGCTCCTTTTTTGTCAAGTATGGGGACATCAAATTCTTGTAGGAGGATAATCCAACGAAGTAATCTCGTGTTTGCATCAACCTTTGAGAAGAGATACTTTATAGACGAATGATCCGTATACACTATGCTTTTTGATAAGACCAGATAAGGTCGAAATTTCTCATAAGCATATACCATGACAAGTAATTCTTTTTCTTTGTAGTATATTTCATTTGAGCCTCGGTGGATAGGCAAGAAATTTTTCTCATGACGTTTCCCTAAAACGACCCTAATTGGATAATCACTTGCATCGCACATGATTTCAAAGGGTAATTACCAATTAGGAGCAACAAGAATGGGAGCTTTAGTAAGTTTCCTCTTAACAGTTTCAAAAGCTCGAACACAATCATCGTTAAATATAAAAGGAGCATCTTTCTCAAGAAGGTGTGTCATAGGTCGAGGTATTTTTTGTTGATCCCTTTGATAGGATCTATATTCTGTTAAGAATTAGTATAGTAGTTTGTAATCAAACTAAAACACTTTGAGCACTCTTACTAACACTAAATAAGTTATGTGGAATCTACCTTATAAAGCACAGAAGAACAGAATTACTTTTAACTATTCGATTCTCTTATTAATCGACTTGAATGAGGTACATGAAAGACATTGTACCTATATTCCTTTTATAGAGTAAGGAACCCTAGAAACCTTAGAATATTCTATAAAGATAACTATATCATAGACGATATATTATCAATATTCTAACTATTTAAGTATATCACATAAGATAGACTCTAACTATAACTATGACATATCTTATACAAAGATATATTCGTCCTAATCAATATAGCAGTAGTTACTTTATAAGTAGCAGTACTTACTATGTACCGCGTTAATACTAACGGTACTTACATAACACCGACAGTACTTAAAATACACTAACGGTACTTGACACTTAACAAATAATTCCCAACAATCCTCCCCTAAACAAGAAATGATAACTTTTTGTCTTCTTGTTTCTCTTGTACTGGATGTATCAAAATACATGTCTTCGGTCTTTCCTACATCCTTGGATTGAACTTGGTAATTTGTATTTGTATCCAACTGAATGTAGCCAAACACTTCAAATATAGACTTTCTTCTGATAAGATAATCTTCAAACATCATGAACATCATCTTTGTCTTCAAACTATGATCTTCTTGTGTCTTCTAAACATTCATTTTTCTTTACAGCAACAGTAATTGTCTTCTTGAGTTAAATCTTTGAACTCTGAATCATGAACCTTAGTCTTGATTTGATGAGACAAAACCTTCTAAGTATTTTCTTCTTTGAATACTTCTTTGCTTGCAATCTTCATATCTGAAATAAAACAATTAACAACAAAATGCATTCTGTATTGGCTTCATGATTTTTAGCAAATCACCAGCTATCAACGGTTTTGATAAATTCTTTACCAGTTAGCTGTACATTCTAGAATAGCCAATACATTATTCATAAAGAATAAGGTGTAATGAAACCTTACAATTTTTGGTAAATTGTCGACCATCAACGGATTTGATGAAGTCTTTACCTAGTACCGTTTGTCTAGGACTAGCCAACTCTTTGTCTCGAAACAAGGTGAGTTAGAACCATATAGTTTTTAACAAACTATCAGCTTTCAACGGATTTGATAAGTCTTTACCACAAACTGTTTGCTTATGGACTAGCCAGTTCATATGTGTGTTATACATGGTGAACTAAGAACCATTTGTGAAGTGTTACTGAAAGTCAAACACTTAAGGCTCTTTCTCAGCTTCTTCCTCATCTTTCAAATCCTTGATTTGTTGTTTAACCATTCTGATCAACTCCAAAGCATCAACAGATTCTTCTGTAACTTCCAATTGTTGTTCTAACATCCTTTCCAACAATTTTCTTTTGAAAGGGTAAGTTTTCTCTTGCTGCATATAGATGTAACATCATCTATATCCATAATATTCAATCCACATGACCTATAATATCTCCAGTAACTAGGAACCTGATTCTCTAATTCCTTCAATATTTCTTGATCAAAATTGTGTGGCTCATACATAAAGAGAAATTCCCAGTATAATAGTGATACTTCAGTTTTACCTGCACTGGCTTCTTGAACTAACCTGGAAAGATCCTGAATATCTTGTCTGTCAAGAATGTGAAGAATATCCTCCAAAAGTCTGAATATCCTTGTTGTGCCGTCACTTCTCTGAATTCCATGAGCTTCAAGTCCTTGATCCATAGAGTAAATCCATATAGCAATGGATGCTCTCTTTCCAAAAATCTCTGTATCAATACATCAATCTTCAAATTTTACAATCTTCAAGTACTTCTTCAAGCTCTTATCATCATCACTATCTTCTGCTGTTGATTTAGCCCTCTTGGCTTTCTTCTTTATCCTTGTTTACCTTTTCCTTTTAACACCCTTGGAGGTTCCCTCAAGTTCTGTTGAACCCTCTTCCAAGTTTGTATGTACCGTCTCCTCAGTATTTATTGTTGTATGTACTGTTGAGTGTGTATGTACTACTTGTACATTTTCAGTCTGAGCAATATCTTGAGTTTCAACTCCTGCATTCATTCTTTGAGCAGTCTCTTCCTCCCTTGAATTTACCTTATCCTTTCTATTCTTCGTCACATAAGTGGTCTTGATAGGTGGAGATGTGTTTATAGGTTCAGTAGTACTTGGCTCAATTCTAGGAGTACTTCCAAATTATCTTTGTTGTTTGCAGATGTCTCTTAAATTCTGCAACTGCTTTTCTATCTGCTTCAGATCCAATCTCAAAATTCAGTTCAGTTCTCTTATTTTGCTCATATAAAGTCTTGATTTCTTCAAAATTCTTCTTGACCAGCTGCATATGAGTAAAACCCTTAACTTTCTTAAGAAAATTCATCATTTGATTCCTAATCTACATAGTAGTTGGAGGCTTAATCTTTTCTTTTCTTCTCTTTTCAGCAAAGAATCTTTGTTTCTCCCTTCGATCATCAATCAACTTTGATTTCTCTTCTTCATCATATGCATCTCTCTCTTCAGCTATCAATGAGTCTGCAAGAAGCTCACTTGCATGTAATTCAGCTTGAATCCTATCATACTCTTGTGTGTTCCATTCTTGTTGTATTCTTTTAGCTTCTAGCAAATGTTGTTTTGCTGCAAGTTCTTCCTGTAATTCCTCTTCACGAATTTGTGCTTGCATTCTGTTAGCATATTCCTCATCATGGTCTACTTGATTAAATCTGTACATGACTTTGTTTATATCATCATCTGAATCACTTTCATCTTCTGATTCTGATAATATTTGCTTCTTTCCCTTATCCTTTGGATCAATCTTAGGTAGCTTATTCTTCAGCTTGGTGGATCTTTCCTTATTAGCTTGCTGTTGAATAACTATACCTTTAGTAGGGTGTGAAGCTTGAACTTTCTTACCTTGAATTTGATTCTTTTTGGCAAGAACTTCTTGTTGTGTCTTTTTATCTGCCTCTACTTGTTTATTCTTCTCAACTAAATTCTTCTTTCTTAAGTCAAGCAATAATTGGGCTAAAGTCTCATCTTCTCCAAAAGGAGTTTGACTTTCCAGTGAAGGATGATCACCAGAGGTACTTGCAATCGGCTTAGTTAGCTTAGCAGTACTTTGGTCTTCAACAATTTCAGTAGTAATTGCAGTCGGCTTAGTTGGCTTAGCAGTACTTGGATCTTTAACAATGTTGATTTCACTAGTATTAGACACACTTGTTTCTTCAATCACTTGTATATCCCCAGATACTCTTTCTTCCATAGAAGACATCATTTTAACTTGCACCTCTTTAGTATTGTCTGATTATTGCTCATTCTTGATCTAGACAGTACTTGTAAAGTTTGTTTCCTTTGAAACCATACTCGTCTTTGTGGTGATGGAGTTGAATATACAAGAAACTAAATGTTAATTTCCTCCAACTTCTCATAGAAAGCACTCCAATTTGTTTGAAGTGGTGATTGAGGTGCTGGTGCTGGTTGAGTTACCAATATTTCTTCAACTTGTGGCTCCTCGTGAGTAGGTTATGGTTTTTCCTGTTGAATCTCCATGTTTGAAGGTCCATCGACACCAGTCTCTAAACCAGTTCAATCTTCATTAGTCTCAATGACATCTTCATCCAATTCAAATTTGATGTCATTTCCAGAGATCCTTGTCTGATTATCAGAAGAAGGTGGTTGTTCTTCATAATTCCTCCCCTGTTTGGTTGGATTCAGTTTCCTTTTCTTGTGGTTCCTGAATCTTTGCTTCTTGATTGTATACTTCTGAATAGATCTATGTTGCCTCATCCAAGGTGACACTTTGTTCCTTAACTTGATTAGGCTAGCTTCCAATTCAGCAATTTTCTTGTCTTGAACAAGCTTTTCTTTCTACAACACCTGTACGTGTTGGGACAAACTTGTACACAAAGCAGTTAAATTTGTAACATCCACCACCTCTGGTGCTTGTGCTTGTGGTGAACCACTAGCAGCAATAGAAGCAGCAGGTGTGTGGATCATCTCATTAGTGTTTGGTGGAACACCAACATTGAGAGAAGAAGATTGTGAATCTTCTAGGGAATGGGAACTTTGGTGAGAAGGAGTTTGTTGAGTAGCACTAGCATTGCTAGGTTCCTCACCTTCTTGATTGGCAGGTTGGGCTAACATATGAGCAAACAATGGTGTAACTGTTTCCTGTAAAGGCACTGCCTTGTTTGGTCAAGAAAGAGAAAGTTCTCTTTGTGAATGTAGGAACATCCCATGTATCTGTTAACTCTGGTAGGTTAGGTATTTGGTCACTAACTAAAGTCTGAATGAATCTAGGATACATTAAAAACATTTTAGTCCCTTCCAAATTCCTAGTCATGCCTTCAAAAATTAATTTTGAAAAATTAAAAACCATGTTATTTGCTAGACAAACACCAGCTGATGCCAATGCAGCAGGAATTTGATCAAAAGATGTACTTTTAGAGCTTCAACAGTGAATAATAGCATGAAAAAGCAATTTCCATTGAGGTGAAAATAAAGCTTTAAAGAAAGTAAGACTTTCCCTACCACCTCCATTGCCCATGGCTGCAAGGCCATCATGAATCTCTGTATTATTAAGCATACTAAGTCCATTTTCATCATTTAATCTCAAGCTAGCTCTTAGCAGTACCTCAGTTACATATATGTTTCTATGATTCACCCTAGCCTTAATGCAAGGTTGATCAAATCGAGTACCTAAAACAGCAGTATTCCAAAATTGTTCAACAATGAAAATAGAGATAACTTGAATTACAATGAGTGCAAACCGAACATGACTTCTAGATAGGAAACCAAGAATCTTATGGAAACCAAGAGAGTCATCATTCGTAGCAAGATTCACAACCAAATTATGCTTAGAGATTACTTGTATAGCAGCATTAGTATTTTTGATGATCGAAAAATTAGAGAGAAGGTTATAGAATCAAGAAATAAAAATAAAAGATTAGGTGAATCAATTGTATAATTGGAGTAAGTATTTAAGTAAATAACAAACCCAAGCGCGAAGAAACCGCCAAATTTACAAAAGAGACCCTTAACGGTACAACGGACATGTAGCGGTGCATGGAACATAAGCGGTACTTGAATTTGTGCTAGCGGTACTTGGAGTGACAACGGTACCTCACAATTTTGACCAGTTCATGCTTTCCACTAACAATGTAACCTCTTTTATCTTTTTCTATTAACCTGCAATTACATCAAAAACACAAAACATAGACTATACAATAAAAATTATAAAAATTTGTACAGCTATTACCTCCCCTCAACATATGAAGCATGTTATTGGTTGAGCATACCAATGTGTGTCACCAAGAATTCGAATCTCTTTGCATCAAATGCCTTGGTCAACAAATCAGCTACATTATTGTATGTATGAATCTTCAAGACTTGAATAAGCTTTTTGTCATAAGCATCTCTTATAAAGTGATGTCTTATTTCAATATGCTTGGTCTTGGAGTGAAATACTGGATTCTTGACAATGCATATAGTACATTCATTATCAACGTAAATCTTGGTTTTCATTAAGTTAAACCCATAATCTAATAGTTGATTTTTAATCCAAAGTACTTGTCCATAGCAATGAGCAGCAACTACATACTCAGCTTTAGTTGTAGAAGTAGCAACAATGGTTTGCTTCTTACACTGCCATGATATGAGTCTTCTGCCTAGGAATTGACAACCTCCTATTGTGGATTTCCTATCATGATTAGCTCCAGCATAATCACTATCTGATTAAGCTTCCAATTCAAAGGTGGAATCTCTAGGATACCATAATCCTAAATTCGGTTGACTTTTAAGATATTTAAAAATCTTCTTTACAGCATGTAGATGTGACACCTTTGGATGAACTTGGAACCTTGAACAGGCACACACAACAAACATAATATCTGTCCTTGAAGCAGTAAGATACATCAATGAACCAATCATTGATCTGTAAAGATGAATGTCAACATCTTCTCCATGTTCATCTTTTGATAAAGACTTATTGGCTTCAAAAGGTGTTCTTGTACTCCTTGTATCCATACATGAAAATTTCTTTAAGATTTCAGCAATATATTTATCTTAGCTGATAAATATTCCATCTTTCCTTTGTTTGACTTGCAGTCCCAAAAAGAAAGTTAGTTCTCCAATAGAACTCATTTGAAATCTTCCTTTCATCAAAGCTTCAAACTCTTCACACCATGTCTTCTTGGTAGAACCAAAAATGATGTCATCAACATAAACTTGAACTAGAATGATGTCCTTAGCATTCTTGTTGATGAACAGAGTTTTGTCAATGGTTCCTCTCCTATATCTATGTTCTAGCAGAAAATATGATAAGGTTCCATACCAGGCTCTTGGAGCTTGATGCAGACCATAAAGTGATTTGATAACCTTGTAGACTCTATTGGGGAATTTAGGATCTACAAAACCCGGAGTTTATGAGACATATACCTCCTCTGAAATAGTACCATATAGAAAGGCACTTTTCACATCCATTTGATACACTATAAATCCCATTTATGATGCAAAGGCCAAAAATAACCTAATGGCTTCTATCCTTGCCACTGGTGCAAAAACCTCGTCATAGTCTATCCCTTCTTCCTGTCTATAGCCTTGAGCAAAAAGTCTTGCCTTGTTCTTCACAACAACCCCTCTTTCATCCTTCTTGTTCCTGAAGACCCATCTGGTACCAATTACTCTTTTACCTGAGGGAAGATCCACAAGAATCCAAACTTTTTGTAGCTCAAATTGTGTTAATTCTTCTTGCATGGCATCTAGCCAGCTTTCTTCATCAAGAGCCTGAGAAATGTTTTTGGGCTCTACTTGAGATAAGAAACAGGCAAACAAACAATATTGAGTATGTTTATGATTTGTTCTCTGTTGTTGTTTGAGATAACTCACAAGTGCATGAGTTTTAATATTGGTTTGAAGTTGTCTTCTGGTTTGTATAGCAGATTTGGGATCTCCAATAATCTGTGTAGTAGGATGGTTGTTGTTGAATATATGAGTGGGAATATAACTGACTGGAATTTTGTTTCCAAATTATTGAAATCAGTTACTGCACCCTGCTCATCATAGGAAGCTTTGGAGAAGATTCCTTCAGTTGGACTAGCATATAAGTCTTCATCGTCCATAGCTTGTAAAATCTCTTATAGTGAGTCAACAGATTTGGCAGATTTTGACTTAGCAGTACTTGCAGATGAAGTACCGCTAGGTGTTGTAGGTACTGCTGAGTGTTGTGACTCAAAAGATTCTTCTCCTGAATGCTTATTAGCAGATGTAGCATTCTTTTCTTGATCTTGAAGCCTCTGAAGCTCTTGGGAGGCTTGATCATCATTTGACGACATGGTTTTCTTTTTGGGAGTGGCAGACATAGGAGTAATAGTAGGCATATTAGGTACATAGATATGAACATCATAATCTGATGAAGAAACATCTTCTTGAGTACCAGCATTAGTTGCACTTGACTCCTCACCTGCATTGTTAGTTTGACAATCCTTTTGCAAAGAATATGTTAGAAATACGTTTTAACGTATATTAGAAGTATCGGTCACTCCACAATATGATTTATGTTGTAATAGCTCGTAGTTAACAAATAGTTAATTGTTACTTATTAAGTTAAGTAAGAACCGGTCCATGGGCTTGTCATGGACCGGCCCAAGCCCAATGTTGCTTGGAAGTATAAATACCCCTTTCCACCATGGAAAGGGGTTGGTTGTTGTTCATTTGAAACTTTTCACTTAATAAAATAACACATAGTTTCTCTCACTTTCTTTCTCTAGTTTCTCTCACTAGAAAACATCAACCCACTTCATAGATTCATAGGTTATCAATATTCTACATTTGGTATCAAGAGCTATGGGGTGATTTAAGGTAAGGATTGTGTTGCTTTTTTAGTTTTGAATCAATTAGTGATCTTTAGAAAAAATCAATCTTGAATCTTGTTGTTTTTGGTGTTTTTGTTATTGGGATTAATTGATAAGGATTGGGTTTAGCTTATTTTGGTAAAAATCATAAAACTTTTTGTGGTTTTGATCAAAAAATCGGATTGAAAAGTGTTGTTCTAGTCTCGAAGTATATTCCCAGATTATTCCGAATAGATATTCCGAATAAGAAGGTTTTCCGAATAGAAGGTTTCTTCCGAATAGGTTTTCCGAATAGAAGGTTTTTTCCGAATAGACTTTCCGCATAGAAAAACTTTCCGAATAGCAATTTCTTTCCGAATAGTAAGATTTTCCGAATAACCAATTCTTTCCGAATAGCAAGTTTTTCTGAATAGCCATTTTTTTCCGAATAACAAAGATTTTCCGAATAGCCAATACTTTCCGAATAGCAAAGATCTTTCCGAATAGCCGATCATTCCGAATAGACAACATTCCGAACTGAAGAAATATTCCGAATAGCAGAACATTCCGAATAGGGTTTATTCAGTATAGGGTTATTCCGCATAAGGGTTTTTCTGTTTAGGAATTATTCCGGATAAGGGTTTTTCAGCATAGGGTTATTCCGAATAGGAATTATTCCGAATAGGATTTATTCTGAGTTAGGGTTATTCCGTATAAGCAAGTTCAAGGGGTATTTGAGTTTTTTCGACGATCTTTAGTGGATTTAATCTTGATTTTAACAACACAACACAAATTCTCAACCTTTCTTCACTGCTCGATCAACCGATAATCTTTGAGTCTTTTAAGTGATCACAATGAATCCGAGTTCATTAATGCCTCAGATGACATCTCTTACGGATATCTCAATTATAACGGGAACTGATAGTCGTCCACCGATGCTTATTAAAGAGGTGTTTGAGGCATGGCAGGGCCGTATGATGCAATACTTGAAGGGCAAACCAACATACGGAAGGCTTATGGTCAAATCGATTTTGAATGGTCCACTCGACTATGGTACCATTGTGGCAAATAACTTGTCTCGACCAAGAGAATATGAAGAACTCACACCGGCACAACAACTCATTGCTGATGCTGATGAAAAGGCTCTACAGACTCTTCTCCAAGCTCTTCCGCATGATATTTATCGCATGGTAAGTCAATATACGGTTGCCAAGGATTTATGGGAACGTCTAAAGGTGTTGCTACAAGGTACGTCTCTTACCAAACAGGAAAGGGAATGTCAGTTGTATGATCTGTTTGATAGATTCACGTACAGCCCAGGGGAAACACTACACGACTATTACTTCAGATTCACTACTCTAATGAATGATCTGAATGTATACAATCTCGTGATTGCTCCATTCCAGGTTAACACCAAGTTTTTGAATACTTTACCTCAAGCTGAATGGGGTGAGTATATTACCAATGTTAAGTTAACCCGGTATTTGCATAAGTGCAATTTAGATCAAATCTATGCTTTTCTTCAGCAGCATGAGAAACATGTGATTATGCACCGTTCTCCTCGAGGTATGTACCCTGATTCCTTAGCTTTGATGTCGAATCAACCAAGCTTGTCACACAACAACACACCTTATATCTTGGGACATCAAGCCTATCATCCATCACCTTACATGACACCGACCTTCCCCCAATACTCGATTCTACCACAACCACCCACCTCACATCAGCAACAATATCGTTTTAATGCACCTTCACCACAGTATGCTTCACAACTTCAACCAGCAAACATTGCACCTTATGCTCAACCTTCATATTCTTCTTATCAAGAGAATGCAGCATATCCAACAAGCTACCCTGATCAAATGAGTATTCCTTCTAGTGATTATGCAGCTTATCAAGACCAAGCAATGTATTGTGATGATGAGGAAGTCCCCAGTCCTGTATTCAAACAAGGAGCTGACCCAGTTGAAGTGCTAACCACTATGTCTGCTTATCTCACAAGGACTTTAAGCAAACGAGGATACAGAGGTTCAGCTCCAACCAACAATCAGTTGAGGAATTCATCCAATTCTCGTCAACAAGCTACTATTGAGAATGGCAGGGTAATGGTTCAACCTATTCAACCATATCAGGGGAGACCTACTACATCAACCAATGCTCGCACGGTCAATTCTGCTCCAATGGTCAACAATCCTCCACGGGTTAATTCCACAGGCAAGTTGAGAATGATTACATGCTACAACTGCAAGGAAGAAGGACACATGTCCAGGGATTGCAAGAAACCCAAGAGGAGAAGGGATGGACAATGGTTTGCAGAAAAGATCTATCTGGTGAATGCTCAGGCACAAGTAAGGGAACTTGATGAAGAGGAGCTTGCATTTCTTGCTGATCCAGGGATTGCTGAACAAGACGTTGTCACCATACAGAATGCAGCATACCAAGCCGATGATCTTGATGCGTATGACTCAGACTGTGATGAATTTCAATCTGCAAAGGCTGCTCTCATGGCAACTATCTCCAGCTTAGGGCCAGAAAAGAGATTTGAGGTACTTATTAATACCGCCGATAATACCACTGATGCTAGTATTCAACCACATCAAGTTGTGCAAGAGAGTGCTGATTCGAATGAATCTTCGGTGGTGAGTCTTTCAAATGAGGAGACAAACAATGATAGCAATATCAATGTGAGTCCCCAGACTTTGAGTGAATCACAACCGGGACCCATTTCGCATACGCCTACTCCTGCTCAACAAGATTTGGTCATGGTTCCTGCTACATTACTTAGCCAAATGAATGCTGCACTCTTAGAAACCTTAGCTAAGAATAAGAATTTGTCTGATGAGCTTACCTTAAGCAACGAGAAAGTTCAAACCTTGGAATTAGTGCCTTCGTCTAGTGTTCTAACTAATCCCGAATATGATCATTTTAGAAACAAACAAATGGGTCACTTGCAAGAAATCGAAACCTTAAGAGCAAATCTTTCTAAAGAACTTAGCGAAAAGGAGTTAGTGGTCACTAATTTTCAAAAACTTCAAACAGATTTTGAGTCACTCGAGTCTAAGAAGAATGAAATGGAGATTAATGCTGCTAATAAGATTAGAAGTCTGGATTACTTGCTTTTAAGACAATACGCTGCTTCTCAACTAGTGCACTTATTTGATGCTTCATTTAGAGAATTTAACTTATCACGTCAAAAAGGCCTTCCCCCTAATCCAAGGTATGCAAAACAAGCTTTAAGACATAGTCCAAGACTTTATAATGCAACCCAATTAGGATTGGTCTTAGACCCGATTGTTATTTTCGATGATCGAACAAGTAAGGATCTAGTTGATGAGGATCGGTCATACAATTCTGCAAAATATCCCGAGTGTGATTATTTTAAAATGAATAAGGAGCTTGCTAAAACGGATTTTAGAATTCGCTTCCATATGGACAAAGATCTCATTACAGCACCAACCTACATGTTGAATGAAGAAAACCCTAGTACATTTCCTACACTTGTCAACATGGAAGGTCCTAAGGAAATTCCAAAGGATCTTCCACCTGTTAGCACTGTATGGTTAAACTTGCAAGAGATTAATCAATACTTTACTAATTTTGACAAGGTCATTTTGGAATGTACGACTTCAAATGGCCTAAACGCCGGAGAATGGGCTTTCGAACACATGAACGAGGTGTTTAAAACTGAGATCAATCCATTTGTCGAAAGTCTAAAAGGAAGTTTTGCATCTCTTAAGGAAAATCTTGTGTTTGAAATTGGTGAAGTTCAAAAAGTGTTTTATGAAATGGACACCGCTTACGAACTACAACTAATTGAAAAAGAAAAGATTTTAACCGAATATGACCGATTCTTGTCTGCAGTAATCTCGTGTGATGTGCTTACTACTGTAAATGTTAATTATTCGAATGAGCTTACATCTGCTATGATTAATTGTAATGCTGTGAATATTTGTGATGATATTTGTGATGATGTTTGTGATCTCTCTGTAAATGTTGCTGATACTGTAAATGAGGTAGATAATCATTCTTGTCACGAATCTAACGCTGAGTTTTTAAAGCTACAAGATTCTTACAATTTACTTTCAAAACACTTTAATCAACTAGAACAACATTGTATATCTTTAGAATTAAAACAACAAACTCAAAATGAGGATCTTTTGATATCAAATGGTTGTGAAAACGGTGTTGAGACGAGTGACAAGATGATTGCAATTGTTAAGGCATTAGAGGAAGAAATTATGAGATTGAAGAGAGACGTGTCATCAAATGAAACATTAAAATTGGAACTAGAGGCTGCAGAGTCTAAAAACCAGGTCTTAGAAATTAGACTTTCGTCTGTTCTAGGGGAGATGGATCGGACAAGACAGGGACTATCCGCTCTTTATGGTTCACTAGAAGAACGCTTCGCTTTTAATGCGGCACAGCAACAATCTTATGTTGAACAACTGAACCAGAAGTGCGAGGAAATCTCTGACTTGAACATCCTGCTCATTGACAAAAATATGGTTTTGGCCGAGTTAAAGGAGACACTTCTTCTCACCCGACAAGAAGTTGTTGATAACTTAGCTACCGACTCTGCACCGTCCACTAGTGCTCCAACAACCAAGTCAGTAGTGCTTTATAAGAACCCACTTCATAAGAGAAACCCGGTTACCTACGATGATTATATGAGGAATGCCATTAAGCATGTAGATCTTGTTAGGGATATTTTAGACGATCTTTATGCCTTAGATCCCTCAAGTAGCTACTATTATTCGGCTCATGAATATATAAAGCTAGTTCAATATTGCTTAGCATATTTGCAATACATAGGTAAACCAGGCTCTACACTACTTACTAATAGGCCCATTGCTGTAACTCCATTCAATAAGACTCCAGGAGCAAAACCGTCATTGGCACAATCAAGTAAGGCACCTTTAAAATCTGTTGCTAATATTCCCACTTTGCCTTCTACAGGATTAAAAGAGACTACTATGGCTAAAGGATCGCCACTCAAGAAAGATAAGATCAAGCCCTCCACTAGTAGTGCCAAAAAGAAGAAAGTAGAAGATCACCATAGGAATGTTAGTTCAGTTTTAAATAAGAAGAATCATATTAAGACTAAAAGCTCTGCGCCTGTGCAGAAACCTAAACCATTTGTGAATTCTGATTTAAAATGTTGGAATTGTAATGAATGTATGTTTTCCCAACGTCATGATTTGTGTCTTATTGATCATGTGAATGAAATGAATGCCATTCGGAATGGTCTTGAATGGAAGCCAACGGGTAGAACTCGTGCCCAAGTTGGCTGGCAATGGCGTCCCACTGGTAGGACCTTTACATTAGATGGAAAAATGTGCCCTTTAACTAGGAATGCATCCATTGAGGTTAGGTCTGAGCGTCCTTTAGTTAGGCACACTCGCACTCAAGTATGGAAACAGCGCCCTTTAATTAGGTCAGCCCCCACTATAGTGCCTATCAGTGAAGAAATACCACAGGATTTAAGCCAACTAGAATCTACACCACCAACTAGGAAGAAGAAGGCTAGGAAATCTAAGAAACCTAGAGTTAGCAAATCTAAGATTATTAAATCTGTACCTGCTAATAACAAGGAACACTCAGATTCCGATACCTCTACATTGTCCTCGTGTGGTGATATTTTCAGGTGGTCCAAATCATCCTCTGGTATTTGGACTCCGGTTGTTCAAAGCATATGACCGGAGATCGCTCGATGCTCCGAAATTTCGTCAGCAAGTTTCTTGGTACGGTTAAATTCGGGAATGATCATATAGCAAAGATAATGGGTATGGTGAATATCAGATTGGAAACGTTACGATTTCAAGGGTATACTATGTAGAAGGTCTTGGTCATAACTTATTTTCAGTAGGACAATTTTGTGATTCCAACCTAGAGGTCGCTTTTCGACAACATACATGTTTCATCCGCAATTTGGAAGGAAAAGATTTGTTTAAGGGTTCTCGTGGTGCAAATCTTTATACGTTGTCCCTACAAGACATGATGGCCGCCTCTCCAGTATGTCTTCTCTCTAAAGCATCTATGACCAAGTCTTGGTTATGGCATCGCAGATTAACTCATCTCAACTTTGATGCTATTAATCATCTGGCTAAAAACGAATTAGTTCGTGGTCTTCCAAAGCTTAAATTTCACAAGGACCATTTATGTTCCGCGTGTTCAAGGGGGAAAAGTACCAAGAAATCATACAGGCCCAAAGGTGAAGACACCAATCAAGAAAAACTTCATCGTTTGCATATGGATCTTTGTGGGCCAATGAGAACTGAAAGTGTGAGCGGTAAGAAATTCATTCTGGTTATTGTGGATGATTTCTCCAGGTTTACATGGGTTAGATTTCTACGTACAAAGGATGAAGCACCGAAGGCTATCATCACTTTTCTGAAATTCATTCAGGTACGTTTGAATACTACTGTCCGCCGTATTCGTACTGACAATGGAACAGAGTTCGTCAACCAGACTCTTCGTGATTACTATGAAGGAGTTGGTATCTCACATGAAACATCCGCTGCACGCACTCCACAACAAAACGGTGTCGTTGAAAGACGAAATCGTACACTTATGGAAGCTGCTAGGACTATGCTTATTTATGCGAACGCTCCATTGTTCTTGTGGGCAGAGGCTATATCTACTGCATGTTTCACCCAAAACCGTTCTATCATTCGGAAACGCCATGGAAAAACACCTTATGAGCTTCTACATGACCGTAAACCCGATGTTTCATTTTTTCATGAGTTTGGTGCTCTTTGTTATCCAAACATTAATAGTGAGAACTTGGGTAAGCTTCAACCGAAAGCCGATATAGGTATTTTCATTGGTTACTCACCGTCCAAGAAAGCATACCGGATTTACAACCGTCGTCTTGGCAAGATTGTAGAAACTATGGACGCAGATTTCGATGAGCAGACAGCGATGGCTTCTGACCAACACAGCTCTGAACCCGCGCTTCATGAGATGGGAACCGGTGCTATTAGTTCCGGATTAGTTCCCAATAATACTACTTCTACATCATTTTTACCACCATCAAGGCCCGAGTGGGATAAACTGTTTCAACCGTTGTTTGACGAATTCTTTGATCCCCCAAATGATGAAGTTCCAGCACCTGTAGTGATAGCTCCAATCCCTGAAGTTATTGCTCCTGCAAATGAAGCTTTATCTAATGCATCTTCAATTCACATTGAACCGGATGCACCTTCACCAAGTGATTCTCAAACTACACCTGAATCGTCACCCCTACTTGTGCCTAATGATGTGGAAGAGGATTCTATTGATCACGATTTGGAATATGCTCACCTGCAAGAGCTTCCTTTCTTTGGTGTAGCGATACCTGAAAACCCTTCAGCCGCGTCTACCTCAGAAGAAGCTCCTTCTATTGTTCACTCCAGACCACCTAGGATTGAAAAACATAGCACCAAATGGACAACTATTAGGAATGTTATTGGAAATCTAGATCGACCAGTCTCTACACGCCATCAATTACAAGAGAGTGCACTCTATTGCTACTTTGATGCATTTCTCTCCGAAGTTGAACCTAAAAACTGGCAACATGCTATGACTCAATCATCTTGGATTGAAGCTATGCAAGAGGAACTAAATGAATTTCAAAGACTTGAAGTATGGTAATTAGTTCCTCTCCCTGACAAGGCCAACATCCTTACTTTGTTGTGGGTTTATAAGGTTAAACTTGATGAGATGGGTGCAGTATTAAGGAATAAGGCTAGATTGGTTGCTAGAGGATATAAACAAGCCTTGGGTATAGACTTTGAAGAATCTTTTGCTCCTGTGGCAAGATTGGAGGCAATTAGACTATTCCTTGCGTATGCTGCTCATATGAACATGATCGTCTATCAAATGGATGTGAAGACGGCATTTTTGAACGGTGAACTAAGGGAAGAAGTCTATGTTAGTCAGCCGGATGGGTTCGTTAGCACGGAATTTCCTAATCATGTGTACAAGCTTAAGAAGGCTCTCTACGGGTTGAAACAAGCTCCACGCGCGTGGTATGATCTCCTCTCAACATATCTCATTTCGGAAGGCTTCTCCAAAGGCAAGGTGGACCCTACTCTATTCACTCTCAAGGAGGGCAACGACATGATTCTTGTACAAATATATGTTGATGATATAATATTTGCTGCCACTAACATAGAATTGTCAAATCGCTTTGAAGAGATAATGTCCACACGCTTTCAGATGTCAATGATGGGAAAAATTTCATTTTTCTTAGGATTACAGATTTCTCAGAATCCCAGAGGCATCTTTATTAATCAATCCAAATATGCTCTAGAATCTCTTAAGAAATATAACTTTGAAAATTGTGACCCCGTGGACACTCCAATGGTGGAGAAATCCAAGTTAGATGAAGATAGGAATGGGACTATTGTCGATCCAAAACTTTACCGTGGGATGATCGGCACCCTTCTATATCTGACTGCTAGCAGGCCTGATTTGCAATTTGCTGTATGCATGTGTGCCCGGTATCAGGCTCGGCCTACCGAAAAGCACCTACATGTTGTGAAAAGGATCTTTCGGTATCTAAAAGGAACACTTCATCGTGGTCTATGGTATCCGAAAGATTCCTCTATTGCTTTAATATCATACGCAGATGCCGATCATGCTGGATGTCAAGACACGAGGCGTAGCACTTCTGGATCTGTGCAACTCCTTGGAGATAGATTGATCAGTTGGTCTTCAAAAAGGCAGAAAAGCGCTGCAATTTCTAGCACGGAGGCTGAATACATCGCCATGTCCGGGTGTTGTGCTCAAGTCCTTTGGATGAGATCACAATTAACTGACTACGGTTTGGGATTCAACAAAATCCCGATGTATTGTGACAACAAGAGCGCCATTGCCCTTTGCTGCAACTATGTTCAACACTCCCGGGCCAAGCACATAGACATTCGCTACCAATTCATTAAGGAGCAGGTGGAGAACGGAGTGATCGAGCTGTATTTTGTCACTACTGAGTACCAGCTGGCGGATATGTTCACCAAAGCCTTAGATCGAGGACGAATCGAGTTTTTGATCGATAAGCTTGGCATGAAATCATTCACTCCAGCGACTCTCAAAGAGTTGGCAGAAGAAACAGCTGAATAGTCGTGGTAAACTATTCAGAGTATCCTTTGTTCGTGATCATGTATATTATAGTAAATATATAAACCACAAAAGAAAAATACAAAAATATAAAACCAAGAAAAATCATAAAAAAATATAAATTCTACAAAAACCATAAAAATTATAAAATCAAGAAAAACCAAAATATTTTTCGTTTTTAAAAACGGGCATGTCTTTTAGTACGGTAATATTTACGGCCTTAGAAATGTCGATCAATATTGACACGGTGCCATAAATAGAGTCCGTATAAAAGTTGTACATTTTTAAAACATGCCCATTATGGCTTGTAGTTATTTCTGACTGCAACCCGGTTTTCATATTAAAGTCACGTATTTCCTTGGAAAACGTTGGCTCACAACGGGAATTAATTTTCTCGGGCATGATTTACAAGCCAAATCATGCAAAGGGATCAAGTTTACTTTACAACTTGGTCTAACACGAGTTAGTGTACGTCTCAGTGCATTAATTTGTCTAAATAAGAGAAATCTTATTTCCACCACGAATCGATCTTTTCAAAACATCAATTGGAAATTGTTTTTCATCATCATGTGCCTCGTTAAACAATGACTACAGCTCTTTAAATAGAAAACGGGTCATCGTTTAAGGGGAGAAAATGTTACATCATCTTTCACATCAAAAAGATCTTCAAAAGTCTTCAGGAAACTCAAAAAGCTCAATGGTTACTGGTTGGATTGCTTTGGCATTTGTCTTGTTGTTGCTTATAAGTTTGTCATGAATAGATTTGTGCTTGTGTTAAGATAGGTTAATTACTAAGGCTCGGGAATATAACATAAGATAGGGTCAAAATGACAAGAATTAAAACTTGGAAAAACATAAGAATTTTGATTGAAGAAAGAAGAAAAGTTGAGGGGGTAAATTTGACAATATGCCAAACTTGTGAAAACTTGACCTAGTCAAATCTCACCCACCCCGTCTCTTCTCTTCTTTCCCTATCTGCTTGTTTTTTTTTCTTTGCCGCCATTAACATACAAGAACACAAAAACTCACGAAATCAAACACAAACAATTTCTTTCAGATCAAGATCTTCTAAAGGTATTAAATCGGCTTAACATTCATTCAATTCAAGTTAATTACCTCTGTTTAATTGGAATCAATCGAATTAGGTTTCTGCTTAAATTAGGGTTTAATTAAATTGGGGGTTTTGCCTGGGATTTATTCGGAATTGCTCAAAATGAACTGATTTGGCCTTTAGACCTCTTGAATCAAACGAATTAGTGCCTAAATAGAAAAAATCGTAACTGTTTAATCTTTCCGAGTAGGATGATTTTTCCGTGTAAGAGCATTTTTCCGAATAGAATGATCTTTCCGCATAAGAGCATCTTTTCCGAATAGAATGAACATTCCGCATAGGAGCATTTTTTCCGAATAGAAAGAACATTCCGCATAGAAGCACTTTTTCCGAATAGAATGAATATTCCGCATAGGCCAAATCTTTCCGAGTAAGCATTTTATTTCGCATAGGACAATTTTTCCGCATAGACCAAATCTTTCCAAATAAAAAATTATTCCGCATAAGAGAAATCTTTCCGAATAGGTTCTTTATTCCGCATAGGCCTAACTTTCCGAATAAAGAATTTTATTCCGCATAGACAGATCTTTCCGAATAAAGAAATTTTTCCGCATAGCCTGATCTTTCCGAATAGAAATTTATTCCGTATAAGACCAATCTTTCCGAATAGAACTTTATTCCGCATAGACAGATTTTTTCCGAATAGAATGTTTATTCCGCATAAACAGTTCTTTCCGAATAGTAGTTCTATTCCGCACAGGCTGTTTATTCCGTATAGGACGATTATTCCGTGTAGGCATGGCATTATGCATAGGAAAATTATTCCGCATAGCATGTTTACCATGTCATGTTTATTCCGGATAGTGGTTTATGCTCAATTAAATGCTTATTCTGAATGAAGGATGTTTGAGTGATTCTTGCAAGCTTAAGGGATTAGGTCATATGTTTAATGCTTAGGAATACAATCATAATGATATTCATATTTGTATGTTTCAACCTTTATGTTTTATCTTAAGCAGAGACGATGACTAACCCTACAGTACAACAAATACAAGACGCCAGAGCCACCGCCATTGCCGAAGCCAAGACTCTAAAGTTTCTTCCAAACAACTTCCGTTTGAAGGAGGTATCTCATTCTACACATAATGGATTTAAGGTAGGTACAACCATACTTGATAAATCTCATCTAAAGCATGCGCTATGGAGAAGTGATTCAGTGCCCTATGACTACCTTTACGAGTTCTGGGCTACCAAAGAGAGAACGTCGAACAAAATCACATTTTCCTTGGACAACAAGCAGCAGACGCTTACTGTGTCAGACTTCAGGAAGATCTTTGGATTTCGGCCGACACTCAAAGGCCTATCATACTCAGCCAACCCGAATAAGGACCAGATCATGGAAATGTTCACTGCAATTGGATGTCTTGACATACGAACCGTGTCTGAGTTTACTACTGCCAAAGTTGGTCAACCATGGAAAGCTATTTTTGGGATTCTAAGCCGATGTTTCACACCCAAAACAACTGGGTTTGATGCTGTTCGTTCGCCAATCATCAAGATGTTTTATGGTATGTTCAAAGGTATGGGTATTGATTATGCATCATTGCTGTGGGAGGAGTTTACTTTTCAACTCTTCACAAACACGAAGGGTAAGGTTAAAAGTTACCAGTACCCTAGGTTCATTAAGCTGATCATACATTACTTTATGGAAAACGATGCATCTATTGATAAGCGTGCAGGTAGTCGTCATCACACGATAGATGATGATGATTTGGTAGACTTAAGGCAGGAGACTCATTCGAATACGGTTATTCCTGGTCCCATTCCCAGTAATCTTCTGACCGATGAGATTATCGCATCTGGTGATTACAAGAACTTGCTACAAGAAATTGAGAATCAACGAGCAAGCATTCTAGCAGGTGAAGACTCATCTACCACGGTTAAGAGCAAAGGTAAACGGAAGCAAAAAGCTTTACCTGAACCCAAAGACAAAAAGAAGAAGACTGCAGTTAAGAAGGGAAAGGGTACGGCTGATGAGTTAGTTCTCCACGATGAAGAAGATATTGATGATCCTACTCTTAACAAGGCTGAAAGAAAAGCAATGAAGATAGCTCTTGAAAGGAGTAGGAGAGATACGGGTGGTAGTGGTTCGGGTGCTTAGATGAATATTGAAGAAGAGTACGTGGAACCAGATGATGTTGATGAGTTTGGATCACCCGAACGGTATTCTACTTCAAAGGAAATATCCATCCCCGTTTCAGCAAGTGTTGAAAAGGAGTCCGGTGATCCTACAATCATGGTACCTACTCAACCCTTAGTAACTCAACCTCCACCAATACAACCCTTACCAACCTGACCGGTTTCAACACCTTTTCTTCCTCCACCGATAACTCCCATCCTTAGTACATTAGTAACAACCGAGCCTCTTCAACCTTCCCAAAGTAGCTCTGGAACATCTTCAATGGCTGCATTCGTCATGGCAGAGATGTTGGACAAACACACAGATAATCAAAAAAGAGAGATGGATAATCTTCGCCAAGAGCTACTTCGAAGAGTGCAAAGTGAAGAAGCATCTAAGAAAGCTCAAGAAGAGTTGATTGCTAAGTTCGCTGCAGATATGGAATTTACATGTAAAGCTCATGCAGAAGAACTTGCTCGGGTCAAAAAGGCTGAAGCTGATAGGCATGAAGCACGAATTACGAGACTTCGAGCTATTAAGGATAACTATAAAGAGCAGAAAGAAGCTCTTAAAGCTTCTATTGAGCAGAGAGTCAAAGAATCCGTTGAATCCCTTATGCCTAAACTGCGTGATGAATTGAAGACACTCGCTGCTGATAACTTGATGATCAAGTCATCCAACCCTTCAGAATCCGCCTACAAGATTGCTTATGACTTGACGGATTTTAAATTGAAGAAGATCCTCAAAGCTCGTATGAGGGAACTTGGATCGTTTGATAAATCTAGGATTCAACGGGCTCTCTTCAAATCCCTGAATGACGCTATCATGGAGGATGATAGGTTATTTAAAACGTTTGGAAGTGTGGTACCCTACCACATTCTCCTTGAGGAAGAAAGGGAAGAAAGTGAAGAAGAAGAGGGTACGGGTGAAGAAGAGGAAGAAGAAGAAGAAGAAGGAGAAGATAATGATGATGAGGATGATGATGATAAGAATGATGATGATGATGAGGATGATGATGATGAAGATGATGATGATGATGATGGTAATGATGGTGGTGATGGTAATGTGGAGAGTGCTAAAGGGAGCAACGAGGATAACGATAAGGATGATGATGGGGGTAAACAGCCTGAAAAGGGGGATAAGGTTGCCAGCTCAAAGAAACCTGCTAAGTCTGGAACCAAGTCTAAGAAAGATGCAGCAGCAAAGGAAAAATCTACTTCCACGGAATCCAGACGATCCAAGTGGCGCCACGATGTGAATGCTACTACAGCGTCATCTATTCCTGGTACATCTATCGCTGTATCTATACCTATTACCACTAACCCTGTTAGTTCTATTGTTGTTGCTCCTGTAATTGCAGAATCGGTAACTGAACCTGAAGGTGCACAACACTCACCCGTCCATGACACTGCCGAGATGCCTGAATCAGAACCAACAGATGTTCCCGTCTCCACTCCTCTACAACAAGACCCACAATCTACTGTTCCAAGCACAAGGGACTGGGCAGACACGTTGGAGATTGACGAGACTGCACCACCACAGGCTTGGATCACGGCAGCGGCGCAATATGATCCGATCACAGACGCTGACAAAGATGTTTTGTATCTCCGTATCCGTAGTCCGATTGACTTATGTGCATTTCTTGCTCATGAGTATAAGACTTCCGTTACTCTATCTTTGGTGAAGAAAGCGCTGAAGGATAAGAGACTTCGCGCCAAAACCCGGTTAACCCAAATGGAGTTCGAGTATTATGCCGATGAGATCCTGAAAGCTCTGAACACCGTTCAACGGCCAGGTCTTCATGAATCAGAAAGAGCCCCACCTCCACTTGATCCTACTCAAGATAATCAGATTGCTCTCGACTTCTTCGTCACCAACGATCTTGTGTATCTTCTGAAGGGGTCATCAAAGTACGCAACCTCCCTGACCTTACTGAAAGCTGCCAACTGGGGGACAATACCCTTTATCGAGGAAAAGGTAAACCGACTCTGGGTCCCAAAGGTAAATCGTAATTATGATATGTATGCTGTCATAGGTGCATCACACTGGGACGAATGAGTTCGAAGGGCGTACAGGGGCTGCTGTCTAGTCAATTCAGGGAGTAACGTTAGATCCGATATCCGCATCTCCAGCATCTTAGGGTTGAAAACTGAAGCCAAGAATGGCTATTATCATGTGACGGAGATTCGCCTGAAAAGGGAGGATGACAGAGAATACAAAATCTAGCAGGGAGATTTTTCTATCATTTGCCTTGAGGATATCGAAGATATGTTGCTTCTGATGACCCGAGATCAACTCACACATATTCCTCGTGAAGACCTCATTGCCTTGAATACAGCACTTCGTATGTTCACACGAAGCGTTGTTATCAAGAAACGAGTTGAAGATCTTCAGTTGGGAGTCGAAAGCTATCAAAGGAAGCTTAACCTAACCCGTCCAGTGAATCAAGTGTTACCTCAACATGTAGATAGATGTCCCTATACCGGCATTTCTGTCCCGAATTGCGGCATTTTCTACTTGAACAGTCGAGGGTTAATGAAGTTTATGAGGGTGGGTGAGCTTTATAAGTATAGTGATGGAACTCTTTTACAAGTCAGAGGAAAGTTGGAGCATCTTAATTCAGGTGGGACTTTACCAGAGATGACCGAGGACTGGCATAAGGGTTATCGGCAGATGGCGAATTATGTGATCAAGAAGATTGATCAAAAGCTCCGTGAACGTAGATTGATGAGGAGTTTGGAAAGATTCGTTGGTGGTAGACCATATCAAGTGCACCACAAGCTAGTGCAACGATCCATCTAATGGGTCGTACATTTCAGGTCCACTTTATATTGGTTTTCAATTGTGAATATGTATATTTGTGAATATTGTGCTTTAATGGCTTGATGTAGTGTTAAGGTATGATAATTTTTCAAGAATTTCTCACGAGATTCTAAATCTTTCAAAATATATCATACTAAAGCACTACAACTATCCATTATTAACTTAAGGGGGAGCATGAACATGTTCTATGGCCAAACATCGATTTCATTTTTACCCAAAGACCGGTTAACCCATTCAATAACCCAAATATTAATGGTTAACATTTTGGATAAGGGGAGAAAATGGGATTAAGGAGATTTAAATGATACTTGGCTAAAAGATGAAAAAGACTTAACGATTATCCAACTTAATATGTGTAAAGCACGTGTTAAGGGGGAGCTTTTTTGATGAACAAAACACCTAAGGTACAAAACTTTTGATTTCAATATCACAAGTACCTTAAGTGATTTTTTAATGATTTTTCATGGTGGCAATTTCTTCCCAAAACACACTTAATTCACGACGAATGTGGTGACAAAAGGGTGGTAGGAATAGATTTAGTCCAATGATTCATCAGAGCCGATGAAATCTTCCCAAGGACAATTCCCTAGATAGAATTAGAAGTCTTAGGAAAGATGGAGAAAGAATGTGAACGTAGCTGAATGCCGACCAAGTATTTAAGCTAGCACTGGAACAATCACAACAAGGTGCTAGTGATGACGTATTGGTAAGCATTGAAGGGGTTGAAGAATGAAAAAGAATTGTAAAGATAAAGGGTGTAAAGAAAGAAGCCCTCCTTACAACTTTAGGCAGAAACCGGGTCAATACATATGCTATTGAGGTCATTTTTGCTAATGATTCTCGGTATTGAAGAAAGACATCATGGACCCAGTGATGCAATGCACAACCCTTCCCAGCTAACTCAAATATCTCTCAAAAGGTATTTGTTTTAATCACACGGAGATCAACACGTTATCTATTGGTTTATTCACTCCGAATAGACTGGTATTGAAAAGGTGGCACTCCTCTCCAGCCATCGCTCACTAAATCAAAACGCACAATCGAGTCTAGAGCCAAGAGATCATCAAAAGTCTCATTAGGACACTTTCAATTTATTCCTTTCTTTCTCACACACTGTGAAAAGTAAGAGATTTTCATGAGTCCTACGCAGTATTCCTGTAAAATTGCCAGAACATCCGAGTAATACGCAAGTATTACAATGAAGATGGAAATCCTGCTTGAGCCAACATCAAACAAGCTCATGGTAGGTTACACGTGCGGTTCTTTTAGAACCAATCTTGTGAAAAACTGGAAAGAAACAGTGGTTTAATTCTTAATTGAACTTAAACTCGTTCCAGGCCTCTACGCATTATCATATGATCTTGCCAGAACACTCAGAGTGACTCTTTATTGATCACAGTGACGAGTGGAAATCCTTCTAGTGTTAACATCAAACAGCACTTGGTAGGTGACGTGCAAGATTCTTTATGAATTGAGCTCATGACAACTGGAAAGCAACGATGGTGAAAAATTTAATTGAAATTCACTTGTTCCAGGTTTCATGAATTGACGGCTTCAAATCACAAGGATAAATTATCCAAGTGATTCACTCTTTATGTTCGCAGTCAGCTTTGGACGGTCGAATAAAGAGAACGGGTTTACCCGCGAAATCCTGTCAGGAAGTTACTTAATTGAAACTATCCGTCACGGGTACGATATCTAATATCGTCCAACGGTCTTCACCGACCGAAGGTAAAATGCTACCGAATTAGAATAAAATGTTCAAAGCCATTTTATTCGTGTCGTTGCTGTGTACCTGTTAAAGACGGTGGCGTTGCTGTGTACCTGTTGAAGACGGTGGCGTTGTTGTGTACCAGTTAAAGACGGTGGTGTTGCGGTGTACCTGATGAAGTCATTTTCACATGCTTATGTTTTTCTGCAACAAAGTTCAGCAAAAATTCAAGAAAGTACAAGATGAAGTCTTCCGCTGTACCAAACTCTGAAGCTTTCGAGAATTCAACAAAAAGACATAAGTATGTGGAACATGAAGTCACGAGGAGGAAAATTCACAAGAAAGGCAAAGATCGCACGTGAAAGGCCAAAGAACAATGCTCTCAAGCCAAAGCCAAAAAGATCAAACCAACATATTCACAACAAAAGAAAGAAAAGAAGAAAAGACTACGAGCTAAAGAACGAAGACTTAGTATAGTATGCTAGGTTTAGAACTTTGTAACGTGGAGTGACCTCCCTTAGGGGGAGATTGTTAGAAATACGTTTTAACGTATATTAGAAGTATCGGTCACTCCACAATATGATTTATGTTGTAATAGCTCGTAGTTAACAAATAGTTAATTGTTACTTATTAAGTTAAGTAAGAACCGGTCCATGGGCTTGTCATGGACCGGCCCAAGCCCAATGTTGCTTGGAAGTATAAATACCCCTTTCCACCATG
Source organism: Glebionis coronaria (assembly GCA_025667525.1). Lineage (NCBI taxonomy): Eukaryota > Viridiplantae > Streptophyta > Magnoliopsida > Asterales > Asteraceae > Glebionis > Glebionis coronaria. The sequence goes on from JANFOE010000166.1 coordinate 73,895, forward strand.
GAAAGGGGTTGGTTGTTGTTCATTTGAAACTTTTCACTTAATAAAATAACACATAGTTTCTCTCACTTTCTCTCTCTAGTTTCTCTCACTAGAAAACATCAACCCACTTCATAGATTCATAGGTTATCAATATTCTACAGAATATTAATCCATGGAGTTAGTTAGATAATCTAAATCAAACATCCAAGCATAACCTATTCCTGGGACATTGGGTTTATTTTCTAAGAAATTAACATGAGCATTTTCTTCAACCTTCTTAGTTGCCAAATTATAAACCCTATATGCTTTACTTTGCACTGAATATCCTACAAGATATCCTGGATCAGACTTTCCATCAAACTTCCCCAAATAATCAAGAGTATTTAGTATAGACACATGATACCCAAAAGGTCTTAAATGACTTATTTTAGGCTTTACATCAGTCAAAAGTTCATAAGGTGTTTTGTTTTGAGGCTTGGTTACTAGGACTCTATTTAACACATAACATGCAGTATTGATTGCTTCTGCCCAAAAAGTATTTGGCAAAAGTGAATCAGCCAGCATAGTTCTAGCAGTCTCAATCAGTGTCCTGTTCTTTCTTTCAGCTACTCCATTTTGTTGTGGAGTCCGAGGATTACTAAATTGTCTCTTAATTCCTTTAGACCTACAAAATTCATCAAATTCAGCATTCTTGAATTCTATCCCATTATCAGTCCTAATGATTAAAACCTGTTTAGTGAACTGCTTTTCAACTAAGGTGATAAAATCCTTAAGTAATTCATTTGTTTCACTTTTAAGAGCTAACAAGAAAACCCAACTGAATCTACTATAATCATTAGTTATGACTAGACAAAAGGTCCTATGACTAATGCTTCTTATAGAAACTGGACCAAACAAATCCATATGAAGAAGCTGCAAATGTTTTGTTATAGTGTTGACAGTCTTGGTCTTACAAGAGGCTCTATGTTGTTTACCTTTTTGACAGGCAGCACATGTGAAATCATTTTGAAAATATTTGTTAGGTAGACCTCTAACTAAATTTCTATTCACTAATCTATTAAGATTCTTGAAATTCACATGACCTAACCTTCTATGCCACAAATTTGACTCATCTAAAGAAGCCTTAGCTAACAAACATGTAATACCACCTGTTGGAGTAATAGTATGAAGATTAAAGGTGTACATATTTTCTTGCTTGGGTACTTTAAGCAGTATTTTAGATTCCTTAGGCATCTCAAAGTCTTTAGACAGCACCAAGCAGTCTTTGTCTATGAACAACACCTTGTTCTTTTTATCACACATTTGTGATACAAAAAAGAGATTGAACTCATTTAATTCTTTTACAAAGAACACATCTTCAAAATCCAACTTTCCAGTGTTGATTTTCCCTTTGCCAGTGATTCTACCTTTGCTACCTCCAAAGGCTACTGGACCTCCTCTGAATTCTTCAAATTCAGCAAGAAAATCTTTGTTTCTTGTCATGTGTCTTGAGCATCCACTATCTACTATAACTTTATATTCTAATTCATCAATTAGATGCCCCTGCACACAAATAAAACTCATTAGTTTTTAAATAGGACCCAAGCCACATTTGGCTCGGATCTTGTGGTACCTACACATTTAAGAGTTTGTACCGAAGCATTCCCAGTAATGCTACTTTTTTTCTTATATTTCATGGTTTCATTTATGTAGTCAAAGACATAGGGTGACTCTATGTGCTCAGACTTCTTTGCTTTAAGTACTGCTTTAGTGGTACTTGCTTTAACACATGATTTATCTCTTTTTGGAACCCAAATTTGCACTGGTTTGTTTTTATCCTTACTTCTAGGTGTTTTAACTTTTTCAAAAACTTTCTTAGAAGTCTTGGAGAACTTTGGTTTTACAAAATTTAAACCAACAGTACTTAAGTTTGGTCTAGCAGTACTTGCAGGTCTAGACTTGCCGGTACTTGGTTTACCAGACTTTAAAGGTACTAGACCTTGTCTCATAAGTACTGCCCTAGGAACAAAATTTTTGGTAGAGTTATTTTTAATCTGTTTAACTACCCTTGTGTGATCAAACTTAGGTTTGTTATTTTACGTTTTTGATTCCTATAAACCTGTGTATTTTTCCCATTACTATTTTTCATGACCCTTTGTGTAGCCCTTTTGTTTCACAATTTTTACTTCATGTAATGTACAATCTTTGATAAAATGACTTAGACTACCACAAACATAACATCCTTTTATTCTTAAAGAAGACCCAAAAGGTTGTTTTGACTTCACTTTCTCAAAACCTAGCCCACCCCTTTTGGCTTTATTATGTTTTACATTGTTTTCCAATATCTTGCTAGGAGTTTTTACCTGCTTGGAAGCAGAACTAGTCATAGATTCCTCAGAAACAAAGTTGTTCATTAAAGGTGGATAAACAATATTTTTGGTCACAGCAGTATTTTCTTGGGACAAAGTACTAGAGTTTGTGGTATTTTTAACCTTTGGTTCTTCTAACTCTATACTTGTATCATTACTAGGGGGCATGAAAATTCCTGATAGTGGTGGAGTAACTGCCTTCATTCCTTCAGCATATCTATCATTTTCAGGTGTATCATTTACCTCACTAGAACTATCGAAAACACTTTTGATAAGTCCTTGTCAGTTAAAGTTATCCCAGGTTGGTCCTCAATATATCCTAGGCCTGATTTATCATAATACCCCATTTGTGAATTAATCAATTTTCCCAATCATTTAGAGGATTTTTGCCAATGATTAATCACTTTCCTTTCATTATAAAGACTGGATTTTAAATCTTCATTTTCTGTTGATAATTTTAATAGTTGTCTTTCAAAAGCTTTTATTTCCACATCTTTTTCCCTCATTTGAAGAGTCAAAATCCTTATTTTCTCTTCATAGTTTTGTTGAGCCTTTTTATACAAAACTATATTTTCTTTTAATTTAACAACACCCTGTTTAAAAGCATTTAACTCTACAGTGCATGTGTTAACCTTCTGATACTGTTCCTCTAGTTCTACTGTAAGGCTATTAAATTTAAGAACATAGTATTTAGAACAAGGATTTATCTCAGTATCTTCATGTGAGAGAGCCATTAAACCAAGCTCTTCTTCTTTTTCATCTTCTGCCCAGTTCACCACTCCATCTACAGTAACCAATGCTTTGGTTCCTTTAGGACACCTGCTGTTTCCTTTTGGAAAGCTTTTAGTTATTCTTGGACTGGTTCTATAGCCGTGCTTGGACTTCTGATTGCTATTCTCAGATTTTGTCTCTGGAGCATTCTCTTGCAAAGTGTCCATTCCTTCCACAATTATAACATTCAACTTTGGACTTATCATATCCTAATGGCTCATTAGGATCAACTGTCATTTTTCTTCCAGTCTTCTTGAAGAACCTATTAGATCTTACTGACACCATAGCAGCTTGCCATTTAAGATCCATCTCTTCAACATCAGCATCATCCATTTGGAACAAGTCATTGAGTGTCAATCTTGGCATGTTGTCTTGTCCAGCGAAGAATGAGAAGGCATCATTGTCATTAAACAATGGTGAAGACCTTCCATGTGGATTCTGAGAGAATATAGGGCTACCTTCAATACTTTGTGGGTAAGTACTGATTGTAAGTCCTCTAGCGGTATTTGTGAAGTATGTACCGCTGCTAGATCCACTAGCGGTATTATGAAAGTAAGTACCGCTGTTTCCATCTGACACAAAAGCCAAGTTAGACGTTGAAGTAGTCACTGCCTTTACTTCAGTGCCTTTCACATCCATCTCATATGCTCTAAGATTGTTGTAGAGATGATCAAAAGGATTGTTTCCAAATCATCTCTTGTGATGAAGTGCATATCCATTGCTTTCCACTCTGGTGGAACACTTCTTAAAAATTTTAAATTAGCTTATTCATTAGTAATTAATTGTCCATAAACTGCCAGCTGAATAAGCAACTTACTGAACCTTCCATAGCCACCATGTATCCCCTCTATACTGGCAATTGAGAAGTTATCAAATTCTTGCTTAAGAACAATCTTCTTTATCTTCTTAGATTTAACATTACCCCCAAATATAAGTTTTATAGCATCCCACATAGCTTTAGCATCATTATAATGATGAAATCTTGGTAGAATGTCTTTAGAAAGAGCCATAGCCAAAGTAGTTCTTGCTTTTCTCTCTCTGATCTCTACTTGTACCTCCTCAGCAGTCACAGCAGGTAGAGCATAGCATGTACCATCTGGCAACCAGTGTAGCTTCTTTGGTGTGTTCCCATTCTTGATATCTTGCCACACAGTTTGATCTGTGTGATTCAAGTAATGTTCCATCTACATAGCCTATGTCTCATAATTGTCACCTTTTAGAAATGGGAGTTTAACAGCAGATAAAGTATGCGAAGGTGTTGTTGTAGAGGTAGCTACAGCATTCACTGCTTGAACACCTTGTACTAGTGCATGATGCACAACTTGTGGTTGTCCCTGTGGTATAGTATTAGGGTTCTGAACATCATCCAAGTGAGCATCATCACAATCTGGTTGAGACATTGAGTTTTGGTATGTGTGGAGTGTATGGGTTGTGTTCTTCTTTTTCAGAGTTTTTCAACCAGGCTCTGATACCACTTGTTGATCCCTTTGGTTGGATTTATATTCTGTTAAGAATTAGTATAGTAGTTTGTAATCAAACTAAACACTTTGAGCTCTCTTACCAACACTAAATAAGTTATGCGGAATCTAACTTATAAAGCACAAAAGAACATAATTACTTTTAACTATTTGATTCTCTAATTAATCGACTTGATTAGGCACAACAGTCATCACCTTCAAAGAATTTGTATTCGAGGTGATGTGGAAGATCCTTCAATTCAAGGATTGGTGGATCCTCGATCAAAGATTTTGGTTCAACACTTACAATTTCCATGAGCGGAAAATATGGTGGAATTAGATTGAGAATATCCTCACTAATAGTCACCTCATCTTCATTGTCGATTTCATTAAAAGTAAAATCGCCTCCTTGGAATGGAGTGAGATTTGGTGTAGAATTATCACGGATCAAATCCATAATAGTGGGATTGCCACTAGTCGAACTATCAGAAAAACCTAACACTTCTTTTGTAAACTCATCGCAAACTACATCGACTAAGTCAATGTGTTTGATGGTAGCGATTGCATAAACATGAGAAGGTGTAGAGCTTTGAGTAGCGTTAATAACAAGTTACTCTTCGTTGAATCGCAAAGTGATTATTCTAGCATGCACATCAATGATCGATTTCGAGGTATCTAAAAATTAATGACCAAAAATTAGAGGAACTTGAGGATCCATGGGAATGTCTACCACAATAAAATCAACAGGATAGTAGAACTTTCCAACTTTCACAAAAACTTCTTCGGCCACTCCACATGCGAGAATAGTAGAATGATCGACCATCTCGATAGACATTTTCTAAGGAATAAGATCCAGAAGTGATAGCGATTTCCACATGGAAAAAGGAGTAAAATTAATGCTCGTGCCAAGATCGGCCAAGGCGAGGCATCCTTCCATCTCTTGAATATCACATGGAATGAGAAACTTGCCGGGATCACCAACCTTTTTTGGTATTCGGTTAAGAAAAACCAAAGAATAATTAGAAAGCTTTAAAAGCTTCTCCTTATCATTTATCATACCCTTAAAAGTGGAGGCAAAACGAGGCATATACAACAACGCGTCAGCTAAACTTATGTCAAAATAAACCTTACGAAACATTTTAATGAAAATCTCGATTTGTTGATTGTTACGTTCATGCAATTTCTCCTTTTTTCATCTCAATAGGTAGGGTAAAGGTGGTGTGGGTTGAGGCATAGGCAAAGGCCTTGGAATCTTGGGTTTCTAAATTGGTATAGGTTCAACCGTAGGTGTGGTTTGAGCGGTACTTCATGGGATAGAGATATACTCCTATTCCACCATCACCTCAGATTCTTTCTCGACCACCTTCTCCTTAGAAGTACTAGAATGAGAGATTGGTTCCTTGAAAGTTTTACCACTACATGTAGTAATAACCTTCATTTCTCCCTTCAGGTTTGCAATGGTATCACTTGGAAGACCACCCGAAGAAGAGGGTTTACAATTATAGCTTCAAAGATACTTGCTATTCTTTCCTTAAATTTAGATTTCCTTTTATCCGCCTTAAGCATCTCTTGATTGATTTCATGTTTGCCTTGTTCCATCTTTTGTTGATTTTGTTGTATCCTTTGCACGTTACTTTCCATTTTATTATCATGCGTCTTAAGTTCATTTGCATGTTCGTTTTTCAACTCGGATCTTAGGCTAATTATCTCCCTTTGTATGTTGTCAAACCTATCATCATTTGCCTTTGTATAATTCAAAAAGTCACGTGGAAGATCTTTTGTATTTTGCAAACCTTTATTTGAGTTTTGAAAATCACGATTTTGATTTTGGTTTTGCATTTGCCCATTGTTCCCATAATTACCCTTGTTGTAATTACGTTGATTTCCTCTATAACCACCACTTTGATTTTTGTTTCGATAATTGTTAACATTTTGATTTTATGAAGCTTGATTTGTGCGGGAACCTTGGCCGTTTTGGTTGTAAGTTCTGGTTGCTACATAAGCATTCGAAGTGTTTGTAACACCCCAAAATGTGATATGTGGAAGCGGTGAAGCTCGGGGGCTGTTACGTCATTGTATCATAGTTCAAGGTACAAGAGAACGACTCTAAATGAGACGTTTTATAAAAATACCTCGTTGAATTTATATTAAAAGTATCATAGTACAAAAGGTCTCAGTTTCAAAAGATAGTGTAGCGGAATGTAAAAGTTTTAAACATCAACGAGATAATAGTTCAAAAGCATAAGTAAATAAATGTCCGAAGATAGCCAAGAAATGCATGCGGACTCCAAGTACTTCACACAGCAGATACAACTCATCATCAATTACCTGAGATAAATGCTAAATTGGGTCAACATAAAGTTGGTGAGAATATAGGTTTCAAGTAGAAGTTCATAGTAATTCAATTTCAGATTTCATTTCATGTACGCGTGCAACTATATGAGATATAGTGCCAAGTGTAGGATAAATTGGGTGTTCACAATATTTATGATAGCCAAGCTCGTGACATCGAAACTAGTGATCCAGTGCATACAATAGATTGCATACATAAATTTTGCCCCAATGGAGTACCTAGCCAAGATAACTCCGTTCATACAAATAGTACACACTCGTCCGGCGTCAGAATGCCCGAGTGGAGGTTGTCAACCCTCAATAGATCTATCCGTAACATAAGAGCTTACTCTAGCAGAGTAACTAATGATTCACGATTGTGGGGACTATGGCTAAAGCAACTTAAGCTATCTAATAAACAGTGTTCACAAAACGTTCACATAAATCAAGTTTTACTTGCATTCAGAAGCAAGCATCGAAAGCATTTATCACATCCCAAAACATTTAACATAGAAAGCAGTTTAATAGGGATCTATAAACTCACCTCAAGCAACGATTCAAACCACACAAGTAAGATCAAATAGTAGCGAGCAACTCTAGCAACAACCGAAATATAATACTATAGTTTAGCAAATAAGTCACATTACTTCATCACGTACGTTACTCATCAATCAAGTATATATTTTGTTGTTAAAATCGTGACTTGTAAATGTTATATCGTTATAAACATTATAGTATATATATACTTAGGCAAAAATATTTATTTTTGAATCGACAAAATTTCGACAGCCTTTCGGCGTAAATTTTAATTTACCAAAATTTATCTTAACAAATTTTCCTACACGATTTCTAACGAAAATTCGGCAGCCATTCGGCGTCACATAAAAATTTGCCATTTTTAGTAAGTACTCAAATCTCGTCCTAAAACCCCTATTTTCAACAATTTCTCAATCCCCAATATTTCAACAAGTCATTTTCCGCAATAGTATCAATATCCACTTCCAACGTTCAAACTTTTAACGTTACAATAAGTACTCACATTTCGCGCTAATACGCTTTTACAAAACAAGTCCAACATTCATACATGCCATTTAGTAACCATTTCGACACTTAAAACAACTCCGTTTAACTCGAAAGTGTCGTTTCGACCACTTTAAAAGTCTGGACCGCAACCACTTATAGTGTTTTTCTCCAAAAATTAAGTTTTCCGACAACGAAATTTAAACGAAAATATCTTACTCATTTTAGCTCCGTTTTTAGCCGATAATATATCGAAACGAAGGTATTAACTTATATTTTCATAATATCGTAGTAAACTAGTGTCAAAACAATTTTTACGACCCTCTACGCCTCTTACAAATATCGGACAGATTGTATGTTTTTCGTAAAAACTCGTTTTCGACCATTTTCAAGTGTAACCACTAGTAGTAACACTACTTGTTCCCTCCAATTTTTCATAAACATCAACAAAATCAAAGATTTTACTTCAAGTTCACAAATCCAAAATATACATACTTACATTTTTCACAAATCTTTCAATTAAACCATTTTCATGTATGGATCTAATAGATCCACACATAATTTCCATAAATCATAAAATATTTCATGACCAAAATAATTTTTATCATTTTATTTCATGAAAATACTTGATGAGTAACATGCATGCATAGATCTACAAAGATATGCATGAAAAATGAAAAGATGAAAAAGGTTTAAGAAGTAACCTTGAGTAACGATTCTACGTAATCACAACGACCTGATCTACGCTCTAACCCACTAATAATCAACAAGAACTCTACTCTACAACTTCAACCCAAAAACTACTCAAATCATCAAACCAAGAAAGACCATTCTTCTTTATGCTTGTACAAGCTCTAGGGTGATTTTGTTTTGTGTTAATTCTTGTTAAAATGAAGCTTTTAGAAATCAACAAAGGTGGAAAGTGTTTGTGTTTGTATGCCGTGTGTTTTGAGAGAGAAGGAGAGATATGTGTGTTTTTTTTTTGAAGTGAAATGAAGTGAATAATGAATTATTTGAGGTGATTTTTGGTTAGTAAGTTAAGATATGTAAGGTATGTAACCTTAAGCCAAATATGGCAAAGTGTAAGGCCATGCACATGGTGCTTGTTTTTGGCCGGTTATGGGGTCCCATATGGGGGTAAATTTTTCAAAATTTTTACTATGGTAATTAGTTAAAAGGTTTAAGGTAAAAAGGTTAGTTAGTTTTAGGTAAATATCAAAAAGTATATAGTTAAGTTAAAAATTACGTAAAACTTAAAAATTTGACGAAATATATTAAATTTACGATTTTTCGACGAAAACTGACATTTTATAATTGGTAAAGTATTTTATGCACGCTAACGACAGGTAAACGTAAAAACGACGTAAAATACGAAAACGCGATACGTTAATTAAATATTCATAGTAAATACGATTTATTACTATAAATAGCAAAATACTAAAATACAGGCATATATAAATATATACAGAAATATTTAAATACGCTGCTCATGAAAATACGATCACACTGTTAAAAACTAAACAGTTAAGCACATAATTCACAGATAACGAATAATCTCATGGGTTATCGTCAAATTCATTGACTGTCTCAGCACTTTGGTCAGGTTCACAGAAAATGTTTAGAATAATGACTGAGCACAGTGTCAGCTCATTACTCGTCATCAAACAGTTTTTCAGACAACGCGGGATAACCTCCTGGTTCCAACACAGTTAAATCACATAGTTGACTAAATAAAAAGTCAAAGAGTAAAATATTCATTTTGCAAAGTAGGGAAAATTACCAGGTGTTACATCATCCCCTTGATAGAGAAGCTTTGTCTTCAAAGCTTAGGAGTGTCACGGTTTTTAGAGTTGTCAAAGAGTTGCAGATATTTCTTGCGAAATTGATCCTCACGCTCCCAAGTGAATTCAGGTCCACGTTTAGAATTCCACCTCACCTTGATGATAGGAATACGACTCTGTTTCAATCGTTTGACCTCACGGTCCATGATTTCAACAGGTTCTTCGACAAATTGCATCTTGTCGTCAATTCGGAGTTCCTCCAGTGGTATAACGAGTGTCTCATCAAAAAGGCACTTCTTCAAGTTTGACACATGAAAAGTGCTGTGCACGCGGCTCAACGCTTGCGGTAATTCGAGACGATAGGCTACAGTTCCAACCTTTGCCAGAATTTTGAAAGGTCCAATATAACGGGGGTTCAGCTTTCCTCGCTTGCCAAAACGTACCACACCTTTCCAAGGCGATACTTTTAGCATCACTTTGTCTCCCACTTGAAATTCGAGAGGCTTACGTCGAACGTCGGCGTAACTCTTCTAACGATCACGGGCTGCTTGAATTCGGCTCTTGATTTGAACAATCTTCTCAGTCGTTTCACAGATGAGTTCAGGTCCAGTGAGTTGACTATCCCCAAACTCACTCCAACACACAGGCGAGCGACATTTACGACCATACAACGCTTCAAACTGTGCAGCCTTAATACTGGTATGATAACTATTGTTGTAAGAGAATTCCACTAGAGGCAAATGTCTGTCCCATTGCTTCCCAAAGTCAAGCACACAAGCACGTAACATGTCCTCCAGCGTTTGAATAGTTCTCTCACTCTGTCCGTCAGTCTGCGGGTGATAAGCAGTACTCATGTCCAATTGCGTACCCAACGCTTTCTGAAGTGATTTCTAGAATTCCGAAGTAAATCTACCATCTCTATTAGAAATTATCGAGATCGTATCCCATGTTTTGCGACTACTTCCTTCAGATAAAGTCTCGTAAGCTTATTCATCGAATCATCTTCCTTCATAGCCAAGAAGTGTGCAGATTTCGTAAGTCGATCCGCAATTACCCAAATTGTGTCATATTCGTTGGTCGTTTTAGGCAGTTTAGTTATGAAATCCATGGTTATATTTTCCCATTTCCACATAGGAATTATAGGTTGAACCAACAATCCAGATGGTTTTTGGTGTTCTGTTTTCACTCTAGCACAAGTCAGACACTTCCCTACATACGTAGCAATTTCAGCTTTCATATTTGGCCACCAATATAGTTTCTTCATATCCTGATACATTTTGTCAGATCCTGGGTGAATCGAATACTTAGATTTATGCGACTCGTGCATAATCACGTCCCTTAGTTCTCCAAATCGTGGTAACCAACTTCTACCATTCAGACATAGCGTTCCATTAGTGCTAGTCTCCAACTTCTTTGTAACCATTCCCCCTAATTTCTCAGCTTCAACATGTTCAGGATTAAGAGCTTCGGTTTGTGCTTCACGAATTTGCACATGTAAGTTCAGATTGATAACCATAGCTAAAGATCTAACTCTACGTGTCATTAGTTGTTCCTTTCTACTTAGCGCATCCGCCACTACATTGGCCTTCCCAGGGTGGTAACGGATTTCACAGTCATAATCGCTGAGCAACTAGATCCATCGAGGTTGTCTCATGTTCAGTTCCTTCTGGTCAAGAATATGTTGTAAACTCTTGTGATCGGTATAGACGACACACTTGGTTCCATACAAGTAGTGTCTCCACAATTTCAAGGCAAATACTACCGCTCCTAGCTCCAAGTCGTGCGTAGTGTAGTTTTTCTCATGCGTTTTCAATTGTCGTGACGCGTAGGCGATAACTTTCTTCCTCTGCATCAACACAACTCCCAATCCTTTTGCTGATGCATCACAGTAGACCACAAAGTCTTCCGATCCTTCTTGTAACGATAGAATAGGCGCACTACACAACATTTGTTTCAACTTCTGGAATGCTAATTCCTCCTTATCTCCCCATTCGTATTTCACCTTCTTTTGAGTCAACTTCGTCAATGGTTTTGCGATCTTCGAGAATCCCTCGATGAACCTTCGGTAATATCCGGCGAGTCCTAAGAATTGGCGAATTTCAGTCGGTGTCGTAGGAGCAGTCCACTCCCTAATTGACTCAATCTTGGCGGGATCAACATGAATCCCTTGCTATCAATAACGTGACCTAGAAATTGTACTCTTGGCAACCAAAAATCACACTTCGAGAACTTAGCGTACAATTCCTCCTTCTTAAGTAATTCCAGTATTACCTTAAGATGTTCCTCATGTTCCTTCTCATTCCTTGTGTAAATAAGTATGTCATCGATGAACACAATGACAAACTTTTCCAAATACGGTTTACACACCCGGTTCATAAGGTCCATAAACACAGCAGGTGCGTTTGTCAAACCGAATGGCATCACTTGGAACTCATAGTGTCCATACCTAGTCCTAAAAGCAGTCTTTGCAACATCTTCCTCACGGACTCTCAATTGGTGATAACCAGACCTAAGGTCAATCTTCGAGTAAACGCTCGATCCTTGCAACTGATCAAATAGATCATCTATCCTAGGTAACGGGTAACGGTTCTTGATGGTAAGTTTGTTCAACTCACGATAGTCGATACACATCCGAAAACTCCCATCCTTCTTCTTCACAAATAAGACTGGAGCTCCCCAGGGTGAAGAACTCGGTCTTATGAATCCTTTATCAGTCAACTCTTGTAGTTGTGTCGCTAGTTCTTGCAATTCCGATGGTGCTAAACGGTAAGGCGCTCGAGCAACAGGTGCAGCTCCCGGTATTAAATCGATCTGGAATTCAACTTATCGAGGCGGTAATCCAGGCAAATCTTCAGGAAAGACTTCCAGAAAATCCCGTACAATAGGTACATCTTCCAACCGTTTTTCTTCCGTCTGCTTTACAGTAACACAGGCTAAAAATACGTCGCAACCTTCCGACAACAACTTCTGAGCCTTGACACGCGAGATAATGTTCAGTCGTGACTTCCCTTTTCCGTTACTTGTATCCCCTTGTACCTCCAAAACTCCATCACCAAATGGTAAGCGAACGATCTTCTCGTCACATACAATCGTAGCATGATATCTCGACAACCAATCCATTCCGACAATCACGTCAAAACTCCCTAACTCAACAGGCATAAGGTCTATTACGAAAGGATGACCTAGAAGATTTAAAGTGCATCCACGAAGTATAGTGTCGGCTTCTATCAACTTCCCATTAGCTAACTCAATAGTGTACTTAGTGTCTAAGGGCGAAGGGGTCACATCAAGCAAAACACTAAAAGTAGTCGACACAACACTCCTATCGGCTCCAGTATCAAATAAAATAAAAGCATAACGACCATTGAGAAGAAACGTACCCGTCACGACGTCGGGGTTTTGTTGCGCTTCTCCTCCTCCTATCACATAGACCCTTCCACGAGCTTCCCCAGCTTTAGCATTATTTCATTGGTCCTTGGTCCTTGTTCTTTTTCTTTGGGCACTCATTGCTGTAGTGTCCCTTTTGCTGACATTCAAAGCAAGTGACGTTGGCTTTCGTGTTGGGTGGTGACTTACAATCTCTAGCAATGTGTCCAGTTTTCTTGTAGTTGTGACATTGTACATTGCATTGTCCACTATGGTGACGCTTGCATCGATTGCACAAAGGTAACGTCCCATTGTATACTCCCTTTTCCCCAGTACCAGCAGTGTACGCTTTTACGGTGTCTTGCCTCTTATTAGGATAGTTTCCATGGTTGTTCCTTTGGTTATTACCCCATTTTCTCTTGTTGTCCGCGGCATTCCCAGCATTTGCTCGAACAACTTGGTCCATCAGACTGTGAGCCATCCTTATAGCATCACTAACTTTTGTCGGTCCAGACGATGTCACATTCCCTTGAAATCTACCCGGTAAACCCCAAATATAGCGCTCAACCTTATTTTCTTCATCCGGAACCATTCCAGGACATAGCAAACACAATTCTTGGAACCTCCTAGTGTATGTACCAATGCCATTGTTCTTCACAGTCAGGTTCCACAGTTCAATTTCCATTTTCTGAATCTCATTACGAGGACAGTACTCCTTAGTAAACAACTTCTTAAGTTCCTCCCAACTCATTCCATAAGCCTCCTCGGCTCCAGCCGTTTGCACATGGGTGTTCCACCATGTCAACGCTCCAGCAGCTAAAGTACAAGTAGAATAAGTCACTTGGTTTTCAACATCACATCCACTGACACGGAACAGAGCTTCCATCTTTTCGACCCAACGAGCTAATCCGACAGCTCCTTTAGTACCATTAAAAGTCAAAGGGTCACAGCTCCTAAAGTCCTTGTAAGTACACGGCTTAGGCGGTCGATTGTCAAAATTGTTCAGTGGTGCTTCGTTCACGTTGTTGTTAGCTTGAACGTTTGCCAGTGCAGTAGTCACTCGTTGCGTAATCAGTGCTTCCAATTGAGCGTCAGTCATTCCGTTACGTGTGTTCACCATTGTTTCTCTGCGTTAAGACAACAATGCAATTAAGGTTCAAGCATGAATATACACGTTATATATTTCATATGCTAAAATAAAATGCAGAATTTAACAGTACAACAACATAAAAAAAGGATAGTCACTGGTCAAGGTCATAAAGTTAAATTCCCATTCATAATCAAAATATCAAGTACATAGTCATAAAATAAGAGTATGATTACATCTAGTCTACTCCAACTAACCGAGTACTACTCTAGTTTAGTGGATACAATACCCAAAAGATAAAGATGTCAATCTACTCTAGAATTAAGCACAATAACTGTGAATCTCTAAGTACGACGACGACGATCACACTCAGCACATCTCGGTGAATCACTCCTCGGGTCTCCATCTGCAACTCGGTCTCCTCCACGAACTGAATCCAACTCACGCCTCAACCTAGCAACCTCCTCAAGTGTGGTATCCAACAAGTCGCGAGTATCCTCGTTATCCTCTAGCAATCCAAAAACCGCATCCTCAAGTAGACGAAAACGAACAGCATCTAAATCCCTAGCAGATCCTATCATAACAACACATGACCTAGGTCTAGAGGGCTCTCCAACATGATGAGTAGGTGGTGTAGAAACAGTAGTAGCAGCTCGAATCCCATGAGTAGGTGATGCCTCAGGTGTAGTGTGTGAATCAGACATACGAATCTTCTTCCGTTGGCATGACGAATCAGAATCGGACAAAGCTCGAGATCTAACACCGGATGGTCCAGCTCCATCAGCAGGTGGTACAGTATCATCGAAATCAGTATAAACCTCAGCTGGTGGCGTACCCCATAACGCTTCCCTCTCCTCTCTAAACCGCTGACAGGGAACAGTAGGCTTCTTCCTCAAGTTGGACGTCTTCCTAATCTCACTCCTCCTACTAGGCTCAACTCCCTCAGGTACAACAGTCAAAGCATCAACCCTACTATCATCATCAGCCTCAGCACCCTCGCTATCACTACTAGCCACAACCATCCTAACGTTAGTATCACTCTCAATCTCATCATCCATGTCCTCATCATCCTCACGATCTACCTCATATCCATCCATATCATCATCACCCTCATGATCTACCTCAACACCATCCATATCATCCTCATGACCTACCTCATGTCCATCCATACCCTCATCACCCTCGTGATCTACCTCAATACCATCAATATCATCCTCATCTTCCTTACTACCACTAACCCACTCGATCAAAGTACGATGCACAACAGGTGGCATCCCATCAACAACATCAGAAGTATCAGACAACACATCAGGCTCACCCTCATCATCCTCCTCTGGATCCTCGTCAGGGTCATACTCCGCACCTTCCTCCTCAGGATCAGCCTCCTCTGGGTCATTATCCGGCTCAACATGATCTGGTACCATCTCAATCTCGTCTTCCCACTTTTCTCGGCAGAGTCGGGCTGGTAAGAAACAGTAGATGACGACATAACCTGCAACAACCAAAATGCGTATTAAAGCAGTTGTAGGGTATGCATGAAATAATCATGTATAGAAATTAAAGTATGCAAATCAACGAAATGCATATGTATATAATACATATTACGTATTACATAATACATATTACATATTACTTATAGTGTTATCCTACGTAATACATTAAGTAGTACACATATGTATACAGAGTAACAAGTAGCCACATCGGTTATAGTCTAGGCCTAAGAAGCAAACCTAGTTCTCTATAACCAAGGCTCTGATTACCAATTCTGTAACACCCCAAAATGTGATATGCGGAAGCGGTGAAGCTCGGGGGCTGTTACGTCATTGTATCATAGTTCAAGGTACAAGAGAACGACTCTAAATGAGACGTTTTATAAAAATACCTCGTTGAATTTAAATTAAAAGCATCACAGTACAAAAGGTCTCAGTTTCAAAAGATAGTGTAGCGGAATGTAAAAGTTTTAAACATCAACGAGATAATAGTTCAAAAGCATAAGTAAATAAATGTCCGAAGATAGCCAAGAAATGCATGCGGACTCCAAGTACTTCACACAACAGATACAACTCATCATCAATTACCTAAGATAAATGCTAAATTGGGTCAACATAAAGTTGGTGAGAATATAGGTTTCAAGTAAAAGTTCATAGTAATTTAATTTCAGATTTCATTTCATGTACACGTGCAACTATAGGAGATATAGTGCCAAGTGTAGGATAAATTGGGTGTTCACAATATTTATGATAGCTAAGCTCGTGACATCGAAACTAGTGATCCAGTGCATACAATAGATTGCATACATAAATTTTGCCCTAATGGAGTACCTAGCCAAGATAACTCCGTTCATACAAATGGTACACACTCGTCCGGCGTCAGAATGCCCGAGTGGAGGTTGTCAAACCTCAATAGATCTATCCGTAACATAAGAGCTTACTCCAGCAGAGTAACTAACGATTCACGATAGTGGGGACTATGGCTAAAGCAACTTAAGCTATCTCATAAACAGTGTTCACAAAACGTTCACAAAAATCTAGTTTTACTTGCATTCAGAAGCAAGCATCGAAAGCATTTATCACATCCCAAAACATTAAACATAGAAAGCAGTTTAATAGGGATCTATAAACTCACCTCAAGCAACGATTCAAACCACACAAGTACGATCAAATAGTAGCTAGCAACTCTAGCAACAACCTAAATATAATTGTAAAACCCGCCTTAAAAGTCCACGAACATTAATTATGTACAATCTCAGGTTTAATATAAACGTTGCGTAATTATTTATTCAGGGCATAAATAACAGTATTAATTCAAGTACTACGCAATTATTATTTATTCAGGAAATAAATAATCTATGACAGAATATATATCACGAGGATTAATATACGAATACGTACGCAATGTTTTAAATCCACAAATAACAATTTCACAAAGTCTCAGTTTTATTTAAAAAGGTTACGTTATTAATTCTTCAGAATAATAATTAACTATAAACTATCCAAGTATCACGTGAGTATTATAATTCAGGAAATATTATTCTGTATTTCGTACGTATTGATTTTCAGTAAAATAAATAAACACTTGACGGGGAAATTATAACACGAACACATACGCGCATATTATAACACGTCGCAGAAATAAAAGAATATGTGATAGTGGGCTGCGTTTTTAAAAAGAAAAGAAAGAAGTCTAATTGGGCTTTGAGCCCACTTCTCTAGTAAACAAAAAAAAATGGGGTTAACCCCCACCCTTTGTCGAAACAGCAACAAAAAAAACGTAGGGTTCCTGGTGTTGGGGTGCCGCCAGTTTCAAGCAGAAAAAAAAGAAGTTGCGGGTTAATTATTCATCAGTGTTCGAGTATGATCATCCCTCACTCTCGACCCTTGTAATGGTAATAACCTCGTTCTTTAATTTATGTCATATCAAGATGTTTTGTGGATTAAAAATTATACAACGTAAATCAAATGAGTGTTAATGAATTAACAGCAAGGGGGTCGCGGTTCTGATTAATTTCATGAAAACCGAGACCTAAGAGGTCTCGTTGTGATTGCTTTTGGACCAGTCGTGACCCATAAGGGGCGGTTTGGTTGGATGTGGTGCCAACAATAGCATACACCCACGAGGGGTGTTTGTTTAATAAAAACAACGGAAAAAAAGAGTGACACAAACAGGGAGTGTTTGGGATTGTCGGACAATAAGGGTGCGTTTGGGTTTATGAACAGTGGTGACAACATAATAAGCAGTGGGAACCACTGTGTTATCAGTGGGAACCGAACAGTGGGAACTTTAAAAAAATAAGTGGGAACCCGTATAGGTAATCATCGGGTAAGTTAAACATAAAATGGAGACTTTATTTTGAGATTAGCGACGGTTTTTGTGACACTAAATTCTGTCGCAAATTTGGTTAAAACAGTTTATTGACAGTTTTAAAAACTCAGCTTTTAGTCACACTTCTTTTAGTGACAGATTTTCTGTTGCTAAGTTAAATAGGCAGATTTAATATATTTCTTGAATTGTTTTAGTGCGACCGAGAAAGGGATATCTCGGTAGGCTCGAGATATAGTTAAAATAATAAAAATAAAGATTTTTATATTATACCTTTTTATTACTTGTTTTATAAATGTTTTAAATTGTATTTAAATGAATTAAACTAAAATAGTTTTTAATATTTTAAAAGGGTATAAATTTATTATATAAATTAAATTATTTTAGAAACTTTCTAACTGGAAACATTATGTATTAACGAGTTAATTATTTTAGTATTAAATAACGTCAGAACACGTTAGTATCAAAATTATTAGTAGGTCGTTAATACATTAGCAAGAATTATTATAAGATCAAAATTATCAGTTAAAATCCGTACAAAATTTCAGAAATAAATAAATAAAGATTAGATCATTTATTCACGTCTATTATTATTGTAGCTTACGTGAAGCCTGAGTAGTTTCGTTCAGTCTTCCATTCAGTCAGTTACTAGACAAGAGGTACGGATTTTCCGTCCTTTCAGTAAGGACTTCCTTTCTATGCATGATTAGGATTCCCCGTCTTCAGTCAAATGTTTTCCCCAGCATATGTTTAAGCTTATCAGTAATCATGTTAATAACTAAATAAATTGCCTGAGCATTATATACAAGCATGACCAGTTTATGTAATAGTTACGGAGGTACCGTAACCACGGCACTAGAGGCACCGGTGTCGTGACTCACATGAAGGAGAGTGATATCCTGCATCGTCCCACTCATGTTCAGTTTGGCCATTTTTAAATGTATGTTTAGTGGGGCGTATGAATGCATCCTAGGCTTATCAGTTTACAAGTTATCAGGGTGAATGTGGTGTGTGCTCTACATCCTTCACATTGGAGCTGATCCCACCACCCAGCACAATATTTAGAGGTCACCCATCTACAGTTATTTAGAGGTCACCCCTCTACAGCATGACGAGGTCACCCCTCCAGTTATTCATGCACAGTTGTTACAGTACATGACCTATATAAGCTCTGGCAATTAAAATACAGTAAATGCATGTTTTCAGATTTAATAGATAGCAGTTCAGCTTTATTATTTATAAATCAGACTTTATAGATTATACACAGATTTCCGCTGCAACTTTACTTATCAGTCTTACAGTTCCAGTATTTCATCAACCGTTTCATTTCAGTAATTCCTTATCATGCTTTATATTCGTTCACTGAGCGTTATGCTCAGCCGTAGTTCCCTTTTATGTTCTAACGGCAGGTACACCAGGACGCTCTTAGGATTCTGAGAGCATGTGCATTTGGATGGAAGCTATCTAGACTTCTTACTTTATGTACTTACATTATTCATCTTATTTGGACATTGTTTAGTCCTTTTCTTCCGTATTTACTTTTCATGTTTTGGGCTTATGTTTGGATTGCTGATGTTTGATTCCGGTATTTCCTTTATGGTCGGTTAATGTTTTAGGACATTTACCTTATGCTTTGATGACACGCTATAAATACACGTAACGGTCCACTTATCAAAGTGGGGTGTTACAATTATGGCATCAGAGCGCGCAAGGTTTGACCTGTAGGCTCTAAAACTTGACCTGTGATTAGTGGGTAGTCACCAGGAACTTCCCAGATTTTGGCGTTGTTATCTTTCATGTTTCTCATGCATTTATCAGCCACTTTTCTTCAGTTATCGTCAGTTTTTCTTAAAGTTTTGACTAAGTAAAAGGTTGGTACAGGACTGGCCATATTTAGTCGCATGTGCTTTTCTGAGAATTTTGTTTTGGTGAACCGACCCATAGGCGTTTACCCTTACTCATGTCAGATTCATGTTTTCATTCAAGTATTACTCGGTGAACCAGCCAAAAACGTTCACCATTTTCCAGGTCAAAATTTTCATGCTATTCAGTCGAATGATGTTTTGTGAACCGATCCACAGTTGTTCACCCTTGTCATATCAGGACATTTCATAAACCTTGAAAAGTATGGATTGGACTACAATCAACAATATTTAGTCCCAGACTGTAAATTTCTATACATGACAGTTCTCAGAAAATTTTTGACAAGTATGGATCGAACCAGAATCACCCATACTTAGTCACATGTTTTGTTCCTTGAATTATGTGGATTAAACCATACCCATCCACATCAGTTGACGTTAAACCTCAGTCGATTATCCTTCCATGTTCTTTGTATCAGTCAAGTTTTATACTCTCACATGGACATCGTTTTCATGTTGATTAAGTCTCATGTCTCCTTATGCTAATTATGTTTTCAGCAAGGTGATGATGCCTTCAGGCTAAAATACAGAAGGATTACAGTAAAATCCTATTTCATGATAAATCATGTTCTTGTGTTTATCAATCATGTCTTCATATAGAACATTGATGAAACTCTGCTTAATCATACTTTTCAGCCTCTATACAACCAGCATTCAGTCTACACATAAATTATCAGCCTATCATGTTAAACGTTTCAGTTCAGTTTGCTAACCAATTAAATCAAATTATCTTCCGTTGACCATGTCAGACGGTTGACACTAGTATCGATCATATCAGCAAACTTTCAGCGGTACAACATGAACAATATTCATCATGTACTTCACGTATAGTATTTCAGGTGTACTCCATGTACCCTACTCCATGGATATTGCTAATCAATCCTTAATCATCTCAAGCGTTTCACTTGGCGATATTCTACCAGATGCTGATGTTGTTCGTGAGTTGAAGATTTTACCAGATGCTGATGCTGCTAACACTTGGAAGCCCTCAAAAATGCTGATGCCGCTGATACTTTCGAGATTTCTCAAGATGCTGAGGCTGTTTATACTATGAAGAATCTACAGAACAAGGACGAAAACTATAATTTGAAATTTCTGACAGGAATAAACTTCAACCATCAGACACTACCATTCCATTCCATACTTTTACCTTCTCAGCTAGATGTCACACTTCACTCAGCTAACCGTTCATTCAGAAGAGTGGGAACCAGAACCCAGCCGGCCACTAAGCAAAATAGTTACATGAATCACGGTCATGATATTGATCGTCATAAAGTGACAGACAAAGCAGTAGTGACAACCACCATACTTATAACTAATCAGTCAGCAACCATCGGAACTCTGGCACAGACGTGATCAGAAATACAAGAGGTCAGTAGTCTAACCGGTCCGCCCATCCTAGCAGTTACAAAAAAAAAATAGCTTTGTCCAGGTTCATCCTTTAAACACACATGTCAAGACGACAGTCAAGACACAAGTCTCAGGTATCATTTCGGAAAATACATATCACACGTCATACGAATCTTTCCTCAAAATAAGAGTCAGAACTCATAAGTCCAGTATGTTTCTAAACTAGGCCCTCAGTAAGTCAAGGTACCATTCAGAAAGGGGTATACCCGTTCTATTATGCCACGCATGAATCAGATCATTTGAAAAAAAATTCAGTCACCACCACTAGAGTATGATCAGGTTAAACACGCAATATTCGTTCTGTGAGGTTACAGACGAACACATTCAGTGGAAATCGTCATGTTTACTTCACGTATTCCTATGACAGCTTTATTTTAAAACAGGCGTCTACCGACCTCCTAGCCAGAAAAGACTCCACAGTACCAACCATGGGTATTAAAGTTATCCTTTCAGTTAACGACGAGATCCGTCTTACTAAATCCCAAATATATTCATTATATATTCCGCCAAAAAAACCAGTACAAGTTGTTTCTGCCTTACAGGCGCGTGACTTATCAGTCCATAGCTATGAAAATTTTTACCCACCAGTTATAATCCATTTCTGAAAGTCTTTAAACTCATGACCAGCAGATTACTCCAGAGTTTCCAGATTTAATTTCAGAAAGTTTTTCAAAAATTCCTTTCTAACCACGAGACAGAATTCTACATCGAGCTTGTCTCAAGAACAGAACCTGTTTTCAAAACTCCTTGCTGCAGGGTTGCAGCTAAATTAATAGATTTGTAACATTTGCTGCAAGAATTACCGGAATGAGGCTTTGTTCGCCCTGGCGCACACTAGGAGGTGCAGCGTTTCTATCTATCAGGAAGAAGGTCGATAACCTGAAATCCTGTATCGACCACCAAAATTTACCAGATCATCATTATTAATTAATATTTATTCCACGTATAGAAAGTTTATTTGACCTTCTACGATGCTTTGAACATTTTTCTTTAAAAAGTCCCGATCCCTTCCCGGTCATACTACCCTCAGAGGCGAGAGGAAGAACATGATGTTTTCTAGACTGATGTACACATACTATATTCTCTCAACAAAATTTTTGATTCATAATCCTGAGCTCTCTAATGCTCCAGCTATATTATGAAATTTATGAATAAAATATTCCATAAATTCGCAGACAAAATCGTCAGTATATTTAATGATAACCTCCTACTCTGCTAAATTCCATAGAAGTATAAGTGAATCATCTTCTCACAGCTGTACTGATTCTCCGATAGGAAAATTATATACGCAGATTTCCAGATGTGAATCCCAGATGAACAAAGGGGCATTTCTGAGCCACCCTATTTCAACAGGAAAAATTTCAGACAATCCTGCGAAGGTGAAGGCCATCACCAGATGGTCACGACCGACGCCGGTAAACGAAGTACAAAATTTCTAAAATGCAGTTGGCTACTACCGCATAAATTGCTGAAAGTTCTCATAATTAGCTTTCTATGGCTAAGCTTTCGCATAAAGGAGAGGACCTACACTAAAACTTTGTATTCCATAAGATCCTACGCTACGAGAGATCTATTTTACCCAGACTCAAAATTCTTTCATGCCTAATCACTTAGATTCCACCATAAGGTACCGTAATCCCAGGCAGAATTTTGATAGAAGCAGTATAACATAATTGATACAACTATGTTCATATCTGGATGCCCGACATACCTCAGGTTCAAGATAGGACACCGACATGCTGCAGGAAATTTAGCAATAGGTCGTATGATTCCAAAGTATTCCATCAACAATCTTGTCAGATCGAAATTAGCGTTCGCGAATTGCACTCACGTTCATGTTCACAATCACGTGTACGTTCACATTTACGTTCACGTTAATTTTCACTTTCACATTTAAGTCTCATTCGCAGTATGATGCTGTTTCAGTTCATGCTTTGTGTTATCTCATGATTTAAGCTCACGTTAGCGTTCGTAACATTGTTCACGTTCAAGTTCGTGTGCCATTTCGCAATATACGTTTCACGGTTTATTACCGAATACGGATACAAAAAGCTTAAGAAACTAGACTCAAGTAAGCAGAGCTTCTCCATACATAGGCAGACGTTTCACGTCTCAGGTCATATCATTTGTCATTCTTTCCTCAGTCAGCATATATTCATGATATATCCTAGTATCACGTTCAAAATATATTCCATGCCCAGCGTTCCTCATATAATCGTGAACCACGTTCACAATTTCTCACGTAACACATTTAAAATTGTTCACGTAGTTCGTCCCAATGTGTTTCAACAGCTTACTCAGAGATAAATGTTATCGTTTTAGGATATTTGTACGTACCGTTTCATGTGTCTTACATGCTATAGCTTATTATTCTATCAGATTCAAAAAATCCATCTTAAGTATAGAAACAGACACTATTCTGCATCACCGGGAACATGGTCATCAGGACCAAGATTTTCATTATGTTTAGACCTTTGAAGGAATTGTTTCGAGCGGGAAGCCACTCGAAATGGAGGAGTCCATCCGGATTCTCATCCTTTTTCCTACAATAAATCCAGTTAAGTCCTTTCAGTAATGTCATGTTCCATGTTCTCTTCAGCCATGTCACGTTACATGATCACTTCAGTCATGTCATGTTTATACCTATCAGCAGTATTATATCTTAATTAGAAGACGAATTATTCTTCAGTTTATTTGTCTTTTCAGTTTACGTGTCCTTTCAGTTCTTATAGTTTCATCAGCTTATTACCTTTAATTCGAGGACGAATTTCTCCTTTTTAGAGGGGAAGAATTGTAAAACCACAACATAATCGTATCCTTAATTCGAGGAGGAATTATTTTTTTTAGAGGGGAAGAATTGTAAAACCCGCCTTAAAAGTCCACGAACATTAATTATGTACAATCTCAGGTTTAATATAAACGTTGCATAATTATTTATTCAGGGCATAAATAAATGTATTAATTCAAGTACTACGCAATTATTATTTATTCAGGAAATAAATAATCTATGACAGAATATATATCACGAGGATTAATATACGAATACGTACGCAATGGTTTAAATCCACAAATAACAATTTCACGCAGTCTCAGTTTTATTTAAAAAGGTTACGCTATTAATTCTTCAGAATAATAATTAATTATAAACTATCCAAGTATCACGTGAGTATTATAATTCAGGAAATATTATTCTGTATTTCGTACGTATTGATTTTCAGTAAAATAGATAAACACTTGACGGGGAAATTATAACACGAACACATACGCGCATATTATAACACGTCGCGGAAATAAAAGAATATGTGATAGTGGGCTGCGTTTTTAAAAAGAAAAGAAAGAAGTATAAATGGGCTTTGAGCCCACTTCTCTAGTAAACAAAAAAAAACGGGGTTAACCCCCACCCTTTGTCGAAACAGCAACAAAAAAACGTAGGGTTCCTGGTGTTGGGGTGCCGCCAGTTTCAAGCAGAAAAAAAAGAAGTTGCGGGTTAATTATTCATCAGTGTTCGAGTATGATCATCCCTCACTCTCGACCCTTGTAATGGTAATAACCTCGTTCTTTAATTTCTGTCATATCAAGATGTTTTGTGGATTAAAAATTATACAACGAAAATCAAATGAGTGTTAATGAATTAACAGCAAGGGGGTCGCGGTTCTGATTAATTTCACGAAAACCGAGACCTAAGAGCTCTCGATGTGATTGCTTTTGGACAAGTCGTGACCCATAAGGGGCGGTTTGGTTGGATGTGGTGCCAACAACAGCATACACCCACGAGGGGTGTTTGTTTAATAAAAACAACGGAAAAAAAGAGTGACACAAACAGGGAGTGTTTGGGATTGTCGGGCAATAAGGGTGCGTTTGGGTTTATGAACAGTGGGGACAACATAATAAGCAGTGGGAACCACTGTGTTATCAGTGGGAACCGAACAATGGGAACTTTAAAAAAATCAGTGGGAACCCGTATAGGTAATCAGCGGGTAAGTTAAACATAAAATGGAGACTTTATTTTGAGATTAGCGACGGTTTTTGTGACACTAAATTCCGTCGCAAATTTGGTTAAAACAGTTTATTGACAGTTTTAAAAACTCAGCTTTTAGTCACACTTCTTTTAGTGACAGATTTTATGTTGCTAAGTTAAATAGGCAGATTTAATATATTTGTTGAATTGTTTTAGTGCGACCGAGAAAGGGATATCTCGGTAGGCTCGAGATATAGTTAAAATAATAAAAATGAAGATTTTTATATTATACCTTTTTATTACTTGTTTTATAAATGTTTTAAATTGTATTTAAATGAATTAAACTAAAATAGTTTTTAATATTTTAAAGGGTATAAATTTATTATATAAATTAAATTGTTTTAGAAACTTTCTAATTGGAAACATTATGTATTAACGAGTTAATTATTTTAGTATTAAATAACGTCAGATCACGTTAGTATCATAATTATTAGGTCGTTAATACATTAGCAAGAATTATTATAAGATCAAAATTATCAGTTAAAATCCGTACATAATTTCAGAAATAAATAAATAAAGATCAGATCACTTATTCGCGTCTATTATTATTGTAGCTTGCGTGAAGCCCGAGTAGTTTCGTTCAGTCTTCCATTCAGTCAGTTACTAGACAAGAGGTACGAATTTCCCGTCATTTCAGTAAGGACTTCCTTTCTATGCATGATTAGGATTCCCCGTCTTCAGCCAAATGTTTTCCCCAGCATATGTTTAAGCTTATCAGTAATCATGTTAATAACTAAATAAATTGCCTGAGCATTATATACAAGCATGACCAGTTTATGTACTAGTTACGGAGGTACCGTAACCACGACACTAGAGGCACCGGTGTCGTGACTCACATGCAGGAGAGTGATATCCTGCATCGTCCCACTCATGTTCAGTTTGGCCATTTTTATATGTATGTTTAGTGGGGCGTATGGATGCATCCTAGGCTTATCAGTTTACAAGTTATCAGGGTGAATGTGGTGTTTGCTCTACATCCTTCACATTGGAGCTGATCCCTGCACCCAGCACAGTATTTAGAGGTCACCCATCTACAGTTATTTAGAGGTCACCCCTCTACAGCATGACGAGGTCACCCCTCCAGTTATTCATGTACAGTTGTTACAGTACATGACCTATATAAGCTCTGGCAATTAAAATACAGTAAATGCATGTTTTCAGATTTAACAGATAGCAGTTCAGCTTTATTATTTATAAATCAGACTTTACAGATTATACACAGATTTCCGCTGCAACTTTACTTATCAGTCTTACAGTTCCAGTATTTCATCAACCGTTTCATTTTAGTAATTCCTTATCATGCTTTATATCCGTTCACTGAGCGTTATGCTCAGCCGTAGTTCCCTTTTATGTTCTAACGGCAGGTACACCAGGACGCTCTTAGGATTCTGAGAGCATGTGCATTTGGATGGAAGCTATCCAGACTTCTTACTTTATGTACTTACATTATTCTGCTTATTTGGACATTGTTTAGTCCTTTTCTTCCGTATTTACTTTTCATGTTTTGGGCTTATGTTTGGATTGCCGATGTTTGATTCCGGTATTTCCTTTATGGTCGGTTAATGTTTTAGGACATTTACCTTATGCTTTGATGACACGCCATAAATACACGTAACGGTCCACTTATCAAAGTGGGGTGTTACAATAATACTATAGTTTAGGCGCTAGCAAATAAGTCACATTAGTTCATCACGTACGTTACTCATCAATCAAGTATATATTTTGTTGTTAAAATCGTGACTTGTAAATGTTATATCGTTATAAACATTATAGTATATATATACTTAGGCAAAAATATTTATTTTTGACTCGACGAAATTTTGACAGCCTTTCGGCGTAAATTTTAATTTACCAAAATTTATCTTAACAAATTTTCCTACACGATTTCTAACGAAAATTCGGCAGCCTTTCGGCGTCACATAAAAATTTGCCATTTTTAGTTAGTACTCAAATCTCGTCCTAAAACCCCTATTTTCAACAATTTCTCAATCGCCAATATTTCAACAAGTCATTTTCCGCAATAGTATCAATATTCTCATCCAACGTTCAAACTTTTAACGTTACAATAAGTACTCACATTTCGCGCTAATACGCTTTTACAAAATAAGTCCAACATTCATACATGCCATTTAGTAACCATTTCAACACTTAAAACAACTCTGTTTAACTCGAAAATGTCGTTTCGACCACTTTAAAAATCTGGACAGCAACCACTTATAGTGTTTTTCTCCAAAAATTAAGTTTTCCGACAACGAAATTTAAACGACAATATCTTACTCATTTTAGCTCCGTTTTTAGCCCATAATATATCGAAACGAAGCTATTAACTTATATTTTCATAATATCGTAGTAAACTAGTGTCAAAACAATTTTTACGACCCTCTACGCCTCTTACAAAAATCGGACAGATTGTATGTTTTTCGTAAAAACTCGTTTTCGACCATTTTCAAGCGTAACCACTAGTAGTAACACTACTAGTTCCCTCCAATTTTCATAAACATCAACAAAATCAAAGATTTTACTTCAAGTTCACAAATCCAAAATATACATACTTATATTTTTCACAAATCTTTCAATTAAACCATTTTCATGTATGGATCTAATAGATCCACACATAATTTCCATAAATCTTAAAATATTTCATGACCAAAATAGTTTTATCATTTTATTTCATGAAAATACTTGATGAGTAACATGCATGCATAGATCTACAAAGATTATGCATGGAAAATGAAAAGATGAAAAAGGTTTAAGAAGTAACCTTGAGTAACGATTCTACGTAATCACAAAGACACGATCTACGCTCTAACCCACTAATAATCAACAAGAACTCTACTCTACAACTTCAACCCAAAAACTACTCAAATCATCAAACAAAGAAAGACCATTCTTCTTTATGCTTGTAAAAGCTCTAGGGTGATTTTGTTTTGTGTTAATTCTTGTTAAAATGAAGCTTTTAGAAATCAACAATGGTGGAAAGTGTTTGTGTTTGTATGCCGTGTGTTTTGAGAGAGAAGGAGAGATATGTGTGTTTTTTTTTGAAGTGAAATGAAGTGAATAATGAATTATTTGAGGTGATTTTTGGTTAGTAGTTAAGATATGTAAGGTATGTAACCTTAAGCCAAATATGGCAAAGTGTAAGGCCATGCACATGGTGCTTGTTTTTGGCCGGTTATGGGGTCCAATATGGGGGTAAATTTTTCAAAATTTTTACTATGGTAATTAGTTAAAAGGTTTAAGGTAAAAAGGTTAGTTAGTTTTAGGTAAATATCAAAAAGTATATAGTTAAGTTAAAAATTACGTAAAACTTAAAAATTTGACGAAATATATTAAATTTACGATTTTTCGACGAAAACTGACATTTTAAAATTGGTAAAGTATTTTATGCATGCTAACGACGGGTAAACGTAAAAACGACGTAAAATACGAAAACGCGATACGTTAATTAAATATTCACAGTAAATACGATTTATTACTATAAATAGCAAAATACTAAAATACAGGCATATATAAATATATACAGAAATATTTAAATACGCTGCTCATGAAAATACGATCACATTGTTAAAAACTAAACAGTTAAGCACATAATTCACAGATAACGAATAATCTCATGGATTATCGTCAATTCATTGACCGTCTCAGCACTTTGGTCAGGTTCACAGAAAATGTTTAGAATAATGACTGAGCACAGTGTCAGCTCATTACTCGTCATCAAACAGTTTTTCAGACAACGTGGGATAACCTCCCGGTTCCAACACAGTTAAATCACATAGTTGACTAAATAAAAAGTCAAAGGGTAAAATAGTCATTTTGCAAAGTAGGGAAAATTACAAGGTGTTACAGTGTTACCACCGGCGGTAATGCACTCAGAAAAATCTTGAGCTCCACCACAAGATATACAAATTTTCTCAACCGCTTTAACCGAAGCGGGAGTGGAAGCTTCCTTATCTTTCCAATGATCCATTAGAGACAAAACTATACCAAAAAATCTATTTTCCTCATTAGCTTCATCTTGAAAAACATTCATGATACGAGACGACGAAGACGAATCCATAGTGGCAACACTCGATGTGTTACGAGGGTTATAAACCTTAGATCTATTTTCGATGTTAAAGCCACATTAGTCGTTTTGCAAAAAATATTACCACCCGCGACAGAATTTAGATAATCCCTCTCATGATCATTAAGTCCATTATAAAACGTGTCAATTTGATGTAATTCGAAAAATCATGGTATGGACATTCATGCAACATTTCCTTAAATCTTTCCCATGCCATTGAAAAACTTTCATTAGGTCTTTGTGTACATCTTGAAATCTTGTTTTGAAATGTATGGTCTTAGATGGCGAGAAAAATTGGTTCACAAATTTAGACACGAGAGCGTTTCACGTCAATATGAATTTGGTGGTTCTTTATCGAGCCAAATTTTGGTGGGACCATCTAAAGAGTAAGGAAATAGCATCATCTTAATGGCGTCGTGTGGAACATCCTTTTATTTGCTTGTGGCGGTGAGACGGTTAAAATTCTGAATGTGATAATGAGGGTTGTCTTTCTCATATCCGCAAAACTTGTTGGCTTGTAGCATCGGCATTAAACCCGTTTTTATCTCAAAATTCTCCGCCAGGATTGCGGGAATCACAATCGCTTCTCCAAAGCCCTCGGTGGGTGCTTGAAGCAACTCCATCATAGTACGATTAGCCATGGTGACTATTTGTTCTACAACGGGTTCGACAATTGGAGTTTCTTCAACAATAGGAGGATTTTGGTTTCCTTCCTTTTGATTTTGACGTTTGCGTGAACGTTTTGCTTGAGAACGAGTTAGCATAAACGTGGGAGTGAGAAAATAAGATTCTTTTGGGAGTTTTGTGAATTTTCAATTTTTTTGTGTTTTTATTGTTTTTAATTGTTTTTGGATTTTCTTGTGTATTACGTAGACAAAAATCTACAAAATCTCTCCTCGAATAAAAAATTATGATTAAAGAAGACTCGAGGAATGAAAACGATCATGTGAGGTGAAAACCTTCGATGACTTGAGAACGTTGGTGGAACACCAAAACGTTTAGGAGGGTTCAATAATTCAAAACCAACAAATATATATGATACGTAGATAATACTTTGGTTGGCAGACCCTTAATTAGCCCTCACTTTCTAAGCACGCACAAGAAAGCAGAGGAAGCAAGGCGGCGCGAAGGACATAGAGATTTTTTCTTTTAGGTCATGAAATACAACTGCCTTATACCCACCTTATAGTTTGCACTTATCGAGTTTAGGCTTCTTAAAAGTATTTATCTATTTTTCCCTTTTTCTTGT
Organism: Glebionis coronaria; assembly: GCA_025667525.1. NCBI lineage: Eukaryota > Viridiplantae > Streptophyta > Magnoliopsida > Asterales > Asteraceae > Glebionis > Glebionis coronaria. The sequence goes on from JANFOE010000166.1 coordinate 104,516, forward strand.
TTGAATTCGATACACTCACTAACAACCGGAACGCTTGCTAATGAGGTGCGATTTCTCGCATATTTGGAGATACTTTGGATTTATTGTGATACATATATAATATAGTAATAATATCCACAAAGAAAACGAAAAACAATAATACGTATGATTAGAGTTCTAATCACACAAATATTATTTTTGGTTAATATTAAAAAGAAAAATTTTCAAATCTAACACAACACACCTCCCTGGCAGTGGCGCCAGAATGATTGTGGTAAAAATACGCTTTTAGGAAAAAGACGTATTTGCGGTAAGTATTCAATGCACGTTTATTGAAACGTAACACTTATGACCCTTTAAGAGATCGTTCACCAAGGAGTTTAAGTGTGTGTGTTAAACTTGTTTTTCTTGATTAATATTGAGGGAAAATGGGAAGGAAGATGACGGATTACAATAAAACTCAACTAAGATGAAAAACGCGTTTTCACGCAAAACGAGGCAAAAATTAAACTTACTCTAAAAATTCCCAAAAAATTACAATGAATTCCTAAAAATAAGTCAAAGATTTAAAAATCAAGAAAACTTGTTGTAACTTTTTAAAATAATTAAAATATTTATTTTTTAAATGCTAATTAAAGTCCTAAAAATCAAATAAATTACCAAAAAGCTGAATCTAAGATTTAAGACTTTGTAAACCTCAAAAATGCTTTAATTAAGCTAGAAACTATTGTTTCAAAACTTTAATACCTTTATAACTAATTAAAAACCCTAAAAACAATTTTTAATTACAATAAAATATTAAAATAATATTTAAAAATCGAAAATTTATAAAAATTTCTAAAAACTTGCAAACTAGTGTATTTTTATATAATTAAAACATAAATGAACTTGAAATTACCAAAATACCCCTATTGGGCGCCCAAATGAGCTAAAAACCAAAACAGTCCACTTAAATGGGATTTTTGGCCCAATAAGCAAAAAGTCCACATAAACTTATGAAAAAGCATCGTCCAAATCAAAATTCAATTTTAAGCACAAAAGTCTAAAGGCCCAAGAGCTGAGAATGAACTTATCATAGCTTAAATGGCAATAAGCTAATCCTTAATGGGCCAATAAGCCCATTAAGCTATAAGTCAATGCCATAAGCTCTACTTAAACATACGTCCTTCTTATGAGTTTTTAAGCTTATTTGTAGAATGAAATTCTGAAAAAGACCAAGAAATAAGCCAGAAAGTAGAAAAGTTCTTTTTCACTAAAAGACAAAATAGTCAGGTTTGAGAAATAAGCCACCTCAAGACTTGATTACAAGAATAATCAACAAGAAAAATCCCAAAAAGCCAAGTAGAATAAGCTGTAGGAACTAATAAGCTAGCTAAATAAGCAGTTTGAGTTGATTTTCTAGTAAAAGCTTAACCAAATGAGCTATAAACTTCTAGGATTGATAATAAACTGAGAAAAATGACACCTACTACAAAAGTAGTAGGTTTTTGCTCACACTAATAAGCGGTTGTGAAGTCATAAGATAATTTGGCCTTATTTGACCAATTCCTCATAAGTCAAAGTCTGTTCTAATGGTTCAAATGAACTTGTGGGATGTTTATGAGGCAATGTTTATCACTTTTGGAGGAAGTCTTAAGGTCAAGACCAATGAACTAAGCCCACCAGTTGGTGAACTAGGCCTTTATTTTGGCAGTTATAAGCTAATAATCCAGTTGGCTTATAAGCTATGAAAATAAACAGAAAGCTCTTAAATCACACTCACAGGAAGCCGAATAACCAATAGCAAGCAATGAATTCCACATGCAACCAATAGCTAACCAAATGCAACCTAAAATAGGTTGGTCACTTTGCTGATGCAAATGACAAAACTTGTGACATTCAATAAGCCAAAACTAAACTAATAAGCCACCAAACTAAAATACCAACTATTGCACAACTGGACACCAACAAAAACTACTTACAAATCTAGTTTTAGCCTTTAAATCCAAACCATTAAAAAATTACGATTGCTGATGTGTTTGACGAGATTTTATACTTGAAAACTTGATTTTCTCAAAACTTGCACAAACCATTAGCAATCCTTTTGAGACTTAACCAGTTATCAAAACACTTATAAAACACCCTATTGAGAACTTCTATCGACCAATAGAACAATGTCTAATGGACTTTTACAGTCTAAACCAAACAGCCTTTTAAAAATCCTTTTTCTAACAAACTTTGGATTTTTACTTTTAACAACCACTTTTTATGGATTAAATAGATTAACTATGAAAAAAAGAATAATTATGAACAATAAAATTAGCAACACAAAGCACATAACACCAAATCACATGGCATTCAAATATTTTGACAGAAATATAAAAAGAGGGAAATAATAATGAACCTCTATCCCTTTCTTTCCTAGGGAGAGTCAGCTAAGCTACCTTGAGCTTACCCAATAGCTAGGATAAGCCAAGGGTGTCTTGGACAAGAAATGAACAAAGGACCCTTGTTGATGGTTCAACAGCTGAACCAAGGGTTTTGGATCGTCAACACAAGCAACACACAACCAATCCGATGCTCAAAATCCTTTAATAAGCTCGCTGATGACAAGTTTATGAGAGTTTGTGAGTTGGCTTGGGGTTAGTAACACAGAAAATAACTAAAATAGTAAAGCCTTTTGAAACTTTTTGAAACTTAAAAACCTTAACAAACTTGGACGTCCAAAACCTTTGATCAAAACAAGATTATAACAATGATGGAACACAACTCTCAGCTCTATTATACCAACTTTACTGAATGAAAAAGGAATCACAATTGTACAAACAAAATACCAAACTTTTTACTCATGTAAAAGGAATTACAAAGTAAAAGCCAAAAGAAGGAACAAAGGGATCACCATACGTTGGGTCTCCTTTTATACTACTCTAATGAAGATACTAGAAGCTGAAATACATGAAAACCCTAGCTACGAATTCTCAAAAATGCCCTTGAGCTTCTAGATGCGTTTTGATGTTGTGAGCTGTCCCAAATGATCTTGACCCTTTTTCTTAAACGTATGGAGCAAGTATGAGGTGTGGGACATTGATTTGTCCATGTGTCATACCTTGGAGGCTAAGTCGTGATATGATTGGGTGAAAGGGAATTGTTTTGGGATCCATGGTGATGAGATGGTTGATGTGAAGTGTGGGATGGGTGCCTGTGAAGGTGAATCACAAGTGGGTATGGGTAATTAGGATTTATCCTTTGTTTTAAGTAGAATGGTAACTGGGTTCATGACAGTGAATAGCAACATGTTTTGATCCGAAAAGGTGGGTTGGGATGTTTGGCGCGTGTTTGTGATATTTTAAAGTTTGAGTGCACACATTTAGCCCCTCATCTTTGGTGAAACATGTATACAAAGTCTTTTCAGCCATAAAACAAATTCAATTTTCAAATAACTTTCGGCTAGTTATCAAATATGGCACAAATTGTTTTTACAAGGGATTTAGGGCTTGTTTAACTTAGGCATAATTACTCATTTAGTCCTTTTATGTTATAAACATGGAATAAGGACCAAATGTGCCATTCTCTTGGACTTCAAGGGTCTTTCTTGTATATTGAACATACTTTAGGGACCAAACTTGTAACTTTGAGATTTACAAGGGTATAAAGTGTCAGTTCTTCAAAGTTGAAGGACCATTCTTATACATCTTCAATTCTTCAAGGTTTGTTTTTGGAAATTCATAATTTGAGTTCGGTTCCTTGTGCGGCTTCGTTTCTTGTGTTCGTTTCTGCTGTTTCTTGTGATCTTTTGTCTTTTTCACGATATCCATACCTAAAATACACAATCAACAAACACAAGTATATTTTACGACATTTTTGCACATTTAAAGCCCGTTTTAGGACAATGAGACTATGTATAATTGTAGTCTCATCAGCGGGTTTTACAATACTATTGCTTCTTAGACCGTTTTTCCGGATATTTCGAAATTTCAATCGATCCAAAAGACCAAGAGAAAACCACATTCACTTGTCCTTGTACAAAATTTTCTTACAAAACAATACCTTTCGGCTTATGCAATGCTCCTGGGACTTTCTAAAGGTGTATAATGGCAATATTCCATGACATGGTTGAACAAACTATGGAAGTCTTTATGGATGATTTCTCAGTTTTCGGAAATTCTTTCACTTCTTGCCTTACTAATTTAGAACGTATGCTTAAACGGTGTTAATACACGCGTATCGTTTTAAATTGGAAAAAGTGTCATTTCATGGTAAAAGAATGCATCGTCTTAGGTCATAAAATTTCCAAAGCCGGTATCGAAGTCGACCGTGCTAAAGTCGATGTTATTTCTAAATTACCTCCACCCACCACCGTAAAAGGAGTTAGGAGCTTTTAGGTCACGCGGAATTTTATCGATGCTTTATTCAAGATTTTTCTAAAATAGCCTGACCTATGACTCATCTCTAAGAAAAGGATGCTCCTTTCATCTTTCTATCGAATGTATAAAATCTTTTGAGATCATTAAAGTTAAATTCACTAAGGCACCGATCTTAGTCTAGCCTAATTAGGAGTTACCTTTCGAGCTTATATGCGATGCTAGTGATTTCACGGTAGGAGCGGTTTTAGGTCAACGAGTTAATAAGCATTTCCAACCTATTCATTATAACACAATGACGGGGGCTCAATTGCATTATACCACTACCAAAATAGAGGTTTTAGACATAGTGTATGCTTTTAAGAAATTTCGCCCCTATCTTGTGCTTTCCACAACTATCGTCTACACTGATCACTCCGCTTTAAAATACTTGTTGACCAAGCAAGATGCTAAACCGAGACTCCTTCGTTGGTTTTTGCTCTTACAAGTATTTAAAATCGAAATTCGCTAAAAAAGGGAACAGACAACCTAGCCGAGGATCATCTTAGTAGACTCGAGGATCCTTATCATAGAGAATTACTAAATAAGGAGATTAATAAATATTTCCCTCTCGAGACTTTAATGTCTATTCACTCTAAAGATGATGACACCTCATGGTTTATAGACATTGTAAACTATTTGGCGGGTGGTGTTCTTATTGAAGGGTTATCGTTCCAACAACGTAAGAAATTTTTCAAGGACATTAAGCACTATTATTGGGACGAACCTTATCTTTCTAAGCAATGCTTGGATCAAATAATCCGACGTTGTGGCGATGGGCCCGCGGCCTTACACATTCTTGAGGCTTGCCATAAAGGACCCACCGGTTTTCACTTTGGCCCGAAATTTACCGCTAAAAATGTTTTCGACTCCGGATTCTATTGGCCCTCCATCTATCATGACACACATGAGATTGTAAAGAATTGTGATGCTTGCCAACGTCAAGGAAAGATCAAAAGATCACTCACAAAGATGAGATGCCTCAAAATTTCATTAAAGAATGCTAGATCTTCGACGTATGGGGCATCGACTTTATGGGGCCATTTCCTCCATCTAAAGGAAATAAGTACATCCTTGTAGTCATCGACTACATTTCCAAATGGGTTGAAGCTAAGGATTTTCCTATTAACGATGCTAGGGTTATCGTGAATTTATTGAAACAATTGTTTGCTCGATTTGGTGTACCTCATGCTATTATTAGTGATCGCGGGACTCATTTTTGTAATGATCAATTCGCACGAGTCATGACTAAGTATGATATAAATCACCGACTCTCCACCGCGTATCATCCACAAACTAATGGTCAAGCTGAGGTTTCCGATCGTGGTCTTAAGCGTATCTTAATGCGTACCATGCGAGAGCACCGTGCTTCTTGGTCCAATAAATTAGATGACACTTTGTGGGCTTTCTGTACTGCTTATAAGACACCTATCAGTTGTACTCCTTATCACCTTGTGTACGGGAAAGCGTGCCACCTCCCCCATTGAGTTGGAGCATGAGGCTTATTGGGCTCTCAAATGGGCTAATTTCGACTTAAACAAAGTCGGTGGCCATAGAAAAATCTAACTCAATAAGCTTAATGAACTTAGGAATGAGGAGAATTCATTGATTTACAAGGATAAAACTAAGCTCATTCATGATTTCAATATTAAGAACCGGGAGTTCAACATCGATGATCAAGTTTTACTCTTTTACTCTCTGTTGAAATCGTTTTGGGCAAACTTAAGAACCGTTGGTCAGATCTCTTCACCGTGACACAAATTTTTCCATATGCCACCATTGAGCTAGCTCAACCAAATGGGCCCAAATTTAAGGTGAATGGCCAACGTGTTAAGTTGTACTTTGGTGAGGACATCTCTCATGAGATGATTTCATCCCTCTCTACATTCAGGGAATTGAGTCGAGCTATCGACACTGGGAATAAAATCAAGCATCGTATAACTAGGTTAGATTTTCCTTAGATTTTACGCAAATAATTGTAATTGAGGAGTATTGTAGGGGGAGCCAAATAACATGTTGTTTTGTGGTGATTGTGTAGGGATTCCATCGATATATCATTCCACTCTTGGTGCTTTTTGAGGCACTCGTGATCGCGTGTACCCGTGATACCGGTTCTATCCAAAGCTATTGTAATTCTAACTTGTCTATTAATAACAAGTAAATTGAATTCACTTTAGTTTTCTCTTAAACATTGAGGGCAATGTTTATCTTAAGTGTAGGGGAGACTTCTATCGAAGTAAAACGACCTTTTCCATGAATATGACCTCATTAAAATTGGCAAATTATAGTTTTAGACATTTTTCAAATTTTTTGATCTATTTTGACCTTAGTAGTATTTTCCTTTCTTTCTTTTATAGTATGTATATATTATCGTCGTGAATATTTTGACTCAACCCGAGTTTACTTAATCAAGTTTACTCTAGCTAGTATCCTTAACCATGTAAATTGTTAATTCAGTTTAGTAGCCTAAGCATCCACGAGCCTCATTACTTGAGATTTTAAATTGGGGAGAATGAGAGATGATAGAGTTTGAAGTAAGTATAAAGGGCTAGATAAACCTCATATAAATTATTTGTGACTATGATACTCCCATCGGTAACCTTTACTATCATGTCAACGCATGTATATATATTAATAAGTAATAAGAAACGGTTTTCTCGGTTTCTACTCTCTCATGCATTTTTGGCTAATCATTCGTGGTTAATATGAGTACGTCTTGGAGTTCTAAGTTTAGATCATTTTATGTGTCCTAGACTTTCTTCATGCTTACTATTTGGCGGGTGTAATTTATTTGTAAGGAATAAAGAATAATAAGAGCGGCGAAAAAAATATATGAGTGGCTAGAAAAAAAAGAGAATATATATATATATATATATATATATATATATATATATATATATATATATATATATATATATATATATATATATATATATATATATATATATATATATATATATATATATATATATATATATATATATATATATATATATATATATATATATATATATATATATATATATATATATATATATATATATATATATATATATATATATATATATATATATATATATATATATATATATATATATATATATATATATATATATATATATATATATATATATATATATATATATATATATATATATATATATATATATATATATATATATATATATATATATATATATATATATATATATATATTAAAGGACTCCCAAAAAGGGGCAGTGATGTGTAAGGTGGCTACTGAATTCCAATACTACTCTCATAAGGGTTTTGGGAATTTGGTAGTTACTTTTCCGGTCGAATATTACCTTGACGGATTGAGGGATCGCGAATCCAAGGTCTTAGATCTAATTTATTACGTGAGTTTTATTTTTCTTTTATTAGCGAGTGAGCAGCCACATATCTAAGCATGACATAAGTTTAGCACGGATAAGATTTTCGACTTAAAACTTTGATACGGACTTATATTAATTGTGGGCGGTTTTTTCAAGTAATGCATGAGATGGTTAACTATCGATTAAAACCGTGCTTCCTTATTTTGAGATTTTATATTTTTAATATTTCCTGCCGAATAGAGACAAATTTGTTCTCAAACAATTTGCTCAAATAATAACCGGTTTAAAGGAATAATAAGTGGGAGTATATAGTTAACACAATTAATTTTTATGAATAATTCGATACACTTTTACTTATGAATAACAATGATCTCATTTTTACGCTTGGTATACGTGAAACTTGAGGGTGATAATATACATGATACCAAAAGCCCTAATCCAAGTCATTGATTTCTTTACGAGTTTCTTCCATCGAACATATTCAAAGTAAATAAATAAGGTGAAATTATATATCTTTTGATTTCTTTTAAACTCTTTATTTTTTTGGTTCTATAAGTTTTTATAAGTGTAGTATCGTGTCATAATATGTATATATATTATAATAAAGGCCAAGATGGGTTATTATGAGAAAAATGTAAATTCCTGCTTTATAATTGTGCATTGCATGAGGGGGTTGCAATGGTCAAGTGTAGGGGCATTTGATAACTGTGTAAACACTTACCCTTTTACGACTTCAAACAAGAAAAACCAAACCAAAACGTAAATAAACAAACGTTAAAGTTGGAAGTACGCGGGTTTTGTGTATTTGTGTGAAAATAGGTACAAAAGGACAAAAACAAGAAAACTCAGGATTTCACGGGCGTTTATTGAAGAAAAGGACAAAAGGCCTGCTTAAGGGACCAAAAGTGCCAAAAGAACCAAAGTTAGAGTGCTAAAGATGCAAAAATATAAAGATAATGGCTAAAGATCAAAGTTTTCAAAGAAGAGGGACCAAAACTGCCAAACTGCTAAAGATTTATTAATCCAAGACATGTGGACCAATCAGAGATGAGTATGGGGTGTCACACGGATCACCACCATCAACTCATTAATACCAGCCACTTTATACCTTTTGGCAGGAGCCATGTCATCAATCCTCATCTCACCTCCACCACCAATCATAACAATCCACGTCACCATCTCCTTCATACCTTAATTTCCATCGAACCATGGACTTCCAAAGCTTGATGTATACATCATTTTTACTCTTCTCATCAAGACGAAGCTATTGGTGGCAACCAATTAGCTTGCCGTGGAATTAATCACAAAACCCTAGTTCTACTTCATAACAAGAACCCTAATTGATACTTGTCAATTATTGATTGCCTTTTCCCCTTGTTGGGTCTAAAAGTTGATGTGGCATAAACTCAAAACAAAGAAAACATCAAGACATTGTTCTAGCCACTGACACGGAATGTATAGCCGTTGACAAATGTCATAGCCGCTGATGGAGTTCTATTTTGTATGCATATTCAGTATATTGGATAAATATTCAGAATATAGTTTATCAAAATATAATATTTAGATATTTATTTGATATTATCTCTTATAAACCCTATTCCTTACACTATAAAAGGAACCAAGGGTATTAGGTTTATTCATCCAGTTATACAATATAAACCTAAAGTGTGTGTCGTACTAGGCGTGGGAATAAATATATACACGCCTAGCGGTTGTTTCTTATTAATATAATAAGAAATCGTTGGTGAAATTTCATCTTGTGTTCTTGTTCTTAAACACCTTGTTCAACATGTTTTATTCTGTTCTACCTTGATTGAATTAAGTGAGTAATGCATGTTCCTAGCAGCCTAAAAGATCCGTGAATTTTAGGATTCATCAATTTGTATCAGAGCCTCGTGGCACTCGATGCTAGGACCAACAAGGTGTTCGTGTTATCTAGTTATTAAGAAAATCTGTTTTAGGGTTTTCTGCTCGTTTTTGTGTGCACAACAACAGTTAAAAGAGCATAACTTTTTCGTGAATCGTTGGATCGCCACAAATTTTGGTATGTGTATTCTACACATATATGGCTAGATGTTCACCGGAGGGATTGTCAAGATCTGTCTTAAAGAAAAAGTTATTCAACGTCGAAGTTCACAACAAAGAGATGTTTCAAGATTTCTATTTTTATTATATTATTAAAACTAGGGTTTGTATAAACCCTAGTTCGATTAAAAACAGAAGAAGGATGGTTGCAGCAGCTTGTTGATTTGTGATCAGTATGCATCTTGGTGTTTGTATTGTTACAGTATTGATTGTTGCCTCACATGTGATCAAACGAAAAGGACCAGCTTTGATTTTCATATGTTTCTTGGTTGAACATAATTGTGGTTCACGATTATATTGTTAGTAGCAACCAGGGTATCTTACAAAGAAAATATATGGTCCTAAGGAGTAGATCATGATGGTTTCCAGATCTATAGATACCAAGATCTGTTTAGAACTACAACAAGAAAATGATTCGTTCATGGCTGTTGTTTGTTATTTTAGGGTTTTCCACAAACCCTAGATCTGTGATAGAAGGAAGTAGCAGCAGTCTAAAGATCATATGGTTTGCAGCAGATTTATGTTTCTCTTTTTTGAATCAATTATAGTATTAATATCATTCTCATGGCGATTTTATGTACTTGTTTTCTCCAAGCATGGTTCTATTGCTATTCATAAAAAGCAACAGTGAGATAGAAGTGACGTGAGATAGAGACGTCACCAAAAGGAGAAGGAAGTGAGGGCATAAAGGATCAGCTATGATTATAAGAGTTTATGTGCCAGATAACAAAGGTCACGTGTGGATGGTATGATATAAATGTTACTATTATTTACTCATTTTTTGTTATTGCATGTGATCTACAAAACAAGACTTCAAGTGATGTATGGATACTGTTTGTATACAATGGTCCAAAAGTACATAAATATTTTTTCACGTGATTGATTTGGAAATGATTTGGTTGCTTTTATGTGGCTGAAAGATGGATATTGGCTAAAAAGAAGTGAATATATAGAGGGTATGAAGCTACTTTTCTTTGTATTTGCTTTATGATATCATGTGGATTGCTATTGGCTAAAGAAGAAAATAGACGTGGGATGAAAAAGGAGAAAAGGATTATTAATGGTTTGACTTATGGATATTTGTTCACGTCAATAATCAGTCGCTGTCAAAAGAATGAAGTTAGCCACTGACGCTTGTAATTCAGCCAGTGACAAAGCATAATTCACCCGCTGACAGGAGGCTGTGTTGCCCGAGATATTGGTTTTCATCCGCTGACAAGCGTCATTCGATATAGGACACCACGCACTGATGAGATCTCGGACAAAGGAGGATATTGGACAGTGAAGGATTTTCTGCTGTTTGGAATATTGATTGAGTTTTGGTACATAAAACGAGGAGGTTACACACACACGTACATGGGATCTCTGGAATTATTTAGAATATCATCATGATATTTATGGCTCGGATATTTTTATTAGAAGACGTATATGATTAAGGTGAAGAATTCTTATGGTAAATTTGATGCTTGAAGTAGATTTTCGCAAGTTTGTGTTTTATCATATCTCAAGATGACTCAATCCCATTTTGAAGATAATTTGTCCGTGCTTACATTGTTGGTGACGAAGACTTGTCATATCTAGAAATGCCATCTACATTGCTATCACTTGAAGGAGTTACATTATCGTGCTCAGTGTCTCATAATAAGATGAGGATTTTCACAAAGAGATTTAGTTCTACTCATATTCCTTTCCATATGAGTATTGGAGTCACATCTTTAGTACAAGACATAGAACACGGGTTTGGGTTATTCCACTTCTACATCAAAAACATTGTATTTGTTTTTCTTCAAGGTCATTATACAGAGCCTACATTTGGAGAATCATCGATTGCATACATTGTTTCCTTCCCTAATTGATGTGACAAAAAGGGGAAGATATCGACGCTTAACTTGAGGGGAAGCAATTTGAAGATGATCTACCACATACAAGGGATATACAAAGAGTTTTGCCGACATCAACTAGGGGAAGATTGTTGGGTCTAAAAGTTGATATGGCAGAAACTCAAAACGAAGAAAAATCAAGACATTGTTCTAGCAGCTTACACGGAATGTCTAGCCGCTTAAAAATGTCATAGCCTCTGATGGAATTCTATTTTGGATGTATATTCAGTATATTGGATAAATATTCAGAATATAGTTTATCTTAATAGAATATTTAGATATTTATTTGATTTTATCTTTTGTAAACCCAATTCCTTACACTATAAAAGGAACGAAAGGTATTAGGTTTATTCATCTAATTCATATACAATGTAAACCTAAATTATGTGTCGTACTAGGCGTGGGATTAAATGTATACACGCCTAGAGGTTGTTTGTTATTAATATAATAAGCAATCGTTGTGGAAATTTCATCTTGTGTTCTTTTTCTTAAACACCTTGTTCAACATGTTTTATTCTATTCCGCCTTGATTTAATCAATTAAGTAATACATGTTCCTAGCAGCCTAAAGATCCATGAATCTAAGGATTCATCACCCCTAACATTCGGTCACCTCCTGATACTTTACAAAGACCCACCAACTGCCTTACTTCCCCCCAACGGCCTTTATATACCACAAGACGCTCCTTTCATTCACACATTACACACAGTAGATTAAAAAAATACAAAAATTTAATATTCTTTCAATTTAATTGTAGTTTTTAATTATCCATAGTCTCTGTAATCATTCCTTCACAAAATTGTACCTCAATTCACTTCTAATCAATAAAATTTCATTATGTTATTGTTCATCATCTTCCTCGTTGTCAATTACTGTTGCTGCTGTTGAACTTGTTATTGATTCGTGTTGTATAGCTTGTATACAAGCTATACAACCTATTGGAGCCATTAATTTATTTTGTGTTTGAGTTTTCATCATAGATCTATTTTTGGAGGGAAAGTATATCATTAGAATTCAACCCCTTGAATTCAAGTGATTATTGGTTTGTAGCTGTTGCTTGCATTGTTTAGAGGTAGCTGAAGGTGATTAAGCTTTGTCTTCATCAAAGGACTGGACTGGAAGCCAGGTTGATCCACATTTACATTTTCTAGGAAAAGTTTAGGATTTACTTGCACTTGTACGATCAAATTGTTTTAGATTGCTATATCTGTTCATTTCTGCTTCATTTGATCTTGTTTGTTGTTCAGTTACTAGTTAAATCTTGTAGCTCGACTTAGCTAAACCTTGGATAATTTTTGCATAAGTTTCATAGGAGGTGTTTGGATTAGGTGAATTGATCTTTTGATTGAGGTGTTGAGGATTTTAGCTTTGTTGAATCATAATTTACTCATAATAGCCTAAGTTTAGCTATTAGAACAGTCAATCATTTAGTCAAACGACTCAATTTTGTTCAAGTGTTTTGGTTTGCTGATATATAGCATAACCTAAACAGTGATTTTTATAAGCTCATCAAATCTTCATTATTGAGTATTATACTCTGAATTTTCTGGCAAAAGGTAGCTAGACGTACTGGCATGTTTAGTCTAGATATAAGTTTTTCTTGTAGCTTACTTGATAAGCCACAATTTAGCCTAGAAATTAGATTTTCAGGACAGAGAATTGTTGTTTGCTTACTTTGATTTCATAATAGCTTATCCTGTTGAATACTATCTTAATTCCTTCACAAAACTTGCTTAAAAATATCTTAAAATCAAATCCTATCAATTTGACGCTTCTCTGAAAAGATCAAACATTCAAAGTACTTATTGATTAAGCTAATTTGGTCAAGTACTCAATTTTGCTTATCTTGTGAGTGATTTTGGAAAGTGTTCAGATAGATATCATTTTTCTTAGCTTAATCACATTCTCATAAGCTTTCAGGTCTATTTCTTAACTAGAAGTGCTTAACTCTTAAAAGTATGCTTATTGAAAACTCATTTTTAGTGTTCTAGCTTATCTCATAAGCTGAAATTGATTTTCACTAGCTTAAATATGATTTTAAATCTTTTGCAAGTTGTTGATACAAAAGTTGGATGATCCTTGCTAGACCCTAATTAGGCTTAACTCGGGTAGGCTGGGGTCCGGCTCTTGCACAAAGTGAATAACTTGCTGAGATCCTGCACACTAAAGCAACACGCGTTAGACTTACCGTGGGAGCGTATCCCACGATTAGACTCTGGCGTGAGAGTAAGTAATTGGTTTAGGGTTATGAATCGGTTGTAGGTTGAGAGCGTAGAGAATGTAATACCTTTGTGGAACCCTTGGGGGTTCCTTATATAGGCAGTGAAACCCTAATGGGTTGTCACTGTTACTTCGTTCGCAAGCATAAGATAATCACTATAATTAGCTTGATTGTTATCTTTTAATTACGGTGAGTGTGTATCCTATTCTTTGAGGCAAATCCCAATCCTGATAGGATTGTGATTCTGTCTAACCCTGTTCCGGCCGTGCCGGGTCGTGGGTCGCACCCATCTTATGCGGCCACTATTCATTCAAGCCCATAAGGTTAAATGACATTAATCCAACTCATTCGTGATGGTCCGGATGCGGGTAGTACCCGTGGGCCGGGTTCATGACCCGGTTGGGGACTATACGTCATCATGTCCTCCCAGTCTAGTTGTTACAGCCGTAGGCGTAACCTCTAGACTAATCAATGCCCTTTTCATATTGTTGTCGCAAAAATAGCCGCACTCCAGAAAGGCCGACCGGGACAATATTAATGAATGCATGAATGGTAGTCATTAATCAGACGTTTTGTCTGCAAAAGTGCACTAGACATGCTCACTCATGAGCCTGTACAAATGTTAACAAGTGACCCGTGGGTCCCTTATGACGTTTCAGAAGTGTCAGAAATCCCATCCTTTAGATGAGCGTAGTGGTTTACACGTGGCAAACATCCATGGCACCTCGTAACTCGAGGCAACCCTATAAAAGAGTTGGTGTTGTAACTGTGTAAACACATAGTTAACAACTCCATTTCCGCCATTATCATACCTTCTCTTAATTCTTCATTTCCTCTCCTACTATTCCACAGATATCCATCACACCAGGTTAGACCACCGCGCCTTTCTAATCCTATTTATAAATCACGATGAAAGATAATCATGTGATCATGGACGTCCTCAACGTGATGTCCGCAGAGAAGTATATAGACTTTTTGTCCGAATATTATATCCCTGAGAGCGTACACCGCACCTATCAAGGTGACGGTGAAACTATCACGGACGCCCCTGAGGGGAAAATAGGCGTGTACACGCACCTATTTGACTCGGCTAACTACCGTATCCCCCTTTCTAGGTTCCTCGTAGATGTGCTATTGTATTATGATTTCCACATAACCCAACTTTACTGTCTAGAGGCGTGCAAGGTTAACCAATTTGAGGTTACCTGCCATGCATGCGACGTGACTCCCACTGTTAATCTATTTACGGTATTTTACTCCCCTAAATGGTAAATGGGTGGCTGTGGTTTAAAAAAAGATCCGCAACCGCCCCCATGTCTTATAGGAAACCCTTAGATTACCTCAAGAAGTGGTACGACCACTACTTTTTCGTAGACGCCAAGGTGTTCCCTACCCCTTTTGTTCTGAAGTACAAAGTACGCTTCGACTACCCACCCTCATCTAAGGATTATAGCAGCCAGGATGTGAAAACAATAGACACCCATCGCACTGATTTCCATAGGGGTCTGCCGGAGCACTTCATATGCTTAATAGGGATCAGCCATAATTATTTTGGGAGGGAGGATAGATATCCATGCTTTCTGACCGAGCGTAGACATGGTAGGTATTCTTTATACATGATTATGCATATAAATGTGTCCAAAATGCTTGTAAACTTACTAACACTTATGCGTGCTTATGTCCGTAGAGATGAAGTTGTTTGGTCTTCTACGCCAAGGGGATCCAAGCAAGGTTCCGGAAGGATCTTGACCCCTAAAAGAGGGTGAGCCCCCTTACTAGTCGCCACTGCCAACATGACTATCGTACTGGAAGAAACAACCGAGCAACGGTCAGATGAGCAGGGGCCAATGATCCAGAAGTCATCGCTGGCTTTCACCAATGAAGATGGTGGTGAGCTGCTGTTGGAGAATGCCACCTCCATTCAAGGTGAAGAACAACCAATAGATCCATCTATCAACCGCATGTTTGATGATGATGAAGGAGAAGAAGAAGTGGCGTAGGAGGCCGGATCCTCCCAATAACCAAAACCTGCGTCCAAGAAGCGCAAAACCACAAGGAAGGTGGCGAATAATGTAGAAGCTGAGGCGGGAGAACACAATGCGCCCGCCAAGAAACTGAGGAAAGACCATTCGCAGTTCCAGGAAGGAAGCAACACCACACTGCCTCAAGGCAACCCCCCACCGCAAGTAGATACTCATGTTTGGAAGGCAACACCAGTTAGCACTGTAGCTCCTACCATTACGGAACCAATGATAGATGTGAAGTAAGTACTCGTTATACTTCATAATATTTGATCCCTTCACAAAAACTCATAAGTGTATGTATAAATAACAGGGTGGATCCTCCGATAGTGGCGCAGGAGAAGGAAGTAGAGAGAGAACCTTCTCCCATGATATCCATGATGCCCCCATCACCTCCCTCGACTCATGAAGAGGAGCCCCGTGACGAGGGTCCGGACACCAACCTTTGCCCAGTGTGGAACTTGTCCAGCCTTACAAGACTAGAGGCGGAGTCTGAGTGTAAAGAGTTTATGGACCACCTAAGTCCTCCCGCGCTGGCACAAGACCTAGACGAACTTGAGCATGGGACTCTTCTTGAGCAGTATGATGTTGCCACGGCGCACCAAGTAACAGTTTGTGTAGCCTTACTGCGTCGCCTGGAGGAAGCTTTAGCCAACGTGAGCCGTGCGGATAGGAGGATTGCTCGTAGGGAAGAAATGGTGGAGAAGCACGAGAAAACAATAGCATCCCTGCAGGCGGACTTGGTCGTGGCGGAATCAACAATATAAGAACAAACCAACCACGCCAACGCCCGTGAGGAGCGTATTGCTGAGTTAGAAGCTCTCCAAGCAGCATCCAACGACAAGGTACATATCCTTACATATTTATATCCAATGTTTGTATAATCATTATCTTTCTTTGTAGTGACCCCAAGTGTTGTTCACAGGTATCCATAGCCGAAGCCGCCGCCAGAACCGCAACGGACCAATCCTCCGCCTTGGCAGAAGAGCGTGACACACTGAAGGAAGAACTTATCAAGGAACGGGCTATCATGGAAGAGCGAACAGCAGCGGTAGAGGGAGAACTGGACATGCTGGCAATAGAATGCGCCGAAGTGTTGTGCCCTCCGCTGGTTACGGCCATAGTTGGTCGTAGGTAGATGGTGGGCCAAGGCATGCGCCTAGCCGTGACAAGGGTAACGGAGGCTCCTCAGTTTGTGCAGGCCTTCGCGGATGTTGTGTCAGACGATATTGGTCGTTGCAGGCATGAGGGGTTGACCAAGGTTGCGGAACTAATAAGCAAGAAAGAGGACATCTCCAAGCATGCCTATCATAACCACGTAGCAGAGGAAAAAATGACCGCCTCCATGGCCGCTCTTAGAGAAATGCAATAACACTTCCTAGATGACCTTGAAGATTTAAAGAATGCCTCCAACGAGGAGATCATGGCAAAGCTCACCCCAGACCCAATCCAGCTTACTCTTCCAACATATGATGCCAGTTTGAAGGCCATGAAGGGTGAGAAGCCCTTGGCTGAGGCGTTGGAAGCCAATCTGGCCAGGGCGCCATGATAGCCGAAGGGAGGAAGGAAGTGGGATAGTTTCTGCCTCCTTCGTAGTTTATATGTTATAAACATTCACATCTTGTATGTAGAAACTAGAAGGGGGGTGAATAGTTTCTCTTCTATTAGTCACCTAATTTATATTACTTTGAATTAAGTTTGTATCAAAAACTATCTTTTACTTGAAGCTAAGTTGCATAATGATTAGGTTCAATTCAAATGCATTAGCAATGGTAATAGGTAAGTATAATGATAATGAAATAATTAAAGAGTAAGGAAAGAGACAACCTAGTGACAAGACACCAAGATTTATAGTGGTTTGACAACGAGGCTCTATCCTCGTTTCTACTCCACTCCTCGAGTACACCTACTCGAGATTTCCACTATATCCACAAGCTCCCTTCTTGGCGGAGAAAGCCTTACATCGTCGCTTACATTATTTTCTGACATTAAGCTAAATGTCGAGACCTAATCATTAGCTAGGACCAATCAACACAACGTTTCCTAATTCATAATTTAACGACACAAGGCTAGATGTCGAGTTCTAATCTCAAGGTAGAGCCAATCTTCACGACGTTGCCTACTTCACAATTTTACAACACAAGGCTAGATGTCGAGTTCTAATCCAAAGCTAGAACCAATCTTCACGACTCTTCACTTTGAAGCTAAGTGAGAACTTCACACAACACAACTACTAATCACTTTCAAGTTTAGTGAGAACTCACAAGACACAACCACATCACTTTATAGTTTAGTGAGAACTACTACACAAACTTATTACAACTCAACTAGACATATCCAAGTACACACATGTAGCTTGGATCTACACAAAAAAATCCAAGCAAACACATATGCAATGGATGTACACAACAAATCCAAGTATTCACAAATAGCTTGGATGAACATAACTAGTCCAAGTATTCATAAATACAAATGGATCAACAAAATTAAAAAGGCTAACATGATGAATATGATTAATTCATGGATTCATCTTTATCACAACACTAGTGAGTGAGTGATCTTCTCAGTGGACAAGGTAAAGGAGGGGATGAAGAGGATAATCATATGTAAACATACTTAACACATTAAGTGATCATTTACTAATGATTATGCTATAGAAAAGGGAAAGGGGGCTGAGAAAAACGTCCAAGAGGCTTGTTGGAAAATGAGATTTGATCTACTATTTATAGAAGACAATGTCTAACGGCTAGATGGGCGCGGATCCTTAACTAGCCGACGGTTCCATATCGCTAAGGAACCGCCTAGCTATTTAAGGTACCGCCCAATAGAGTCCGCTCCTTTTTTTGTCTTTTAGTGGGGTAGGAATATCTGAGGTTTTTTAAACTTTCAAAGGTTATTCTTATGGCATATGGAATATGCCATTTTCATATTTACATTTTCCATTTTAATAAAACATTTTCTTAAATAGAAAGTTTATTAAAAAATCTTCTGTCATATTAACAAAAGTGAGTTTTAAGGATAATCACTTTGATGATCACTAAGTATGATTAAGAAAAGTTAGTGATATGATTATTACCTTGATGATAGTGTTAGTTAAATAATTCGTTTTGTGTTCTACACTAAATGTGTTGTATAGTTTGTTGTGATCAAAACTAAGAAAGATTAGTTGACACTAATAATGTTTTTAGGCATCACTTGCATTAACAATCTCCCCCTTTTTGATTACGACAAACTATAAACTCATTTACTTAGAAACACAAAATATTGAATTATTAACGAGTTTATCACTATCATTTCTCCCCCTTTGTCGTAGAAAAAAAGGTAAGCACAAGTCTTTGAAGATATCCAGACTTTTCTAGTAGCTCCCCCTTGGTGGTTTCTCCCCTTGCTTGGGGCACCAAGTGTATGAGCTAAGGTGACATGCTACACAAAGGTTAGTAGAAAGGAAAGAAACACCAATGTATATATGATCATTACCTACTAAGTAACTTGAGAGGGAGAAGGAGAAGAAATCTCAAATTAGAAGCAAGTATTTGTTAAGTATGTCCAAAAAGGTAAATGACAAAATCAAGGTTCAATTGGTGGAAGGGAGGTATAAAGGAAACATCCAACCAATGAAGATGATAAATTTGTCAAGGGGTTAAAATTTAGAATTGATGGAATCACCCATAAACAATTGTAAAGATTAACCACGATCAACTTAAAAGGAAGAGAGAATGATCAAATAAAGAAAACAAACAAAACACAAAGATTTCATATTACATAAATATGAAAAAAGACAAACAAAGTAGATAGTCATACACACAATATGAGTATCTAAAGCAAAAGATATGAAAAATAAACCACAAAGCATAAGCTAGTCTAATAGTGATAATTTTCCAAGATTGCTTAAAAATACTAATGACTCTAAAACAACTAAAGTTTTATTGACTCCAAGGGAGTGTAGACCTTTAGTTGGAAAAATAAGACGACGATGCATCATTCGAATTTTTGTCCACGGGAACGAAAACTTTGAGAGGAGGTCGAGTGAGGAGGAATTCAAGAAAATTTAACTTCTCATACACATGAGCAAATTCAATTTGTTGAAATCGACAACAAGCACACGAGGATCCATGATGCAACACAAATTCGGTTGATGGGGGAAGGCCATCACACCTAGGGTTTGGTGGTGGTGAGTAGAGTCGGTAAGTAATGTTTTCACAATGCCTTGTGAGGTTTGGGATGGTTGAAAGGTCATTGAGTTGAGGGGTGTCAAAGGGTTTTGGTGGTGGGGGAGATTTTCCTTTTCTCCGGTGATGGGGTTAATGGAGTAGGTCTCATTCCAATACTTGATTGGAGAGAAGGTGGGGTTCTTTGGTGGTTTGGATGAAGAGGGTTCATTTTTCTTGATCCAAATAGGTCTAACCGAGATTTTCGGTTTCTTGGAAAGCTTGGATGAGGAAGATTTGGGTGAGGAGGTTTGTGACAATGAAATGTCAAGGTTATGAAAGGGAGAGTTAGGCATTGTTGAGGTGTGAGAATGAAATCTCAAGGTGGGGGTATAAGAAGAAAGAATATAAGGCAATGGTTTAAAAATCAAATGTAAGTATGGAATCTTGATAGGGAATAGGGTGATGAAGAAAGATAAAAAACGATCCATAAAATGACTTATGGTCCGCGGTACCTTATAGGGACCGGCGGTTCCATATCAATTAAGGAACCGCGCGACTTTAAGGAGCCGCGTGCAGTGAACTTGATACTTTGATTTTCAAGGGTTTTGAGAAAAACTAAGACTTTTTCAAAAAATTACAAATCTTGGAATTTTACCTCTATTAGCACTAAATTATGCTAGGGTTACATAAAAGCAACACATTCACCAAGAATGTCTTGAAAAGGGTGACAAATATTTAGGTAAAATTTTGAACCAATTTTAGTCAAGGTTTAGAGGTTGTGATAGACTTAGGTCCAATTTTTATTTGGAATTAAAGTTGATTAATGCGCACAAAAAGATAGAAGCACACAATGCTAAGTCCATAATTCATTCTCATAAAACACTCATGAAAGAGATACATAAAGGAAATAAAGAAAAAAAATTAATTAAGCTAAAGATAAATTAAAACTAGATCTTAATTAGTAATCTTCCTTGGCTTGAATTTTCTTGAAAACTATTTTTAAAGAAAATCAGCATTCATCTCCTAGGAGGAGGCATGTTAAACAAGGTGAGCAAGAAATCTTGCAACCTCATATGAAGTCCCAACATCTCCATCCTAAGGTTTTGAATGATGTAGTTATTGTAGAGGCAACATGGACAATGAGATCCATGAGCTTCTAGGAACCCAAGGAAGTAAGGATCACCCATAAAGAAGGGAAGTAGAGCACCCAAAATGGGAGTGTTTGAGGGAGGTGGAGGTTTTGGATGAGTTTGAGCTTCTTGTAGAAACCATGGTTGAAATAATGGGTTTAAGGTTTAAGGAAGAATGGTTTGATGTGTGAAGAACATGGCTAACAAGGTGGGTTTAAAAGGGTGAGGGGATGATCCAAACTAGTAATGGGTTAAAAACATTTTATGTGAGCAATGATTTTAGCTAACATAGTTTAGGAAATGTGCAGGTTTTTGCAAAGAATCAAGCAAGGTTTACACAATTTTAAGGAAAATAGTGTAAAGCAAAGATTCTGTCGGACACAGTAGCCGGCGGTTCCTTATCTAGGGGCGGAGGTTCCTTATCAATAAGGTACCGCGGGTTGATAAGGAACCGCGACCAGTGGTGTTCAAAAATGGTACTTCCTTAAACTTTGGTTAGCCCAGATTTTTACCAAAGGATTTTCAAGCCAAAGTTAACTACTGACCAAAATCTAGGAAGCTAACTAACACATAGGATGCACAAAGCTATGCAAATCATAATCACAATGGCATAGACAATCATTTAGGATGAATAACAAATAATCCAAACAAGTAGAATTTAGTTAATACACATCTAAGATAAAAAAATTGTTCAACATTACATGTTTACCAACATGTATTCTTTGAAATACTTCAAAGTCTTCACCTTCTTTTCTTCCCCAATCCCTTGATCATGTTTCCCAAGTACTTGATTCCCTTCCTTGACTCAACCCGGTGTTCATGTAAATCACCTTGGGTTCGAAGATTTTGACGGTAAAGTTCCTCCAAATTGAGATTATTAGGAACTTCACTAGTGGAATGATGAGGAGGGGAAGCAATGTCATCTAAACCATCCACGAATGAGTTTGTGGAGTGGTGAGAAGTACAAGAAGAATCAATGGGAGCACTTGTGCCAATGCCATCACCATCACTTGTTGGCATGTCCATCTCCTCATCATTGGACTCTTGTTGGTCGGATTTACGATCATATCTTGTCTTTATCTTATATACCTCTTAAATAGGTAGCATGACCCGTTTGACCGGTTGAAACTGAGAAAGATCAGGATTTGGAAAATCACGACCAACCCTTTTAAAAAGGCGAATGAGAAGCATTGCGTAAGGGAGGTTTGTTTTAGGCTTGTGAATAGCATAATTGATCCGTTGAGTGATAAAATATGCCAAATTGTAATTGGTGTTGGTAAAGATGCAATATAACATATGCACTAAACACGCCGGAATATGATCCCGGTTTCCACCAAGACAAAACACATTTTCCCTAAGGATATTGGTCCATTAGACCATATTATCATTAAGGTCGCTTAAGAGAACCTCATGACATTTCACCGAACGTACCTTAGTATGAAGGCTTCTCTTAACGGGTCGATTACGCTTTTTGGAGACAATGTCAACAATGAAGTCAAGATCAATTTCCTCATGATCATTTGGAGGACAATTTTTGGATTCAAGGAGAGCACTAAGCTTCCATTTATCCGTGAAGCGACAAGTGCCTACAAATGGGACATCAAGAATTTGACCGAAGACTTCGAGAGAGTACTGAATGAGTTGACCTTTCAAGATGAACCTAACATATATTCCATCTTCGTTTTCAATGACGGAGTATGTGCTAAAGAACTCCAATAGGAATCGAGGATAGATGTCTTCCTTAATGTTCAACAAACAATCAAATCCAATATTTTCAAACATAGGCTTGATGTGGACATAATCCTTAATATCCTTTTGGACAACTCTACCCTCATGAAAACAACGGGATTGAAGGGAGGAATAAGTATGGGCAAGGTGAGTTGAGTGAAAAAAGTAGGAAATGTTAGGCATATACTGTTTGGTGAGTTGATGATCCTTTTGGTATTGTGAAGGCATGATTAGTACCTAAATAAACATAAGAAAATATTTTCCAATCACTCATATGAAAAATAAAATCAAAACTCAAAAATATGAGAATGTGTTATATCAATTTCTTGACAATCAAAGGATTGAATCCATATCATTCTCATGCTCACAATGTATCTATTACATTATTAACCAAGAACATATGAACTATGTTAGATCAACAATGGATTAGAACATTGGTTTTTCAAAACATGGTTTTTAGGTAAGCATTAACAATGCAACTACCTATTTGTTCATGGGTTCATCTCAATTCCATCTTTTAACCAATATTATTTAGCCAAAATTCGGATTTGTTCTACTAGTGGGTTTTAGTGAAATCTTAATGAATATGAACCTAAGGAATCATAGTAAAATAACCATATCAACCCATATTCCTATTAAGGTCCTAATTCAATTTCAATTTTATAAATCCCCAATTATGAAAGGATGAACCCTAGAACAAAATAGATGAAACTGAAATAAAGAACTTACAATTAATTGATGTTTGATGAAGGATGAGTGAAACCCACAACTTGGAATCAATTAATTTGAGTGATTGAAGTTTTTTGAAGCTTCAACAATGGTGGAAAAGATGAAACCCGTCGGTGTGTGTTTTTGGGAGAGAGAGGGTTTGGTTTGAAAAAGGTTATTTTAATAAAACAGCGCTCTGAAAAACTTTACTGCCCGCGGTACCTTATCGATAAGGAACCGTAGGTTTGAGCCGCCAGAGATAAAGAACCGCCTGCAGAGGCTGGTTTTTATCAATGAAACACACCAAAATTTTGAAAACCATGTTTTCTAAAATACTTAAAAATATATAATAAACCTTTTAAAATATCATTGGATCATCATAACACTAAGCAAAATGCCTTAATGAAGGATTTCGAGTTGAATCGAGATCGAAAAGAACCGAAACGGACAAACGACTACTCGTAGCGAAAAGGAAAAGTGGAGAGAGAAGTCAAGGGAAGTGAATCAAGACTAAGATCAATGCTCAAGGGATTAATAACAATCTTCAAATCATGGAGACGAAGAGCTTGTGTCATATATAGTGGTTTAAGACGTGCCTTTCCGGCGAAACGTTAAACGGCTTTGGTAATGAATAAACACAAAGCAATTATTGATGCATAGACTAAGATCACTTTCAATAATAGTCTTAGTCTAAACCAAAATATGAGCAAGGTATTGATTCACTTTCTCTCCCACAAAGGGCCTACTAACCGTATGGGTGCAAACCATGGAAATCATGCTTGATACTTTAAGCTACTACTAACTCACTCTACATCACCATAGTGAGTCAATTATCCAAGCAATGAAGGTTTGAGAGGATAAGGAAAAGAATCACAAACCACAAACAAATGTCAAGGCAAGGATGCCAAGAACACGTACATAGTCAAGTAATGATCAAAAGAATGATCAAAGGGCGTGTCGAAGAACGAAAACGTACCTTGGCCACAAAGAGCAATCCATCAATGAATCAATGCAATGCCCAACAATGACTATGATGAGTAGTAAGTCTTCAAGGACTAGTATCATTCCAAATCATCTTGATATCATCATTCAAAGATGTTGAAGATTAATGAAGATGAGTCTTCTACAAGTGCAAGTAACTCAATCCACAACCAATTAAATGATTGATCTTCATGAGTACCTACACAAAGAAAGATGCAAACTAGTAGATACATTTCAAGAGTAGATCTAAAATGCATAAAGGCTACTAATCTAAGAGGGATGCAATATTACCAATTAAAAGACCTATTAAAAAAATAGTTTTGACCAAAGAGAAACTTTAGTATAACTTGACCTTCTAATTTGAGGAGACAATGGATAGATCCAAGTTTTAAAGTACAATATACCTCAAAGATCTTGAGTGACCATCGCTCTGATACCAATTGTAGAAACTAGAATGGGGGGAGGGTGAATAGTTTCTGTTATATTAGTCACCTAATTTAAATTACTTTGAATTAAGTGTGTATCAAAAACTATCTTTTACATGAAGCTAAGTTGCATAATGATTAGGTTCAATTCAAATGCATTAACAATGGTAATAGGTAAGTATAATGATAATGAAATAAGTATAGAGTAAGGAAAGAGACAACCTAGTGACAAGACACCAAGATTTATAGTGGTTCGACAACGAGGCTCTATCCTCGTTTCTACTCCACTCCTCAAGTACACCTACTCGAGATTTCCACTATATCCACAAGCTCCCTTCTTGGCGGAGAAAGCCTTACATCGTCGCTTACATTATTTTCTGACACTAAGCTAAATGTCGAGACCTAATCATTAGCTAGGACCAATCTACACAATGTTACATACTTCACAATTTAACGACACAAGGCTAGATGTCGAGTTCTAATCTCAAGGTAGAACCAATCTTCACGACGTTGCCTACTTCACCATTTTACGGCACAAGGCTAGATGTCGAGTTCTAATAACCAATCTTCACGACTCTTCACTTTGAAGCTAAGTGAGAACTTCACACAACACAACTACTAATCACTTTCAAGTTTAGTGAGAACTCACAAGACACAACCACATCACTTTATAGTTTAGTGAGAACTACTACACAAATCTATTACAACTCAACTAGACATATCCAAGTACACATATGTAGCTTGGATCTACACAACACAAATCCAAGCAAACACATATGCAATGGATGTACACAACAAATCTAAGTATTCACAAATAGCTTGGATGAACACAAATAGTCCAAGTATTCATAAATACAAATGGATCAACAAAATCAAAAAGGCTAACATGATGAATATGACTAATTCATGGATTCAGCTTTATCACAACACTAGTGAGTGAGTGATCTTCTCATTGGACAAGGTAAAGGAGGGGATCAAGAGGATGATCATATGTAAACATACTTAACACATTAAGTGATCATTTACTAATTATTATGCTATAGAAACGGGAAAGGGGGCTGAGAAAAACTTCCAAGAGGCTTGTTGGAAAATGAGATTTGATCCACTATTTATAGAAGACAAAGTCCAACGGTAGCTGGGCGCGGATCCATAACTAGCCGGTGGTTCCATATCGCTAAGTAACCGCCTAGCTATTTAAGGTACCGCCCAGTAGAGTCCGCTCCCTTTTTTGTCTTTTAGTGGGGTAGGAATATCTGATGTTTTTTAAACCTTCAAAGGATATTCTTATGGCATATGGAATATGCCATTTTCAAATTTGCATTTTCCATTTTAATAAAACATTTTTTTAAAAAGAAATTTTATTAAAAAATCTTTTGTCATATTAACAAAAGTGGGTTTTAAGGATAATCACTTTAATGATCACTAAGTATGATTAAGAAAAGTTAGTGATATGATTATTACCTTGATGTTAGTTAAATAATTCGTTTTGTGTGTGTTGTATAGTTTGTTATGATCAAAACTAAGAAAGATTAGTTGACACTAATAATGTTTTTAGGCATTACTTGCATTAACATTGTATTTATTCGTCCGTACATGTACACGGCTAGAATTCGTAACTCTATGTGTAAACACTTTTAGAATATCATAGGTATGAGTCCATGGTGATCCCGGTAATTTTATTTATCTAAAATTGAAACTTGTTTATATTCCTTAGATATCATGTATCTATTCGCATGACATGTCATGGCTTATCAAGAATAAAACTAAGTCTATAATTTACTAGACGTGCAACGTGTGTCTTTAGCATGTCCGGTACTATGTAAGTACGGCATGCGGAAACTTATTACAACGTCTTGTAAATAAGGTGTCTAGTAAGGATACATGATCTGCGTCACTAGGGTTGCGTCCCCCTTATGCGACAAGTTAAATTATTAGGTTCACTTAATCCTCTTACCTCGCCTGGGAGCGAATAGTAAATGTACGGTTTGAATGAATGCATATGAATAAGAAATAGCACACTATGGAAATAACAAATAAATCTAGAAGACATGACAATAATTTGCACAAGAACAGACCGTGGAGCTAGCTAGGCACCGCATCATTTTATTAGAACGATTACGATTTTTTGACAGAATTAAAATCCTAAAACAAATAGAACCTAGAAAGCATGAAAACAAAAAATACATGGATCTTCATTGAAGCTGACCACAGCGAAGTGTTGCGGAGGTCGTAGCCCTATCAGAGGTAGCATATTTTAAGGTTGCAAATATTCCATGTACGATCCAAGTTACGACCATCCATATCACGCAACTTGTACGCACCTAGTCCCAAGGCTTCCGTGACCTCATACGGCCCTTCCCACTTTGGACCAAGCTTCCCTATGTTCTTCGCACGTGTAACACCCCCAAATTTATACAACTCAGTTCAGCGGAAGACTAGTTGGTGTTACGGGATAGCACATTACTCACATCATAGACAACGCATAAAAATCGCGTCGTTTACTAATAAATCATTTCCATTCATAAACATCAAAGTTACATAGGTCCCAAGTCATTACATTGCATACAAAAGTTTTACAAAGTGTTTGAATGGAAAAATATTGTTTAAGTGCGGGCCATGAATTCTTGTCGTCTTCCCGAGAATTACCTTCAAGTACCTGAGATAAAACATGTTAAAAGAAAAGGTCAGCGATAACGCCGAGTGAATTCATAGAGTTTAATAAATTCCATCAATATAACTTTGGTCTAAAATTAGTACCAAAAATCAATTCATACAAATCATTGTAATAGGCCGTAAAATAGCCAAAATCATTTTATATAAATCCTTATCGAAAATCATAATATAGGCATTTGCCTTAAAAATCATTATACGAGCCAATGTCGTAAAAACAATCATACAGTACGTCTTATAACGTTGTATAAAATCAAATAAAAATCGTTATATGAATATGGTTATGAAAACCAAAATACAATCATAATATCAATAGTATGACCCTGTATTGCTAGTCAGGCAATACATCGTAATTCGGAGCGTCTATTATTATTTTGTTAATTCGGATTATTATAAGCCGCATGACATTGTTACCTTACTAAGCCATCAACGGGTAGCTAACCCGATACCAATTTTGCCCATCTAAAGTAGCGTGTCGTCACAAAGGTCACGCTATTGGAAATCTTCTCATACATTAATTCGCTTACCAATCAATGTGGCACGACGGGGATCAACCGTCAAGGCGCGAACTGGGGTGATCGTCCCCAAATAGTACTATTAAATGCATAAGCGTCTACCAACTCCCGGTAGTTCACAATTCATGCTAATGGGACTTTTAGTGACATAACCTAACTTTAATAATCCATTTTAATTCATCTATCGGGTCCATTAATCATTTATCGGGTCATACAATCGGGTCATTCAATCATTCGGGTCCAAAATCAATAAACAAACAATCGGGACAAATGGTGTCCAAACTTTTAATAAAAACTAACATGTTATCTCCCTCGCGGGTTTATAAAGCATTTATAAAACATTTAAAAGAGTGCGAGGCTATGAACTCACGTTGATGTGGGAAGGCGGGTTGTCGGCAATTCGGACGTACGGTGCGTGCTTCAATCACGGAAACCTAGACAAATAATACTCGGTCTTAGACTCACGTCCAATGACTTTATAAAAATAACAATTATGTATACATATGATGATTATATATATATGATGATCAAGTGGGTTCACATATTCTCGTTTACTCATTTTAAAGTTACGTGTTGATAACTTTTATACTAGTTTTCTCGTCTTACCTATTCACGTGTTTTAGGTCCAACAAGCTTATTATAAGTTATTTAACTTATTTTAATCAATTTTGTACTTATATTATCAGTACATACACTTTCAAGTTGGGACCAAATAGGTTAAGCCCAATAAGTTCTTTTTATGGGTGTTTATCTTATTTAGTCCAATTATTAGTCCAAGTATTAGTCCAACATGTTTACTTAGCCCGTTAATGTCCGTATGCCCTATAGTTCGGGTTTTATCGGTTTTTACTTGTTATACATGTCTATATATCAGTATATAAGTTTTATAAAGTTTTCATTAGACGGGTCCAACCATCTAAGTTTTATTTAACAAAAACGTTAATTTTACGGCAATAGCCGAAAAAGTCGTAAAAATCATGTTTATAGTTTTATAACTTATAAAACTTAACAAGTTTCCATTTTCATCATTTATACACTTATTACACCTTTTATATATTTATATAAATAAGTTTTATAAGTTAGTGGGTTTTTATTTACATTTTATATATTAAAATGTGAGTGCTTATATAATAGTATTATTCTTTAATTTCCAAAAATCTGATTTTTAACTTCATCTTCACCAAAAATGCCATATCTTGAGTTCTACATGGAGATAGAAGCTCAAATTTTTATCACATAAACTACATGATATTTGCTACATTTAACTCTTCTATAGCTACTGTTGAATCATCCTTTAAGTATTTTTTAAAAATCGTCCAAAACAGTAACTTCAGATTTATACCCTAAACTTGTTTTGATCATATCTCACTCATTATTTTGATTCCATTGCATGGCCAACTCTCACATGTGTACAAGACCCATAGCTTACTGTAAATGGGTTCTACTTCATCATATTATCAGTTTACCACTTGGTTCTTTACTGTTTTATACAGCCATGCAAATTAATCAAGATTTTAACCTTGTTTCATATGGTTTTTCACCTTTTTATCCATGATTATCAACAACAAATCCCCACATAACATTTTTATCATCATATAATCATCATAAATATATACAATAGGAAATAAAATACATGTTTACATAATCAAAATATTAAGAAGATGAGGAGGACAATCTTTATACCACCATCTTGATGTAGGTTATGAGGTTGGCATGGTTTTTGATGGAGAAACTTGTAGACAACCATGACCATCTTCAAGACCACCATGCTCCATGGACTCCTTGTGGAAAATCAGCCCTACCACTCCATGAAAACTCCTTCTTGGATGTTATGAGCACCACCAATCAATAGGGTTTCAAAGTGGCTTCAACATATGTGTAAATAACATGGGATTTCATGGTTGAATCAAGATCAAATTGGGGTGTTTTGTGAGAGATATGGGACGGCCAAAATGGCTTAAAGAGAGAGAGTATGTGTTTTGCATGGATGAGAAATGAGTTGAGTGGTTTCTAGTTAGATGGTTTTGATGTAACTTAGCTTCAATATGAAGCAAAAATGGACAAGTGTAACTATAAGGCTTAAAACTTGACACCAAAGTGTTGTGGTGTAGTGTTGTAGCCGTCCCATGTAAGCTAGTGGGGTGGGACAATGTATTTTGTCCCATCTCACTAGTTTACGGGTATTCCTCGATTCTAGTTTCCTCGATTTGCGTGCCCTCGGGTCGTTTTACGAAACACGTTTTTATAAATTATGAATCAACGTCACAAAACGAATCCAATAAAAATTGTTTCATCAAAAACGGAGTTCGAAAACGTAAATACGTAATCCTAAGGTTTCCGGTTTAGTCGTAAAAGACGTTAAAATAAAATCGTAAGTCCTAATCTCTTCTCGTAAATTTGTGAGTTTATGAACCAACACAAATTTAAAACTCCAAAATAATATTCTCAGATAAATTTATTTTCTGAAATGTCGGACTGTCACCAAAGACGGTGTATGTAAACGTAAGCACGTAACGTTGAATCCTCCGGTTTAGACGTAGTCGATGCTACTTCAAGACGTAAATCCAAACTTCTTCCCAAAAATAAGTGAGTTCATATTGTAATATTAAAATAATGTTTTCAAATAAATATTGAGAATAAATTATCAATCATAAATTGACGGATTGTCACAGCATTTACCCCTAAACAGGATCTTTGTCCTCAAAGATCATCTTACTACTCGCTTCTTATAGAGTTAAAGCCATGTGGGTATTTCCTCCACATTCGGTCTTTTCTCACAAGTGCAATCCATTATAATACGCGAGTTTCATCAAACATAACTACGGGAATAAGATCAGGCTTAATGTTGACTTACTTTCTCTATCCATGATGTTCACGGGTTTTTGATGAATGCAACTTTTCGCCGATCTAAGCTTTATTAAGAATAATCAGAATTTCACTTGATAGATATTCCATCAAGTGCGATTTACGAAACATAATTCACGCGGTTCTTGAAGTCCTAGGGTAGATCCAGCTTATATGCCTTTCAAACCAATCTTTTCACATCATCTCAATGGTCCCGTACAACGGGGACTTATATCCCATGATTTGTCAGATCATGAATTCATTTTTCCAAGGTTAAAATTTTTGGCATAACTTCGCTACCCATTTGGCACTTCAAGATCTACATTTCACATTCACATAACCTCTTGCCCACTACCGGCTGTCAATAATTAGATCCTAATTTCAACAATCACTTCAGATCTCGCGGGTCGGGTATTTTGCAAGGTTAGGTTCGCCATCATAGGAAACCTTAAACCTAAAAGACATGTCCAACTCACAATGGGTGTATGTCGGATGTCTTCATCTCAACTCCTGCTTACGGATGCTCTAAGATTCAGATCCTAACAAGATTCGATCTCGATCCTAATACGATGATTATCAATGATAATCCCTCCAAAGGAAAACGATTATACGGTCTATTACCAAAGGTCAATCATTCAAACATAAAATAGCACTTATATTACCTTATATCGTTACTTTACCTCGTCCCTTCGATTTGGCGTGGTACATAGTACTCTCATCAAGGTTCGTTCTTAATGATTTCTGAGCAAATCTCTAGAAATTCGATGCGAAGCGAGGATCTTGATATAGATGATCGATACAGGCATGCTTTTTTTTACATAACTCTTTTGCATTTATCATTAACGAGAATGATATTAGCAGATTTGGTCAGTCTGTCGACGATGACCCAAATCGAATCAAATTCAGATGATGACCTTAGCGATGGCTAGACGTTTACTAGTGTATGAGGCGATGTCTGCCTTCATAATTGTCATTAGTACAACCTCTTCAGACAAAGATACTTCTAGTCACAAATGATATAAATAGAATACTTATACTTACAAATTCCAACATAACTATATCTCACAATCTCCATATTTATACCATCACATGTGGTCTTTAAAATATTTAACGCCCTTGGCTTCTCAAATCTGTTGGTTCACATTAGCCGCGAATTCCTTTTTATAATCTATTTTATCCTTTTTACAAACATCGTTTATTTTAAATTGTTCGGCAATTTATTTTGCACCTTCATTATTAAGGAACGTGTCCTAACTGGTTCTTTATCTTTTCTACATAATGCGTCGGTGTCTATATTCACTTCTCATGATGATATAATTATCATGTCCACAATTCACTCAGATATTCTTTCTATATTATGCGTCAGTAATTACGTTCACCTTCCTGATGAAATAAATATCTTAACCGTATTTATTCAAAATTCTTGCTTTATATCTTCTATGTTTTAGTTTCGTCTCATCTATCATTTTTATCCGTTTTACTCAATCCGGCGTCTAAAGCGTCGATAATTATTATAATTAATTAAATAATTATTAGTTAATTTTTATGAAGCGTAAACGTAAAAGTTTTAAATTTCTTAGTTCGACCAATTATATAAAATGTTCAAAAATAATTTGAATTTAATTAACAAGATTTTTGCTGATTTATCGAAAATAATTAATAAGATTCGTAATTGTTCGAAAAACCTTTATTTATATTTTGGTCAAAGTTTTCTTATTTGAAAAGCAAAAATTGTCGTTTCGAATTTTCAGGTTATGGTATAAATGGTTTTCCTCAATCCTTTTTAAGTTATCTGGAGGTATACACAAACATTTACCCCTAAACAGAAGTTTAGTTAAATGTTTTGTGTATAAGGGAATAATCCCTTTAAAATCCTTTATTAACACATTTGTCAAAACATATTTTCATTTCTTTTTGGTAAAATCCAAAGTCTTAAAAGGGCTCTTAATTTTTGAAGAGTCAATTTACATTCCATTATCCTTTTAACCACATAGTCTAATCATGTAAAGGTTCAAGTCTTTAATCATGTGTTAATTATTCAAGGTTCAGGTTTACACTGTTTAGCCAATTAAGGGCATTCTTATTAATAATTATTAACTCATCCTTATTCTTATATACAAACAAATAGTCCTTAATGATCACGAGCATGAATTTATCAAATTACAGCCTACACACGTGATTCACCAAATTTGTGAATACTACATGTGCATTGGTCAATCCAAACGACATCACGTGGAACTCATAATGTTCATTACAAGCACTGGATGTAGTGATTGAAATAGATAATCTCTTTCGCAGATGCGAAGTTGATGATAACCATGCTATGGATCAAATTTGCTAGAACCTTGTAAATGATCGAACAAATCTTCCATTTCGAGTTATGGATATCGTTTTCGATTGTCAATTTACTCAGTCACGGTAATCTATAAATATAAGGAATGATAACACCATAACTCTTCAGGATGACAAGCTTGGTATAATAAAATCATTCTCCGACAACTTTCTCAGTTGTACGGTAATTCCTTAAATTTAGATGGTGCTGACGTACAGTGCACAAGCCACAAGTGCAGCACCGAAAATATAATCAATACCAATTTCAACTTGCCTTAATGGCGAAAGTCTAGGTAATTCATCAACAAATACCTCCTAAAGTTTCAGATAACCAAAACATCTCTTTATAAATTCATATTAACTTCTTCTAGGTTACAATATCTATAACTTAGTTCATAACCATTCACAATATAATCTCAAGTCTAAATACAGGATATGATCATCCGTCAAGAATTATTTAGTTCACTTTTGAAAATCAACATCTTATCTTTTTAGGGGAATTCTACTCGAGTTCCCATCAATTAAGACAATGTCGTCATGTCATAATTAATCAATCCATTCTACCGGCATTATCAACTTTTCAGTTTCATTGCCGTCGATAAGATGTGAACTTCTCAAAAGACTAATAATAACTCATAATCCTTCACAAATTCAAGGATATATGGAGACACAGCTACCATCTAAAGAGTAAGGTCAACGCATAATCTACGCGAGAGAATTTCAAATCAGATACAGACGAAAACACTTAACGAATATGAATATATCCCATGTTTTCATGATTCGAGTACGCATTCGAAAGCTCCTCAGATCGTTACCCAGGTCATTCAAATGAAATCAAATCATAAGAAATGATAAGAACGTCGATACATCCAGTCGGGTATCAACACTCGGTAATCATATACTTTTCCTAAGAATCTCACTACAAGAGAATTGGACAAGAAGGGAATTGTCAATTGTCAAATAAGACAATTTCCATAGATGAATAAATTCGACTCAGAAGAATAGATGGCACGGGCACATATGTAGATGTCTCTAACATTATGTCCCTATTTTTCACTTCTTGCAGATCTCATAAGATTTAATCTTTCACAATCTTCAAATAAAATGTAGTGTTTATTAATCAGTTTTATGGTGACTACTAATCAGCCTTGCATAGTCCATTCCAAATTGTATGTAGGCGCGCAACTATATACAATTTCAAGATTAACGATGCAATACTCAGTTCGTCAAAATTTTATCATCAAAAACATTTTCATGCTTAATTCTTAAATAAGAATCAAAATGAATTTACAAAGATTTTCCTTGTTATGAAAACAATTAAGTTTTCAAAGTATTTCATAAACGACTTCATTTTGATATCAATCATTTATAAGTCTCATTTTGAATAATCCTTTTGATGATGAGAATTCAATTTTTCTCAAGGATACGGTTTTAACTTTATAAAAACAATGTGTGATCTGCAAAAGAGTGATGAAAGCTTGTTCACCAAGAATTAACTACGATATGATAGGAAATGAGCTTAGCCAAATAATCATGAGGTTCATGAACTCGATGGCACTCAGGAATACAAAGAGAATAATCCACAACGTAACTCAAATCGAGATGAGTACTTGTTCAATGGTTGCATCACTATTGCGAACATTAGGATGAAGCAATAAAGGATAGATAACATCGATACATGTAGAATTTAGCAATCAAAGGTAGTCTTTTCGTTAATCACAAACAAGTCAAAATTGTACCGTAACACATTACGTGTCACTATGTCATACAATTCTCAGAACTCATCCTACCAACTGATGTCTCAGTTAAGTTAGGGATTTTTAAAAGATACCACAATGAATACTAATCTACAAGAGTCATTAGGTTTTCCATATGTCCCGGAAGATCCATCGGTCTCAATTCAGAAGAAGATTTCTTCAATTTATTTCTTGGACACTGGGCATCCTCGTTAGCGGACAATGGTCTAGGAACAACCCTTAACACGAATCAACAAATAATTAAATCCTTATAATTCAATCACAAAACTTAACGACTTCTATTAACAATCTCATATTCCATATGGGTTAAATTTTTACTTTATTCAAGTTTTAACCAATTTTATACTTAATTCAATATCCTACGTCAATCTTCAATACTTTCAATCTTATTCTTCGGCCTTGTAAAGGCAATACAATCTCAATATAAATCAATACTTAATTTCCAATCCTATTAGCTCTCACAACAACAATTATCAAATAAGTCATTAATATGAAATGACTTGATCAGTCAATTAGACTTCTCGGAAAGGTATTAGTGGCATGAGGCTTTTGGGTACTGGTTCCAATGACAGCCTCAAGTGCAACATTCCCCTTTTCGATTTCAATTTAAGAATTGGATGACAACGAATCAGATGACATCTTTCCAGGTGATAACGTTTTGTCAAACTCCACTCTATAAGGAAAGATCGTCATGACATCGATATCAGATTTAATCTCGCCAATTCTTTTTCAATATCATAATCAACTAATATCTATATTTCTACGAATATCAACCATTTGTTGGGATCATAAAGATCCACAACTTGGTTTAGATCTAGGATAGCTAGAATTCCTACGAGAATAGCTTCGATTAATTTACTAGGGGATTTAGGGTACATTGTGACAATCGACGTCGTATAAATACCTCGTATCAAAATCAAAATAATCATCAAACAATCATGTAATAAAATTACATCATATATATATATAATCCAAGTTATATATATATTAAAATAACACTTCTCAGTCTTGGCCTTGTCGGTAACTCGGGAATTCTTCGGCACCGTTATAGTCAAAAGATTTTTAGACATTTTTAGAAAAATGTTTATAGTTAAAAGATTTTGAAATGTTTTATTCAAAACCTCGGTTTTAAAAATCTTTCGTTCTCTATAACGAGAGCTCTGGTACCAAACTGTAACACCCCCAAATTTATACAACTCAGTTCAGCGGAAGACTAGTTGGTGTTACGGGATAGCACATTACTCACATCATAGACAACGCATAAAAATCGCGTCGTTTACTAATAAATCATTTCCATTCATAAACATCAAAGTTACATAGGTCCCAAGTCATTACATTGCATACAAAAGTTTTACAAAGTGTTTGAATGGAAAAATATTGTTTAAGTGCGGGCCATGAATTCTTGTCGTCTTCCCGAGAATTACCTTCAAGTACCTGAGATAAAACATGTTAAAAGAAAAGGTCAGCGATAACGCCGAGTGAATTCATAGAGTTTAATAAATTCCATCAATATAACTTTGGTATAAAATTAGTACCAAAAATCAATTCATACAAATCATTGTAATAGGCCGTAAAATAGCCAAAATCATTTTATATAAATCCTTATCGAAAATCATAATATAGGCATTTGCCTTAAAAATCATTATACGAGCCAATGTCGTAAAAACAATCATACAGTACGTCTTATAACGTTGTATAAAATCAAATAAAAATCGTTATATGAATATGGTTATGAAAACCAAAATACAATCATAATATCAATAGTATGACCCTGTATTGCTAGTCAGGCAATACATCGTAATTCGGAGCGTCTATTATTATTTTGTTAATTCGGATTATTATAAGCCGCATGACATTGTTACCTTACTAAGCCATCAACGGGTAGCTAACCCGATACCAATTTTGCCCATCTAAAGTAGCGTGTCGTCACAAAGGTCAC
The DNA here is from genome assembly GCA_025667525.1 of Glebionis coronaria. NCBI lineage: Eukaryota > Viridiplantae > Streptophyta > Magnoliopsida > Asterales > Asteraceae > Glebionis > Glebionis coronaria. The sequence goes on from JANFOE010000166.1 coordinate 141,613, forward strand.
GCTATTGGAAATCTTCTCATACATTAATTCGCTTACCAATCAATGTGGCACGACGGGGATCAACCGTCAAGGCGCGAACTGGGGTGATCGTCCTCAAATAGTACTATTAAATGCATAAGCGTCTACCAACTCCCGGTAGTTCACAATTCATGCTAATGGGACTTTTAGTGACATAACCTAACTTTAATAATCCATTTTAATTCATCTATCGGGTCCATTAATCATTTATCGGGTCATACAATCGGGTCATTCAATCATTCGGGTCCAAAATCAATAAACAAACAATCGGGACAAATGGTGTCCAAACTTTTAATAAAAACTAACATGTTATCTCCCTCGCGGGTTTATAAAGCATTTATAAAACATTTAAAAGAGTGCGAGGCTATGAACTCACGTTGATGTGGGAAGGCGGGTTGTCGGCAATTCGGACGTACGGTGCGTGCTTCAATCACGGAAACCTAGACAAATAATACTCGGTCTTAGACTCACGTCCAATGACTTTATAAAAATAACAATTATGTATACATATGATGATTATATATATATGATGATCAAGTGGGTTCACATATTCTCGTTTACTCATTTTAAAGTTACGTGTTGATAACTTTTATACTAGTTTTCTCGTCTTACCTATTCACGTGTTTTAGGTCCAACAAGCTTATTATAAGTTATTTAACTTATTTTAATCAATTTTGTACTTATATTATCAGTACATACACTTTCAAGTTGGGACCAAATAGGTTAAGCCCAATAAGTTCTTTTTATGGGTGTTTATCTTATTTAGTCCAATTATTAGTCCAAGTATTAGTCCAACATGTTTACTTAGCCCGTTAATGTCCGTATGCCCTATAGTTCGGGTTTTATCGGTTTTTACTTGTTATACATGTCTATATATCAGTATATAAGTTTTATAAAGTTTTCATTAGACGGGTCCAACCATCTAAGTTTTATTTAACAAAAACGTTAATTTTACGGCAATAGCCGAAAAAGTCGTAAAAATCATGTTTATAGTTTTATAACTTATAAAACTTAACAAGTTTCCATTTTCATCATTTATACACTTATTACACCTTTTATATATTTATATAAATAAGTTTTATAAGTTAGTGGGTTTTTATTTACATTTTATATATTAAAATGTGAGTGCTTATATAATAGTATTATTCTTTAATTTCCAAAAATCTGATTTTTAACTTCATCTTCACCAAAAATGCCATATCTTGAGTTCTACATGGAGATAGAAGCTCAAATTTTTATCACATAAACTACATGATATTTGCTACATTTAACTCTTCTATAGCTACTGTTGAATCATCCTTTAAGTATTTTTTAAAAATCGTCCAAAACAGTAACTTCAGATTTATACCCTAAACTTGTTTTGATCATATCTCACTCATTATTTTGATTCCATTGCATGGCCAACTCTCACATGTGTACAAGACCCATAGCTTACTGTAAATGGGTTCTACTTCATCATATTATCAGTTTACCACTTGGTTCTTTACTGTTTTATACAGCCATGCAAATTAATCAAGATTTTAACCTTGTTTCATATGGTTTTTCACCTTTTTATCCATGATTATCAACAACAAATCCCCACATAACATTTTTATCATCATATAATCATCATAAATATATACAATAGGAAATAAAATACATGTTTACATAATCAAAATATTAAGAAGATGAGGAGGACAATCTTTATACCACCATCTTGATGTAGGTTATGAGGTTGACATGGTTTTTGATGGAGAAACTTGTAGACAACCATGACCATCTTCAAGACCACCATGCTCCATGGACTCCTTGTGGAAAATCAGCCCTACCACTCCATGAAAACTCCTTCTTGGATGTTATGAGCACCACCAATCAATAGGGTTTCAAAGTGGCTTCAACATATGTGTAAATAACATGGGATTTCATGGTTGAATCAAGATCAAATTGGGGTGTTTTGTGAGAGATATGGGACGGCCAAAATGGCTTAGAGAGAGAGAGTATGTGTTTTGCATGGATGAGAAATGAGTTGAGTGGTTTCTAGTTAGATGGTTTTGATGTAACTTAGCTTCAATATGAAGCAAAAATGGACAAGTGTAACTATAAGGCTTAAAACTTGACACCAAAGTGTTGTGGTGTAGTGTTGTAGCCGTCCCATGTAAGCTAGTGGGGTGGGACAATGTATTTTGTCCCATCTCACTAGTTTACGGGTATTCCTCGATTCTAGTTTCCTCGATTTGCGTGCCCTCGGGTCGTTTTACGAAACACGTTTTTATAAATTATGAATCAACGTCACAAAACGAATCCAATAAAAATTGTTTCATCAAAAACGGAGTTCGAAAACGTAAATACGTAATCCTAAGGTTTCCGGTTTAGTCGTAAAAGACGTTAAAATAAAATCGTAAGTCCTAATCTCTTCTCGTAAATTTGTGAGTTTATGAACCAACACAAATTTAAAACTCCAAAATAATATTCTCAGATAAATTTATTTTCTGAAATGTCGGACTGTCACCAAAGACGGTGTATGTAAACGTAAGCACGTAACGTTGAATCCTCCGGTTTAGACGTAGTCGATGCTACTTCAAGACGTAAATCCAAACTTCTTCCCAAAAATAAGTGAGTTCATATTGTAATATTAAAATAATGTTTTCAAATAAATATTGAGAATAAATTATCAATCATAAATTGACGGATTGTCACAGCACGACTTGCCTCGTTAGCACGATAAACAAAATCCCCCGGTCGGAAGGGAACATCCTTGACTTTGGAATCGTAATAAGCTTTCATACGTGCCTTAGTCTTGGCCTCATTGATGGCTGCTATCTCTCGTTTCTCCTCTAACAAGTCTAGATTGACCCAGATTTTCTCATCGTTCATGACGACGTTAACCTCTGCCGTGCGGATTGTTGGCATCCCAATTTCTGCTGGGATAATGGCCTCGGTTCCGTAGGCCAGCGTGAATGGAGTGTCCCCATTGGCTATTTTGATCATTTTCCTATGTGCCCATAGGACATGCGGCAGTTCATCTACCCACTTAGCACTTCGTTCATCTAGACGTGCTTTGATACCTTCACCTAGGCTTCTGTTTTCCCGCTCTACGAGACCATTAGTCAGTGTGTGTTTAATTGATGCGAAACGCCGTGTAATGTTCAACGCCACACACCAATCCTTGAATGGAATATCCGTGAACTGCTTTCTGTTATCCGAGATAATCTCGCTTGGCAAACCAAAGCGGCACACAATATTTTCCCAAACAAACTTTTTTACCTGTTTGCCCGTAATCGTTTTGACCGCCTTAGCTTCTATCCAGCGTGTAAAATAGTCCATTACGACAATAAAGAACTTAACGCCTCCTACGGCAACATGAAAAGGTCCTGCGATATCAATCCCCCACTTATAGAATGGCCATGGGATGTGATGGGTGTTAGTTCTTGTTGTGGATGTCGCGGTACTGGCATGTGTACTTTACAATCGCTGCATTTACGAATCATGTCTCGTACGTCCTGATGCATGGTCGGCCAATAGTACCCTGTTCGTAAAGCTCGTGCCACTACTGATCTGGGGCCTGCGTACATGCCGCACGACCCTTCATCTATTTCACTAATCACATAGCTAGCCTGGTGCGGCCCGACGCATCGCAACTACGACTGTAGGAAGGAACGCTTGTATCGAACACCATCTCGGAGTTTGAAATGGTGCGACTTCCTTTTGATACACTGTGCCGCCTTCTCATCCTCCGGAAGGGTTTCATCAGTTAAATAGCTGATGATCGGGGTCATCCATGTAGGTCCCTCTTCTTCAACTATAGTTGCGATTTCCCCTCCTGTAATGGTTTTTCCTTGAGTATTTCCACCAATACTTGTTTGGATAAATGGGCGAAGCTTGTAGACGCACTCCTGCTAAGAGCATCCGCCTTCTTGTTCTCGCCTCTTGGTACATGCTTGATGGAAAACTTCCTAAAAGTGGCGATGAGTGACTTGACTTTCTCCAAGTATTTGATCATGTTATCCTCCTTGGCTACGTACCCCCCAGGATGTGATTCGCGACAAGCCGTGAGGCCACGTAGGCCTCAAGGTTGCGGACTCCCATCCTAGCGGCGATTTTTAAACCCGCAATCAACGCTTCATATTCTTCCTCATTATTCGTGGCTGTGAACTAAAAACGCAAGGCGTAGGTAAACTCCATTCCTTCCGGATTCGTGAGAATGAGGCCGGCTCCTGATCCGTCCGTGCACGGATCAGTCAGTAAACAAAAACCCATGGTTCCGTTGGAATTTCCTCTTTTCACACCATTGGTTCCTCCTCCTCAAGTTTCTCAATTAGGTAGTTTACCAAAATTTGGCCCTTGACAGCTGTCCTTTGTCTATAGGAGATGTTATGTTCTCCTAATAGGACGCTCCACTTCTGTAGCCTCCCGGTCACGTCCGGTTTAGAGATGATCTATTTTATTGGTTGATCAGTGATGACCATAATTGGGTGCGCCTGGAAATACCGGCGCAGCTTTTTCGCGGCGTACACCAGTGACAAAACCAACTTCTCCATTGATCAATAGTTTAACTCCGGCCCTTGCAATGCTCTGCTTATAAAGTAAACCGGTGTCTGGACTGAGTCTCGATCAGTCATAAGGACTGCGCTTATTGCTCCATACGTAACGGACAGATACATGATGAGCTCCTCCTTAGGTCGGGGTGCAACTAGCATAGGAAGAGCCGCGAGATGTTGTTTAAGCTGCCCAAAGGCTTCCTCTTCTTCTTTTATCTAGCGGAAGTATCCTTTCTTTAAGCACTTCTTGAGTGTTTTGAATAGAGGTAGTGACTTCTCCGCGGACTTTGACAAGAACCTATTGAGCCCGACCAGCTTTCCATTGAGTGATTGTACCTCCTTGAGTGTCCGAGGGGATGGTAACTGTATCACGGAGTCCGTCTTCTCCGGACAAGGCTTGATGCCGTTAGGATTGATCATATACCCAAGGAACATCCCTTTGGTTGCCCCAAACGTGCACTTTTTTGGATTCAGTTTCATGTTGTTTCTCCTCAACGTGTCAAATGTCTCCTGAATATCACGGAGAAGTGCCTCCTCCGTATGGCTCTTGATGACCAAATCATCAACATATACCTCAAGGTTACGGTCTATCTGGGAGTGGAAGGCTTTATCAACAAGTCGCTGATATGTCGCTACGGCGTTCTTTAGTCCGAACGACATTTTCGTGTAACAATACACACCCTGACTAGTGTGGATATAACACGAAGATATCCCTGTCAGATTTGAAGTTTATGTTCTACTATTGAATGTGGCACACCTGTCATATGCTTTGGCTCCCATGAGAATATATCAAGGATTGCTTTTAGGAGAGAGCACATGGCCTTCTTCCCTTTATCCGATAGCGTTCCCCCTGTGGTTACCTCTTACTCCGGGTAGTCGGGGTGGATTACCACCGTCCAATTGGGGGGGGGGGTGATCCTTCATTAATGGGAACCGACTGGACTGGTGTTGTCATGGCGTGGCATTCGGATGCCGGTACGATCGAATTGTAAATTCTAACAATTACCCCTTCGTCTGGGAATTTAATCATGCCATGAGCCGTGGACGGGACCGCCCGTATGGCCAAGATCCCTGGTCTTCTGATAATACCATTATACGGAGAGTGTGAACGTATCACCATAAAGTTCATCCATGCCGTGGTGGAATGCTCTTTATCACTAATGGTTACCAGTAGATGTAGTTGTCCTATCGCCAGATAGTGTCTCCACTAAAGCCAATGAGCGGCGACGTGGCCGACACTAATTAGCTTTTTATCCCCGGTCGTAGCTGTACGAAACAGTGTTCGTAGAGTACTTCTGCTGATGATCCTCCGTCCACATACATATGACGAACCTTGTGTGTTCCAATGCTTACCTCAATCGTAAGAGGTGCATCGGCCACGTTTCTTGCCATAATGGGAGGGAAGGAGATCTCTCTGCCGCGTGAAATTTTTTGACTAACTTTCTGCTTTGTGTGGCGCTGCCAAGATTGGATCATATATATGGTTGAAGGCTTGTACTTTTGGAAGTCCTTCTTGTCGTACTTTTTGTTGTCCTTCCCATCCTTCCAATCCTTGACTAGGTGTTTGAGTTTTCCTGATTTAATTAATAACTCTATATGCTTCTTGTGTTGGATGCACTCCTTTGTGTCGTGGCCCTTGTCATCGTGGAATTCGCAGAAGCGATTTGCTTGACGGCAGTCAACTGGAATTGTCATTGGGGGAGGCCTTGGGAAGTTCTCCTCTTACGTCAACAAGATATCTCAATAAGTCATCTTTAGAGGGGTAAATTTTTCCTCCGACCGCCCTTCTTTATTCTGGCTCTTGTATTCCGAGCTCCTTCCGTTTCCTTGGGTGCTTTGACCCCCTGATTTCCTCTTGGGTTGGTCATTCGATCGATAGTTTCTAACCCTTTCCATGAGGTGGTCGTACCTCTCCGGTCGTTTGTCATTGAGACGCCTAATTAGCTCCTTGTCCGTTATGGCATACATGTAGTCAGAAAGTTTTAGGAGCTCAGGGAACGTCTTTGTGCGTGTGCAGTCGTCATTGAAATTTTCCGTAAAGTCCTCCGTAGACTCCCCAGACCGCTGCTTGACGGTTGCTAACGAGACCGGATCCCTATTATACTTCTTTTGCTGAGTATAATTGTTTTTGAACGTAGTGCGTACTCGCCGAAGCTATCAATACTTCGATGAGGGAGCCTTTCAAACCAATCACGGGCATTGCGAATCAAGGTCGAATTGAACATTTGCACCATATAGACATCGGCCATCATTCAATTTTCGCCTGCGTATCAAATATCTTTAGGTGATCATCCGGATCACCAGACCCATCATAGGTTTTATGGCACGCCGGCATACGACGCTTCTTTTCCTTAGAGTAGTTCCGTATGAAGAGAGTGAAGGCATCCTCTCTATCGTCGCACCATAGACGGGAGAGATCCTCCTCTTCGTTCTGATAGTAGGGATCATCATAGTATCCCTCACCGTCTGATGGTGGTGGGGGGTATACCTAGGTCGGTGACGCTTGGGAGGATGGTCATCCGAATCCGACCCTGAAGGGCCGTGAGGAGGGGGCGGTGCCCCACTTCTCGACTGGTGACCACTTCTGTGAGAAGAGCTAGGAGCTTTCTTCTGACCATTCACCCTATCCCACACGCTAGTGCGTCGATTGTGCATGGGTGTTTCTAACACCGGGCGTTCGGTAGAGCCGTTGGTCCTATCCCCTTCCTCACGGGCTTGCAGTATTTCCTGCATGATGTGATCCCCTATGCGCTCGAATACATTCTGAGGCTGAGGGTTTTCCTCAAAGGGAGTTCGTTCCTGTGGGCGCGCCCTCCTTATCCTCTTTTGAGTTTGAGGGGAGGTGCCAGGCGTAGTACTGCCAAAGTTAAGCCTAGATTGGAGGTTCCTTCCTAGGTTTAGCCTTGACGCGATACCCAGGACGATCCTGTCAAAGTTCTGCGTGAGAACACGCTCGAGGTCTTCGTCACCGAGTGATTCCACTTCTAATTCTGTCTCGATTGGTGGCCTCTGCGGCTCCTTGTTAGGGGCCTTTGGCACACTTCCCGGATCAGGATTATCCACGGTGATGGTTGGTGGCGGGGTATTGTCGGACGTGGCTGCCCCACCAAAAGACTGAAAGACGTTTCGATTATTCAGTATGTCTGTTTGGCTACCAGGGGACTGGGTGGAGATGAATATCCCATCACCCGTGGACTTTCGATTCCCAGGATTCGTGTTCCTCGGATTCCCTTGCTGGTGTCCCTTCGTCATTAAAAGAGATCAAGATCAAGATTTTAGCTTAGTGTTTGGGTCCCACGGATGGCTCCAACTTGTTGATACAAAAGTTGGATGATCCTTGCTAGACCGGCATTAAGCTTAATTCGGGTAGGTTGGGCTCTGGCTCTTGCACCAAGTGAATAACTTGCTGAGATCCTGCACACTAAAGCAACACGCGTTAGACTTACCATGGGAGCGTATCCCACAATTAGACTCCGGCATGAGAGTATGTAATCGGTTTAGGGTTATGAATCGGCTGTAAGTTGAGAGTATAGATAATGTAATACATTTGTGGAACCCTTGGGGGTTCCTTATATAGGCAGTGAAACCCTAATTGGCTGTCACTGTTACTTTGACCCTAAGCATAAGATAATAACCATAATTATCTTGATTGTTATCTTCTAGTAATGGTGAGTTTATATCCTATTCTTTGAGGCAAATCCCAATCCTGATAGGATTGTGATTCTGTCTAACCCTGTTCCGGCCGTGTCGGGTCGTGGGCCGCACCCATCTTATGCGGCCACTATTCATTCAAGCCCATAAGCTTAAATGACATTAATCCAACCCATTCGTGATGGGCCGGATGCGTGTAGTACCCGTGGGCCGGGTTCATGACCCCATTGGGGACTATACATCATCACAAGTTGAATCAGTTTAATTGATCAAGTAATAAGCTCAGAATAAGCTAAAAGTGTATAAGCCCAATTTGGGTTTATTGCAGTTTTGTTTTTGCATTTTGGTCCCTGGAGTATTTGGTTGTTTGCATTTTAGGCTAAAGTAGTATATTGCAACATATTCCTTATGTTTTCGATTTTATTTTTAACTTGCACAAGAAGTAACCTGTCTTGGGCTTGTATTGGGCTTTTATTTGTTTAGGGCCACGTTGGTTTAAGTGATTTTGCCAAAGTTCTATTATTTACAAAATTTCAATTTTCAAAAGTTTTATTAAAATTTCATTTTAGTTTAATAAAAAATATATAAAAAAATATAAAAAATATAAATAGTATAAAAATATAGTTATAATATTTTGGTAATTTTGCATTTACGTTTTTGAGCAGTTTCACATTTTGCATTTTAGTTTAAATTCCTTTTAGCATTTTAGTATTTTTGCATTTACAATTTTATTTTGTTATCATTTTAATAGTGTGCATTGTTTAGTTGTAATTTTGGCTTTAATTGTGGTACGTGCACTTTGTTTTTAGAATAAATACGTATTACATATATAGTATTTTTACTTTTTTACATGCTTTGTGCTTAAATAGAGATAGATTACCAATCAAGCATTTTTAACAAAAGATGATAAATCTCTTGTTAAAATTGGAAATCAATTCGATTCGATTCGAGGAAAAACGATTATACTAAAAAACGGTTATTAGTTGTACTTAGAAAAGGTTTAGCTCCTGGGGTTTTGTTGAGTGGAGTAACGACAATGGGTTGTTGTTTGGGTGGTGCAGAACCCGGTTCACGGATGTAATTAAGATACGCTAAGCAGTATTGTACCCGTTCAATGTACACATGAGCAGAGTAAAAATGCTTGTTTGTGGGATCTAGTTCATATAGGTCATCTAAGATATCCCTAGCTAGATGCACCTGTTTAATTTCGTTCTTCATATAATCAGCATACATATGCGGGTTGTTCTTAAAGAGAGGGTTTTGGTATATCACCACTTGGTTGGGTTTTGGAGCACTAGAGGACGGCACAGAGATTCTAGCTGCGTTATGAACAATTTCTTTTCCTTTGAGTTGAAGTGTCTCCTTTAACTCAACTAAGACCATGTTTTTGTGTATGAGTTAAATATTTAAATCAGAAATTTCTGTGGACTTTTAGTTCAGTTGGTCAACGAGTAACTTATATTGTGCTTCATTAAAAGCGAATCTTTGCTCTAGTGAACCATAAAATTGTGTACATATGACAACCCATAAAATTTACAAGTGTAATATATGCTATGATTGAATAGGAGTGGAAAACCCACTAGAAATTTTTTCTTTTTGTATATTACTTGGTAGAATGAACTGTTTCTCACACCATAAACTATTATAACCACATATTCCTATAATGATGAAAGAAAAAAGTCTAAGTTATAAAAGAGATCTAATAAGTTCAATATTAGTAAGAACATCTCAAATGTAACCACGATGCCCTAAATTCCCTTAGAAACCCTAGAATTCCTATAAATGAATTGTAAACTCAATAATGGTAAACCATGAATGGAGAATACTTATGAATAAGTCATTATGGGACATAAACCAGATATAAAGTATACTTTAAAGACATAATAATACCTAAGAATGGCAAGGACAAACCATACTAATCTAAGTACAAGTAATTGTACATAATAGTCTAGATCACCACCTAGAAATCCTTGATAAACAATATTTCAAGCAATGTAACTACATAATATCTATATACTATTATTAAAAATAATATACTAATTACAATCTATCATATAAAAGAAAGTTAAATAAACGCAAATTACTAATATTCACTAATCCAAGGCTAATTACAAGTTAAGACCTAGTAACCAAGATTAGCATATAAAATCCATTATACATTGAATTAGAGTCTAATATTTTGCCACAAATTATAAAACTCAACCTACATATCATATTAAGATAATACATTTATTTCAAGTTAAGTTACAAGTTCATAAAGCATAAGGTACAAGTTATCAAAGCATAGGCTCCTTTAATCAACCCTAGAATATGATCAACCTACACAAACCATTAAACCAAGAATGTAGAAACCATAGAAGTCCTAAATATATCATATAAGTCCTAGAATAAGTGTACATAAGGATATAAACCCTAATTACCCAAGTTAGAAAGTCATTAGGATTAATGACCTAAAAACCCTTATATTAAGAAATCTACATAGAATCATTACCTAGTCTTTTTGGACAAGTATATTAATATTTATAGGACTTCATTAAGATTATAAGATTATATTAAGACAATGTAAAAGTACCCTAATGCACAATGTACAAGATTTCAATGCATGGCTTGTAAATTAGGTCAAAATAGGTATTTTCATTCTTTAGACATGTTTACCTAAACTAAGCCATTAAACTAAGTGTGAAAACTCACTGGACACATAAAACACAATGTATTAGACCTAAATTAAGTTTAAATTAGTAGCTAATTGAAGAATAAATCCTTTTACTAAGATTTAACCCTAGATCATTAGGAAACCCTAATCTACATAAGTATACTTCCCATTTTCACATCAAACCTTTGTTAAGCTCCAAACCAAGGACCCAAATCTCTTAAATATATATTCTAAACACTAATTAAGCCTTAATCATTCAATAATCACTTTCCCAAGTCCTTAATCACCAAAAACAAAAGCTATAATTTACAAGCCCTAGTTTTAAAACCCGGTTTTGTATTTTCCCTCCAAAACTCATTTTCAAACCATTTCCCTCCATTCCAAGTTTGAAAACCTGATATTTATAAGTCCTAGGAAATGTTAGAATCTCCACAAGCAGGTGAGTAAGCTCCTTGCTTGCTACACAACACCATTCTCATCCGAATCTAGCCGTGTATCATTTTTGGCCACAAATGGAAGATTTGATCAAACTAGCCTATACACTCATCATCTAGACGACATCTATAGCTTCCCTTAGTCACTATCCTAACTATCTTACACGTTCTAGGCCAGAAAATGGAGGCTAAATATCGAAAATGGTATAAATAGGGGCGTATAGCCTTCATTCCAACTTGCACCCCATTTCCTTTGTATCTCCTACCCATTCCTCATATCCACCTATATATACATCTTAGAACATCACCCAAGACTAGAAAACAGGTCAAGAAGGTAGCCATTGAAGCTCTTGAAGCTTTGATAGCAAGTTGTGTTCATAAGAATCCATAAGGAGCCATTTTGGAGCTACCTAGGTAAAATCTATGTTAACAAAGATTTGATCTTGTTATAATGCTTAGTTAGAGTTTTTATAATGCCAAAATTATGTTAGAAAGATAATCCAAAAGAAACAAAGTCATTTCATCATTTTATATAAAAGTTATAAGTTAAAGATGTCTTAAACCCTATGTTTTGTAATTTACATAGAATAATAAGAAAAAACCTTTTCAAAAGCTATAATTTTGGAGAAATGTTTTTATTATGATTATAAATGCGTTCATAAATTTTGTTTTCAAATCCTAGATCATTTGGATCATTTTTGAGCTTGTTATTTGATTTTTACAAGTTGATTTGTGTAACATACACCCGACAAGATTACTAGACATAAGGTGAGTTCATAGCCTCACTAAAGTATACTATATTCAAACGATTTAAAAACCCATGATGGGGATATATGCTAAATTGGAATACAAGTATTTTTGGTATGCTTTCCAGATATGATTCATTGACATTATGTTTACAACTGCCTATGAAAGTCCCTTTTTAATTGTGAACCGCTAATCATTTCTCGGAATGAGCGCTAATATCATAAATAGTACTATTGGAGACTGACATCTCCTGTCTGGGAAAGTCGCACTTGCTAGCACCTCAGTGGTCAAACATGCATACTTTATGTTGCTAATAAGGATAGTTTGGCAGACTTCCTCATAAGGGAAAAGTGTTTGTTCCTATGTCTAGTCGCGGTATCATAAGCTTAGTGCAATTGAATCATCTTATTATTCAAACTTACATGAAAATAACAACGTAGCTCAGGAAAAATGATCTTGTATTCAAACTAATTTTAAAACCTATGGATTCACTCAACATTCTTATTGACTTTAAGCATATATTTCAGGTATTGAAATTGATAGCATGGAGCACCATAATAATGACGTGGAGAGATATAATCTTGGAAGTTTTTGTCATTCAAACCTCTTCTCTAGATCTCGGGAACCTGTTTTGTACAGTGTATGTATAGTTGTTTTATTGAAAATCTCTGATTTTGAATGATAAATTTATAAAGAATAATGAAGTTTATTTAAACACTCTTGTGAGCTGTTTTCTATTACTTTACTTTCATATCATGAAGTAATACCCCTAAAAATATTATTCCGTTGCGTCAAGGTAAAAATGGGGGTGTTACAGAGTGGCATCAGAGCTACAGTTATAGAGAACTAAGAGATTTAAAATCTTAACTATATCTGGTTTTCTTAAATAAAATTTCCAAGTGAAGTCTGTGCATCAAAAATCGTGCTCCTATAAAAAGTTGTAAGTAAGATTTATGATTTTTAGTAATGTTATTACGTGTTAGATGATAGTATGTGTAAGTAATATAGTGCTAGCTTCTAATAGAAGTAATTTTTTTACCGACGTCTTCAGAAATATGTCTTCCTATTTCCATCCCATCGTTATATCTGATTCGGAACCAGAAAATGTTTACCTTTTGGATTTTCATGAACCTTTAGTACTAGCCCTTTCTTCTAATAATAATAATCACCTTAACCCATTATCACCAGAAAATAATGCCCAACCAAATAATGAAAATATACCTATTCCGTAGTATTAAACTCCTTCATCCCAAGCTTCCAATAATATCCCAAATAACCAAAACCTATTTGTGGAACAAATGGAGAATATGATCAATTATTTCAACAAAGTGCCACCTAGACGTATTGAGGATTTGGAATATGAAGTCGAAAGGCGAAAGTTTGAACAAGAAATGGATGAAAGAGGAAATAGAGATATTAGAGAGTAATTTTATAAGAGTAAACAATGAGAATTATGAGTTACGTAATAGGAAAAGGATAAGTTAAGAGGAAATCACCTTAGAAAGAGCAAGAATGGCAGCAATGGAAAAACTTATCTAGGATATTCAAGTTCGACACCAAGACAACATCAAAGCTCTCTTGGCAGAAATCAAGGATCCCAATAAGAAGAAATAAACCAACTTATAAATATTTCAGCGTCCCGAAAAGCCTTGTAAATATTCTAGCTATCAGTCCTTACTTTTATGTAACAAAGAAGCTTATATGTCCATCAGTACATCAGATTGTTAATAAAAGTTTCTTTTTCATCTTTCCTTTATTTGCATATTATTCTAGAAAAGAGTAATACTTGAAAAGTATAAGTCTTTAAAAGAATTATAGCAAAAGAAAGATATTATGTTAAACTAAAAAGGACTTATCAAGTCTATTTGGATAAAGAGAGTATTAATCTAAATAAAGGATAAATAACCTAAAGAAACATAGGACGAGTTGTTAGTTATGTGATCCCTATAAACCTATTCCCTAAAAAATTTTATGTCTCTAAATTTTTGGAAATTTATGCTCGTAAAGCATTGTATGTATACGCATATGACAAATGCTTAATACACAAGTATATCTAATTTTCAAAAAAAAAAATTTCTAATTTCAGAATGACACATTTAAGGACATCGATATCTTCTACCCTAACTCCCGAAATACTTCAGCGAATAACTAACGATGATGTAGCTGCAGCCTTGAAATCCCAATCTTCAAAATAGTAAGGAATGTTAATCTAACGGTAGACTATATAACTAGCCAGTTATATAAATTCTAAGGAAATGAAGATATTATTGGTACTTCCCATTGGATTAAGAGGACATAAACGATTTTCTGCCAAAGTGGTTGCATTGAGGATCGCAAAGTAAAGCTTGCTATTAGTACCCTAACTAATGAAGCATTTTCATGGTGGAATTACTATACTCAACTTGTTGGATTAGAAGAAGCCTATAAGATGAAGTGGTTAGATTTTAAGTGCCTCCTAATAACACGATATTATCCTTTAATAGAAATCGAGAAAGTGAAAAAGGAATTTGCAACCTAGTAACACAAGGAATTGATCTCAAAACCTATTTGAGAAAATTTCAAGAGTTAGCAGAATTGTATCCTATCACTGATTCGCAAAGGATGATGAAGGCTTTTATCAAAGGAGTTCCCCAAAGATTCAAAAGGGTGATTACTATTTATAAACCCTATAGTTTAGAAGAACCAATAAGATTTCTCAGAAATTAATGGATCATGTAATCAAGCACAATCCTGTGCAAGAATCCAACACCCTTTAACGTAAATTTATCAAAGAAGCAGAAGAATCTGCTAAAACAAATCCCAATCCCCTAAAATTTACCTATGATCCCTATTTTCCCTACCTATATTACCCAAATCCTAACCTAGTTAACCCTTCCAAACCAATAAGATACAATGCCTATGCTAGACACATTCCCCAATGTACGAAGTGTCTATTGCATCACACTGGAAATTGCACAACAAGGTGCCAGAACTGCTTCAAATTGTCATCAAACACAATACTATTGGAGCAAGGCAAATTTTTTGATTTTGCTAAAAATTCTCGTGTTTTGTAAATAAATAAGTGTGTTAAACATACGTGAGTATTATCAATAAAAATATATGAAATTTTTGATTTCATTTTCTAAATGTTATTTTACTTCACTATTTGGCAGAACAACTCATCTGTGTTATATACTTAGGAGTATATGTATTTGATTATCTTTGACTAAATATTCAACTTATATCTTAAAAATTTCTAAATCTTAATTAAAAAATGTTTAACCTAAGTTTTCTTTATGAAAAATAGGTAAGAACAAGTAATTTTAGAATTTCTTAAGATACGACATGACACCATCTGGATCATTGTCAACTGTATTTCGTAAAAGATATGGAAACTTTAACAAGGTTATCCCCAAAATAATCTGTTGACATAAAGTGCCGATATCTGTAATATTGAATACATTAAGAAAGAATAATACCCTCTATACCAATAGGTTAAAGTGAGAGAACTATCCAGATATTAGAATTTCATACTCCATGTATGTATTATATTATCTGGAATTGCACCTATCCTATGAAGGTATTATAGTAATACAACATTCGTAGTGATTTATGAAAAATCTTTACCAAGAGTAATCACCAATATTTTCTCAAGAAGGATGAGAAGCTACACCATGTAAAATAGTATTAACATTGGTGAGATGCTTTCTTTATTTATTTTGAGAGATGCAATAATCAATTCATGATTTTTAAGCAAGTTGTGACTTATTAACTTGAGTTTTACCCAAAGAAACTCATAAATAATCACATTTCTCTTCCTATTTAATAGAACTAAAGAGGATTTACTTGATTAATTGGTACGATTTACACTTATTCTTGTAATCTTTATAAGATTTCATTACAACCTAAATGGTCAATATATCATAAGTGTTTATTCATCGCGATAAATCTAAATAAAAGAGATTTAGAAAACAAGAGATAACAACAATGAGAACTTTATTCATTATATGAATAGAATGTTAAGCGAAATTTTTGAACGCAAGAACTACATCTGCCCTTTTGTAACACTCCCAAATTTCGGATAGCAGCGGAAGGGTCATTGAGAGTATTACTTCACAGTCACAAGCACATGTAAATGAGAACGACTCAAAAAGAGGCGTTTAAAAAGTTTAATCCATTCAATAATATAAAATAAGAGTTTATAGACAGGTCCCAACAATAATGGAATAATAAACAGTTTCAAAAAGTTTATCGAATGGTAATTAGTATTTTATTGCCTTTAAAATATCTAGTGCGACTCCATGCTCCAGCTGCTCTTAAACCTGAGTACCTAAGAAATACATGCTAAAAACGTCAACACAAAGGTTGAGTGAATTCATAGGTTTGTAAATAAAAGCAGTGGACCACCAGATTTCAAGTATTCAGTTTCCAAGGTCAGAGAGCATTAGTTATCGCATTTAACTCATGAAACCGAACATTAACATCCGTTATTCCGTTCAAGTTTCAAATACAATGCGTCCAGTCGGTTTTCCGTTAAACCCGGACGAGGAGGTCAATCCCAATAGATCTATTCACAGCATTCATGTTTACTTGACCAGTACAGTCGGTCCAAGTAATTAACGGTTCATGACTAAGTGGGACAAAATAAGCATACAGTTCAAGTACTTGCGTCCATTCGTAAAAAGTAGCATGTATCCCCCTCGTGGGTTTAATAAATAATTAAAGTATTAAAAGCGAGGCTATGAACTCACCTTAGCGATAACGATATCAAACGAGGATATCGATCAAGATATAGTGACGAGAGTGAAATGATGAAATAAGATAAGTCGAGGAACCATGAACTTATAACAACGACCTATAATAAAGTGGCGCGTCTTAGAAATATAGACAACAACGTACAAAATTGAAATAAGTCTTAGAAACACAATTAAATTAAAGGAAAAATAACTTGATTAATATTTCGGATTAGATTTGAAAAGATAGGATAGACAAGGGCCAAAAGAGTTATTTAGAAATTTATATATATTAATTTGTATTTATCTTTATAGTTTAGGGACCAAAAGTGTAAATTAGTATCTAAAATGCATGAAAAAGGTTTTGTTAAATATTGTGACGTGAAGACTCAAATCCATTCATTCTCATTTGCAATTTACGTTGGTTCTCATTATGGCCATTTCATATGAAAAATTCAAGCAAGTTCTTTTTGTTTATTTCATTCCAATAGTAAAACGAGAGCAAATCATAATTTCGGATCGATATCGGATAATACCTTGGTTCTATGTCGCGATAAGAGTGATTTGGAGTTGTAATGTACGACTATAAATACCGACGAACACGCATACTAACAGGGTTAAACCTGCCCGATACTCGAACCAAGACATATACTTGAACCCGCGGCTAGCGAACCGAATACGAACAATTAGGAGACCAAGCTTGAAATATACCGACTTTAACCAAGATCGTAACTGAACCCGAACTATGATACGAACAACGTTTTTGTGCACTCTATTGGTGTAGATGTCAAGTCGGGACATGGCTTCATTCGCTGTCACCTTCACCACAACCATTCTAAAACTTGACCGGTATGACATCTTGTTTTGTGTGATGGGTGATGACGCATGAATTATGATTGTGAGACATGCTTCCTATAGATGTCAAACATTAATTCTCCATATGTTTGAAATGTTGTAGTAGTCATGCATAAACGTAAAACGCTCTAGCATGGTATCAACGTTGGGTAATTTGGAGAAGGAAACTCAAGAATCATTTTATCATATACATGGAGTATGGATACATATATTCAACAACACATCTTCTTTTCTTTTTAGATTGACACTCGAAGAATGAAAAAAATATAAATAAAAAAATGTAGATAAATAAATATAAATTTGGTGGAACTCATTCGCATATACAAGGTAGATACGTGGTTTGTACGTAGACCCTAAGCCCACGTGATGAGTAGCTGCGTGCAAACTTTGGAATGAACTTGATGCCAAGTAGGCAAGTGTGTTTCATATGGGAAGTATATCCGTGAATAATTAGAAGGAGGAGTGATACAGTGATTATATCTTTTATCTAAAAGCTAATTAAAATTTCAGTTAATATATTATCTTTTCCACAGAGTTGTGGAATAGTCCTTTATAGTATTTTCTCATAATATGTTTAAACGATTATCAAAAGCTAAGATTTAAAAAGTTATGTTAGGCGGCGATTAAATTATGAAACAATAAAAATAAACGCTCAATATAAAGTAAAAACGCTAGTATTCGGAGAAGTTGATATTTATAAAAATAAGAAATTATAATTTAATAATTCTTGACGCGTTATATAAGCGAGCGATACTTAAAGGTTTATCAATATTTTTTTTATATTCAAACAAACATGATAAATAAAACTCGGTTATAAATATTGATCCAAAAATTAATAATTATTACACCTTTTTAATACACTATGTTATGATTACAATCTCGGGAAGAGATTCTTTAAGGGTAAGAGGCTATGACAACCCATAAAATTTACAAGTGTAATATATACAATGATTGAATAGGAGTGGAATAGCCACTACAAATATTTGCCTTTTGTATATTACTTGGTAGAATGAACTGTTTTTCTCACACCATAAACTATTATAACCACATATTCCTATAATGATGAAAGACACAAGTCTAAGTTATAAAATAGATCTAATACATTCAATATTAATAAGAACATCTCAAATGTAACCGTGATGCTATAAATTCCCTTAGAAACCCCAGAGTTCCTATAAATGAATTATAAACTTAAGAATGGTAAACCATGAATGGAGAATACTTATGAATAAGTCATTATGGAACATAAACCAGATATAAAGTATACTCTAACGACATAATAATACATAAGAATGGCAAGGACAAACCATACAAAGCTAAGTACAAGTAATTGTACATAATAGTCTAGATCACCACCTAGAAAACCCTCGATAAACAATATTTCAAGCAATGTAACTACATAATATCTATATACTATTACCAAAAACAATATACTAATTACAATCTATCATATAAAAGAAAGTTAAATAAACACAATTTACTAATATTCACAAATCCAAGGCTAATTACAAGTTAAGACCTAGTATCAAAGATTAGCATATATAATCCATTATACATTAAATTAGAGTATAATCTTTTGCCACAAATTTTAAAATCAAATACATATCATATTAAGATTATACATTAATTTCAAGTTAAGTTACAAGTTCATAAAGCATAAGGTACAAGCTATCAAAGCATAGGATATTAAGCTCCCTAAATCAACCCTAGAATATGATCAACCTACACAAACCCTTAAACCAAGAATGTAAAAACCATAGAAGTCATAAAAATATCATATAATTCCTAGAGTAAGTGTAGATAAGGATATAAACCCTAATTTCCTAAGTTAGAAAGTCATTAGAATTAATGACCTAAAAACCCTTATATTAACAAATCTACATAGAATCACTACCTAGTCTTTTTGGATAAATCAATAAATATTTATAGGACTTCATTTAGATTATAAGATTATATTAAGATAATGTAAAAGTACCCTAATGCAAAAGGTACAAGATTTCAATGCATGGCTTGTAAAATTAGGTCAAAATAGGTATTTTAACTCTTTAGACATGTTTACCTAGACTAAGCTATTAAACTAAGTGTGATAACTTATTGGACACTTATAACCCAATGTATAGGACCTAATTTAATTTTACATTAGTAGCTATCTGAAGAATAAAGCCTTTTACTAGGATTTAACCCTAGATCATTAGGAAATCCTAATCTACATAAGAATTTCTAAACCCTAAATAAGCCTTAATAATTCACTAATCACTTTCCCAAGTCCTTAATCACCAAAAACCCAATCTATAAGTTACAAGCCCTAGTTTTAAAACCTGTTTTTGTATTTTCCCTCCAAAACTCATTTTCAAACCATTTCCCTCCATTCCAAGTTTGAAAAATTTATATTTATAAGTCCTAGGATATTTCAGAATGTCTACAAGCAGATGGGTAAGCTCCGTGCTTGCTACACATCACCATTCTCATCCTAATTTAGCCGTGTATCATTTTTGGCACAAATGGAAGATTTGATCAAACTAGCCTATACATCCAGCATCTAGACTTGCATAGACTTCCAAAGCTTCCCTTAGTCACTATCCTAACTGTAAAACCCGCATGCTTTTACCATGAATAGTACCCTTCAGATCGTACATACTAGATTTAAACTTCCTAATATAGCATGATTAAGATTACGTGTTAGGATTTTACGTATTACGTACGTGTTAGAACACGATAAGTATTTACTATACACGAGCACGTAATAATTATTTGACGATAATTAATCACTAAAATGCGATCATGAGATCATGAACGTAATTAAAACACGAACTATTATTAATTACGTATATATATTTATTACGAGCGTAATTAAATATATTAGATCACAGTATTTACGTAACGAGAACACTTAAAACACGAACACAAATAATCACAAACGTTTAACTTAACAACGAGACACGGAAAAAGGTACGGGTACCCCAAGTGGGGCCCCTACCCGCGGCTACAAGGGCAAATGGGCCAAGCCCATTTGTCAAAATTACTAAAAGGGAAAAAGGGGATTTTCACTACTCATTTAATTTTTATAGAAGATTTTTAGAAAAACCAAAAACCCTTCCTCCCTTGTCTTCTTTGTGCCGCCACCCTACAACCACCACAAGGAGGTGGTTTGTGATCTTGGATCTTGGGAATTAAGTTGGTGATCGTGTTTGTTCTTCATCCTTTTGATCCACGAATTCGGTAAATCCTTTTTAAACCTTTTCTTTTGATTTAATCTTTTTATAAATCAGGAACATGGTATGTTTTTTTATAAAAACCTAATAATTAAACATGGATCTAACATGATTTGGGGTTTAATAAAATCAAAAGTGTGTTTTTAAGGGGTGTTTGTTTTGGCCACAGGCTGCACCAAACCCAAAAGGGGTTTCGGTTTGCCAACCGACCACCACCAATACCATACGGTCTTGGTTCGTGTGTGTGGGTCCCACGGCAGCAGTAAGACATGGGGTACCCCGAGTTGGTTCGGGGTACGGTGTCGATTTCATGTCCGGTTCATTGTTTTTAGCTTAGATCCGGTTCATGGTGTATGTTTAGTTTTTTTATGTTTATGATCTTATGTTAAAAATTAAATTAATAAAATGATATGATTAATTTAATGACATGACTTAGGTTATTTAATTATTAATAATCATGAAATTAATTAACCTAAGTATTTGTATATTAAGAATTATAATTATTTAATTATTTTAAAAACCATGGATATAATTAATTAATTAACATGACTTAGGTTATATTATTAATATATAATAATACATATTTTGACCTAAGTATTTAACTTATTTAATTAAAACATGTTATAATTTAATTAAATATTTTAACCTATAGTTTAATTTAATTACATGAAATAATTATTAAAATATACTTTATATCATATGACTTAGAAAATAATCATGAAAACACTTAGGCTTATATACTTAGCTTATTTAACCAGCTTATTTCTAATTATGGAAACTTTCTATTTTTAGAAACTTAATTAAATAAGGCAGCTAATCTATTTATGGAAACCTTCTATTTTTAGAAACTTATTTATTTCAGGCAGCTAATCTGTTTATGGAAACTTATTTAATTAAGGCAGCTAATCTATTTATGGAAACTTTCTATTTTTAGAAACTTGTCTATTTTAAGCAGTAAATCTATTTTTGGAAACTTTCTACTTTTGGAAACTTTCTATTTTTGGAAACTTTCTATTTTGGTAACTTTCTATTTTCGGAAACTTTCTATTTTTGGAAACTTTCTATTTTTGGAAACCTGCTATTTTTGGAAAGTTACTTATTATTACACAGTAAGTATAATAATACATGAAATACCAGAAATACTTAATCAGATTAAGCAGAATATAAGATAAACACTGTGTAAGGCTTAAAAACAGTAAAACATGATATGAACACATAAAATAAGCTAAGACATGACATAAAACCAGCTACGTATCTAGTAAGCAGATACTTATTCATGTATGTATTTATGTAGCACTAGTGATTCGGAAGTAGGATTCCTCTCTGTTCATCTTCTTCGTTCACTGGACATAAGGTATGGATTCCCGTCCTTTTAGTATGGACATTCTTTCCTTATTAGGATTCCTCGTATGCAGCCAACTGTTTTCCCATAGTATAAGTTACGTGTTTGATTGCTTATGTTTAATTAAGATTACCTATAACCATATACATGCATGACCAGTTTCACCTAGTTATGGAGGTACCATAACCATAACATTAGAGGCACTGATATTATGACTTCAACACGGCGGAGTGATTGCTCGTGGCGTCCCTTCAGCTTTTGGCCATCTATATTATATTTATCATGTGGGGCGTATGGGTGCATCCTAGTTACATGTTTTTATTAAGGATTTCATGGTGAATGTGGTGTGTGCCTTGCATCCTTCACAAGGAGCAGATCCCTCCTACCCAAAAAACTAGTATATTAAATTAGAGGCAGCCCCTCTAATTTGCATGATGATGTCACCCCTCCAAGTATTCATGCACGGTGGATTTTCATGACCTATATAGGCTAATGGTAAAATATGACAAACAGTTTTTATAAGATAAACATAAGACTTTCAAACTATTAAACCAGTTTTATCAAGACTTAACCAGGTTACTCGGGACTTAGTTTTCTTCCGCTGTTATATGTTATATGCTTATCCTATTCATGCTTTATTATACATCCGTACACTGAGCGTATTGCTCAGCCGTTTTCCTTCTCTATGTTACCAAAACGGCAGGTACTCAGGGACGCTCGTAGACACTAAGAGTACGTGCATATGGACTGTAAGCTTTCTAGCCTTCTTTACTTTATGCATTTCCTTTCTTATGATACTTATGTTTTGGACATTGTTTAGTCCTTTCCTTTATTATACTATGTTTGTGTGTGATGAGCTTTACTTTTGGACTACCGATGTTTGATTCCGGTATTTTCCTTTTAAGGTCAAGTAATGTTTAGACATTTTTCCTTGTATGCTTTGATGACACGCCATAATTGCTGTGACATTTCTATTTCCGAAATGAGGTGTTACAATTATGGTATCAGAGCCAAGGCTTCGACCTGTAGGCTCTTAAATATGACCTGTGATTAGTGGGTAGTCACTACGGTCTTCCTAGAACTGACAGTTGTTTTCATGCATTCATCATTTTTAAGCATACATATACATGTCATTGTCGCAGATTTTTGACTAAGTAATGGTTGGTACAGGACTGGCCCTATTTAGTCGCGTGTGTTTTATCGAAACTTTTAGATTTGGGCCCGACCCATAGGCGTCCCCTCACTATGTCTTTTGTTTTGGGTGAACTGACCAGAGGCGTTCACTCTCGAGCATACAAAAGTTTTCATAAAAATGCATCATGCATTTATACACAAAATTTTCTTGCATAAATTTTTCTCGTGAAATTTTAGTATAATTTTTTTTTCATGTATATATATATTTTATGTTTTGATCTGTTTAATCATATGTTTTATGTGATACTCTCAGATGGCAAACACAGACAACCTTTGGGCAATATTTGCAGCTGCTGATGTAGAGATGCAAGAGGCCCTTCTTTAGAATGACGGCTATCCTCCCCCGCCTAACATCTTCCCCATGGAAGGAAGGAATCGGCTCATGAGGGAATACTATAGCCTTAGACAGCAACCTAACGAAGACAGCAATGACTTCATGCAGCGTTTCCTTCGATATGCTGGTGTACTGAGAGTAGCTACGGGCACCACTGAGGAACAAGCACTACATTTTCGTTGGGCTCTTAATCCAAGGATCGCCAATAACTTATTAGGTGCTCCGTTGGATACGGTAGCACAAGTGGTTGATGCAGCACGAAAACTGGAGATGCTTGATGAGACGGCTTTTATACATGGTCTCATCGTTCTTTTTGGACTTAAAATGCATTAAATATCATCAAAATGCCCAAATATATGCTTGTGTTTGTTGCTTGTGTAATTTAGGTACGGATATTGAGAAAATGACAAAAGATCACAAGAATCACGCAAAAACGAACACGGGAAACGAAGCCGCACGATGAACCAAGCCCTAGTGAAGAATTTTCCAAAGAAAACCCTTGCAGATTTGAAGAATATTGAAGATTGGTCCTCCAAGTTTGAAGAATTGACACTTTATACCCTTGTATCTTCATAATTACAAGTTTGGTCCCTAAAGTTTGTCAAAATTACAAAAAAGGACCCTTAACTTTGAAGAATTGGCAAATTTAGTCCCTCATCAAATCTAAATTGTCAAATATGGTCCTCCAAGAAGTCAACCAACAAGTCAAAGCCTTGATGTTTGAAGATTGTTCAAGATCAGTCCCTGGAATTTGAAGATAATACAAGTTAAGCCCTTGGAAAAGTTTTTGGAAACCTTTGTACCAGTTTTGACAACTTGGCAAAAGTTGATAAGGCTAAATCAAGCACTGATGGGTATTTAATACAAAATGAAGATAAAAGAAAACATGAGGGGGCAATCTTGGGAGACAACCAAACTTCACCAGCCAACCCCCATCTGACACGTCATCTCTGCCAGACCACTAGCTAAAACCAACCAGTCCATAACTCTTTTGACCCTATCACAAAACCTTTGTGAACCTTTCACTTTAATTAAACTTATTTAATTAACTAAAAGTGGGGGAAACACTTTTTAAACTTGTTTTAAACTTCCAGACGAATTAAACTTCTCCTTCTTAGCCTATAAACCCTAAACACACCCAGAATTAATTAAACTCGTTTCTTTACCTTAACCCAATTAACCATAGGGGAAATTACCCCAACCCCACTCCCAACACTTCCCACAACCCAGAAAACGACCTCACCTTTCCATGTCCCCTCACACGCTTCCCCTGACCCCACTCTTGTGCAAGAAAACAAATGAAGCAGTCATCCAACGGTTCCAACTCATTACCTTGCTCCCAAAGGACCACATTCACGTCTAAGATCATCTTCACATAGCTGGCATCACATGTTACCACCATTGACTCAAGAATCAAACGGATTTGACCAAGAATATGCGAATTTTCCAAGGGCAGTTTAGGGAGTTCATTGTTAGGGTTTATGTAGCCTAGAATGTTCCTTTAGTAGTATAAAAGGAGGTGCTGGTCTTGTAGCACCCCTTATTCCAGTTTTTATGTAATTTTCTATTTTTCTAAATTAATGAAAAGTTTTCTTCAACCTACATTGAAACTGTGATCCATTTATTTTTCCAGCATTTACGTTTTCAAGTTTGTTTTCATTGAAACATTTTCAAATCCTCAAGTTTGTTTTTGATATTTCACTTGTTTTCAAAATTTTTCATTAACTATTACTTAAGCTTACTGCTATAAGCCACTCAATAAGCTTCTTAAAACAAGCTTATTGAGTCACTTGTAGCTTGTCTCTTCTCTGTTTGTTGGTTGTGGTGTGCAGGAAACAAGGATTCATCAAGTTCCATTTTACCCATTTTCTTGTCATTGCTCTCAAACCAACCCAATCATACTTGATCTGCACAAGCCCGGGCTTGTAAGGAGGTGGCTTAGCAGCCACTGTTGGGCTTGGAAGTAAGCCCAACAAGGTAGCTTTCATTTCCCTTTTAGTTCTTTAAGTTTCTGGAAAATTTGTAGTCTAAAGTGATTTTGTGTGAATCTGTTTGGATTGTGTGTTTAAGTTGTTTGAGTTGTGTTCTTATGAGTTTACATGCATGTTTAGATAGCTTTGAATCAGATTTGGGTAGAGTTGTTTAGGTTTGCTTGTTCAAATTTGTGTTACTGATTTTTAAGGGGTGTTTGGGTCAAGGAATCAGCAGGCAGTTGTAATAAAATTGCATGTTAAATCTTGTCTAGAAACATCACTTAGGTTATATTGAAGTGTTATAAGGTCTTTGGTTTCAGTTTGAGTGGTTTTGAAACACTTTTGCATACTTAAAAAGGGTAAAACATAGCCAAAGTCAGAATCTGCTTGAGAATGACTGTTTTTGAGATATTGTGCTATCAAACTTTGTAGGTTGCTAGATTCTAGGGTATTTGAGCATTGTGTGTTACTTGTATGCATGCTTGTGAGCTTATTTCCAAGATATAAGGCCATAAAATTCAGATTTGTGCATGAAAAACCAGCAATTATTCATCAGACCTGTGTTATGCTTAATCAGTAACTTTAGGGCTTGATTGGTGCTTATTCTTGTTAAGTGGCTGCTTGTTTTTTGTGCTTATCAGACTCCTTATACTCCAAAGAGTATAAGGGTGCCTTATTGTCCAAAAAAAGCTATCAAGATAAGCTTTCCTAAGCTTATTGAAATTCACATCAAAATTTTACACTGTCAGTGGGAACTCCTTTCCCACTGCTAGTGTCTTTGTTACCACTGCTGAGCAAAAGGACAAAAGTCCATCACATGTCACTATCTGTTTTCTTATTTTTTTGTCTTTAGTGACCAAAAAGTGGAATTAGACCTTGAAACCAGTGCCATTATTTTTCTTATTTAATTTAGGATTTTTCTGATTAATAAAATTTTTATTTACTGTTCATTTAGTAATTTTTAGGTTATTTAGCTATTTTTAATTAATTTTAAGGTTTCTGTTTTTGTCTTTTAGTGCCAAAAAGTAATATTTTTAAGTTTAATCAATTTTTCTGAACTTAGAATAATATTTTAAGGTTTTTGGTTTAAAATTTAGTTACTGTTCATCTTTTTATTAATTTTTAGAATTAATTTAAGTTAATTAGGGTCTTAATTAAACTAGATTTGTCATTTAGTGGAAAATTTAGTAATTTTCAGCATTTATCATTTTTCTATTGTTCATTAGAGTAAAATAGGATTTTTAAAATTGGTAGATTAATTTAAGCATTATTTTATCATTTTTTATAATTATTTTAATTTTAAAATAGTTTTAAGTAAATTAAAAATAGTAAAAAGTAATTTAAAAATACAAAAAAAATAGTTTTTAGGTTTTAATTCTTATTTTTGAGGTTTACATATAAAAAGTTTTCAAAAAAACTTTAATTTTTAATTTTATTTAATTTTAGGGTTTTTAAGCAACTTAAAAAATTAATATAAAATTAATTAAGAGGTTTTAGAGACTTTAATTTACATTTTCTTCTTAGTTATAATATTTAGGATTTTTGAGAATTTTTTAGAATTTATTTGAGGACTTTTAATTTTTTAGAATATTTTAATATTATTTTATTCATTAAAATAAAAAAGTTTTATTTTTATTTCTTTTTCATTTTTCCTAGGTTCTTTATCATTAATTAGGACTTTTGTCACTTTCCATTTAATTTTTAGGCTTTTCAATTAATTTCTAGATTTAATTTAAGATTTAATACATTTTAATAGTTTTTAAGTGTTTAAAAATAGTTTAATTTGGTTTTAAAATTTTTAAAAATAGTTTTTAGCTTAATTAGGATATTTTTGAGGTTTACAAATTATAAAATCTTGTTTAGGGCTTTTTAATAATTAAAAGTGATTTTTAGGGCTTTAATTAGCATTAAAAAGTCATTATTTAATTAATTAAAAGGTTTTAGCAAGTTTGGATTTTTTGTAAACTCTTAGAATATTATTTGGGATTTTTAGTAATTTTTAGAAATTTTTAGGTTAAAATTTTAATTTTCGTCGTTTTTACGGTTTTACGTTTACGCCTTTTTCGTAGTTTAATTAGTTTTCGTCACCGTCAATTCTTTCCTTTCTCATTTCTTTTTCAATTATCATAATCATAAACATCATAAATCAACTCTTAACACAACGCACTTGCCTCCTCGAGAACGAACTCACCTAGGGACATTCACACACGGTTTTCCTAAATCGTCGTGCACTTGCCCTATTTTATTGCTCTCTTTTCCTAAAGGGTTGCAAAACTCCAACATCATTTTGGCGCCGCTGCCGGGGAGGCGTGTTGTGTTTTGGTTGAACCATTGTTGTTTTCTATATTAGCCATAATAGTATTTGTATTAATAGCACTCTATTAATACGTATTATCGTTTTTCGATTTTTGTGTGAATATTATTACTATATTGTATACGTAGAACAATAAATTTACAAGTACTCCAAATACGTGAGCAATCACAACCTTGATTCGGGATTTCATCACTCGATCATTGTATTCGAATCTCAAACCAAAGAAAAAGGCAAAAATAGATAAATACTTTCGTGAAGCTTAATCTTGAAAATACAAACTATAAGGTGGGTATAAGGCGGTTGTATTTCACGACCTAAAGGAAAAAGGCTCTTAAGTGCTTCGCGCCGCCTCGTTTCCTCCGCTTGCTTGTGCGTATTTGATTTTGAGAGTGAATCGAGGGTTTTGCCGCCCAAAGTATTACTAAGTATCATATATATTTTCTTGGTTTCAATTGATTAAACCCTCTTGAACGATTTGGTGTTCCACCATCGTTCTAAAGTCATCGAAGACGTTCACTTCACGTGTTCGTTTTCATTCCTTGAGGCTTCGTTAATCAAGAGATTTGATTAGTGAGGAGATTTGTAGATTTTGGTCTACTTAATACATTCCAAAAATCCAAAAAAGTTAAAAACAATCAAAAACCACAAAAAAAAATTGAAAAAGTAAAAATACCAAAAAGAATCTTCTTTGCTCGCCTTCTCGTTGTACGTGACGTTTATGCAAACTCGCTCGAAAGCAAGACGTGCTCGTAAACGAAGAAACAAATCACTCACTCCCACTAGTGAGGACTCTCCTATTGACGAACCCATTGTAGTGAAAGAAGCACCCATGGCTAATCGAACTATGATGGAGTTGCTTCAAGCACCCACCGAGGGTTATGGAGAAGCGATTGTGATTCCCGCTATCCTTGCGGAGAATTTTGAGGTTAAGACGGGTTTGTTGTCCATGATTCAAAACAACAAGTTTCGAGGGGACGAAAAGGACAACCCGCATAACCACATTCGCCAATTTAATCGTCTCACCGCCACATGCAAGTTTAAGGACGTCTCAAACGACTCGATTAAGATGATGCTTTTTCCGTATTCCTTAGCGGGGCCCGCAAAAATTTGGTTGGAGAAAGAGCCACCCAATTCTATATTGACGTGGAAGGATCTCGTTTCAAAATTCGTGAACCAATTTTTTCCGCCCTCTAAGACTACGCACTTGAAAAACGAGATTTCAAAGTTTTCGCAAGAGTATAATGAGAGTTTTTCAACGGCTTGGAATAGGTTTAAAGAAATGTTGCACGAATGTCCTCATCATGGTTTTTCCGACTTGCATCAAATAGACACGTTTTACAATGGCTTGAACGATCATGAGCGTGATTATCTTAATGCCGCCGCGGGTGGTAATTTCTTGTGTAAGACGGTCGAGGAAGCATTGGTAATTATTGAGAATAGGTCTAAGGTGTATAGTCCTCGTAGCACGTCGAGTGTTCGTAAGGCTTCGTCTTCATCTTCACCTAGTTTGTCACACACCGTTGATGCTTGCCAAGTCGAGGCTAATTTGGAAAACAAAATTTTTGACATAGTGAAAGGCTTGTTAGTTGAGTTTAAAGTTGGTGAACAACCCGCTCCCGCTACGATTAAAGCGGTTGAGGTTTCTTGTATGTATTGTGGTGGAGCTCACGATTATTCCGAGTGCATTACCAACGGTGGTAACACTTCGAGTGCCTTCGCGGCCGCGGGAACTTATAACCAAAACGGTCAAGTTCCTCGCACTAATCAATTGACTCCACCGGGTTTTTCACCAAATCAAAATGCTAACAATTATCGAAACAACCAAGTTGGTTACCAAAGCAATCAAAGGAACAATTATAAGGGTAATAACAACTATGGGAATCAAGGGAGTAGTAGTAATAGCCAATTGCAAAATCAAAATCAAAACCGTAATTTTCAAAATGCAAGTCAAGCTCTTCAAAATAACAAAGAACTTCCATTGGACTTTTTGAATTACACTACTTCAAATGATAAGATTATGGAAAACATTCAAGAGCAAATGGCTAATCAAGCTAAGGAAACGGCTAAGAATGCAAAGGAGTTAGCTAATTTCATTAAGGAAAATCTAGCCATGAGGAATGAATTGAAAAATGATTTTGCTAACCAAATTCGAGGTCAAAACAACAAGATAGAGCAAAGTCATGCTAGGCTTGAACAAAGAATTGACCAAAAAGCCGCTAGCCAAGATGTGAAGTTTAATAATTTTGATGCTAAGCTTAATGCAATTTTAGAATGCGTCATGGTGAACAAAGCCTCTACTTCGGGAGGTTTGCCTAGTAACACCGTTTCAAACCCGAAGGGAGAGATGAAAGTGATTACCACACGTAGTGGTAAGACACTTAAAGAACCGACTCCTCAACCAATTACTCCAACGGTGGAGGAAATTGAGGAAGAACCCGAGGTGGTGGTCGAAAAGGAGCATATTTCAAGCCCACAAAGTACCGCTCATGCCACACCTACGGTTGACCCATCACCCATATTGGAACCCGAGATTCCAAAGGCTATGCCTATGCCCCAACCCACACCACCCTTGCCTTACCCATCGAGACTTAGGAAGGAGAAACGACAAGAGCGCGATAACTATCAATTTGAGCTTTTTATGAAAATGTTTCGTGATTTGCACTTTAATATAAGTTTCGCCGATGCCTTGGTCATGATGCCTCGATTTGCCGCTAACTTTAAGAGTATGTTGAACAACAAGGAAAAATTAAACCAAAAGTCTAGTTGTTCGTCGGTTTATCTTAATCGCATACCTCAAAAAGTCGGTGATCCCGGTAAATTCTTGATCCCTTGTGCAATTCAAGATATGGAAGAATGCTATGCCTTGGCCGATCTTGGTGCTAGCATTAACTTGATGCCACTTGCAATCTACAAGTCGCTCAATCTTCCTAATCTTACTCCTTCACGAATGTCTATCGAGTTGGCCGACCATTCCACGATTCTTGCATGTGGTTTGGCGGAAGACGTTTTTGTGAAAGTGGGGAAGTTCTACTATCCCGTAGACTTTATTGTTGTTGACATCCCCACGGATCCTCAAGTTCCTCTTATTTTAGGTCGTTCGTTTTTAGATACGTCTATGGCTTTGATCGATGTGCATGCTAGAAAGATCACCTTACGTTTCAACGACGAGGAACTTGTTATAAACGCAACTCAAAATTCTCAACTTTCTCATGTTTATTCCGTTGCTACTATAAACCTCGTTGATATGATCGACGTGGTTTGCGAGGAATTTTCACAAGAAGTTTTAGGGTTTGGTGATGAAGAAACTAGTGGCAATCCCACTATGTTAGATCCAATTCTTGATAATTCGACACCTACCTTCACTCCTTTCGAAGGTGGTGGTTTTACGTTGGAAGAATTCGATGTTCCACGTACTTGTGACGAAGACCTCGACAACTATGAGGACTTCTCGATTATCAAGGATTTTCTCAACGATTTCCCATTTCCTCCACCCGAGGAGGTTATGAGTATCGAACCCAAATCTTCACTTGAGGAACCTCCTATCCTCGAGTTGAAAGATTTACCTCCTCACCTCGAATATGTCTATTTGGAGGACGACGACAAGTTGCCGGTTATTATTGCGAAGGAACTTTCGAATGATGAAAAAACCGCACTTGTCGATGTTCTTAAGGATCACAAAGGGGCGATTGCGTGGAAGTTATCCGACATTAAGGGAATCGATCCCAAATTTTGTACACACAAAATATTAATGGAGGAAGATTTCAAGCCAACAATCCAAAGTCAAAGGAGGGTAAACCCCAAAATTCACGACGTCATCAAAAAGGAGGTCCTTAAACTCCTTGACGCGGGAATGATTTACCCTATTTCCGATAGCCCTTGGGTGAGTCCTATTCATTGTGTCCCTAAAAAGGGAGGGATGACCGTTGTGCCAAACGATGCCAACGAGTTAATTCCCACAAGACTCGTGACCGGATGGAGAGTGTGCATTGACTATCGTAAGTTGAATGAAGCCACTCGAAAAGACCATTTTCCCTTGCCCTTCATGGACCAAATGTTGGAGCGTCTTGCGGGAAACGATTTCTATTGCTTTTTAGATGGTTTTTCCGGTTACTTCCAAATTCCCATCGATCCTCGTGATCAAGAAAAAACTACGTTTACGTGTCCATATGGGACGTTTGCTTATCGTAGAATGCCATTCGGACTTTGTAATGCACCGGGAACTTTTCAACGATGCATGATGGCTATTTTTCATGATATGATCGAGAAGACGATGGAAGTCTTCATGGATGACTTTTCCGTGTTTGGTGATTCCTTTACTTCGTGTTTGTCGAACCTTGAGAGAATGTTAAAACGTTGTGAGGAAACCAACCTTGTGCTCAATTGGGAAAAGTGTCATTTTATGGTTAGAAGTGGAATCGTCTTAGGGCACAAGGTCTCGAAAGCGGGGATTGAGGTAGATCAAGCTAAGGTAGACGTCATCGCCAAATTACCTCATCCCAAAACCGTCAAGGGAGTTAGGAGTTTCCTAGGCCACGCGGGCTTTTATCGACGATTCATCAAGGATTTCTCGAAGATTTCTCGACCCATTACACATCTTCTCGAAAAAGAAGCACGTTTTGTCTTTGACGAAGATTGTGTACGAGCCTTTGAGATCCTTAAGAGGAAACTTACCGAAGCTCCCATCCTTGTTGCTCCAAATTGGAACCTCCCCTTTGAACTTATGTGTGATGCAAGTGATTACGCTATAGGGGCCGTTTTGGGGCAACGTCATGATAAGCATTTCTTGCCTATTCACTATGCTAGCAAGACGATGACCGAGGCTCAGCTTAAATACACTACAACGGAAAAGGAGTTCCTTGCCGTGGTGTATGCATTTGAGAAATTCCGACCTTATCTCGTCTTGACAAAATGCATAGTGTATACGGACCATTCGGCTATCAAGTATCTCATGGCTAAACAAGATGCAAAGCCAAGATTACTTCGTTGGATTCTCCTCCTTCAAGAATTTGATCACAAAATCGTTGACAAAAAAGGAGCCGAGAATCTAGCGGCCGACCATCTCTCTCGTTTGGAAGATCCTCACCAAAGTGTTTACGAGCCCAAGGAAATCACCGAAACATTTCCGCTCGAGACACTTGGTGTAGTGAATTCTAAACTTGACTCTTCTACCCCATGGTTTGCGGATTTTGCAAATTACCATGCGGGTAACTTCATCATTAAGGGTATGACAACTCAAGAAAAACGAAAATTCTTTCGTGATGTCAAGTTCTATTTTTGGAACGACCCTTACTTGTTTCGAACTTATGCGGATCAAATCATCCGCCGTTGTGTATTTGGCACCGAAGCTTCTAACATCCTTAGAGCTTGCCATGAGGGACCCACGGGTGGTCACCACGGTGCTAATCTCACGGCTAAAAAGGTGTTTGATGCCGGCTTCTTTTGGCCTACTATTTACCGAGATGCACAAGATCTTGTGAAGTCTTGTGATTCATGCCAACGACAAGGAAAAGCCTCACAAAAAGATGAAATGCCACAAAATATCATTCAAGTATGTGAGATCTTTGACGTTTGGGGCATAGACTTTATGGGGCCGTTCCCATCATCTCGTGGTAATAAGTACATTCTCGTTGCGGTTGACTACCTTTCTAAATGGGTGGAGGCTAAGGCCTTGCCCACTAATGATGCTCGTGTGGTAGTCAAGTTTTTGAAAAGTTTGTTTGCTAGGTTTGGAACCCCTCGTGCTATTATAAGCGATCGTGGAACCCATTTTTGTAATGACCAATTTGAAAGGGTTCTAAGGAAATATGGGGTTACACATCGTCTTTCTACGGCTTATCACCCACAAACGAGTGGGCAAGTCGAGGTTTCAAACCGAGCATTGAAGAGGATCTTGGAGAGATCCATAGGGGAAAATCGACAATCTTGGTCGGATAAGTTAGACGATGCTTTATGGGCCTTTAGGACCGCTCATAAGACGCCCATTGGGTGCACTCCCTATAAGCTTGTGTATGGAAAGAATTGTCATTTGCCTATCGAGTTAGAACACAAGGCTTATTGGGCCCTAAAGCATTGTAATGATGACATGGAGACCGCGGGAAAACACCGGAAAATGCAATTAAATGAATTGGATGAATTAAGGGATATTGCTTATGAAAATTCATTGATTTACAAAGAGAAAACTAAAAAGTTGCATGATTCAAAAATTAAAAACCGGGTTTTTAACATTGGGGATCAAGTTTTGCTTTTTAATTCAAGATTGAAAATATTTTCCGGTAAATTGAAGTCCCGTTGGTCCGGTCCATTCACCGTGACTCAAGTGTTTCCTTATGGGACCATCGAGCTAGCTCAAGATGATGGTCCTAACTTCAAGGTGAATGGACATAGGTTGAAGCACTACTTTGGTGGGGAAGTTCCATCCTTGAACTACCTCGACCAAGTCACCTTCCCCAATGATAATTAGTATTGAGGGGATCGAGTCGAGCTCATGACTCGGTAATCAAAAACGAGGTGCCTCGTGGGGGAGTCCCATGCTTATCCTATGTACATATTATCGCTTTCTTAGTCTAATGTAGCTTACGTGTGGGGATTCGTGCCCTTCCAACCTTTGTTTCGTGGTTGTTTGTGCATTGTGGTTTTTAGATCATGATCTTCACGATTGGAGCCTCTCGTGTTCGTTTTATGGGAGCACTCGATCGTTTGCTTTGGAGACATTTCTCAATATCCATGATATATCCTTTATTGTTCTAACCTTAGGTTTTTAGCACACTTCATAAACGGCTTTAAATTTAATGGTTACACCCTTTCCATGCTAGATTAGGCATTCGACTACGTCTCTAGTATGGGGGTGTTTGCACCCCTAGACTCGAAACATTGAGGACAATGTTTAACTTTAGTATGGGGGGGTGAATAGATACTTGCCTTGCCAAACCTTCACGCTTTCCAAAGTTTATCGTTTTGTTTTCTTGCAAAATAAGGCTTAAAATGGCCAAATTTTAAATTTTTCTCATGTTTTATAAGTGTTTGAAGACACGAATGTAGATTTTCCGATGGCGAGAATAAGAGTAATTTTTGACTCGACCGTGCGTGTTGAGCACTTAGCTTTGATTCCTTAACTACACATTAGGCTAAGTCTCTTAAAATGAGGACGAGAAATGATAGAGTTAATTATAAGTTACTATGCTAAACGTAGAGTACTCGTATTCTTTCAAAAACTCATGTGTTCTCGTTGTTTGCTTATTCTCCCTTCGCATGTAAATATTTTTTGCTTAATAAATATTGACTTAGCGGTTTAATTAGGATTGTTGGGTTTCTAGTCTTTTCTAGTAGCTTCCGTGTAATTAAATTGGGAAGACATTAAGATATCGCCAGCGTCACGGTTTTGAAGTATTGGCACCCTAATAATCGAAAGCTTCACCCAATAATAAGATTTCAAGTGCTCACCTAAATCAAGCAAACAATTTGAAGCCCCACAAGGCCTAAAATCTATGCAAAATTGAAAGTGAATCAAGCCTTAATCTTCGAAGCTTTAAAGATCCAAAATTCGCTTTAGCGTGAGGATATACGTCTTTGGCTAATAAAACCACCGATGAGGCGGATAATAAAAGGCAAGGCAAGACCGAAGTCATAATAAAAGCTTCATGGCGAAGTTGAATAAAAGATGGAGGTAAACCAAAGATAATAAGGCCCTTCCGTTAGGGGGCGTATAAAAGTCTTGGTAATAAGTCTCATGTTCAAAACCGTTATAAAACCGTGTTTATCGATTCTTCTTGTCAACTTAATTTTTTAACATCGTCGTCTATTAGGAGGGGTTATTGATTTGATGGTCTTAGTTACACCGTTAGGACTCTATTTTTAGACCTAAATCTCTATTATCGCATAAGTCAAACAATGTATCCTCGTGAAACATTCAAGACATCATAAAATATAAGAGATACAACTTAGGAATAATGGGAGAATAAGTGCGTGATTAGGGCATATGAGTAGTGTTAGCATTACAACTTATAATGACAATGATCTCGTTGCACGCTTAGCATGGAATTGAAGTGAAAATCGAGGACGATGAAATTATTTCTAACGAAGCATTCACGTGTTCTTATTCTATGAACCTAAACGTCCCAATTTGCGATGAAAATCATACATTATGTCTATAACACAAGTAGTAGTAATAGTAGTAGTGTAGCTAGTTTATCATTTCAATAAAGTGAAATAAAATGAAGTTTGGAGGTGCTACGATACTTTATTCTAGCATTGCGTGAGGGCACAGCAATGGTTTAGTATGGGGGAGTGATGAGACGGCTTTTATACATGGTCTCATCGTTCTTTTTGGACTTAAAATGCATTAAATATCATCAAAATGCCCAAATATATGCTTGTGTTTGTTGCTTGTGTAATTTAGGTACGGATATTGAGAAAATGACAAAAGATCACAAGAATCACGCAAAAACGAACACGGGAAACGAAGCCGCACGATGAACCAAGCCCTAGTGAAGAATTTTCCAAAGAAAACCCTTGCAGATTTGAAGAATATTGAAGATTGGTCCTCCAAGTTTGAAGAATTGACACTTTATACCCTTGTATCTTCATAATTACAAGTTTGGTCCCTAAAGTTTGTCAAAATTACAAAAAAGGACCCTTAACTTTGAAGAATTGGCAAATTTAGTCCCTCATCAAATCTAAATTGTCAAATATGGTCCTCCAAGAAGTCAACCAACAAGTCAAAGCCTTGATGTTTGAAGATTGTTCAAGATCAGTCCCTGGAATTTGAAGATAATACAAGTTAAGCCCTTGGAAAAGTTTTTGGAAACCTTTGTGCCAGTTTTGACAACTTGGCAAAAGTTGATAAGGCTAAATCAAGCACTGATGGGTATTTAATACAAAATGAAGAGAAAAGAAAACATGAGGGGGCAATCTTGGGAGACAACCAAACTTCACCAGCCAACCCCCATCTGACACGTCATCTCTGCCAGACCACTAGCTAAAACCAACCAGTCCATAACTCTTTTGACCCTATCACAAAACCTTTGTGAACCTTTCACTTTAATTAAACTTATTTAATTAACTAAAAGTGGGGGAAACACTTTTTAAACTTGTTTTAAACTTCCAGACGAATTAAACTTCTCCTTCTTAGCCTATAAACCCTAAACACACCCAGAATTAATTAAACTCGTTTCTTTACCTTAACCCAATTAACCATAGGGGAAATTACCCCAACCCCACTCCCAACACTTCCCACAACCCAGAAAACGACCTCACCTTTCCATGTCCCCTCATACGCTTCCCCTGACCCCACTCTTGTGCAAGAAAACAAATGAAGCAGTCATCCAACGGTTCCAACTCATTACCTTGCTCCCAAAGGACCACATTCACGTCCAAGATCATCTTCACATATCTGGCATCACATGTTACCACCATTGACTCAAGAATAAAACGGATTTGACCAAGAATATGCGAATTTTCCAAGGGCAGTTTAGGGAGTTCATTGTTAGGGTTTATGTAGCCTAGAATGTTCCTTTAGTAGTATAAAAGGAGGTGCTGGTCTTGTAGCACCCCTTGTTCCAGTTTTTATGTAATTTTCTATTTTTCTAAATTAATGAAAAGTTTTCTTCAACCTACATTGAAACTGTGATCCATTTATTTTTCCAGCATTTACGTTTTCAAGTTTGTTTTCATTGAAACATTTTCAAATCCTCAAGTTTGTTTTTGATATTTCACTTGTTTTCAAAATTTTTCATTAACTATTACTTAAGCTTACTGCTATAAGCCACTCAATAAGCTTCTTAAAACAAGCTTATTGAGTCACTTGTAGCTTGTCTCTTCTCTATTTGTTGGTTGTGGTGTGCAGGAAACAAGGATTCATCAAGTTCCATTTTACCCATTTTCTTGTCATTGCTCTCAAACCAACCCAATCATACTTGATCTGCACAAGCCCGGGCTTGTAAGGAGGTGGCTTAGCAGCCACTGTTGGGCTTGGAAGTAAGCCCAACAAGGTAGCTTTCATTTCCCTTTTAGTTCTTTAAGTTTCTGGAAAATTTGTAGTCTAAAGTGATTTTGTGTGAATCTGTTTGGATTGTGTGTTTAAGTTGTTTGAGTTGTGTTCTTATGAGTTTACATGCATGTTTAGATAGCTTTGAATCAGATTTGGGTAGAGTTGTTTAGGTTTGCTTGTTCAAATTTGTGTTACTGATTTTTAAGGGGTGTTTGGGTCAAGGAATCAGCAGGCAGTTGTAATAAAATTGCATGTTAAATCTTGTCTAGAAACATCACTTAGGTTATATTGAAGTGTTATAAGGTCTTTGGTTTCAGTTTGAGTGGTTTTGAAACACTTTTGCATACTTAAAAAGGGTAAAACATAGCCAAAGTCAGAATCTGCTTGAGAATGACTGTTTTTGAGATATTGTGCTATCAAACTTTGTAGGTTGCTAGATTCTAGGGTATTTGAGCATTGTGTGTTACTTGTATGCATGCTTGTGAGCTTATTTCCAAGATATAAGGCCATAAAATTCAGATTTGTGCATGAAAAACCAGCAATTATTCATCAGACCTGTGTTATGCTTAATCAGTAACTTTAGGGCTTGATTTGTGCTTATTCTTGTTAAGTGGCTGCTTGTTTTTTGTGCTTATCAGACTCCTTATACTCCAAAGAGTATAAGGGTGCCTTATTGTCCAAAAAAAGCTATCAAGATAAGCTTTCCTAAGCTTATTGAAAATCACATCAAAATTTTACACTGTCAGTGGGAACTCCTTTCCCACTGCTAGTGTCTTTGTTACCACTGCTGAGCAAAAGGACAAAAGTCCATCACATGTCACTATCTGTTTTCTTATTTTTTTGTCTTTAGTGACCAAAAAGTGGAATTAGACCTTGAAACCAGTGCCATTATTTTTCTTATTTAATTTAGGATTTTTCTGATTAATAAAATTTTTATTTACTGTTCATTTAGTAATTTTTAGGTTATTTAGCTATTTTTAATTAATTTTAAGGTTTCTGTTTTTGTCTTTTAGTGCCAAAAAGTAATATTTTTAAGTTTAATCAATTTTTCTGAACTTAGAATAATATTTTAAGGTTTTTGGTTTAAAATTTAGTTACTGTTCATCTTTTTATTAATTTTTAGAATTAATTTAAGTTAATTAGGGTCTTAATTAAACTAGATTTGTCATTTAGTGGAAAATTTAGTAATTTTCAGCATTTATCATTTTTCTACTGTTCATTAGAGTAAAATAGGATTTTTAAAATTGGTAGATTAATTTAAGCATTATTTTATCATTTTTTATAATTATTTTAATTTTAAAATAGTTTTAAGTAAATTAAAAATAGTAAAAAGTAATTTAAAAATACAAAAAAAATAGTTTTTAGGTTTTAATTCTTATTTTTGAGGTTTACATATAAAAAGTTTTCAAAAAAACTTTAATTTTTAATTTTATTTAATTTTAGGGTTTTTAAGCAACTTAAAAAATTAATATAAAATTAATTAAGAGGTTTTAGAGACTTTAATTTACATTTTCTTCTTAGTTATAATATTTAGGATTTTTGAGAATTTTTTAGAATTTATTTGAGGACTTTTAATTTTTTAGAATATTTTAATATTATTTTATTCATTAAAATAAAAAAGTTTTATTTTTATTTCTTTTTCATTTTTCCTAGGTTCTTTATCATTAATTAGGACTTTTGTCACTTTCCATTTAATTTTTAGGCTTTTCAATTAATTTCTAGATTTAATTTAAGATTTAATACATTTTAATAATTTTTAAGTGTTTAAAAATAGTTTAATTTGGTTTTAAAATTTTTAAAAATAGTTTTTAGCTTAATTAGGATATTTTTGAGGTTTACAAATTATAAAATCTTGTTTAGGGCTTTTTAATAATTAAAAGTGATTTTTAGGGCTTTAATTAGCATTAAAAAGTCATTATTTAATTAATTAAAAGGTTTTAGCAAGTTTGGATTTTTTGTAAACTCTTAGAATATTATTTGGGATTTTTAGTAATTTTTAGAAATTTTTAGGTTAAAATTTTAATTTTCGTCGTTTTTACGGTTTTACGTTTACGCCTTTTTCGTAGTTTAATTAGTTTTCGTCACCGTCAATTCTTTCCTTTCTCATTTCTTTTTCAATTATCATAATCATAAACATCATAAATCAACTCTTAACACAACGCACTTGCCTCCTCGAGAACGAACTCACCTAGGGACATTCACACACGGTTTTCCTAAATCGTCGTGCACTTGCCCTATTTTATTGCTCTCTTTTCCTAAAGGGTTGCAAAACTCCAACATCAATGCTGCAGGAGATAGATGAGTTCGGGGAAGCAGAAAGACCCGACAAGAGGTAAACCTTCGTATTCAAGCGGTGACCAATCCGTATACTTTCCATATGTCAATTATTCATCTCTTAAATGTATCTTCCGGGCAGAAAACTGGGGACCGGTCTTAGCCGGCTACTCAGCAGCAGCCTCATCACCCAAGGGAAACAGTCAGACTAACGACCGTTCTGCTACGGATAGGCGTGGCGGTAATGACAATTACCATAACAACGTTGGGCACTCCAACAGCACAAGGTCCTAATACTTACGCAATTTCTTATGTTTTATGTTATAACTCATATTCTGACACTTTAGCAAACTTCTACCAGGAACCATGGAAACGGTAGGGACCAGAACCAGAGAGGTTCGCAGCCTAGCCGTCCAGCTATCACTGGTATTCAATCTTACGATTATCCGCTTTGTCCTTTGTACCCAACTATCATGTCTTATGTAAAATGTTTTATCAGGTTCTCAGCCAGCCAGAGCACATGCTGGAGGATACACTCATCCTCTTTGCTCTACTTGCCACCGTAGGCACCCACGACCATGTCGCCGTAATACTGATGTGTGCTTCAAGTGTGGTCTTCCTGGCCATATTATGAAGGATTGCCGTAAGGGCGAGATGGAGGGTACATCGGGACATGCTGATACCAAGCCGCCTCCTACTGCCGGGCGTGTCTACACGACATCTAGAGACCAGGCCAACAAGTCTACAGGTACCATCACTGGAATCTTGTATATGTATGGTCAAGCTGCATGTGTTCTTTTCGATACGGGTGCTACTCACTCGGTTATTTCTACTGCTTATGCTAAGAACATTAGGATGCCTCCCTTGCCACTAGAAAATAGGCTTACTATTTCCACGCCTTTGAGAGACTCTGTATTAATCACCCATGTATACAAGAGTCTTCCCCTAGAATTTGACGATAAGGTTCGACCTGTCGACACACTTCCGCTGGACATGAATGACTTCGACATGATTTTGGGCATGGATTGGCTATCCAAGCATCATGCTACCATAGACTACCATTCATATCGAGTTATCTTTGGTGATGTTAATTCACTAGAGTACATTCATAATGGATTCATACCCGGACGGTCTGTACAAGTCATATCCACCCTGCAAGCGCGTGCACTACTGTCACATGGCTGCAAGGGTTATCTAGCTACGGTTCACGACATGGATGCTGAATCCCATCAATTCAGGACCAACCTATAGTGTCGGAATTCCAAGATGTTTTTCCAGCAGAACTTCCGGGCATACCACCTGCACGAGAAGTGGAATTCAGTATCGAGCTGGTTCCATGAGCTGAACCAATCTCCAAGGCTCCTTATCGCATGGCTCCCATATTGCTGAAGGAGCTGAAGGATCAACTGCAAGAACTTCTTGAACGAGGTTTCATTCGACCGAGCGCATCTCCATGGGGCGCACCGGTCTTGTTTGTTAAGAAGAAGGACGGCAGTATGCGTCTTTGCATAGACTATCGCGAGCTCAACAAGATTACCATTCGGAATAGGTATCCACTGCCACGCATTGACGATCTGTTTGACCAACTCCAAGGGGCCAAACACTTCTCCAAGATTGATCTTAGGTCATGCTATAATTAGCTACGGGTCAAGGAGCAGGACATCGCTAGGACTGCCTTTCGTACCCTTTATGGCCACTACGAGTTTGTAGTTATGCCATTTGGCCTGAAAATGCTCCAGCAGTATTCATAGATTTGATGAACAGAATCTTCCATGAATTTCTGGACAAGTTCGTCATTGTCTTCATCGATGACATCCTGATTTTCTCAATGTCCAAGGAGGAACACGAATACCATCTTCGTACAGTACTACAGATTCTTCGCCAGAAGCAGTTGTATGCTAAATTCTCCAAGTGTGAATTCTGGTTAGACAAGGTGGCATTCTTAGGTCACATTGTATCAGCAGAAGGAATCACTATGGATCCAGTGAAGGTTTAGGCCATTACTAAGTGGCCAAGTCCGACATCAGCGACGGAAGTCCGCAGTTTATTAGGCTTAGCTGGCTATTACCGTAGGTTCGTGGAGAACTTTTCCCGCCTAGCACTACCATTGATGAAACTGATGCGGAAAGGGGAGAAATTCGTATGTACTGAAGATCGAGAGAAGAGCTTTGAAGACCTGAAGCAGAAGCTAGTATCTGCACCTATTCTTACTCTACCATCTGGTACGGGTGGATTTCAAATCTACAACGATGCATCGGGGAAGGGACTTGGCTGTGTTCTCATGCAACATGGGAAAGTGATCGTGTACGCTTCACGGCAGCTTAAGCCTTATGAAGAGAATTTCACCACGCACGACCTGGAACTTGCTGCAGTCGTGTTTGCATTGAAGATATGGAGGCACTACTTATATGGAGAATCATGTGACATTTTCACGGACCACAAGAGCTTGAAGTATATTTTCACTCAGCGTGAATTGAACATGAGGCAGAGAAGATGGTTAGAGCTGTTGAAGGATTACGACATTAATCTACAGTATCATCCCGGAAAAGGCAAATGTAGTAGCAGATGCTCTTAGCAAGAAGTCTGGAATGATCAACGACATTAAGATCGAAGAGGAAATCATCAGAGACTTGGAGCGACTAGACATCGAGTACATGGTACGTGGACAGCATGGTTACTGGGCTAATCTTAGAATAGAACCTGAGTTACTATCTAAGATCAAGGAAGCTCAGAAAGATGACGGAGAAATCTGGGCGATAGTACAGAATTTGGAGAAGAAGACAGAATTCAGAGTAGATGCAGATGGTATCGTATAGCAGGGCACTATACTTTGTGTTCCTGATGACCAAGAACTTTGGGAAGCTTTGTTAGCTGAAGCTCATAGCTCCCCATTCTCTATACATCCTGGTTCGACTAAGATGTACCATGACATCAAGCAGTACTTTTGGTGGAGTGGTATGAAACAGGATGTGGCCACTTACGTCTCCAAATGTCTTACTTGCCAGCAGGTTAAGATCGAGCATCAACGATCTGGCGGTCTCCTTCAACCGTTAGATATTCCAGAGTGGAAGTGGGACAAAATCACCATGGATTTTATTACCGGTCTTCCGCCTACCAAAAGGAAGCACAATGCAATTTGGGTTATCGTAGATTGACTTACCAAATCAGCTCATTTCTTACCGATCCGCAAGGAAGATCCGGTAAGTAAACTCGCAGATACGTACAGAAGAGAGATCATGAGACTCCACGGTGCACCATCCAGCATCGTCTCAGACAGAGATCCTCGATTTACTTCGTGCTTTTGGAAAAGTCTGCAGAAAGCTTGGGGTACACAACTTAAGCTTAGCACGGATTTTCATCCTCAAACGGACGGACAGTCGGAGCGAACAATCCAGACATTGGAAGATATGTTGAGGTCATGTGCGTTGGAATGGACGGGTGATTGGGACGAATACATCTGTTTGGTGGAGTTTGCATACAACAACAGTTGGCACGCAAGTATCAAGTGTGCTCCATTTGAGATGTTGTATGGCAGAAAGTGTCGCGCCCCAATCTGCTGGGATCAGGTTGGCGAGCGAACACTCGAAGGACCGGAAATCATAGAGATGACCAATGAGAAGATCACAGTAGCTAAGCAGAAAATTCAGGAGGCACGGTCACGTCAGAAGAGTTACGCCGATAAGCATCGTAGGGATATACACTTTAACGTAGGAGATCACGTCTTCCTTAAGGTTTCGCCGGCACGAGGTTTTAGACGCTTCGGGATTAAAGAGAAGCTCAGTCCTCGTTTCATCGGACCGTTTGATATCATTGAACGAGTCGGAAAAGTATCTTACCGATTGGCGTTACCTACGCAGCTTTTGCATGTGCACAATGTGTTTCATGTGTCCTTACTTAGAGGGTACCAGTATCATCCCCTTCACATGGTTCAGTATCCACTAGAACAGATACGTGAAGATCTCACTTTTATAGAAGAACCCGAACGAGTTCTTGATAGACAAGAACGAGTCATGAGGAAGAAGACGATTCCATTCGTCAAGATTCTATGGAGGGATCATACCGAGTGGGAAGCCACTTGGGAAACGGAGGAGTCTATCCGGGCTTCTTACCCTCATTTCATATTTTGAATTCGGGTATGTTCTTCTTTTCCAGTTTACTTTATCTATAATTCGGGGACGAATTATTATTTTTAGGGGGGAAGAGTTATAAAACCCGCATGCTTTTACCATGAATAGTACCCTTAAGATCGTACGTACTAGATTTAAACTTCCTAATATAGCATGATTAGGATTATGTGTTAGGATTTTACGTATTACGTACGTGTTAGAACACGATAAGTATTTACTATACACGAGCACGTAATAATTATTTGACGATAATTAATCACGAACATGCGATCATGAAATCATGAACGTAATTAAACACACGAACTATTATTAATTACGTATAGATATTTATTACGAGCTTAATAA
The DNA here is from genome assembly GCA_025667525.1 of Glebionis coronaria. Lineage (NCBI taxonomy): Eukaryota > Viridiplantae > Streptophyta > Magnoliopsida > Asterales > Asteraceae > Glebionis > Glebionis coronaria. Next base: position 186,300 of record JANFOE010000166.1, read on the forward strand.
AATATATTAGATCACGGTATTTACGTAACGAGAACACTTAAAACACTAACACAAATAATCACAAACGTTTAACTTAACAACGAGACACGGAAAAAGGTACGGGTACCCCAAGTGGGGCCCCTACCCGCGGCTACAAGGGTAAATGGGCCAAGCCCATTTGTCAAAATTACTAAAAGGGAAAAAGGGGATTTTCACTACTCATTTAATTTTTATAGAAGATTTTTAGAAAAACCAAAAACCCTTCCTCCCTTGTCTTCTTTGTGCCGCCACCCTACAACCACCACAAGGAGGTGGTTTGTGATCTTGGATCTTGGGAATTAAGTTGGTGATCGTGTTTGTTCTTCATCCTTTTGATCCACGAATTCGGTAAATCCTTTTTAAACCTTTTCTTTTGATTTAATCTTTTTATAAATCAGGAACATGTTATTTTTTTTTATAAAAACCTAATAATTAAACATGGATCTAACATGATTTGGGGTTTAATAAAATCAAAAGTGTGTTTTTAAGGGGTGTTTGTTTTGGCCGCAGGCTGCACCGAACCCAAAAGGGTTTTCGATTTGCCAACCGACCACCACCCGAGTTGGTGCGTGTGGGTCCCACGGCAGCAGTAAGACACGGGGTACCCCGAGTTAGTTCGGGGTACGGTGTCGATTTCATGTCCGGTTCATTGTTTTTAGCTTAGATCCGGTTCATGGTGTATGTTTAGTTTTTTATGTTTATGATCTTATGTTAAAAATTAAATTAATAAAATGATATGATTAATTTAATGACATGACTTAGGTTATTTAATTATTAATAATCATGAAATTAATTAACCTAAGTATTTGTATATTAAGATATATAATTAATTAATTATTTAAAAACCATGGATATAATTAATTAATTAACATGACTTAGGTTATATTATTAATATATAATAATACATATTTTGACCTAAGTATTTAACTTATTTAATTAAAAACATGTTATACTTTAATTAAATATTTTAACATATAGTTTAATTTAATTACATGAAATAATTATTAAACTATACTTTATATCATATGACTTAGAAAATAATCTTGAAAACACTTAGGCTTATATACTTAGCTTATTTAACCAGCTTATTTCTAATTATGGAAACTTTCTATTTTTAGAAACTTAATTAAATAAGGCAGCTAATCTATTTATGGAAACCTTCTATTTTTAGAAACTTATTTATTTCAGACAGCTAATCTATTTATGGAAACTTATTTAATTAAGGCAGCTAATCTATTTATGGAAACTTTCTATTTTTAGAAACTTATCTATTTTAAGCAGTAAATCTATTTTTGGAAACTTTCTATTTTTGGAAACTTTCTATTTTTGGAAACTTTCTATTTTTGGAAACTTTCTATTTTTGGTAACTTTCTATTTTTGGAAACTTTCTATTTTTGGAAACTTTTTATTTTTGGAAACTTTCTATTTTAGGAAACCTGCTATTTTTGGAAAGTTACTTATTATTACACAGTAAGTATAATAATACATGAAATACAAGAAATACTTAATCAGATTAAGCAGAATATAAGATAAACACAGTGTAAGGCTTAAAAACAGTAAAACATGATATGAACACATAAAATAAGCTAAGACATGACATAAAACCAACTACGTATCTAGTAAGCAGATACTTATTTACTGATTCGGAAGTAGGATTCCTCTCTGTTCATCTTCTTCGTTCACTGGACATAAGGTACGGATTCTCGTCCTTTTAGTATGGACATTCTTTCCCTATTAGGATTCCCCGTATGCAGCCAACTGTTTTCCCGTAGTATAAGTTACGTGTTTGATTGCTTATGTTTAATTAAGATTACCTATAGCCATATACATGCATGACCAGTTTCACCTAGTTATGGAGGTACCATAACCATAACAATAGAGGCACTGATGTTATGACTTCACCACGGTGGAGTGATTGCTCGTGGCGTCCCTTCAGCTTTTGGCCATCTATATTATATTTATCATGTGGGGCGTATGGGTGCATCCTAGTTACATGTTTTATTTAGGATTTCATGGTGAATGTGGTGTGTGCCATGCATCCTTCACAAAGAGCTGATCCCTCCTACCCAAAAACCAGTATATTAAATTAGAGGAAGCCCCTCTAATTTGCATGATGAGGTCACCCCTCCAAGTATTCATGCACGGTGGATTTTCATGACCTATATTGGCTAATGGTAAAATATGACAAACAGTTTTTATAAGATAAACATAAGACTTTCAAACTATTAAACCAGTTTTATCAAGACTTAACCAGGTTACTCGGGACTTAGTTTTCTTCTGCTGTTATATGTTATATGCTTATCCTATTGATGCTTTATTGTACATCCGTGCACTGAGCGTATTGCTCAGCCGTTTTCCTTCTCTATGTTCCCAAAACGGCAGGTACTCAGGAACGCTCGTAGACACTAAGAGTACGTGCATATGGACTGGAAGCTTTCTAGCCTTCTTTACTTTATGCATTTCCTTTCTTATGATACTTATGTTTTGGACATTGTTTAGTCCTTTCCTTTATTATACTATGTTTGTGTGTGATGAGTTTTACTTTTGGACTAACGATGCTTGATTCCGGTATTTTTCTTTTATGGTCACGTAATGTTTAGACATTTTTCCTTGTATGCTTTGATGACACGCCATAATTGCTGTGAGGTTTCCATTTCCAAAATGGGGTGTTACACTAACTATCTTACACGTCCTAGGCCAGAACTTGGAGGCTAAGTTTCCAAAATGGTATAAATAGGGGCGTATAGCCTTCATTCCAACTTGCACCCCATTTCCTTTGTATCTGCTACCCATTATTCATATCCACCTCTATATATGTCTTAGGACATCCACTAAGACCAGAAACCGGGTCAAGAAGGTAGCCATTGAAGCTGCTGAAGCTTTGGCAGCAAGTTGTGTTCATAAGAAGCCATAAGGAGCCATTTTGGAGCTACTTAGATAAAATCTATGTTAACCAAACTTTGATCTTGTTATAATGCTTATTTAGAGTTGTTATAATGATTATTTAGTGTTTTTATAATGACAAACTTACGTTAGAAATATAATTCAAAAGAAACAAAGTCATTTCATCATTTTAAATGAAAATTATAAGTTAAAGATGTCTTAAAACCCTAGTTTTGTAATTTACATAAACTAATAAGCAAAAACCCTTTTCAAAAGCTATAATTATGGATAAATGTTGTTATTATGATTATAAATGTGTTCATAAACATTGTTTTCATATTCTAGATAATATGGATCATTTTTGAGCTTGTTATGTGAGTTTTACATGTGTAGACTAAAACAATCATTTTTGAAACTATTTAACATTACGGGCCAAAAGTGTCATTTTATTAAAGTTAAATATATAAGAATAAATATTGTAAAGTTTGAGTTCCTAAAGTTAAATATTTAAGGTTTAAAATGTAAATACTAAAACTATAAACTTTACGGATTAAAAGTGTAATTATACCAAAATATAACTATAAGGGTTGTTTTTGCCAATTTTGAAACTAAAGAAGATTAATTATAAATATGCGGAAGTAATGAAAGTATCATGTTAGTAAGGAGCTTTGTACAAAGATGTTCCATCTCGATATTACGTTCTGACTGAGTGGTTGGGTTTACGATTTAAAGTACCCTCGCTCCTCAAACGTTTATAGAATGGCTTCTTGGCCCGAACAATGGAGCTAGAATTACAACCAAATAATAATTAAATAAAATGCTTAAAGAGATTGATCAAAAGATTAAAAACTTAATACCATACCAATTATGTTAAAACTGGTTGGTGTGAGACCACGTTCTTGTTTGTTAGCTTAAATTGATCTGTGTAACATACACCCCACAAGATTACTGGACATAAGGTGAGTTCATAGCCTCACTAAAGTACACTACTTTTAAATGATTTCAAAACCCGTAAGGGGCATATATGCTAAATTGGAATACAAGTATTTTTGGTATGCTTTCTAGATATGATTCATTGACACTATGTTAACAGCTGCCTATGAAAGTCACTTTTTAATTGTGAACCGCTAATCATTTCTCGGAATGAGCGCTAATATCATAAATAGTACTATTGGAGACTGACATCTCCTGTCTAGACAAGTCGCACTTGCTAGCACCTCGGTGGTCAAACATGCATACTTTATGTTTCTAATAAGGATAGTTTGGCAGACTTCCTCATAAGGGAAAAGTGTTGGTTCCTATGTCTAGTCGCGGTATCATAAGCTTAGTGCAATTGAATCATCTTATTATTCAAACTTACGAGCAATTGAATCATCTTATCACTCAACATCCGTGTTGACTTTAAGCATATATTTCAGGCATTGAAATTGATAGCATGGAGCAACATACAAATGACGTGGAGAGATATAATCTTGGAAGTTTTTGTCATTCAAACCTATTTTCTAGATCTCGGGAAACTGTTATCTACAGTGTATTTATAGTTGTTTTATTGAAAATCTCTGATTTTGAATGATAAATTTATAAAGAATAAATGAAGTTTATTTACACACTCTTGTGAGCTGTTTTCTATTACTTTGCTTTCATATCACGAAGTAATACCCCTAAAAATATTATTCCGCTGCGTCAAGGTAAAAATGGGGGTGTTACAGTACATCCCTGCTTTGCTCGTTCAAACTCCCCTAGAAGATAGATGATTCTTTTTTTCCAAGGCATGGTTTCTAATTTCTGTTGCCTCTAGTTCCAATTTTACAGTATATACTGATGACTCTTTCTTAAGTCTCATAATCTCTGCCTCTAATGCCTAAATCATCTTGTCACTCGTCTGAACGTTATTTTCACAATCATTGTTTATTAGAAGAGTTTCGAGTTTGGATTATTATTCTATTTCAAGAGAAATACAAAGTTTTGGAAGCTCATAAAAAATATGTGAAAGTGAGTTATAGGAATCTTGAAGCTTTAAAAACTCAGATTTAGATTCGTAACAAGGTTGATTATCTTCTACAACATTTACATTCTCAACAATATTCATAGAGAGATCATGTACATCATCACAATTATTCACAAAGAGTTTCACAATGTCAAACGACATCACTTGTTCCAAGAGTCGGTCATTTTGAAACTTTTTCTTTCTCAATTAACCTTTGCTCATAAGCGTCAGTCATTTCGTAAAAAACTCTGTGAATGTCTTTAATTTCAGAAACTAAGTTTTGATCAATAGATTTAAACCCCACTTTAATATTGTCCACAAACGGAATGATTTCATCACAAAACACAACTTTGGTGTGTTCGAATTTCCATTCCACTTTGGTTTGTGCCTATGGAGTCATACGTTCTGTAATAACCTTGTCAAACAAGGCAAAATGTTTTCGTAGCTCTTGCAAGCTAGTGAACACCTTACTTACCGGTGGAATCTCCTTTGGAAGTTCCTTAGGTAATTCTGGTTCAACAAGTATAGGAGACGTATTATGAATTTCACTCAATGACACTTTGGGTGGTTCGTAATTAACATCCTTTTGTGGTTCAAAGCGAATTCTAAAATCAAGTTGATGTGTATTATGCGTTTCATAATCAAATTGGTTTGGAAACTTTAAAGCATTTGCGACCGACTCTTTTCCATATATGTGATGGACACCACATCATCACGAACATCAGGATGGTCTAACACCTTCCCAAGTTTGGTAGCATCATAAAGTCTTGGGTTGTCAATAAGAGCTTGCTTTGCATAACCTAGGTTAGGTGGTAGGTCTTGTTGACGTTTTAAATAACATTCCTTAAAAGATGACGTTAACAAATGTATCGTGTGAGTCGCTGAATATTGTTTTAAAATCAAATTATCTATCTTTTTAATCTGACTACAAGCATTAATTTCCGTTTCAACCTTTTTAGACTCGAGTGTTTTGGAATCCATTTTAAGTTTTTGAAAATTGGTGACAACCGACTCTTTTTATATAACTTCTTTAGAAATATTTGCTCTTAAATTCTCAATCTCTTGTAAATGACACATTTGAATTATACGAAATTCATCAAATTGGGGATTAGTTAGTGTAGTAGTCGTAGGAGTTAATTCCAGAGTTTAAACCTTTTCCTTATACAAAGCAAGCTCGACGGATAGGGTCTAATTAATACCTAGGGTTTTGAGGACCGCAATATTCTTTTGGCCAAGCCAAGTTTCTGTAACCATTACCAAATCTTGTTGAGCATGGGGGTCCATATACGAAATAGCTTCCGGTTGTATTTTGCTCAATCTATGGGAACTTGCATTGATGTGACAATCATTTGTTCGTCTCCTCGTTTTAGTTACTCACCACCAGAGTCTCTTCCGGATACTTAGACTCTTGCCCAACTTGATTTTATGTAATACTAGTATCAGTGGTAACAATTGGTACCTCAGTTATTCTATCTGACCCATAAACCGAGAGATTTGCCATAAGAGCTGCTTTGGCGGTGTTGAAGTCGTCATATTCTGAATCGTATGCATTGGGATCATTGACTTGATATGTTGCATTATGAGTGAAGACTGTTGTGATTCCATCATTATCCGCAACTCTTGGATCAGCAAGAAACGCTAACTCCTCTTCATCTAACTCACTAACTTGTGCCTGAGCATTCACCAATAACATCTTCTCGTTAAACCATGAAGCATACCCTTTTCTCTTGGGTTGCTTACAGTCCCTAGCCATGTGTTCTTCCCCCTTGTAGTTATAACACATGATCATCTTCAGCTTGCTAGTGGCATTTCCCATAGGAGCAGTATTGTAGGTTCTTGCACCAGTGTTATATGAAGTTGATCTCCCCTGAATTAGCTACACCATGACTCTGACTTCTTGAATTTTAGCTTGTTGACAAGAGTTTGAAGAGGTTCTCAGATGATTTTTAGTCGTAGGAGTTCTTCTAAATGCTCGTTTGTTCAAAGTTTGAGTGATATAGGCAGACTGGTAGCCAATACTCAGTAGGAATGTCACCGTGTTTGAATTTGGGAATTGGAACTTCATCATCACTTTATAATTATTGAGCTTGCTGAACTTCATATGATGGTAAATATGCACTTGGAAGAGTCCTGAAATATTTAGGTTGAAGAACTTCAGGTTGTTGATAAGTGACTGCTCGAGATGGTAGTGCTTGATGATTAATATGTGATTGACGAACTTGAGGTGATGAATATGGATTCTAGTGTCATGGTGATGCTTGAATATGATATTGTTGATGAGAACTAGCTGGTTGTGGTAACATTGAGTACTATTGGGAAGCTTGGGGTTTGATACAAGGTCTTCTAATAAGATTACTGCCCAGTTCCATAAGGAGAATTGTTGTAAGAGAACAATTGTTGATTTGCTAGTAACGCCATTGGTTCATGATACAATCCTTGAGACATATGAGATATTGACGCTTCGCGTGTTGTTGCTAGAAATCATAAATTTGATCCAGACTTGTCAAGTGTAAATCCCTTACCAACTTAACATCAGTAATATAACGGCTCCACTCTAGAGGAAAAGTATTAAAGACCTTAGTGTTGATTTGAAATTGTGCAATCGTCATGTTATGAATATTAGTTCATTCATCAATGTAGTAAATCGCTAATAAAAATCATAAATATTTTCCCCTGGAGTGTATATGAACCTATCAAAGAGATTATAAAGTTGACACTCACGTTCTTGTTTAGTGAGCGAAGTTTCTTGTAGCAATACAACCAAACGTTCCCATAATTCCTTCGCTATTTTATGATAACTTACTAATCGATGAATATTGGGTGGAAGAGCTTGAAGAATAGTTTGAAGAGCCTTTTCATCAATATCGACAATGAGTTGATTTGCTGGAGTTAATTCAAAAAATCCCATTGGTCGAGTCACACATTCCTCCGTAACGGTGCCCCAATCAAGTGGTCCTTATTCGATTGACTTGAGCATAAGTCTCCCATTAGGTCTACCGATAATATATGATTTCATTCGGCTCTGTCATGATTCAAATACCTCGTTGATTAGCATCGAAGGAAGGGTATCGGTACCCGAGATGATCGATAAATCTGAAGGCGATGACATTGTCGCCATTAAAGAATGAGAATTCATTTTAGATCAGTCTTTTTGAAAGATTGTCGTGTGATCGAGCAATGAAATAAAGTTGTAGTGTTTATTTTTATTGAAACAATACGGAGTTTTACTAATCGTAAAGAAACCGAGAAATAAATTCGCGGGATTTTACAAATCATCGATTAAACCATAATTATCCTAAATTCGTGTGCTGTTGTAGAAATCTTCAAAAATTGCTATATCCAAATTTTGCAATATTAAGCACAAATTTCACAATATTCAATCCTCTAAAATCTCGCAATAAGTGATGAAGAAATCTCGCGATAACCGTTTGACCCAAAATATCGCAATAAATCTATAGCAAACGCAATATTTCTTTGGAAAAATCTCGCAATAAACTCAACCAGAAATATCGCAATAAATGTATGGCAAAAAATCTCGCAATAAGATCAACCAGAAATCTCGCAATAAAGTTTGGTTGAATCTCGCAATGAATAATTTCGCAATGTTGAGATTTCTCAATAACCTGAATTTCGCAAAAAAACAATGCAAGAATCTCGCAATAACTCTGATAATTTCGCGAAAAAAGGTTAACTTCGCAATAATTGCGATAATAATTTCGCAAAAACGCAAAAAGTCGAGATTTAATCCAAAATCGAGCCAAACACCATTTTTTTTTATTTTGATCAAAACAAAAAATTCAAATCACTACCAGAACTATGTAGATGAATTTTTGAAAGATTTAGACCACAAAACACGATTTTTTTAGATCAAGGTAGTTGATCTTAAAAACTACACGAAAAATATAAAACCAAGAACAACACAAACCAAAACTCTGTTTTACCGCATGACTCTTGATACCAATTATAAAATATTGGTAATCTTAGATCTAGATCTAGGTTGATGATTTTCAAAAGAGAGAAAGTAGAGCGAAAAAGTAGAGAGAACTATGTGTTTAGTAAATGGAAAAGTGAACCAACCAACCCACACTCCATCAAAGGAGAGGGTTTATATACACAAGTCCATAACGTACTTGGGGCGACGACCAATGGACAAGCCCATGGTTCAGTTAAGTTATTGCTTGTTTTACTGTAATTAAACTACGAGCTAACAACGTTAATAATATTGTTGGAGTGACAGATACTTCTAATATACGTTAAAAACATATTTCCAATATTAACTTTGTCTCTAACACCCGCAAATTACATGCGCAACGGAAATACATAATTTAGGTACTAGGTAGTTATCATCACACACTAGTCATACAGAACGACTCAAAAGAGACGTTGAAAAGTTTACATTTATAAAATTGTACAACAACAAAGTCTAATTAGTTTCCCAACCTAAAAGTTACGATAGAGTGCGTTTAGGTCCCCACCGAATCTCAACCAAATATCCAAATTCTTACATTTTAAACAAAATAAAAATTAAATTGTTTAAATAACAAGGAGGAAGACATAATAGACCACAAAAGCCACACCAACTCTCCATAGCATGCTCCACCACATCCTAGCCTTGATTACCTGAAACACATGCTTAAAAGGGTCAACAAATAATGTTGAGCGAAATCGATAGGTTTTACAATCACATTTGAACATAAGAGTATAAAATTCATTCACGGTCATTTATAGAATTGTCGATCAAACAATCTATTATTCAAGGTTGTTATATTTAGAAAATAGCTAATAATTGTGTTTGAGCTCATGACACTGAGCCGTTAACTAATTAGTCACCCACGCCAAATGCCGACGTAACTTATATGAAACCATTTCTCCTCTATAGGCATTAGTTGCAATTAATCCTTATTTCTCATACAAAATATCAATATGTAGAGGGTACTCAATGTACAACTCTCGTGTCAAATTGGGTCGTCAACCCCGTAGTACCACAAATTGTATAAGCGGCTATTTCCAATTCACAAAAGAATTAGACAATAACTAACGGTTCATGAAATTAGGGACTTTTTGCAACTAGGTACTCAACATAATTCAAGGTATCATTCGGGTCCAACAATCATTCATGACTTATGTTCATTTTCATTTAAATAGCATGTATCCCCCTCGCGGGTAAAAATCATTTGAAATACGGTAGAAAGTGTGGCTATAGACTCACCTTATGTAGAAGTATTAGTCTAAGTAACGGATGACGATCATCGACGATGAGGATGCCCGGAAAATTCGATCACAACACCTAGCGAATAAACGCGAAATGAGTCAACTCATTTATATGCTATTAGGTACTGAATAATACTTAAATATAGTCAATTTTCAAAATTACAAACTACCGCCAAATTCAAACAAGTGATAGTTACTAGACTTGTACCATTTAACTAAGTAACTAAAAGTGTTGCTCATTTTATAATTATGCCGGTACTTACCAAAAGTACTGGCTGTTTTCCTATACTTAGACATCACCATAAATTATGATAAAATTTGTAAAATTCACTTATAACCTGTAGATAACCCATACTAAATCTCGTAAAAAGTTTTCACTTTTATGATTTTTTGCTCGATGCATTTCTAAACTTCAATTTTCGGACAGTTTTATACCTTTACCTTGTAAGACCTCTTTGACTCATTTAAAATGTACCACTTGCTAATTTGACTCCTAAGTCTAAAAATAGACTCAAAAACACAAGTTTATAGCTAAATAAAATCTCTCAACTTTTTTTAAAACTCTAGTTATAGTCCCCTAGATTTGACCTAAAATCGAACACAATTTCGGATTATGTCGACTTTCGTCTCCCAGTACACGAAATTTCAAACTAACTTAACTTTTGACTCGTTAGGAGTTAAAAGCTCTATCTTATATCAAAACGAAGCTTGAGAAAAGATCTACAACTACATATAATCCTTATAACCTTGACTTAGACTTAAGACTACTAAAAATGGCCTTAAACAATCTTTTTGAAAAAAGACATTTTAAAACTCACATCAAATCACTATTTCAACCATTTTCATCAACTCTTAGACCTATTACGACATCACATGAACAACCTAAAACATCCCTAACATCCTATATCACTTGTATGATCACTCATTCACAAAACCCTATTTTATAAATTAAACATGCAATGTATTTTGAGCATTCAAAAACATCATAAACATCATCATAAACATAAACCCATAACAATTTTAGATCAAAACCAAAATCAAACACCACCCCCTCTTTGGGTCGTGGGTTTCAAGAACAAAAACAAAAAACTTTTTGATTTAAGCTAATTAATCAATACCCCTTGTTTACAAACATCTAAATAAAACATGCATTCAAGAAAAATCAATCAAAACACATTTGTTCATAAGAAATAATTTTTTGGAGAAATTAAGTTCTTGCATGGTAAATTTTAATTAACAAGAAGACTCACAAGGATGAAATAGAAGGTGGTCTTTGATTACTTTCTTCCAAAACTCAAGAAAAAAAATCAAGTGGTGCCGGTGGTGTTGCTATGGCCGGCGGCTCAAGAGAGAAAGAAAGAGGAGAAATTTTTTTTTGAAATGAATTTGTGTGTTTGTTTTTCCTTCTCTCCTTTTTGGTAAAAATTAGAGGGACCCTTCTTTCAATTTTAGCATTCTTTTGGCCTCAAAATTAAACGACATGTTTTAAAGGCGGGAATCGACTTAGTAGTCAGTTTTGAAACTTTACGAGAGTCGGGGTCCGTCTCGGCTTTCTAAAACATATTCATACGTCTATACTCACACAAACTAAAGTAAGAACGGTTCCGAATCGACTTAACACGTAAGTAAAAATAAAAATCTCGAAAAATTAAATATCGACCAATCGATAATAAAATATAAATTTTGGGCATCCATCAGTATCGCGATCTCTATCGATTCTTCTTAAATCGTCACACATCAAAATTCAGTCTCGTTTATCGGTTTCAACTTAAACCGTCAAATAATTCCACGATAAAAATTTTCAAAAAATTTCAAAAATACGCTTAAAATAGGATAAAATAATGACATCGGTTTTGGGGGTGTTACATCTTCCCGTCCTTAAGAGAATGACATCCCATCGTTCGCCTCCTCTTATACTCACATTTCGCAACACTAGAACAAATGTGAGTACTTCTCCTTGAAGAAATCCTCACGCTCCCACGTGGATTCCGGTCTACGTCTAGAATTCCATCGTACCTTCACAATCGGAATCCTACTATGCTTCAGCTTCTTAACCTCTCGATCCATAATCTCCACTGGTTCTTCAATAAAATGCAACTTATCGTCAAGTTGTATCTCATCCAAAGGAATCACCAATTCTTGGTCTGCTAAGCACTTCTTCACGTTCGACACATGAAACGTGTTATGAATAGCACTAAGCTCAACTGGCAACTCCAATTTATAAGCAACCGGTCGAATTCATTTCACAATCTTTAATGGTCCAATATACCTCGGACTCAACTTTCCTCTCTTTCCAAAACGAATCACACCTTTCCATGGCGATTCCTTAGGCATAACCATGTCTCTAGTCTCAAATTCCAAAGGCTTCCTACGATTATATGCATAACTCTTCTGTCAGCTTCTTGCAGCAAATAATCGATTCTTGATTTGCACAATTTTTCAGTCGTCTCAAACACCATTTCAGGTACACTTAGTTGACTTTCCCCTACGTCGCTCCAACACACTGGAGATCTACACTTACGACCATACAACTCTTCAAACGGTGCAGCCTTAACACTCGCATGATAACTGTTGTTATATGAGAATTCCACTAAAGATAAATGACGTTCCCAACTACTACCAAAATCTATCACGCACGCTCGAAGCATGTCCTCCAACGTTTGTATAGTCCTTTCACTTTGGCCATCAGTTTTGGGATGATAAGCAGTACTCAAACTCAACTCGGTGCCTATAGCACGTTGAAGAGATCTCCAAAATTCCGAAGTAAACCGATTGTCACGATCCTAAATAATCGACAACGGCACTCCATGACGTCAAACAATCTCTTTCACATACACCTAGCGAACTTCCCAATACTATCCGTCTTCTTCATAGGCAAAAAGCGTGCAGATTTAGTCAATCTATCCACAATAACCCATATCATATCATAACCACTATTAGTTCTCGGTAAACCCGTGACGAAATCCATAGCGATCTTCTCCCACTTCCATTCAGGAATCTCAGTTTGAACCAATAATCTGGACGATCTCTTGTGTTCAGCCTTAACCTTCGCACAAGTCAAACACTTACTAACATAGAGAAATATCTGCCTTCATATTCGGCCACCAATACACCTTCTTCAAATCATGATACATCTTATCTGATCCAGGATGTATCGAATACTTCGTCTTATAAGATTCATTCATCACCAAATCTCGCACTCCTTGTGCTCCTTTCTTAGGTGGACACAAAGGTAACCAAATTCTATTATCAAAATATCTCATCCCATTCGACCTCACTTCAAACAACGGATTCATCAACCTTCCCAAGTTCTCCCTCTTAACATGCTTCCTCAACAAACCATTGGCTTGAGCTTTCAATATCAACTCGGTCAAGTCAACCTTTTTAGCCATCACCAAAGCCCTAACTCTCAAAGGCTTTTCTCTTTCCTTCCTACTAAACGCATCAACCACAACATTCTCTTTAGCAGGGTGGTAACGAATCTCGCAATCATAATCACTCAATAGCTCAACCCATCTCCTTTTACGCATATTCAACTCTTTCTGATCCAATATGTGTTGTAAACTCTTGTGGTCAGTAAACACCACACACTTGGTTCCATATAAATAATGTCTCCACAACTTTAAAGCAAAAACAACATGTCCAAGTTCCAAGTCATAAGTCGTATAGTTTTCTTAATGCTTTCTCAGTTGTCTTGATGCATAAGCGATCACCTTCTCGCGCTGCATCAATACCACTCCATAGCCCATGTGAGACGTGATGAGACTGCAATTATACATAGTCTCATCGTCCAAATCGGGCTTCAAACGCTTAAAATATCATAAAAATACCCCAAAATATGCTTGTGTTTCTTCATTGTGTATTTTAGGTACGGATATCGTGAATTCACCAAATGACTACAAGAATCAAGCAAAAAACGAACACGGGAAACAAAGCCGCACAAAGAACCGGACCCGAATCATGAATTTCCAAAGAAGTCCTTGAAGTTTTGAAGATTGTCAAGATTGGTCCTCCAACTATTGAAGACTTGTCATTTTATACCCTTTTACAACTCATAAATTACACTTGGGTCCCTAAAATGTCAAGAGAATACAAGTTTGTCCTTGAAGAATGCAAAAATATGCATAAATGGTCCTTTATACAAGTTTATAAATGCTTGTGCCATTTTTGACAACTTTGGTAATGTGTATGTCAAAGGAAATGGAAGAGATTTGTTTACAACTTGATATGCCTAGATATGGGAAGCCTAGGGACTAAACTGGCCAGACATATAAACTCCAACCACCAATCACCAACCACCACATCACCAGTCCCACCCGACGTCACTCCTGCCACATCACCCAAGTCAAACCCCCCCAATCAACTAACGTTAATACATATTAGTTTAAACTAATATATAATAACTTTTTTATTCCCTCCTAAACATTTCCTATATCAGTTAATCCCCTGTTAGCCTCAAAATATTGAGTCATACAAGAATGTTCGGTCATAGGTTTCTATTGTAATATTATTAGAACGTTGTAATAAGTAGTTAATTAGTCGTGGTTTACGGGCTTGGATTTAATCTAATTAAAGTCCAAACGTAAAGCCCGGCCCAATATATAGTCCATTAAAGCCCGCATGTGTGTGGACTATATATACTACCCTCCTAGCATGTTAGGAGGGTGGGTGATTCATTTTTCTCTCTTAATCTAATATTCTACAAGTTAATCCTCTCTACTTTCTCTCACTACTTTCTCTCTCTAGAAATCCATCTCTTTTCATCTATCTTCTATCTCTAATCATCTAAATTTATGGGACAACAATTGGTATCAATCGCCATGGGGTAGATACGTGATTGGATTTGATTCTCCTATTGTGTTCGTGAGTTTTTCTTAATTTTTTAAGCTCGAATCATCAAGTTTTTTTGTGTTTTTGTGGAGTTAGTGAGTAGACAAATCATCTACATAGGCGTGGTAGTGATTTGGGTTACTTTGATCGCTTAAAAACACGAAATTTGGTGGTGTTTGGCTTGATTTTTGGTGCCAAGTCACGTTTTTCTTAAGTGATCACCATTGTTCCTATTTTTTAGCACATCTGTTACAAATTCGCAATTGTCTACTAAATTGCGAAATTGTACTTCACTCAGGAATTGCGAAATTGTTTTCTACTGAATTACGAAATCTTGTAATTGACAAGAATTGCGAAATTGTCCTTTGACAAGAATTGCGGAATTGTCCTTTGACAAGTATTGCGGAATTGTATTTTGGGAGTATTGCGAATTTGAACACTCCGGATTGCGGAATCATCCCAAAGTTGCGAAATCTTGCCACCCATTGCGCATTTTTGAATATTGCGGATTTTGTACTTATTTAAGGGGATTGCGAATTTGTTGCATAATTGCGAAATTTGAGTTAATTGCGAATTCTTGTAATCTTTGCGGAATTATTCCAATTGCGAGTTTATACAAGAATTGCGGAATCCTGTCTTAATTGCGGATTTTGGTGCTTATTTGAACTTTCAGTGATTGCGAAATTGTGTAACTTTTGACTGAAGCATTTTTAGACTTAGCCACCATTTTAAAATTTATTTTTTCCTAGACCATTTTTAGGCCATTTAAGCTTCAATTTCAAATTTTGGCGATGCGAAAAAATTTTTGACCAAGAATTCAAACTTTCGGACCAAAATTCAAATTTTTAGGCCATTTTTAGGTTTTATTTTCCGTTAAAATTTTCATTTTTCAAAATTTTTCCATACTAGTTATTGGCTATTTCTAACTCGATTTCAAAATTTTGCATTTCAAAATTTTTTCGGTTTACCGTTTTGTCAGACTGAGGAATTTACTGTCGGGCTGAGAAAAAATCGGAATCTTCGGAATTGAAACCACAACCCAATCACACCATATCTACTTAAGATCCAAAGTCACTTCATCAACTGAGAAACCATCGTCATGGAAACGAGCAATGCGTGTTCAGACAGAGAAGAACGAGAGATGCAACTACAAGAACAAGTCCTTAAACAACGTTGTATGCAAGCTTTCAGTGATCTTAAAACGAATCTAAAACGTCTAGAAAGAGAGACCTTCTCGTACAATCCTTTGTATATGCGTGCTTTTCATTCCTTTTTCGGAAATGATCATCGCACGTTCACTTATGACTTAAGAGACCACTTGAAGAATCTTGAGAATGAATTACTCAACAAAAACCTTCATGAGACAAATTCCAAGAATGCCTTCAAAATACTCAGAACATTGTTTCAACCATTCTTTGCTTCACAGCTATTCAAGAATCCCAATTTTGAGTCAGAAGTTCGAGATGCAAATCAACACTTCAAAGACTACACTACAATGGAAGCACAATCATTCAGAGATTTGATATTTGGAAACATGGAATCAATTGAAAGGCTTTTGGATGAACGCCTACTTCATGCAAAAGACATGATCAAGAAGATGAATGACACAAGGCTGAAAATGAAAGAGTGCACGGTGGCAAAGATTCATGTAGTGGATACGAGTCCAGTCTCAACTGTAAGTAACAAGACAATATCTAGTAATGCAACTGACATCTGTAGAACAGGGAAAACAACGCATGGTGCGCAGAATGAACATAACAGCTCAGGGAAAGACAACAGCAGCTCTAACAAACAACACATCGACTCGGAGAATGTCATCAGTAATACACCTTCCTATGATAATGGTCCTGTTTACAATTCTGAGCCATTGGAAGAGGTACACAATGCTGAATTTAATGTGTTTGCCAATGCCAATACGCATGAGCATAGTGATCAAACAACAAACCTTATTGACACATGTATGACGGAAAAGGTTGATAGCAATACCACACTTAATTCATCAGACATGTGAAATAATGAGTTTAAGGATGATCAACATGCAAATGAGTATGATGATGAGGAGCGTGTCGCGCTTGCAAATTTAATTGCTAGTTTACAAAAAGATGTCAATGAAACTAGAAAGAGTCAAAAGCAATTAAAGAAGGCAAACACAGCGCTCACTCAAAACTTTGAAGAATGCAAAGCCGCTCTAATTAAATCTAATGAGACCCTTGAAAGTAATAGGGCTGAGCTTTTTCAAAAGACCAAAGAGCTTGAGGGGTACAAGGGCAGTACGTTACAAAGTCAAAAGGACGATTTTGAAAACAAATATAATACAACTCTTGAGTTATTAGCCAAAGAGAAGCGGCAATATAATGTTTTCTTAATGGATGAACGTGAAAAAACGTACCTTGCTAATACTAAAGTTAATGAACTTGAACAAAAGCTCTCTATGACTACTACTGATTCTGCTAAAATTCTTGAGGATAAGAAACATGAGATAGATGCGTTAAAACAAGACTTCAAAAGTAGATATGATAAAGAAACTGAAAAGGTAACGAAATTAGAAGCACAAGTCGAATTTTTGAAGAACATTGTTTATAAAACGCATGATTCTATTCAATCTGTGAGAATGCTGGCACCTCCTTCGATGTTTAAGGGTCAAGCCAGCTTTGCAAGTCCTGAGTACCTTGCCAAAGCTCAAGCTGCGAACCCGTGTCTTTATCTTGATGAAACTGAAAGGACAGATCTTGATTGCATGCCTGTTAGTGCCAATATTGAAGAGACTGCCCTTTGGGATGCTGATAGTCAACCACTTGTTAATAAGGAGTTTGTGAAACCATATAATTATGCTTATGAGAATAGTCTTTATGGCATGTTCAACAAACAAACTTAGAAAACTCGTGAGGAAGTGTTCCTAGAATGCAAACAAAAGAGAATTCAATGGAAGAAAGCATTTGCCCCTAAGAAATCTAATGTTTACAAATACATAAACTACCTCCCTCTAGATGAATCTAAAAGCAAGAGTAGGAAAACCTTAGATATTCTTAAACACCACATAGATAATGTTAAATCTATTGTCGAAAGAGATTGGGCAACACGTGAAAATGCTGAGTGGACACGTCCGATTCCTCAAGATATTACCTTGCTTGTGAAAGAACTCTTATATCCAAACACGACATTGATTAAAGAAACTGTCCTTCAACTTGAGGAGTTCATTCGGACTGAAATGTTTGATGACTTAAAATATGTTGAATCTCTTGAGAAACACATTGATGATCTTCAAATGGAGAAGTCTGATTTCTCAGATGAATATGATTTACTCTTGCAAGAATGCGTTTCTAAAGATGTTATGTATGCTTATTTTACATCTTGTGCTGATATTGATGAATATTCTGAAGTTGCATGCCAATATCTTGATAAGAGCAAAGAATGTGAACGTCTTGAAATTGAGCTTTCGAAACGTAAAGAAAATGTTGACAAAAAGGCTTTTGAGTTACTTCAACACAAAACTGATTTCCTTCAAAAACATTGTCATTCTCTTGAACTTGCTTTGCAAAAAGACGTTGGTAGTTTTCCACATGATAATAAATTGCAAGAAAAACTTTCCCAAACGTTTCGAGAAATGAATGAACAGAATTTGGAAATTAAAGGGTTGAAAGCTCAGTTACAAGACAGAGACAGAGCGATAGCAGAGTTGCAGAAACTCGTTGCTAAAATGGGTGGGAAAATCGTAGAACCTAAAGTTGTGAAACCTGTTGTTCGACAACCCAATGCCTACAAGGATCCAAAGCCGTCTATCTTAGGAAAACGGACTCCATTCTCCAATTCTTCTCATATGAAATCTAGGTTACCCCCTAAGACTGATATGCAACCAAGTGTTCCAAAACCATCCATATCATCCTATGTTCCTCCATTTAGAAAGCATACTGTTGCTAAACCCAACCATGTGAATGCACCTAGCACTTCCAGGACTCCTCCAAAACGTGTGACATTCACGTCCACAAAGGAATCTGTAGGTTCACATGACCTCGTTCATACCCACAACCTAGAGGATGCGAAACAAAAAGGGAAGATTCAGAAAGACAAACCAGTGTATGAAAAACCTAGTTCACCAAATCCCGCTAGAGTTCTACACACTCCTAATGGTAGTCAACCAAAACCTAGGATCCCTCTTCAGCAATCTAGGAATTGGAAACCATCCATGAATAGTAGTGTTTCAAACACTACGCCTGAACAATTTGGAAAACAAAGGAATACAAGTACTTTCGTGAATCCCAAATTCCCTATATGTCCCACTTGCAAAAAGGGCATTGACAATGGAAATCATGACCATTGCATTTTGCAATACCTCTATGAGGTCAAATCTCGTTCCTTTGAACGGAGATCGAATACAGAATCCCATAAGACAACAAGGAGATACAAACCCGTCGTAAAGAAAAGCAACCACACCAAATCTGAAACGTGGATTCAAAAAGGACATAGTTTCTCTCCAAAGAAGCCTTCGGCTGTGCAAGAGAAAGCTACTCCTAAATCTAGTCTTCAGTGGAAACCAACGGGTCGGATCTTCACAGAAGTTGGTCTTAAGTGGATTCCAATAGAGAAGAGTGATGACACCTGCACCAGCACTAATGTTACTGTTCTACACGCTGAAAAGGAATTTGTTACTCCTAATTCTAGTATTTGTGCAAATTCTTCTTCTGTGATTGCAGGTACAGCAGCGGATTCTGAACCCACTTCTCCTTCTTCAAAGGTTTCCAATTCTGTACATTCGATATCACCTTCTTCTGATGTACAAAAGTCTATTTTGGATTATTTTCGAAAAATTTGAGAAAACACAAAAATATAATAAAATGTAAATATCCATAGAAAAACAAAATAAAAAATGGAAAAACTTTCAAAAGACCAAAAATATTCTTTTCGACATGTCTTTCACTATCGATAATATGGACGTGCCTAGAAATGTCGCTCAATAACGACATGGGTGTGTACATAAAGCTCGAATGAAAGTTGTAAATATTTTTCAAAACATGTCATTTCTTCTTTTAATAAAGGAAATTGTCTATTTTGGACAAATATTTCCAAACAACGGGTAGAGCAATCTATCACGGGTTGAGCTTGTCACAAAACATTCAACGTTTTGAGCTCAACACAATGGCTTGTAATCACTTTCAGATTGCAGCCCGGAACTATATTCACGGGGGAGTGTACGATTTCGTGCTCTTACCCTTAGCAAAAGAAGTTAATTCTTCTTACAATTGAGTGGATTCGTCAAGACATTCAAAGTCTATGAACTCAAGTTTATGCTTTAGAAAAACCTTTCGACAAAAAGAATTGATTTTTTAAAAAGCGTTGAACACAATTTTTTCAAGAATTTTTCAATGATATTCAAAATCTTTCAAAAATTGTGTGTTCAACAACTCCCATCCTCAAAAAGCAAAATGTGGATCATATCCTCATAATGACAATTCAATTGGATCAATTTTTGAGGGGGAGCATTTTAACTTCATGCAAAAGTTTAACACATCTTTCTCCCGGAGATTTTTCAAGAGGATTTTTCAAAATATATTTTAATCAAATTTGGTATCTCTAATATCAAAAGATTTTATATATTAGAGATAGGGGGAGAAAATGTGATTAAAATGAGATCTATAGACTCAAGCACGTTAACTCTTACCCACATGTGCAAAATGTTTACTTAAATTCTTTCGCATTTAAATGCACATGTGAAGGGGGAGTTTTTCTGAAACGACAAAACTAGCAAGGTGTTAAATTTTTTTCACACACTTTGTTAGAATTTAAAGTGGTTTTCATGGTTACGATCAAATACCCACAACATCTTTAATTCACGACGTTATTGGTGTCAAAAGGGTGGTTAGGTTTAAGTCCTATGATCCAACCAGAACCGGAGGGATCTTCCCAGGGACAATCCAATAGATTATTAGAAGTCCTTAGGAAAGATGGAGTAGAATGTGAACGTAACTGAATGCCGACTAAGTATTGATGATAGCACTGGAACAATCACAACAAGGTGCTATTAATGATGTCTTGGTAAGCATTGAAGGGGTTGAAGAATGAAAAAGAAATGTAAGGATAAAGGGTCTAAAGAAAGAAGCCCTCCATACAATTTAGGCAGAAACCGGGTCAACTCATCATGAAGAAAAACTCATCATGGACCCAGTGATGTGAAGCACAACCCTTTTCTAGCTACTCAGGCTTCTCTCAAAAGAAGTTTGTTTTATTGTAACGGAGATCAACACGACTTCTATTGACTTTCTCACTCCGAGATAGTTGATATTGAATAGGTGGCATCTGCTCCAGCCTCCGACCACTAAAAGTGCACAAATAGAGTCTAGAGCAAAGAGATCAATGAAATCTCGTTAGGACACACAGATGAAGATCAAGAGAGTCCTACGCTATATCCTTGCGATATTGCTAGAACACTCAGAGTGATACTACTTAGTATTCACAATGATGAGTGGAAATCCTTCCAGTGTTAACGTCAAACAACACTGCGGTAGGTCCTATGCAAGATTCTTTATGAATTGAACATATGTAAAACTGAAAAGCAACAGTGGTTTGATTCTGAATTGATTCAAACTCGTTTCAGGTTTCTACGCAATATTTTTATGGTCTTGCCAGAACATTCAGAGTGATATTCATTAATATATTCACAGTGACGAATGGAAATCCTTCTAGCGTCAACCTCAAACAGCGCTACGGTAGGTGACTTGTGAGATTCTTATGAATCAAACTTGTGTCAACTGGAAAGCAACAATGGTAAGATTCTTTACAAATCAAACTTGTTCCAGGAATTTGAATTGACGACTTTAATCAAGCGGATATCTATCTAATTGATTCACTCTTTATGTTCGCAGTCTTGCTTTGAGACGGTCGAGTAAAGAGAATGGCTAGTACAGCCGCGAAACCCTGTCAAGGAGATTCTTAATTGAATCTACCTGATCACAGGTACGATATTTAATATCGTGTAACGGTCTTCACCGACCGGAGGTAAAACGCTACCGATTTAGGATGAATGTCAAAGCCATTCAGTCCGTGTTATGTTTTGTCTCGAGAAGGTGGCGTCACGGTGTACTCAGCTAAGTCAAAGATTCAAAATCACATGTTCATGCCCAAAGACTTATTCAACAATCAATAGTGTGAGCATGTGGATAAAGACAAAAGATTGCAAGATGGCAAAGACGAGTCAAGAATGATTTGAAGATCTCAAGCTTAAAGGCAAAGTCGAAAGACAACGACAAAGGCTCAAAGATCATAGCATGAAGGAACAAAACTACTGTTACACGTTCAAGACTCATTTATGATGAAATTTCATAAATCTCCATTGGAATCCAAATATAAAAGAGGATGACCTCACATTGGGGGAGATTGTTAGCCTCAAAATATTGAGTCAAACAAGAATGTTCGGTCATAGGTTTCTATTGTAATATTATTAGAACGTTGTAATAAGTAGTTAATTAGTCGTGGTTTACGGGCTTGGATTTAATCTAATTAAAGTCTAAACGTAAAGCCCGGCCCAATATATAGTCCATTAAAGCCCGCATGTGGGTGGACTATATATACTACCCTCCTAGCATGTTAGGAGGGTGGGTGATTCATTTTTTCTCTTAATCTAATATTCTACAAGTTAATCCTCTCTACTTTCTCTCACTACCTTCTCTCTTTAGAAATCCATCTCTTTTCATCTATCTTCTATCTCTAATCATCTAAATATATGGGACAACATCCCCTAAACCCCCAGTACAAGAACAATATAAACCCTAATCCCTAGCTTCCAATTAACCTAAAATTAGAGAACCAATTCTTCCAGAACCCCGATTAAGCTTAACAACAACCTATCCCAACCACAAAAACACAACCCTGTGACCATAGTGGGCCCCCACGTGGCACCCCTGCTGCAAAATTCCAAGATAATACAACAAAATCAAAGGCCAGCATCAACTGCGTGCCCCCAAAGGAATTATGATCGACTCAGATTCATTCTAGACAGCCTGGAACCTCACAAGACCTCTGCATCTTCACATGGGACACAAGACCAAAATTTGAAAATCTGTTGACCAAGGGGCAGAATTGGAATAGAGTGTATTAGGGTTTCTCTTTTCTTTATTTTCTAGAATTTTCCATGTCGTACTATATAAAGAGACGACCTGTGTCTCTTTATCTCTGTTCCAGAATATCTTTGTAAAGTTTTATTAATTAACGAAAATGAAGTTTAATCTTTTGTAAGAAACCTGAGTTCCATTTTTACTGCTTAGTTAGTTAAAATTTCATTTTATGCAAATTAATTTAAAGGTTTCAAAAGTTTTCAGTCTGTAAATCATTTTCAGAAAAATTCGTTTTCTTGAAGTTTTGACAAAAGTTTTCATAGCTTGAATCGAAGGATTAACTGAAGTGAAAGTGGATGTTAGTTGTTGGGTTAAGAATATGATAAGTTGTTGTTAAGTTTTTTTTCCTAGTTTCAAAAGAGGTATTTCAAAAATCTGGTTCCAAAATCTTCTTTTTCTTGTTTGAGCTTACTGTTTAAAAAGCCTTACCCAAAAGCTGCTTGACAATAACTTTTGGTGAAGGATTTTAGACTTGCATCTTCTTTGTTTAAGTGGTGTTTGTGCAGGAACAAGGAGTACAACAAGACCATTCCATTTTTCATTTCATTATTTCCTTTTGAAGATATTCACTCCCTAGGTCCCTTGTGGATTCTACCAACAGGGATCTCTACTTATTTTAACAAGATCTCAAAAGCCTAAGAAGACCTTTGGAAGGCCTCAGCCTAAGGTAATGATGAGACTTCTTTTATACATAGTCTCATCATCCAAAAAGGGCTTTAAATGCATTAAATATCATGAAAATGCCAAATCTATGATTTTCCAAGAAAAACCCTTGAAGATTTGAAGATTATGCAAGAAGGGTCCTCCAATATTCAAGAATTGACACTTTAAACCCTTGTATATTCATAATTACAAGATTGGTCCTTAAAGTTTGTCAAATTTACATAAGGGCCCTCAACTTTGAAGAATTGGCAAGAATGGTCCCTCAACAATCAAGACTTGTCAATATTAGTCATCCAAAAAGTCAACCATACAAGTCAAGACCATTATCTATGAAGAAAATGCCAAATCAACCCTTCAAGAATCAACTTTGGAAAAGTATTCGGGGCAAAAGTGTAAAAAGTGAAACTTCAAATACAAAGGAAAACGGATTTTGGTTATTTAAACTTCAAATGAAAGAAAGAAAGAAAGTGAAGGACTGAAATGGGCAGACAACCATACTTACCTTAACCAACCAGCCTTCTACACGTGTCCCACTCACTAAAACAACCAATCAGAATCTACCTTTTGGCCACCTCATTTCCCACTCACAACTAACTTAAACTAATATGTGATTAGTTTATTAACTTGGCGCCTACCATCTTTTTAAAAACAAAAACTGGATTAAAAAAAGTACTATTCACGTGATGAACACAATTGTGTTTTCCCTAATTACTTGTAATTAGGCGCCAATATTATCCAGATTTATGATTAAGGGGCCCTTAATCATAACCCAACTCATAACTTGGACACCTGACCAACCAAATACCCCACATGAGATTCCCCTGCTACAAAGGTTGAAGATACTGCAAAAAACCACAAGCCATCCAACGTCCCACAAACCTGCTTTAATCCTAACCTCAATATGGACCCTTTGATCAATTGGTTACACTTTTTCACCTCAACATACAACCAAAAGTCCTCACATGATCAAGCATTTTCAAAATCCATAAGGGAATATCTGGAAACTCACCAACTAGGGTTTACGTTTTTTATTCAGCATTTAGGGTTTCTTGTAGCCTATATAAGGCATTAGCATCACAACATTGTAGTTTACTCTTGATTTTTTCCTAGTTCACATTTTTGTAAATCCTTACTCTTGATTAATGAGAAGTGTTAGAATTTTGTGAAGAAAAGTCAAGTGCCAATTTTTATATTTGCTTGTTTATGTTTAATGTTTGCTAAAACTGAATCTCAAAATGTTTTCTTAAGCTTTGTGCAAGAAATTGCTCAAAGTTCTTAAATCTTGATATTTTGCCAAGACCTTGGTACACCTTGGAATTCTTGGGCTATAAGTGGATCATCGCATCCTGATATTGTGATATCAAGGTGTTGTGAGGCTTATAACTTGGGGATAATCAAGTGTGGGGTACAAGGGTTGCATTAATCAATGATTTGTCACCTTTTTGATTAATATTTGTGCTTCTAACTTTGTTCCATCTTAGCAGCTTGATATTGGAAGCTTGTGCTTGTTCTTGCTAGCACATAAGCTCAAACACACGTGGGTGTGTATGTACATCCATGAGATTTGAACCCTTAATCTCACAATCTATAAAAAATTTGGATATTTATGATCTTTTAGTTCTGCTTGTGTATGTGTTGTTCTTGGGCTCCAAATCTTGTTGTTTATGTTTATGTTTGATGTTTTGATGCTTATGTATGCATGTGCTAACCTAATTCCAACTTTTGGAAAATCTTGTTTTGAAATTATAAAGGGGTGTTTGGGTCAACTGCATATTGAAGTTATAGAGTTATTGGTTAAGTGTTTGCTATTGTATGTTGCTTGGTCTTGTTTAAGAAGTGTAATAGAGTGAATATCTGCAAGTTGTATGCTTTTGAACACCTAAATCAAACATATGCTTATAAAATCTTGATTAAGTGATATTTTGGACTGTGATTATGTGCACACCTAGTTCTAGGCTTATACTTACGATAAAAAGTGATAAATCATACCCAACATAACCTTTTAAGAAGATCTAAGTGTTTGAATTTGGCTGTGTGGTCAAGTATATCAACAAGTGTTTATGAATGCATGTTCTTAGTTCATCAGTAACTTTTATTTGCTTGAATCTTGATTTAGACTTTGAATCAATGCATGAAACCTGTTAGAATTTGTTCATTTGAATTTATTATAGCTTGTGTATGCATTTGGTGAAGTTTGGCTGGCTGATTTTTGCTAAAACTACTTATTGAGTGAAATCTGCTTATTGTTCATGTTTGTGACAGATCTGGTGATGTTTTGATTAATCTGTGCTAATTGGCTGTTTGTAATTGTGTTTTTGTGATTATTATTGACTCCTTATGATTAACTGATCATTTGGGTGCCTTTGCTTAACTTGAATCCACAAAAAAGTCACTAAAGACAAAAAGTCAATTAAGTCAAGCAGTGGAAACTTTTCCCACTGCTCAGACTCAAAAACTAGCCCCTGCTAGTGTTAATCATCATTCAGCTTATGGTGAATAGATACTTGCCTTGCCAAACCTTCACGCTTTTAAAAGTTTATCTTTTTGTTTATCGTTTTGTTGCAAAATAAGGCTAAAAATGGCCAAATTTTAAAAAAAAAAATTCTCATGTTTTATAAGTGTTTGAAGACACGAATGTAGATTTTTCGATGGCGAGAATAAGAATAATTTTTAACTCGACCGTGCGTGTTGAGCACTTAGCTTTGATTCCTTAACTTTATATTAGGCTAAGTCTCTTAAATGAGGACGAGAAATGATAGAGTTAATTATAAGTTACTATGCTAAACGTAGAATACTCGTATTCTTTCAAAAACTAATGTGTTCTCGTTGTTTCCTTATTCTCCCCTCGCTTGTAAATATTTTTTGCTTAATAGATATTGACTTTGCGGTTTATTCTTGATTGTTGGTTTCTAGTCTTTTCTAGTAGCTTCCATGTAATAAAATTGGGAAGACATTAAGGTATCGCCAGCGTCACGGTTTTGAAGTATTGGCAACCCGAATAATCGAAAGCTTCAACCAATAATAAGATTTCAAGTGCTAACCTAAATGAAGCAAACAATTTGAAGCTCACAAGGCCGAAAAATCTATGCAAAATTGAAAGTGAATCAAGCCTTAATCTTTGAAGCTTTAAAGATCCAAAATTCTCTTTTAGCATGAGGATATACGTCTTTGGCCAAAATAAACACCTCATGGCGAGGTTAAATAAAAGGCAAGGCAAGACCGAAGTCATAATAAAAGCTTCATGGCGAAGTTGAATAAAAGATGGAGGTAAACCTATGATAATAAGGCCCTTCCGTTAGGGGGCGTATAAAAGTCTTGGTAATAAGTCTCATGTTCAAAACCGTTATAAAACCGTGTTTATCGATCCTTCTTGTTGAATTAATTTTTTGACATCGTTGTCTATTAGGAGGGGTTATTAATTCGATGGTCTTGGTTACACCGTTAGGACTCTATTTTTAGACCTAAATCTCTATCATCGCATAAGTCAAACAATGTATCCTCGTGAAACATTCAAGACAAAATAAAATATAAGAGATACAAATTAGGAAAATGGGAGGATAAGTACGTGATTAGGGTATATGAGTAGTGTTAGCATTACTAACTTATAATGACAATGATCTCATTGCACGCTTAGCATGGAATTGGTGTGAATATCGAGGACGACAAAATTATTTCTAACGAAGCATTCACGTGTTCTTATTCTATGAACCTCAACGTCCCATTTTGCGATGAAAATCATACATTATGTCTAAAACGCAACTAGAAGTAATGTAGTAGTAGTTTAGCTAGTTTATCATTCAATAAAAGTAAATAAAAATGAATTTTGGAGGTGCTATGATACTTTATTCTAGCATTGCGTGAGGGCACGATAATGGTTTAGTATGGGGGAGTGATGAGACTGCTTTTATACATAGTCTCATCATCCAAAAAGGGCTTTAAATGCATTAAATATCATGAAAATGCCAAATATATGTTTGTGTTTCTTACTTGTGTATTTTAGGTACGGATACTGAGAAAATGACAAAAGATCACAAGAAACATGCAAAAACGAACACGGGAAACGAAGCCGCACAAAGAACCAAGCCCTAATGAAGATTTTCCAAGAAAAACCCTTGATGATTTGAAGATTATGCAAGAAGGGTCCTCCAATATTGAAGAATTGACACTTTAAACCCTTGTATATTCATAATTACAAGATTGGTCCTTAAAGTTTGTCAAATTTACAAAAAGGGTCCTCCACTTTGAAGAATTGGCAAGAATGGTCCCTCAACAATCATGACTTATCAATATTAGTCCTCCAAAAAGTCAACCATACAAGTCAAGACCATTATCTATGAAGAAAATGCCAAATCATCCCTTCAAGAATCAACAAATGGCAAGAAATACCCTTGAAAATACTTTGGAAAAGTATTTGGGGCAAAAGTGCGAAAAGTGAAACTTCAAATACAAAGGAAAATGGATTTTGGTTATTTAAACTTCAAATGAAAGAAAGAAAGTGAAGGACTGAAATGGGCAGACAACCATACTTACCTTAACCAACAAGCCTTCTACACGTGTCCCACTCACAAAAACAACCAATCAGAATCCACCTTTTGGCCACCTCATTTCCCAGTCACAACTAACTTAAACTAATCTGTGAATAGTTTATTAACTTGGCGCCTAACATCTTTTTAAAAACCAAAACTGTATTAAACAAAGCATTATTCACGTGATGAACACAATTGGGTTTTCCCTAATTACTTGTAATTAGGCCCCAATATTATCCAGATTTATGATTAAGGGACCCTTAATCATAACCCAAATCATAACTTGGACACCTCACCAACCAAGAACCCCACATGAGATTCCCCTGCTATAAAGGTTGAAGATACTGCCAAAAACCACCAGCCATCCAACGTCCCACAAACCTGCTTTAATCCTAAGCTCAATATGGACCCTTTGATCAACTGGTTACACTTTTTTACCTCAACATACAGCCAAAAGTCCTCACATGATCAAGCATTTTCAAAATCCACAAGGGCATATCTGGAAACTCACCAACTAGGGTTTACATTTTTTATTCAGCATTTAGGATTTCTTGTAGCCTATATAAGGCATTAGCATCACAACATTGTAGTTTGCTCTTGAATTTTTCCTAGTTCACATTTCTGTAAATCCTTACTCTTGATTAATGATAAGTGTTTGAATTTTGTGAAGAAAATTCAAGTGCCAATCTTTATATTTGCTTGTTTATGTTTAATGTTTGCTAAAACTGAATCTCAAAACGTTTTCTTAAGCTTTGTGCAAGAAATTGCTCAAAGTTCTTAAATCTTGATATTTTGCTAAGACCTTCGTACACCTTGGAATTCTTGGGCTAGAAGTGGATCAGAGCATCCTGATATTATGATATCAAGGTGTTGTGAGGCTTATAACTTGGGGATAATCAAGTGTGGGTACAAGGGTTGCATTAATCAAGGACTTGTTACCTTTTTGATTAATATTTGTGCTTCTAACTTTGTTCCATCTTAGCAGCTTGATATTGGAAGCTGGTGCTTGTTCTTGCTAGCACATAAGCTCAAACATACGTGGGTGTGTATGTAAATCCATGAGGTTTGAACCCTTAATCTCAAAATCTATCAAAAATTTGGATATTTGTGATCTTTTAGTTCTGCTTGTGTATATGTTGTTCTTGGGCTCCAAATCTTGTTGTTTTCGTTTATGTTTGATGTTTTGATGCTTATGTATGCATGTGCTAACCTAATTCCAACATTTGATTAGAAAATCTTGTTTTGAAATTATAAAGGGGTGTTTGGGTCAACTGCATATTGAAGTTATAGAGTTATTGGTTAAGTGTTTGCTATTGTATGTTGCTTGTTCTTGTTTAAGAAGTGTAATAGAGTGAATATCTGCAAGTTGTATGCTTTTGAACACCTAAATCAAACATATGCTTATAAAAACTTGATTAAGTGATATTTTGGACTGTGATTTGGTGCACACCTAGTTCTAGGTTTAGACTTAGGATAAAAAGTGATAAATCATACCCAACATAACCTGTTAAGAAGATCTAAGTGTTTGAATTTTGTTGTGTGGTCAAGTATATCAGCAAGTGTTTATGGCATGTTCTTAGTTCATCAGTAACTTTTATATGCTTGAATCTTGATCTAGACTTTGAATCAATGCATGAAACCTGTTAGAATTTGTTCATTTGAATTTATTATAGCTTGTGTATGCATTTGGTGAAGTTTGGCTGGCTGGTTTTTTGCTAAAACTGCTTATTGAGTGAAATCTGCTTATTGTTTATGTCTGTGATAGGTCTGGTGATGTTTTGATTAATCTGTGCTAATTGGCTGTTTGTAATTGTGTTTTTGTGATTGTTATTGACTCCATATGATTAACTGATCATTTGGGTGCCTTCGCTTAACTTGAATCCACAAAAAGTCACTAAAGACAAAAAGTCAATTAAGTCAAGCAGTGGAAACTTTTCCCACTACTCAGACTCCAAAACTAGCCCCTGCTAGTGTTAATCATCATTTAGCTTATGGTGAATAGATACTTGCCTTGCCAAACCTTTACGCTTTCTAAAGTTTATCTTTTTGTTTATCTTTTTGTTGCAAAATAAGGCTAAAAATGGCTAAATTTTAAAAAAAAATTCTCATGTTTTATAAGTGTTTAAAGATACGAATGTAGATTTTCCGATGGCGAGAATAAGAGTAAGTTTTTGACTCGACCGTGCGTGTTGAGCACTTACCTTTGATTCCTTAACTTTATATTAGGCTAAGTATCTTAAATGAGGACGAGAAATGATAGAGTTAATTATAAGTTACTATGCTAAACGTAGAATACTCGTATTCTTTCAAAAACTCATGTGTTCTCGTTGTTTGCTTATTCTCCCCTCGCTTGTAAATATTTTTTTCTTAATAAATATTGACTTTGCGGTTTAGTCTTGATTGTTGGTTTCTAGTCTTTTCTAGTAGCTTCCATGTAATTAAATTGGGAAGACATTAAGGTATCGCCAGTAATAAGTGTGAAAACACTTATCCTTTTACCACTTATTTCCAATAATAACAAGACCAAAACGTGTAATTTATGTCGAAAAGTCGGAATTATGCGTGGTTTGTGTTTTTATTGTGTTTTAGGACCAAAAGATTAAAAAGGAAGAAAACACGGGCTTTCATAGGCTTTTATCGAAGAAAACGAGAAAAGACGAAGTCAAAAGATCAAGAGTGCAAAAAGAACGGAAGTCGAAGGCCTATTCTGAAGATTTATAGAGGAAAAAGTCTAAAGACGGAAGTTTAATGAAGTCGAAGAACTCAAGTCTACTAAAAGAAGAAAATTATCAAGACAAGTTCAAATCCCGAGACGACTCGAGAAAAGACAAAGAATTAAATCGAGTCGAGAAGACGTGAAGAAAGAAAGAAAAGGCAACACATGCACTCCTTCCTATTTTTCCCTATAAATACCCTCCTAATACACCTTAGGAGGGTAGTTAGTTTTTAGTAGTTAGTTTCATTTTTCACTTTTCTTTCTAGTTTTAGAGAGAGAAAGTTCTCAACTTTCTCTAACTAAGTTTTCATCTTCTCTTTCTTTTAATCTTTCAAGATTAAACCTTTTGTATTGTTGATTTCATTAATCAAGTTTAAGTTTAAGCTTTTAGTCTTTCATCTCTTTCTACCTTTCTTGATTTTTAGATTGATTTTGGTGCGAAATACTTTAAATCCGTGTTGATCTTGATGTTTTCGTGCTTAAAAAGTTAATCTTTTTATTCCTACTTAAGTTTTCATACGAATAAGCTTTAAGATCTTTGTGCTTATTGGCTTATTTGTATGTTTAGCTTATTTGCTTTTTAAAAGTTTTCTTAAAAAGTTCATCTTTTTATAGTTTGATTTATAAGATTGCTTATCTTAAGTTGAAAAAGTTCTTATTTGTGCTTATTTAGTATATTTCACTTTTGATTCGTGCAAGTCTTGGTGTGAGCTTATCAAATTAGCTTATTACTAGCTTTATTTCGAATCCCATATTAATCGGAAAGGGTAAAACCCTTTCCGATTTGGCTTTCCGATCATCACCCTCTTTCCGATCTCCAAATCGGAAAAGGGTTTATTGTATTCCGATTTGCAGCCATTATTCCGATCAATAGATCGGATTAGGGTCTTACCCATTCCGATTTGAGCACCTCCCTATTTCGATCACCTAATCGGATTAGGGTTTATATCATTCCGATTGGGTGTTTTGCAATACATTTCGATTTGACTCAAGTTAATACATTCTGATTGGCTTATTTTCGATTATTCCGACCACCTTCTTATTCCCATATTCCGATTGCAGCAGTATTCCGAAGAGGGTGTTATTTGTTATTCCGACCAGACTATTCCGATCATCATATTCCGACGGGATTCTGACCAGGGGTTCCGACGGACTTAATTTCTTGTTTTTTCAAAGTTTTCAAGCGTTAGATTTATTAAGTGTTCAAGCATTTTTCTAATCTTTTCTTTAAGTTTTCAAGCATTTATTTTTAACTCGTTATTTTAGTTTAATCTTTAAACTTCTACTTTACTCAACGACATTTAAATTTATTTGCTATTAGTTTAAAATAGATAATCAACCAAATTATTTTCTTGTTCACCAAAAGACAATTGAGTCGCACTTTAGACTGGAAATCAATTCGAAAAGATCGGACGATAAGATTTTTTACTCGGTTGCAAAAACCGTGTATTAAATGGCACCGCTGCCGGCTCTTTTCGTTAAGATTAACGGTTTCTAGTGAGAGACGCATTGAATTTTGGGATCCGTTCTTTTAACGTTATTTTCCTTGCTTCAAAAATTTTCAAAAACCATAAAAAAGTATAAAATTCTTCAAAAAAATACAAAAACATTGAAAACTCATAAAATCATAAAAGCAATTCTTTTCCAAAGGTTTGCACCAAAAAGATTATATAGATATTCTCTCTGTGTATATTTTTCTTCTGCAGGTGTATGCGTACTAGATCTTCGAACTATTCTGAACCCGAGACTCGTGAAGATCTAGATATGGCTGGTGTTCATAAAAACAATAATAACCCACCTCTACCCAATTTGAATAACAATAACAACTACAACAACAACAACAATGTCCCCCTACCTGATTTACGAACAATGGAGGAATTGTGTCAACCCACCATGAACGGACGCGGAGGCCCGATTGCGCCGATGCACATCACGGCTCAGGAGTTTTCGTTGAAGCATCACATGATCCAACAAGTGCAAACTAACCTATTTCGCGGAATTCCGGATGATGATGCCAACAAACACCTCGACCAATTCGTTACCATCACCCAAAGCATGAAGTCACCAAGTGTTTCTATGGATGAACTTCGCCTTCAACTATTTCCCCAATCGCTTTCTCACCATGCCGAAAAATGGTTTGACCGTCTCCCAAAGAATTCTATTCATACTTGCAATGACATGACTCAACGCTTTTTGTCGCGCTACTTCCCACCATCCATGGTCACAAGCCTTCGTAACCAAATTAGCGGATTCATGCAAGACAATGATGAATCGCTCTTTGATGCTTGGGAACGATACAATGATTTGATCGACCGTTGTACAAATCATAACATGCTCCCCGTCACTCTCATTGATACTTTCTACAATGGTCTCACTTTTCGTGATCGTGACACGATCAACGCCGCCGCCGGTGGTACTTTTATGAAAAGGAGACCGGAGGAGTGTAGAGAGTTGATTGAAAACATGACTACTCACCACAAGAATTGGGATTCATCCGCATCCTCAAGATCTAACTCGAGAGTCAATGTTTCTTCTACTACTTCCAATCCCGAGATAACCGAACTTACCCAACAAATCGCAGAGATGAACAAGAATTTCATGAGCATGGCCACAAACCACTTTCAACAAGCTAAAGCCGTTTCTATTTCTTGTGACACATGTGGTGGTCCTCATTCTTATAATGATTGTCCTTCCACTCAAGGAAATTTTTGTGAAAACGTTAACGCTGCATACGGTACTTATCCCACGGGAGGCTATCAAGCTCGTCCTCAAGGAGACCGTAGCTTGCTAAGTTATCGTTCAAACAACTATCTTGCTCCACCCGGTTTCCCTCCTCCAAACCAAAACCAACAACAAAGCTATAACCGAAACAACCAATCCCAATCTCGTGCTACCAATCAATATCAATCCCAAAGAAACCCATACCCAACTCAAGGAAATTCTCAAGTTTACCAAGCTCCACCTCTCAATGAACCGATGGCATTGAATCCAGACGTCGAGACGTTCATGAAGACTAATAGAGAGATGGTGACGAATCTTCAGAGTCAATTCGTCAACTTGAAGGGAGAAATGGTGAAACAAGGGAACGATATTCGAGCCGAGCTAAGGAATGACATGGCAAAACAAAGCAATGAGATTCGTGCAGACATGAGAGACTCTTTCAGCACTCATGCGCTTAACATACGTGATATGATCGGTTCGCTCTTCCAAGGTAATCAACCCTCTTCTTCGGGTACTCTTCCGAGTAACACCGTTGCGAACCCAAGAGGGGAGATGAAAGCAATCACCACTCGTAGTGGAAAAGGTTATACGGAACCCGAGCTTCCTACACCTCCACCCGTGATTGTGAACAAGGAAAAAGAGCAACTTTCCTCACCTCCTTTGCCTTATACCCCCATTTCCCCACCACCCGTGGTTGTGAGTGATCCTACCCCCCTAAAGCCTTCTTCTTCATCCAATATACCTTATCCTTCAAGGTTGAGGAAAGAGAAGCAAAAGAGCAAGGATGATATGCAAGTTTCAAACTTTCTAAAAATGTTTAATCAACTGAATTTTAACATCTCCTTTGCCGAGGCTCTCGCTCACATTCCTAAATACGCGAAGATGTTTAAAGATCTTCTTAGTGACAAGGAGAAGCTTCTTGACATTGCTCAGACCCTACTTAATGAGAATTGCACCGCCGTTCTCTTAAGGAAATTGCCCACCAAACTTGGTGATCCGGGTCGCTTATTGATTCCTTGCAACTTCCCAGGAGTAGAGAATTGCATGGCCCTAGCCGATCTAGGTGCCAGTATAAACTTAATGCCTTTAATTGTTTGGAAGCAATTATCTCTCCCCGAGCTAGTCCCCACCAAAATGACTTTGGAATTAGCCAACCGTACGGTTGCTTATCCAGTGGGGATAGCCGAAGATGTCTTTGTTGGCGTTGACAAATTCACCTTCCCGGCGAATTTTGTTGTCGTTGACTACGAGATGGATCCTCGTGTTCCATTAATCGTTGGACGTCCCTTCTTGAGGACCGGTCGCACTCTCATTGATGTAGCCCCGGGCGAAATAATCATGAGAGTTGGTGACGATAAAATTGTCTTCAACATGGGTAAGATTTCTAAGCAACCTTATTCATATGAGAGTGTTAATGCTATTGATGTTCTCGATGAGGCTTGTGAAGAACACTTTCATGATGCTTGCAAAAGTACTCTCTCTTCTCTACCCAATGTTGAGACCGTTGCCTCAATTGCTCCGGCATTGACTCCTTTTGGAGAAAGTGACTTGGATGATTTCGAAGCTAGCTTGGGTCCTCTCAATCTTAAGTATGATGATTCTTCCACCGATTGGGATGAAGACATTCGTACTATTGAGAAACTTCTCAATGAAGACCCGTTTTCTCCTCCTTCTCCTAAAGAGTTGACTAATGATGATCCATCGTTAGTTACACCATCTATTGAGGATCCTCCTACTCTTGAGCTTAAGGACCTACCTCCTCATCTCGAGTATGTTTTCCTTGAAGACAACAAGAAGTTACCGGTCATCATCGCAAAGGACCTGACAGAAGAAGAAAAAGCCCGACTTATCGCCGTTTTGAAGAAACATAAAAGAGCTATCGCTTGGAAAATCTCCGATATTCGCGGAACTGATCCTCACTTTTGCACACATAAAATTCTCATGGAGGACGACTTTAAGCCCACAATTCAAAGCCAACGAAGGGTGAATCCTAAAATCCATGACGTCATCAAAAAAGAGGTTATCAAACTTCTTGATGCGGATATGATTTACCCTATTTCGGATTCACCATGGGTTAGTCCAGTCCATTGTGTGCCTAAGAAAGGTGGAATTACCGTTGTGCCCAATCAAAACAACGAGTTGATTCCTACACGTCTCGTTACTGGGTGGAGAGTTTGTATAGACTACCGCAAACTCAATGATGCCACGAGAAAGGATCATTTCCCTCTTCCTTTTATGGACCAAATGCTTGAACGTTTAGCGGGTAATGAATATTACTGCTTTCTTGATGGTTTCTCGGGTTATTTCCAAATACCCATCGATCCCTAAGATCAAGAGAAGACAACATTCGCTTGTCCCTATGGCACATTTGCTTACAAAAGAATGCCTTTTGGCTTATGCAATGCCCCCGGGACTTTCCAAAGGTGCATGTTGGCTATCTTCCATGACATGGTTGAGCAAACCATGGAAGTCTTCATGGATGATTTCTCGGTCTTTGGGGGATTCCTTCTCTTCTTGCCTTGCCAATTTGGAACGTATGCTTAAGCGGTGCGAAGACACTCGCCTTGTTCTGAATTGGGAAAAATGCCATTTTATGCTAAAAGAAGGCATTATGCTAGGACACAAAATCTCTAAAGCCGGTCTTGAAGTCGACCGTGCTAAAGTAGATGTCATAGCCAAATTACCTCCACCTTCAACCGTGAAGGGTGTGAGAAGTTTTCTGGGTCATGCGGGCTTCTATCGTCGATTCATTCAGGATTTCTCTAAAATCGCTCGCCCGATGA
The DNA here is from genome assembly GCA_025667525.1 of Glebionis coronaria. Classification (NCBI taxonomy): domain Eukaryota; kingdom Viridiplantae; phylum Streptophyta; class Magnoliopsida; order Asterales; family Asteraceae; genus Glebionis; species Glebionis coronaria. The sequence goes on from JANFOE010000166.1 coordinate 222,743, forward strand.
CCCACCTCTTGGAAAAAGATACTCCTTTTATCTTTTCTAAAGAGTGTATCGAAGCCTTCAATCTTCTTAATGATAAGCTAACTAAGGCACCGGTCTTGGTTACACCTAACTGGGAGCTGCCTTTTGAGTTGATGTGCGATGCTAGCGACTTTACTATTGGAGTGGTTTTGGGTCAAAGAGTGAATAAACACTTCCAACCAATCCACTATGCTAGCAAAACAATGATAGGGGCTCAATTGTATTATACGACAACCGAAAAAGAGCTTTTAGCTGTTATCTATGCTTTTGAAAAATTTCGCCCATATCTTGTTTTATCCACCACCATCGTATACACAGACCATTCCGCGTTGAAGTACTTGATGACTAAGCACGACTCTAAGCCAAGACTTCTTCGCTGGGTTTTACTCCTTCAAGAATTCAACATTGAAATTCGTGACAAGAAGTGTGGTGAAAACCTAGCCGCGGATCATCTTAGTAGACTTGAGGATCCATATCAAGGGGATCATCCGAACAAAGAGATCAATGACTCTTTTCCCATTGAGACCTTAATGTCTATTAATCTCAATCTGGATGACACCCCGTGGTTTGCCGACATTGCAAACTACTTAGCGGGTGGTGTTCTCATCAAAGGGTTAACATCCCAACAAAAGAAGAAGTTCTTGAATGATGTTAAGACTTACTTTTGCGATGAACCTTTTCTATTCAAACCATGTGCTGATCTGATCATTCGTCGATGTGTTGATGGACCGGCAGCTTTGCAAATCCTTGTTGCTTGCCATAAAGGACCCACCGGTGGTCACTTTGGTCCCAACTACACCTCTAAGAAAGTGTTTGACTCTGGATTCTATTGGCCCACCATTTATCGTGACGCCTGCAAAATGGTTAAGCATTGTGATGCTTGCCAACGCCAAGGCAAGATCACACATAAAGATGAGATGTCTCAAAATTTCATACAAGAATGTGAAATCTTTGACGTATGGGGCATCGACTTTATGGGGCCATTTACATCATTCAAAGGGAACAAGTACATCCTCGTAGCCGTTGACTACGTTTCTAAATGGGTTGAAGCTAAGGCTCTCCCAACTAACGATTCGAGGGTGGTTGTGAACTTTTTGAAGCAGTTGTTTGCTCGATTCGGTGTTCCTCGTGCTATAATCAGTGACCGCGGGACTCATTTTTGCAATGATCAATTTGCAAGAGTCATGGCTAAGTACGGTGTTAATCATCGTCTTTCCACCGCTTATCATCCCCAAACCAATGGGCAAGCCGAGATTTCCAACCGTGGATTGAAGCGAATTCTGGAACATACTGTGGGAGAGCATCGTGCCGCATGGGCCGATAAGTTAGATGATGTTGTGTGGGCTTTCCGTACAGCTTATAAGACCCCGATTGGTTGTACACCTTATCGTCTTGTGTACGGGAAAGCATGCCACCTCCCTATCGAGCTGGAACATAAGGCACACTGGGACTTGAAGTGGGCTAACTTCGACATCAACAAAGCCGGTGATCTTCACAAGATTCAACTCAACGAGCTCCACGAACTGAGGAATGAAGCTTACGAGAACTCAATGATCTACAAGGAGAAGACCAAGATCATTCATGACGCACGGATTAAGAACCGAGAGTTCCACGTTGGTGATCAAGTCTTACTTTTTAACTCTCGGTTGAAGATCTTCTCTGGCAAGTTGAAGAGCCGCTGGTCTGGTCCATGCACCGTCGCCAAAGTCTTTCCATATGGGACCATTGAGCTTTCTCAGCCAAATGGGCCAAATTTCAAGGTGAATGGCCAGCGTTTGAAGTTGTACTTTGGTGAGGACATCTCCCATGAGATGATTCCATCCCTCACCACGTTTCCCATGATCTAAATTTGGGTCGAGTCAGGCTCGTGACTCGGTTATAAAAAAAAAGTGCTTCTCGGGAGGCAACCCGTGATCTATCCTTTACTGCTTTCATAATAAGTGTAGGGGGAGCCCCGTATATGTTTGTTGTCTTGTTTCTTATCTTGTGCAGGGATTCAAGCTTCAAAGAGCACCTTGATGACTTTTGACGAACCGTGATACCGTGTTCCCATCTTCCCGGTTCTATCCTAAACTCTTGTGATTCAATATTTCATATTTTATATGTTCACATTGAATTCACTTTAGTTGTCCTTTCCTTAGCAAGATTTAAACAAAGTGCACAATGTCATAAGTGTAGGGGAGTTCACTCCCACATGCTTAAACATTAAGGACAATGTTTATATCAAGTTTAGGGGGGACTTCTATCGAAGTAAGTGGTCTTTTCCATGAATTTTCCCTCATTTTAACTGGAAAATTTGATTTTTTGACATTTTTCAAAAATTTTAATCTATTTTGGCCTAGTTGTATAGTTTTATTTTCCTTTTTTATGATTATTTTCTTTCCTTGCTAGGATAGATTTTCAATAAAATAGTGTTTAAATTTTTCTTAGTCGTGAACATTTTGACTCAACCCGAGTTTACTTATCTAAGTTTACTCTAGCTAGTATCCTTAACGTGTTTAAGTCAAGTTTTGCTAGGCTTTTATATAGGGAGCTATAAAACGCGAAAGTCTTAACTCTCACGGGTTAAGAACAAGAACTTTTCGCAAGTTCCTATAATTGATCCTAGAGAGTTGTTTATCAAGGGAACTTTAAAATGCGATTTCTAAACATGAAAAATTCTAAGAATTTGCAAGATCCTATAGATGACTCGAAAACCCAAAACTTTGATTTAATAGGTTAAGAATCCACGAGTCTCATTCCTTGAGATTTTAAACTCTGGAGGACGAGAGATGATAGCGTCAATTATAAGTTTGGTATTCTTTCATGAATTTATGTGAGTTAATTATGAGCCTATTCTCCCATCGTTTGTTAATAAATTTATCTGCAATAAATAAGGTTGTACGATTTGAAAAGTTACTTAGCTTCTAGCCCAAGATCATTTAAAAGTTGCTCGGTACGGATTAGAGTTCATAGCCAAGGCATAACTTATTGAAGCGGGATGCGAAGATTGGCGAGTCCGAAAAGGCCCTAACAAGGATTGAGGGCTACATTTTGTTGCTAAAGATCCAAAAGTGATGTGAACAATCATTTATCGAAAATCAATATGAAGGATCGAGACACACGACGAAAAGCAAAAACTCCCCAAAAGATCATGGAGAAGTCTATCCAAAAAGGCCCTAACAAGGTATGAGGATAAATAGATCCAAGTCCTAAAAGGAGGCGGATCGTTGTATATCAAAGTCCAAAATAAAGATTGGATAAAAATGAAGAAGTCGTGGTCCAAATATGAAGAATCTCTCAAAACTTCAAGTAAAGAAATTCCTATTATGAAGAGAAGACCATTATTTCAAGAACGTCTCTCAAAGATTCGAAGTATGAAGTCGCTGCCAAATATCGGTCCGAGAAAGGTCTCAAATCGTGAAGCGAGTTATGCCAAGATATGAACTTTATGAGGTCCCGAGAAGCAGTTTTAAAAGATTTTGTCCTTTAGCTAACTATTGATTAAATCGTTCACTTTATTTTCGGCCTAAATAACTATCGAAATAAGTCAAACAATGTATCCTCGTGATCATTCAAGACAAAAATAAAATATAAGAGATACACCTAGGAATAAGGGAGTCTAAGTAAATAATTGGCCCACATGAATTCGTGTTAGTTTGCTAACTTATAATAACAATGATCTCATTTTTAAGCTTGGTATGGGGAACGTGAAACTTGAGGATGATAAACGTTCATGGCAGCCAAAATCCGATGTAAGTCTTTAATTTCTTTACTTGTTCTTATCTTTTTATGTTTAGTATTTAATAAAGGCCAAGGTGGGTTATTTATGATGGAAAATGTAAACCGTGCTTTAAAATTAATGCATTGCATGAGGGCATTGCAATGGTAAAGTGTAGGGGATTTAATAAGTGTGGAAACACTTATCCTTTTACCACTTATTTCGAATAATAACAAGACCAAAACGTGTAATTTATGTCGTAATAGTCGGAATTATGCGTGGTTTGTGTTTTTATTGTGTTTTAGGACCAAAAGACTAAAAAGGAAGAAAAACACGGGCTTTCACGGGCTTTTATTGAAGAAAACGAGAAAAGACGAAGTCAAAAGATCAAGAGTGCAAAAAGAATGGAAGTCCAAGGCCTATTCTGAAGATTTATCGAGGAAAAAGTCTAAAGACGAAAGTTTAATGAAGTCGAAGAACTCAAGTCTAATAAAAGAAGAAAATTATCAAGACAAGTTCAAATCCCGAGACGACGTCAAGAAAAGACAAAGAATTAAATCGAGTCGAGAAGACGTGAAGAAAGAAAGAAAAGGCAACACATGCACTCCTTCCCATTTTTCCCTATAAATACCCTCCTAATACACATTAGGAGGGTAGTTAGTTTTTAGTAGTTAGTTTCATTTTTCACTTTTCTTTCTAGTTTTAGAGAGAGAAAGTTCTCAACTTTCTCTCACTAAGTTTTCATCTTCTCTTTCTTTTAATCTTTCAAGATTAAACCTTTTGTATTGTTGATTTCATTAATCAAGTTTAAGTTTAAGCTTTTAATATTTCATCTCTTTCTACCTTTCTTGATTTTTAGATTGATTTAGGTGCGAAATACTTTAAATCCGTGTTGATCTTGATGTTTTTGTGCTTAAAAAGTTTATCTTTTATTCCTACTTAAGTTTTCATACGAATAAGCCTTAAGATATTTGTGCTTATTGGCTTATTTGTATGTTTAGCTTATTTGCTTTTTAAAAGTTTTCTTAAAAAGTTCATCTTTTTATAGTTTGATTTACAAGATTGCTTATCTTAAGTTGAAAAAGTTCTTATTTGTGCTTATTTAGTATATTTCACTTTTGATTCGTGCAAGTCTTGGTGTGAGCTTATCAAATTATCTTATTACTAGCTTTATTTCGAATCCCATATTAATCGGAAGGGTTTATTGTATTCCGATTTGCAGCCATTATTCCGATCAATAGATCGGATTAGGGTTTTACCCATTCCGATTTGAGCACCTCCCTATTCCGATCACCTAATCGGATTAGGGTTTATATCATTCCGATTGGGTGTTTTGCAATACATTCCGATTTGACTCAAGTTAATACATTCCGATTGGCTTATTTTCGATTATTCCGACCACCTTCTTATTCCCATATTCCGATTGCAGCAGTATTCTGACGAGGGTGTTATTTGTTATTCCGACCAGACTATTCCGATCATCATATAACGACGGGATTCCGACCAGGGGTTCCGATGGACTTAATTTCTTGTTTTTGCAAAGTTTTCAAGGGTTAGATTTATTAAATGTTCAAGCATTTTTCTAATCTTTTCTTTAAGTTTTCAAGCATTTATTTTTAACTCGTCATTTTAGTTTAATCTTTAAACTTCTACTTTACTCAACGACATTTACATTTATTTGCTATTAGTTTAAAATAGATAATCAACCAAATTATTCTCTTGTTCACCAAAAGAAAATTGAGTCGCACTTTAGACTGGAAATCAATTCGAAAAGATCGGACGATAAGATTTTATACTCGGTTGCAAAAACCGTGTATTAGCCAGCGTCACGGTTTTGAAGTATTGGCAACCCGAATAATCGAAAGCTTCACCCAATAATAAGATTTCAAGTGCTCACCTAAATGAAGCAAACAATTTGAAGCTCACAAGACCGAAAAATCTATGCAAAATTGAAAGTGAATCAAGCCTTAATCTTTGAAGCTTTAAAGATCCAAAATTCGCTTTTAGCGTGAGGATATACGTCTTTGGCCACAATAAACACCTCATGACGAGGTTAAATAAAAGGAAAGGCGAGACCGAAGTCATAATAAAAGCTTCATGGCGAAGTTGAATAAAAGATGGAGGTAAACCTATGATAATAAGGCCCTTCCGTTAGGGGGCGTATAAAAGTCTTGGTAATAAGTCTCATGTTCAAAACCGTTGTAAAACCGTGTTTATCGATCCTTCTTGTTGACTTAATTTTTTGACATCGTTGTCTATTAGGAGGGGTTATTAATTTGATGGTCTTGGTTAAACCGTTAGGACTCTATTTTTAGACCTAAATCTCTATCATCGCATAAGTCAAACAATGTATCCTCGTGAAACATTCAAGACAAAATAAAATATAAGAGATACAACTTAGGAAAATGGGAGGATAAGTACGTGATTAGGGCATATGAGTAGTGTTAGCATTACTAACTTATAATGACAGTGATCTCGTTGCACGCTTAGCATGGAATTGGGGTGAAAATCGAAGACGGCGAAGTTATTTCTAACGAAGCATTCACGTGTTTTTATTTTATGAACCTAAACGTCTCATTTTGCGATGAAAATCATACATTATGTCTAAAACGCAAGTAGAAGTAATAGTCGTAATAGTGTAGCTAGTTTATCATTCAATAAAAGTAGATAAAAATGAATTTTGGAGGTGCTACGATACTTAGTTCTAGCATTGCGTGAGGGCACGACAATGGTTTAGTATGGGGGAGTGATGAGACTGCTTTTATGCATAGTCTCATCTTCCAAAAAGGGCTTTAAATGCATTAAATATCATGAAGATGCCAAATATATCCTTGTGTTTGTTACTTGTGTATTTTAGGTACGGATATTGAGAAAATGACAAAAGATCACAAGAAACATGCAAACACGAACACAACGAAGCCGCACAAAGAACCAAGCCCTAATGAAGATTTTCCAAGAAAAACCCTTGACGATTTGAAGATTATGCAAGAACGGTCCTCCAATATTGAAGAATTGACACTTTAAACCCTTGTATATTCATAATTACAAGATTGGTCTTTAAAGTTTGTCAAATTTACAAAAAGGGTCCTCCACTTTAAAGAATTGGCAAGAATGGTCCCTCAACAATCATTACTTGTCAATATTAGTCCTCCAAAAAGTCAACCATTCAAGTCAAGACCATTATCTATGAAGAAAATGCCAAATCAGCCCTTCAAGAAACAACAAATGGTAAGAAATACCCCTGAAAATACTTTGGAAAAGTATTTGGGGCAAAACTGTGAAAAGTGAAACTTCAAATACAAAGGAAAATGGATTTTGGTTATTTAAACATCAAATGAAAGAAAGAAAGAAAGTGAAGGACTGAAATGGGCAGACAACCATACATACCTTAACCAACCAGCCTTCTACACGTGTCCCACTCACTAAAACAACCAATCCGAATCCACCTTTTGGCCACCTCATTTCCCACTCACAACTAACTTAAACTAATATGTGATTAGTTTATTAACATGGCGCCTAACATCTTTTTAAAAACCAAAACTGGATTAAACAAAGCATTATTCACGTGATGAACACATATGGGGTTTCCCTAATTACTTGTAATTAGGCCCCAATATTATCTAGATTTATGATTAAGGGACCCTTAATCATAACCCCAACTCATAACTTGGACACCTCACCAACCAAGAACCCACATGAGATTCCCCTGCTACAAAGGTTGAAGATACTGCCAAAAACCACCAGCCATCCAACGTCCCACAAACCTGCTTTAATCATAAGCTCAATATGGACCCTTTGATCAATTGGTTACACTTTTTCACCTCAACATACAGCCAAAAGTCCTCACATGATCAAGCATTTTCAAAATACACAAGGGCATATCTTGAAACTCACCAACTAGGGTTTACGTTTTTTATTCAGCATTCAGGGTTTCTTGTAGCCTATATAAGGCATTAGCATCACAACATTGTAGTTTGCTCTTGAATTTTTCCTAGTTCACATTTCTGTAAATCCTTACTCTTGATTAATAAGAAGTGTTTGAATTTTGTGAAGAAAAGTCACGTGCCAATCTTTATATTTGCTTGTTTATGTTTAATGTTTGCTAAAATTGAATCTCAAAACGTTTTCTTAAGCTTTGTGCAAGAAATTGCTCAAAGTTCTTAAAATCTTGATATTTTGCTAAGACCTTGGTACACCTTGGAATTCTTGGGCTATAAGTGGATCATAGCATCCTGATATTGTGATATCAAGGTGTTGTGAGGCTTATAACTTGGGGATAATCAAGTGTGGGGTACAAGGGTTGCATTAATCAAGGATTTGTCACCTTTCTAATTAATATTTATGCTTCTAACTTTGTTCCATATTAGCAGCTTGATATTAGAAGCTTGTGCTTGTTCTTGCTAGCACATAAGCTCAAACATACGTGGGTTTGGATGTACATCCATGAGGTTTGAACCCTTAATCTCAAAATCTATCAAAAATTTGGATATTTGTGATCTTTTAGTTCTGCTTGTGTATGTGTTGTTCTTGGGCTCCAAATCTTGTTGTTTATGTTTATGTTTGATGTTTTGATTCTTATGTATGCATGTGCTAACCTAATTCCAACTTTTGATTTGGAAATCTTGTTTTGAAATTATAAAGGGGTGTTTGGCTCAACTGCATATTGAAGTTATAGAGTTATTGGTTAAGTGTTTGCTATTGTTTGTTGCTTGTTCTTGTTTAAGAAGTGTAATAGAGTGAATATCTGCAAGTTTTATGCTTCTGATCATCTAAATCAAACATATGCTTATAAAATCTTGATTAAGTGATATTTTGGACTGTGATTTGGTGCACACCTAGTTCTAGGATTAGACTTAGGATAAAAAGTGATAAATCATACCGAACATAACCTATTAAGAAGATCTAAGTGTTTGAATTTGGCTGTGTGGTCATGTATATCAGCAAGGGGTTTATGACTGCATGTTCTTAGTTCATCAGTAACTTTATATGATTGAATCTTGATCTAGACTTTGAATCAATGCATGAAACCTGTTAGAATTTGTTCATTTGAGTTTATTATAGCTTGTGTATGCATTTGGTGAAGTTTGCCTGGCTGATTTTTGCTAAAACTGCTTATTCAGTGAAATCTGCTTATTGTTCATGTCTGTGACAGATCTAGTGATGTTTTGATTAATCTGTGCTAATTGGCTGTTTGTAATTGTGTTTTTGTGATTGTTATTGACTCCTTATGATTAACTGATCGTTTTGGTGCCTATGCTTAACTTGAATCCACAAAATAGCCCCTGCTAGTGTTAATCATCATTCAGCTTATTCATAAGCCAATTTGGCTTATCCAGACTTGCAACACTTATTTTTTTGTGATAGATCTTCCCTATTTGACCCATTTATTTTATTTGGAGCTTATTTGACTTTGACTTTGACTTTTTACTAGAAAACTCATAAAGTTGACTTTTGAACAAGTGCTTATCTGCTTATTCTGGCTTATTGCTTGTGCTTATTTGAAAACTTTTTGATTATTTAGCTTAATTAAGTCATTTAAAAGCTTTTGAAAGTTGAATCAGCTATTGAAGTGGCCTAAAACTCGAAAACGACTATTTTATCGTTTTGTTAAGATAGCTTTTAGCTTATTCAAGCTTATTTCTTGTGCTTTTTCCAATTTTCTTTTTACAGATCTCTTAAGTAACTCAAAAGAAGCTTGTGTGTCAAATTTGAGCTTATGGCATCAGCTTATAGCTTAATGGGCCAAAAAGCCCATTAAGAATAAGCTGCTTTGAAATAAGCTAGCTTAAACACATTTTCAGCTTTTGGGCCTTCAGAGTTTTGTTCTCAAAATCAAATTTTGAGTAAGATAGGAGCTTTTGGGCTTATTTGGACAACATTTTTCTTATTGGGCCTTAAATAGCCCATTTAGGGGTCTGTTTTGACTTTTGGCCAATTTCTAGGCCCAATAGGGGTATTTTTGTAATTTCAACTTCATTTATGTATTATTTAGGTTAAAATAAGCTAGTTTGCAACTTTTTAGAATTTTTTATAAATTTTGGATTTTTATTAATATTTTTTATTATTTTATTAATAAAAATTAAAATTTACATATTTCAAGTTTTTTCCATTTTTCTCAGTTTAAATACATTAATTTAGGAATTTTACAATTTTTAGAATATTTTTATTGTTATTAGATTAATTTTTAGAATTATTTTAAGTTTTAGTTTTTAATTGTTTTTAAATAGTTTTTATTAATTTTAAAATTTTCAAAAATAGTCAAAAATTTAGTTAAGTTATTTTAGATGTTTACAAGTGAAAAAAAATCTCATTTTGGGCTTTTTGTTAATTAAACTGATTTTTTGGGCTTTAATTAGCATTAAAAAATTATCATTTAATTAAATAAAAGGTTTGAGTGATTTTTGATTTTTTGTAAACTCTAATTACATTTTTTAGGACTTATTGCAATTTTCTAGGAATTTTTAGGGTAAATTTTTAATTTTGTCACTTTTCACGGTTTTACGTGTACGACTATTCGTCTTAGTTTAATCCATAATCGTAACCGTCATTCTCTTCTACTCTCTTTTCTATTTTCTTTCTTCATAAATTATAATCACAAAAGTTAATCATCTCTCTACACAACACACTTGCCTCCTTGGGAAACGAACTTGAATTTCATTGGTCATTAGTGTTTGGTTTTCCTAAACCGACACTTAATACTTTCCCTATTTTGCTCTCTTTTCCTAAAGAGTGGTAAAAACTTCTACATCAATTTTTGGCGCTGCTGTCGGGGAGGCGTGTTGTGTTTTGATTTGGAAATTGTTGTTTTTATATATAGCCATAATATCTATTTGTATTAGTAGCACTCTACTAATACGTATTATCGGTTTTCGTTTTTTTGTGTGAATACTATTACTATATTGCATACGAAGAACAATATATTCACAAGTACTCCAAAAGTGTGAAAACACAACCTTGATTGGGAGGTCATTACTCAATCATTGTATTCGAATCTCAAACAAGAAATCATAGGCAAAATAGATAAATACTTTCGTGAAGCTTAATTTTGAAAAACACAAACTATAAGGTGGGTATAAGGCGGGTATTATAAAATATACCCTAAGGAAAAAGGCTCTTAAGCGCTTCGTGCCGCCTCGTTTCCCCGCTTGCTTGTGCGTGTTTAGATAAAAAGGGCTAATCGAGGGTTTGTCAACCAAAGTATTATCTAAGTATCATATATATTTTCTTGGTTTCATTTGATTAAACTCTCTTGAACGTTTTGGTGTTCCACCAACGTTCTAAAGTCATCGAAGGCGTTCACTTCAAGTGATCGGTTTCATTCCTTGAGGCTTCTTTAATCAAGAGATTTGATTAAGGAGGAAATTTGTTGATTTTTGTCTACTTAATACAATCACAAAAATAAAAAAAAAAGTAAAAACAATCAAAAACCACAAAAAAATTGGAAAAATTAAAAACACCAAAAAGAATCTTCTTTGCTCATCCCCACGTTGTACGTGACGTTTATGCAAACTCGCAACCAAGCAAGACATGCACGTAAACGAAGAAACCGAAAGGAGTCAACACCTACTCCTAATATTTCTAGTGAGGAGTCTCCTATTGACGAACCTATCGTAAGAGAAGAACCAACCATGGCGAATCGAACTATGATGGAGTTACTTCAAGCACGCACCGAGAGTTATGGAGAGGCTATTGTGATTCCCGCTATCCTTGCGGAGAATTTTGAAGTGAAAACGGGTTTGTTGTCGATGATCCAAAACAACAAATTCCGTGGTGATGAAAAGGACAACCCGCACAACCATATCCGCCAATTCAATCGTCTTACCGCCACTTGCAAACTTAAGGATGTAACTAATGACTCGATTAAGATGATGCTTTATCGGTATTCCTTAGTGGGGGCCGCTAAAATTTGGTTAGAGAAAGAGCCACCCAATTCTATATTGACGTGGAAGGATCTCGTTTCTAAGTTTGTGAACCAAGTTTTCCCTCCCTCTAAGACTACGCATTTGAAAAACGAGATTTCAAAATTTTCACAAGAATTTAATGAGATTTTTTCAACGGCTTGGAATAGGTTTAAGGAAATGTTACATGAGTGTCCTCATCACGGTTTTTCCGACATGCATCAAATTGACACGTTTTACAATGGTTTGAATGATCATGAAAGGGATTATCTAAATGCCGCCGCGGGTGGTAATTATTTGTGTAAAACGGTTGAGGAAGCGTTGTTGATAATTGAGAATAGATCTAAGGTGTATTGTCCTCGTAACACATCGAGTGTTCGTAAGGCTTCGTCTTCGGCTTCACCTTCTTTGTCCAATACCATCGATGCTTGCCAAATTGAGGCAAACTTCGAAAACAAAATCTTTGATAAGCTTAAAGGACTTTTAATTGAATTCAAAGTTGGAGAACAAAGTGCTCCCGCTACGGCTAAAGCGGTTGAGGTTTCATGTATGTATTGTGGTGGAGGTCATGATTTCTCCGAGTGCATTATCAACGGTGGTAACACTTCTAGTGCCTACGCGGCCACGGGAACTTACAACCAAAACGGTCAAGTTACCCGCTCCAATCAATTGACTCCACCGGGTTTTGCTCCCAATCAAAATGCTAACAACAACTATCGAAACAATCAAGTTGGTTTTAAAAACAATTACAAAGGAAACTATGGGAATCAAGGGGCTAATAATCAAGTTTCAAACAAAAATCAAAACAATGATTTTCAAAACAAGAACAAGGGTTTGCAAACTTTTAAAGAACTTCCAAATGAATTTGTTGAATAGCTAATGGAAACGATGCTAGGTTTGACAACTTTCAAAGAGAAATCATTAGCCTAAGATCCTAGTTTAAGAACGACTTGAAGGAGTTGAAAAACGAGTTAGCAAATGAGTTTAAAATCCATACAAACAAAATGGAAGGAAATGTAACTAGGTTACAAAAAACCAACAAAAAATGGAACAAGGGCAACATGAAATAAAACAAGAGATGATTAAGGCCGAGAAGAGGCAATCCATGTTTGAGGATAAAATTTCATCTATGTTTGAGGCTGTAAAACCCGCATGCTTTTACCATGAATAATATCCTTAAGTTCGTACGTACTAGATTAAAACTTTCCTAATATAGCATGATTACGATTACGTGTTAAAATTTTACGTATTACGTACGTGTTATAATACGATAAGTATTTACTACGCACGAACACGTAATAATTATTTGACAATAATTAATCACGAACATGCGATCATGAAATCATGAACGTAATTAAAACACGAAATATTATTAATTACGTATATATATTTATTACGAGCATAAATAAATATATTAGATCACGATAATTACGTAACGAGAACACATAAAATGCGATCACAAATAATCACGAACGAATAACCAACGTCGAGAAACGGAAAAAGGTACGGGTACCCCATGTGGGGCCCCTACCCGCGGCTACAAGGAACAAATGGGCCAAGCCCATTTCAATTTTTACTAAAAAGGAGGTTAAGGAAATTACACTACTCATTATTGTTTTACAGAAGATTTTATAGAAAACCTAAAATCCTCCTCTCCTCTTCTTTTTCTCTTTTGGCCGCCACCTTCAACACACCAAAAGGGGTGTTTCTTGATCTTGGATCTTGGAATTCTTGTTAGTGTTCGTGTTTGTTCATCGTTCTTTTGATCCACATATTCGGTAAATCGTTTTAAACCTTTTTCTTTTAATTTGATCTTTTATTAATTAAGAACATGTTATGTTTTTTATAAAACCTAATTAAATAATAGATCTAACATGAATTGGGTTTAAATAAAATACAAGGATTGTTTTAAGGGGTGTTTGTTTTGGCCGCAGCCTACACCGAACCCGAGAGGGTCTCGGTTTGGCCACTTGACCACCACCGAGACCATATGGTCCTGGTTGGTTGGTGTGGGTCCCACGACAGCATCAAGACAAGGGGTACCCCGACTTGGTTCGGGGTATGGTGTCGATTTCATGTCCAGTTCATGGTCTTTAGTCTAGATCCGGTTCATGGTGTATGTTTAGATTATTTTATTTTTATGATCTTATGTTAAAATTAAATTAATATTATGACATGATTTATTTAATAACATGACTTAGGTTATTGAATTATTAAAAGCATGAAATTACTAACCTAAGTATTTTATATTTTTAAGACTTATAATTATTTAATTATTTAAAAACCATGGTTATAATTAATTAATTAACATGACTTAGGTTATATTATTAATAAATAATAATACATGTTTTAACCTAAGTATTTAACTTTATTTAATTAAAAACATGTTATACTTTAATCAAATATTTTAACCTATAGTTTAATTTAATTACATGAAATAATTATTAAACTATACATTATATCATATGACTTAGAAAATAATCATGAAAACACTTAGGCTTATATACTTAGCTTATTTAACCATCTTATTTCTAATTATGGAAACTTTCTATTTTTAGAAACTTAATTAAATAAGACAGCTAATTTATTTATGGAAACCTTCTATTTTTAGAAACTTATTTATTTCAGGCAGCTAATCTATTTATGGAAACTTATTTAATTAAGGCAGCTGATCTATTTATTGAAACTTTCTATTTTTTTAGAAACTTATCTGTTTTAAGCAGTAATTCTGTTTTTGGAAACTTTCTATTTTTGGTAACTTTCTATTTTTGGAAAGTTTCTATTTTTGGAAACTTTCTATATTTGGAAACTTTCTATTTTTAGAAACTTTCTATTTTAGGAAACCTGCTATTTTTGGAAAGTTACTTATTATTACACAGTAAGTATAATAATACATGAAATACCAGAAATACTTAATCAGCTTAAACATAATATAAGATAATCACAGTTTAAGTCTTTAAACAATAAAACATGGTAAGAACATATAAAATAAGCTAAGACATGACATAAAACCAGCTACGTATTTAGTAAGCATATACTTATTCATGTATGTATTTATGTAGCACTAGTGATACGGAAGTAGGATTCCTCTCAGTTCATCTTCTTCGTTCACTGGACATAAGGTACGGATTCCCGTCCTTTTAGTATGGACATTCTTTCCTTATTAGGATTCCCCGTAAGCAGCCAAATGTTTTCCCGTAGTATAAGTTACGTGTTTGATTTGCTTATGTTTAATTAAGAATACCTATAGCCATATACATGCATGACCAGTTTCACCTAGTTATGGAGGTACCATAACCATAACATTAGAGGCACTGATGTTATGACTTCACCACGGCAGAATGATTGCTCGTGGCGTCTCTTCAGCTTTTGGCCATTTATATTATATTTATCATGTGGGGCGTATGGGTGCATCCTAGTTACATGTTTTCAGTCAGGATTTCATGGTGAATGTGGTGTGTGCCTTGCATCCTTCACAAGGAGCTGATCCCTCCTACCCAAAAACCAGTATATTAAATTAGAGGCAGCCCCTCTAATTTTCTTGATGAGGTCACCCCTCCAAGTATTCATGCACGGTGGATTTTCATGACCTATATTGGCTAATGGTAAAATATGATAAACAGTTTTTACAAAATAAACATAAGGCTTTTCAAACTATAAAACCAGTTTTATCAAGACCTAACCAGGTTACTCGAGACTTAGTTTTCTTCCGCTGTTATATGTTATATGTTATATATTATATGCTTATCCTATTCATGCTTTATTGTACATCCGTACACTGAGCGTATTGCTCAGCCGTTTTCCTTGTCTATGTTCCGAAAACGGCAGGTACTCAGGGACGCTCGTAGACACTAAGAGTACGTACATATGGACTGGAAGCTTTCTAGCCTTCTTTACTTTATGCATTTCCTGTCTTATGATACAATTGCTATGGACATTGTTTAGTCCTTTCCTTTATTATACTATGTTTGTGTGTGATGAGCTTTACATTTGGACTACCGATGTTTTGATTCCGGTATTTTCCTTTTATGGTCAAGTAATGTTTAAACATTTTTCCTTGTATGCTTTGATGACACGCCATAATTGCATGTGACATTTCCATTATCAAAATGGGGTGTTACAATTATGGTATCAGAGCCAAGGCTTCGACCTGCAGGCTCTCAAATATGACCTATGATTAGTGGGTAGTCACTACGGTCTTCCTAGAACTGACAGTTGTTTTCATGCATTCATCATTTTTAAGCATACATATACATGTCATTGTCGCAGATTTTTGACTAAGTAATGGTTGGTACAGGACTGGCCCTATTTAGTCGCATGTGTTTTATCGTAACTTTTAAATTTGGGACCGACCCATAGGCGTCCCCTCACTATGACTTTTTTTTTGGTGAACTGACAAGAGGCGTTCACTCTCGAGCATACAAAAGTTTTCATAAAACTGCATCATGCATCCATACACAAAATTTTCTTGCATAAAATTTTTCTCGTGAAATTTTGGTATAAATTTTTTTCATGTATATATATTTTATGTTTTGATCTGTTTAATCATGTGTTTTATGTTATACTGTCAGATGGTTCTCACACACGAACAGGAACAGCTCAATGCTGCGATTCAGGCTGCTATGCAAGCTTTGCTTCCTCAACCGAGGAATGACATCAGGGCTGAAGTTCAAGCTGCCAACAATCAGCAGCATAATCAGGAACCTCCTCCTCCTCCTCCAGTGACATTAGCAGTATGACTGGAGAGATTCAACAAGCTCCGCCCTCAAGCTTTTGAGAAGACAGATAGCCCCAGCGATGCTGAAAGCTGGTTGGCTCACATCGAGAAGATTTTCAATGCTATGGGCTGTGACCCCGCATACAAGGCGAAGTTAGCATGCTATCGGTTCGAAGGCGATGCACTTAATTGGTGGTTAGCGTTGATGCAGTCTGAAGGTGGTGACGAGTGGGTTGCTGGTTTGACTTGGGCGCAGTTCAAGGACAGGGTGATGTATCAGTTCTTTCCCAAGGCTGAGCAGGACAAGCTCAAGAGAGAGTACCATGCTGCAAAAGAGAGATGAGTTCGGGGAAGATGAAAGACCTGACAAGAGGTAAACATTCGTATTCAAGCGGTGATCAATCTGTATACTTTGCATATATGTCGATTATTCATCTCTTTAAATGTATCTACCAGGCAGAAAACTGGGGACCGGTCTCAGCCGGCTACTCAGCAACAGCCTCATCAGCCCAAGGGAAACGGTCAGACTAACGACCATTCTGCTACGGATAGGCGTGGTGGTAATGATAATTACCGCAACAACGCTGGACATTCCAACAGCAGCAGGTCCTAATACTTACGCATTTCCTTATGATTTCATGTTATAACTCATATTCTGACACTTTAGCAAAACTTCTACCAGGAACCATGGATGCGGTAGGGACCAGAACCAGAGAGGTTCGCAGCCTAGCCGTCTAGCTATCACTGGTATTCAATCTTACGATTATCCGCATTGTCCTTGTACCCAATTATCATGCCTTATGTAAAATGTTTTATCAGGCTCCCATCCAGCCAGAGCACCTGCTGGAGGATTCACTCATCCTCTTTACTCTACTTGCCATCGTAGGCACCCAAGGCCATGTCGCTGAAATACTGACGCGTGCTTCAAGTGTGGTCTTCCTGGCCATATCATGAAGGATTGCCATAAGGGAGATATGGAGGGTACATCGGGACATGCTGATACCAAGCCGCCTCCTACTACCGGGCGTGTCTACACGACATCTCGAGACCAGGCCAACAAGTCTATAGGTACCATCACTGGAATCTTGTATATGTATGGTCAAGTTGCATGTGTTCTTTTCGATACGGGTGCTACTCACTCGGTTATTTCTACGGCTTATGCTAAGAACATTAGGATGCTCCCCATGCCACTAAAAAATAGGCTTACTATTTCCACGCCTTTGAGGGACTCTGTATTAATCACTCATGTATACAAGAGTCTTCCCCTAGAATTTGACGATAAGGTTCGACCTGTTGACGCACTTCCGCTGGACATGAATGACTTCGACATGATTTTGGGCATGGATTGGCTATCCAAGTATCATGCTACCATAGATTGCCATTCATATCGAGTTATCTTCGGTGATGTTAATGCACCAGAGTACATTCATAACGGGTTCATACCCGGACAGTCTATAAAAATCATAACTACCCTGCAAGCGCGTACACTACTGTCACATGGCTGCGAGGGTTACCTAGCTACGGTTCACGACACGGATGCTGAATTCCCATCAATTCAGGATCAACCTATAGTGTCGGAATTCCATGATGTATTCCCAGAAGAACTTCCGGGCATACCACCTGCACGAGAAGTGGAATTCAGTATCGAGCTTATTCCAAGAGCTGAACCAATCTCCAAGGCTCTTTATCGCATGGCTCCCATAGAGCTGAAGGAGCTGAAGGATCAACTACAAGAACTTCTTGAACGAGGTTTCATTCGACCGAGCGCATCTCCATCGGGCGTACTGATTTTGTTCGTTAAGAAGAAGGACGGCAGTATGCGTCTTTGCATAGACTATCGCGAGCTCAACAAGATTACTATCCGGAATAGATATCCACTGCCACGAATAGATGATCTGTTTGACCAACTCCAAGGGGCCAAACACTTCTCCAAGATTGATCTTAGGTCAGGCTATCATCAGTTACAGGTCAAGGAGCAGGACATCGCTAAGACTGCTTTCCGTACCCACTATGGCCACTACGAGTTTGTAGTTATGCCATTGTGCCTGACAAATGCTCCAGCAGTGTTCATGGACTTGATGAACAGAATCTTCCATGAATTTCTGGAAAAGTTCATCATTGTCTTTATAGATGACATCCTTATTTTCTCAAAGTCCAAGGAGGAACACGAAGACCATCTTCGTACAGTACTACAGATTCTTCGCCAGAAGCAGGTGGCATTCTTAGGTCACATTGTATCAGCAGAAGGAATCACTATGGATCCAGCGAAGGTTGAGGCCATTACTAAGTGGCCAAGGCCGACATCAGCGACGGAAGTCCGCAGTTTCTTAGGCTTAGCTGTCTATTACCGTAGGTTCGTGGAGAACTTTTCCCGCCTAGCACTACCATTGACCAAACTGATCCGGAAAGGGGATAAATTCGTCTGGACTGAAGATCGAGAGAAGAGCTTTGAAGACCTGAAGCAGAAGCTGGTATCTGCACCTATTCTTACTCTACCATCTGGTACGGGTGGATTTCAAATCTACAGCGATGCATTGGGGAAGGGACTTGGCTGTGTTCTCATGCAACATGGGAAAGTGATCGCGTACGCTTCACGGCAGCTTAAGCCTTATAAGGAAAATTACCCCACGCATGACCTGGAACTTGCAGCTGTGGTGTTTGCATTGAAGATATGGAGGCACTACTTGTATGGAGAATCATGTGACATTTTCACGGACCACAAGATCTTGAAGTATATCTTCACTCAACGTGAATTGAACATGAGCCAGAGGAGATGGTTAGAGCTGTTGAAGGATTATGACATTAATCTATAGTATCATCCCGGAAAGGCAAATGTGGTAGCAGATTCTCTTAGCAGGAAGTCCGGAATGATCCACGACATTAAAATCGAAGAGGAAATCGTAAGAGACTTGGAGCGACTAGACATTGAGATCATGGTACGTGGACAACACGGTTACTGGGCTAATCTTAGAGTAGAACCCGAGTTACTCTCTAAGATCAAGGAAGCTTAGAAGGATGACGGAGAAATCTGGGCGATAGTACAGAATTTGGAGAAACAGACAGAATTCAGAGTAGATGCAAATGGTATCGTATGGCAGGGCACGAGACTTTGTGTTCCTGATGACCAAGAACTCTGGGAAGCTTTGTTAGCTGAAGCTCATAGCTCCCCATTCTCTATACATCCTGGTTCGACTAAGATGTACCATGACATCAAGCAGTACTTTTGGTGGAGTGGTATGAAACAGGATGTGGCCACTTACGTCTCTAAATGTCTTACCTGCCAGCAGGTTAAGATCGAGCATTAGCGATCTGGCGGTCTCCTTAAACCGTTAGATATTCCAGAGTGGAAGTGGGACAAAATCACCATGGATTTTGTTACTGGTCTTCCGCCTACCAAGAGGAAGCCCGATGCAGTTTGGGTTATCGTAGATCGACTTACCAAATCAGCTCATTTCTTACCGATCCGCAGGGAAGATCTGGTAAGTAAACTCGCAGATACGTACAGAAGAGAGATCATGAGACTTCACGGTGCACCATCCAGCATCGTCTCAAACAGAGATCCTCGTTTCACTTCGCGCTTTTGGAAGAGTCTACAAAAAGCTTGGGGTACACAACTTAAGCTTAGCACGACTTTTCATCCTCAAACGGACGGATAGTCGGAGCGAACCATTCAGACATTGGAAGATATGTTGAGGTCATGTGCATTGGAATGGACAAGTGATTGGGACGATTACATCTGTTTGGTGGAGTTTGCATACAACAACAGTTGGCACGCAAGTATCAAGTGTGCTCCTTTTGAGATGTTGTATGGCAGAAAGTGTCGCGCCCAGTCTGTTGGGATCAGGTTGGCGAGCGAACACTTGAAGGATCAGAAATCATAGAGTTGGCCAATGAAAAGATCGCAGTAGCTAAGAAGAAAATTCAGGAAGCACGGTCACGTCAGAAGAGTTACGCCGATAAGCATCGTAGGGACATACATTTTAATGTAGGAGATCACGTCTTCCTTAAGGTTTCGCCGGCACGTGGTGTTAGACGCTTCGGGATAAAAGGGAAGCTCAGTCCTCGTTTCATCGGACCGTTTGATATCATTGAACGAGTCGGTTAAGTATCTTACCGATTGGCGTTACCTCCGCAGCTTTCGCATGTGCACAATGTGTTTCATGTGTCCTTACTCAGAGGGTACCAATATCATCCCCTTCACATGGTTCAGTATCCACTGGAACAGATTCGTGAAGATCTCACTTTTATAGAAGAACCCGAACGAGTTCTTGACAGACAGGAACGAGTCATGAGAAGGAAGACGATTCCATTCGTCAAAATCCTATGGAGGGATCATACCGAGCGGGAAGCCACTTGAGAAACAGAGGAGTCTATCCGGGCTTCTTACCCTCATTTCATATTTTGAATTCGGCTATGTTCTTCTTTTCCAATTGACTTTATCTATAATTCGGGGACGAATTATTCTTTTTAGGGGGGAAGAGTTGTAAAACCCGCATGCTTTTACCATGAATAGTACCGTTAATATCGTACGTACTAGATTAAAACTTTCCTAATATAGCATGATTACGATTACGTGTTAGGATTTTATGTATTACGTACGTGTTAGAACACGATAAGTATTTACTACGCACGAACACGTAATAATTATTTGACAATAATTAATCACGAACATGCGATCATGAAATCATGAACGTAATTAAAACACGAACTATTATTAATTACGTATATATATTTATTACGAGCATAAATAAATATATTAGATCACGATAATTACGTAACGAGAACACATAAAACGCGAACACAAATAATCATGAACGAATAACTAAACGTCGAGACACGAAAAAAGGTACGGGTACCCCATGTGGGGCCCCCTACCCGCGATTACAAGGAACAAATGGGCCAAGCCCCTTTCAATTTTTACTAAAAAGGAGGTTAAGGAAATTACACTACTCATTATTGTTTTACAGAAGATTTTACAGAAAACCTAAAATCCTCCTCTCCTCTTCTTTTTCTCTTTTGGTCGCCACCTTCAACACACCAAAAGGGGTGTTTGTTGATCTTGGATCTTGGAATTCTTGTTGGTGTTCGTGTTTGTTCATCGTTCTTTTGATCCACGTATTCGGTAAATCGTTTTAAACCTTTTTCTTTTAATTTGATCTTTTATTAATTAAGAACATGTTATGTTTTTTTATAAAACCTAATTAAATCATAGATCTAACATGAATTGGGTTTAAATAAAATCAAAAGTAATGTTATAAGGGGTGTTTGTTTTGGCCGCAGCCTACACCGAACCCGAGAGGGTCTCGGTTTGGCCACTTGACCACCACCGAGACCATATGGTCCCGGTTGGTTGGTATGGGTCCCACGGCAGCATCAAGACAAGGGGTACCCCGACTTGGTTCGGGGTATGGTGTCGATTTCATGTCCGGTTCATGGTCTTTAGTCTAGATCCGGTTCATGGTGTATGTTTAGATTATTTTATTTGTATGATCTTATGTTAAAATTAAATTAATATTATAACATGATTAATTTAATAACATGACTTAGGTTATTTAATTATTAAAAGCATGAAATTACTAACCTAAGTATTTTATATTTTTATGACTTATAATTATTTAATTATTTAAAAACCATGGTTATAATTAATTAATTAACATGACTTAGGTTATATTATTAATAAATAATAATACATGTTTTAACCTAAGTATTTAACTTTATTTAATTAAAAACATGTTATACTTTAATCAAATATTTTAATCTATAGTTTAATTTAATTACATGAAATAATTATTAAACTATACATTATATCATATGACTTAGAAAATAATCATGAAAACACTTAGGCTTATATACATAGCTTATTTAACCAGCTTATTTCTAATTATGGAAACTTTCTATTTTTAGAAACTTAATTAAATAAGGCAGCTAAT
Organism: Glebionis coronaria; assembly: GCA_025667525.1. Classification (NCBI taxonomy): domain Eukaryota; kingdom Viridiplantae; phylum Streptophyta; class Magnoliopsida; order Asterales; family Asteraceae; genus Glebionis; species Glebionis coronaria. The sequence continues at coordinate 245,006 of JANFOE010000166.1, forward strand.
CTATTTATAGAAACCTTCTATTTTTAGAAACTTATTTATTACAGGCAGCTAATCTATTTATGGAAACTTATTTAATTAAGGCAACTGATCTATTTATGGAAACTTTCTATTTTTTAGAAACTTATCTATTTTAAACAGTAATTCTATTTTTGGAAACTTTCTATTTTTGGAAACTTTCTATTTTTGGAAACTTTCTATTTTTGAAAACTTTCTATTTTTGGTAACTTTCTATTTTTGGAAACTTTCTATTTTTGGAAACTTTCTATTTTTGAAAACTTTCTATTTTTGGAAACCTGCTATTTTTGGAAAGTTACTTATTATTACACAGTAAGTATAATAATACATGAAATACCAGAAATAGATAATCAGATTAAACAGAATATAAGATAATCACAGTTTAAGGCTTTAAACAATAAAACGTGGTAAGAACATATAAAATAAGCTAAGACATGACATAAAACCAGCTACGTATTTAGTAAGCAGATACTTATTCATGTATGTATTTATGTAGCACTAGTGATACGGAAGTAGGATTACTCTCAGTTCATCTTCTTCGTTCACTAGACATAAGGTACGGATTCCCGTCCTTTCAGTATGGACATTCTTTCCTTATTAGGATTCCTCGTATGCAGCCAAATGTTTTCCCGTAGTATAAGTTATGTGTTTGATTTGCTTATGTTTAATTAAGAATACCTATAGCCATATACATGCATGACCAGTTTCACCTAGTTATGGAGGTACCATAACCATAACATTAGAGACACTGATGTTATGACTTCACCACGGCGGAGTGATTGCTCGTGGCGTCCCTTCAGCTTTTGGCTATTTATATTATATTTATCATGTGGGGCGTATGGGTGCATCCTAGTTACATGTTTTCAGTCAGGATTTCATGGTGAATGTGGTGTGTGCCTTGCATCCTTCACAAGGAGCTGATCCCTCCTACCCAAAAACCAGTATATTAAATTAGAGGCAGCCCCTCTAATTTTCTTGATGAGGTCACCCCTCCAAGTATTCATGCACGGTGGATTTTCATGACCTATATTGGCTAATGGTAAAATATGATAAACAGTTTTTACAAAATAAACATAAGGCTTTTCAAACTATAAAACCAGTTTTATCAAGACTTAACCAGCTTACTCGGGACTTTGTTTTCTTCTGCTGTTATATGTTATATGTTATATATTATATGCTTATCCTATTCATGCTTTATTGTACATCCGTGCACTGAGCGTATTGCTCAGCCGTTTTCCTTGTCTATGTTCCCAAAACGGCAGGTACTCAGGGATGCTCGTAGACACTAAGAGTACGTGCATATGGACTGGAAGCTTTCTAGCCTTCTTTACTTTATGCATTTCCTGTCTTATGATACAATTGCTATGGACATTGTTTAGTCATTTCCTTTATTATACTATGTTTGTGTGTGATGAGCTTTACATTTTGACTACCGATGTTTGATTCCGGTATTTGCCTTTTATGGTCAAGTAATGTTTAAACATTTTTCCTTGTATGCTTTGATGACACGCCATAATTGTATGTGACATTTCCATTATCAAAATGGGGTGTTACAGAGGCTATTATGTGCAAACCGTCTTCGAGTAGTCTTCCTAGCAACACCATATCGAACCCTAGGGAGAGATGAAAGTGACTACCACACGTAGTGGTAAGACACTTAAGGAAACGACTCCTCAACCAATTGCTCCTACGGAGGATGCAATTGAGGAAGAACCCGAGGTGATGGTCGATAAGGAGCATGTCCCAAAACCACAAAGTACCGCTCATGCCACACCTACGGTTGACCCATTACCACATTTGGAACCCGAGATTCCAAAGGCTATGCCTATGCCTCAACCCACACCACCTTTACCCTATCCATCGAGACTTAGAAAGGAGAAACGTCAAGAGCGCGATAATTATCAATTTGAGCTTTTTATGAAATGTTTTGTGACGTTCATTTTTATGTGAGTTTAGTCGATGCTTTGGTCATGATGCCTCAAATTGTCGCTAACTTTAAGAGTATGTTGAACAACAAGGAGAAATTGCAACAATTGTCTAGTTGTTCATCAGTTTATCTTAACCGCACACCTCAAAAAGTCGGTGATCCCGGTAAGTTCTTGATCCCTTGTGCAATCCAAGATATGGAAGAATGCTATGCCTTGGCCGATCTTGGTGCTAGTATTAACTTGATGCCACTTGCAATCTTCAAGTAGCTCAATCTTCCTAATCTTAGTCCTTCACTAATGCCTATCGAGTTGGCCGACCATTCCACGATTCCCGCATGTGGATTGGCGGAAGACGTTTTTGTGTAAGTGGGAAAGTTCTATTATCCGGTAGACTTTATCGTTGTCGATATTCCCACGGATCCTCAAGTTCCTCTCATTTTAGGTCGTTTGTTTTTAGATACGTCTATGGCTTTAATTGATGTGCATGCTAGAAAGATCACCTTACGTTTCAACGACGAGGAACTTGTTATAAACGCAACTCAAAATTCTCAAATTTCTCATGTTTATTCCGTTGCAACCATAAACCTTGTTGATATGATTGACGTTGTTTGCGAGGAATTTTCACAAGAAGTTCTAGGTTTTGGTGATGATGAAAATAGTGGCAATCCCACTATGTTAGATCCCATTCTTGATAACTCGACACCAACCTTCACTCCATTTGAAGGTGGTGGTTTTACGTTGGAAGATTTCGATGTTCCACGTACTTGTGACGTAGACCTCGACAATGATGAGGACTTCTCGATTACCAAGGATTTTCTTAACGATTTCCCATTTCCTCCACCCGAGGAGCTTATGAGTATCGAGCCCAAATATTCGTTTGAGGAACCACCTATCCTCGAGTTGAAATATTTACCTCCTCACCTTGAATATGTATTTTTGGAGGAGGACGACAAGTTGCCGGTTATTATTGCAAAAGATCTTTCGGATAATGAAAAAACCGCACTTGTCGATGTTCTAAAGGACCACAAAGGGGAAATTGCGTGGAAGTTATCCGACATTAAGGGGATTGATCCCAAATTTTGTACCCACAAAATCTTAATGGAGGAGGATTACAAACCCGCAATCCAATGTCAAAGGAGGGTGAACCCCAAAATTCACGACGTCATCAAAAAGGAAGTCCTAAAACTCCTTGACGCGGGTATGATTTACCCTATTTCTGATAGCCCTTAGGTGAGTCCTATCCATTGTGTCCCTAAAAAGGGAGGAATGACCGTTGTGCCAAACAATGCCAAAGAGTTAATTCCCACTAGAATCGTGACCGGATGGAGAGTGTGAATTGACTATCGTAAGTTGAATGACGCCACTCGAAAAGACCATTTTCCCTTGCCCTTCATGGACCAAATGTTGGAGCGTCTTGCGGGAAACGATTTCTATTGCTTATTAGATAGCTATTTTTCATGATATGATCGAGAAGACAATGGAAGTCTTCATGGATGACTTTTCCGTGTTTGGTAGTTCGTTCACTTTGTGTTTGTCATATCTTGAGAGAATGTTAAAGAATTGTGAGGAAACCAACCTTGTGCTTAATTGGGAAAAATGTCATTTTATGGTTCAAAGTGGAATCGTCTTAGGGCACAAGGTTTCGAAAGCGGGAATTGAGGTAGATCAAGCTAAGGTAGACGTCATCGCCAAATTACCACATCCGAATACCGTTAAGGGGGTTAGGAGTTTCCTAGGCCACGCGGGCTTTTATCATGGATTCATCAAGAATTTTTCAAAGATCTCTCGACCTATTACACATCTCCTTGAAAAATATGCACGTTTTGTCATTGACGAAGATTGTGTACGAGCCTTTGAAATCCTTAAGAGGAAACTTACCTAAGCTCCCATTCTTGTTTCTCCTAATTAGAACCTCCCCTTTGAGCTCATGTGTGTTGCTAGTGACTAAGCTATTGGGGATGTATTGGGGCAACGTCATGAAAAACACTTCTTGCCTATTCACTCTGCTAGCAAGACGATGACCGAGGCTCAAATAAAATACACTACAACGGAAAAGGAGTTCCTTGCCGTGGTGTATGCATTTGAAAAATTCCGACCTTATCTCGTCTTGACTAAATGCATAGTGTATACGGATCATTCGGCTATCAAGTATCTTATGGCTAAACAAGATGCAAAGCCGAGATTACTTCGTTGGATTCTCCTCCTTCAAGAATTTGATCACAAAATCGGTGACAAAAAGGAGCCGAGAATCTAGCGGCCGATCATCTTTCTTGTTTGGAAGATCCTCGCCAAAGTGTTTACGAGCCCAATGAAATCACCGAAACATTTCTGCTCGAGACACTTCGTGTAGTGAATTCTAAGCTTGATTCTTCTACCCCATGGTTTGCGGACATCGCAAATTACCATGCGGGCAACTTCATCATCAAGGGTATGACGACTCAAGAAAAACGAAAATTCTTTCGTGACGTCAAGTTCTATTTTTGGAACGACCCTTACTTGTTTCGAACTTGTGCGGATCAAATTATTCGACGTTGTGTCTTTGGTACCGATGCTTCTAACATCCTTAGAGCTTGTCACGAGGGACCCACGGGTGGCCACCACGGTGCTAATCTCACGGCTAAGAAGGCATTGACTTTATGGAGTCGTTCCCATCATCTCGTGGTAATACGTACATCATTGCCGCCGTTTACTACCTATCTAAGTGGGTGGAAGCTAAGGCTTTGCTCACCAATGATGCTCGTGTGGTAGTCAAGTTTCTGAAAAGCTTGTTTTCTCGGTTTGGAACCCCTCGTGCGATCATAAGCGATCGTGGAACCCATTTTTGAAACGACCAATTTGAAAGGGTCCTAAGGAAATATGGGGTTACACATCGGCATTCTACGGCTTATCACCCACAAACGAATGGGAAAGTCGAGGTTTCAAACCGAGCTTTGAATAGGATCTTGGAGAGATCTATTAGGGAAAACCGACAATCTTGGTCGGATAAGTTGGACGATGCTATATGGGTCTTTAGGACCGCTCATAAGACACCCATCGGGTGCACTCCCTATAAGCTTGTGTATGGGAAGAATTGTTACTTGCCAATTGAACTTGAACACAAAGATTATTGGGCCCTTAAGCATTGTAATGATGATATGGAGACTGTGGGAAAACACCAGAAAATGCAATTCAATGAATTGGATGAATTAAGTTACATTGCTTATGGAAATTTCTTGATTTATAAAGAAAAAACTAAAAAGTTTCATGATTCAAAAATAAAAAACCGGGTTTTTAACCTTGGAGATCAAGTGTTGCTTTTAAACTCTCGTTTGAAAATCTTTTCCGGTAAGTTGAAATCCCGTTGGTCCGGTCCATTCACCGTGACTCAAGTTTTTCCATATGGGACCATCGAGCTAGCTCAGAATGATGGCCCCAATTTCAAAGTGAATGGACATAGGTTGAAGCACTACTTTGGCGGGGAAGTTCCATCCTTGAACTACCTCGACCAAATCACCTTCCCCAATGATAATTAGTATTTAGGGGACCGAGTCAAGCTCATGACTCGGTAATAAAAAACGAGGTGCCTCGTGGGGGAGTCCCATGCTTATCCTATGTATATATTATCGCTTTCTAATGTAGTAACATGTGGGGATTTGTGCCCTTCCAACCATTGTTTCGTGGTTGGTTGTGAATTTTGGATTTTAGATGATCATTATCTTCACGATTCGAGCCTCTCGTGTTCTTTTTATGGGAGCACTCGATCGTTTGTTTCGAAGACATTCTCAATATCCATGATATATCCTTTGATGTTCTAACCTTAGGTTTTATAGCACACTTCATAAACGGATTTAAATTTAACGGTTACACCCTTTCCATGCTAGATTATGCATTCGATTACGTCTCTAGTATGGGGGTTTCCAACCCTTAGACTCGAAACATTGAAGACAATGTTTAACATTAGTATGGGGGGGGGGGTGAATAGATACTTGCCTTGCAAAACCTTCACACTTTCCAAAGTTTATCTTTTTGTTTATCGTTTTGTTGCGAAATAAGGCTAAAAATGGCCAAATTTTAAAAAGTTTTCTCATGTTTTATAAGTGCTTGAAGACACGAATGTAGATTTTCCGATGGCGAGAATAAGAGTAATTTTTTACTCGACCGTGCGTGTTGAGCACTTAGCTTTGATTCCATAACTTTATATTAGGCTAAGTCTCTTAAATGAGGACAAGAAATGATAGAGTTTATTATAAGTTACTATGCTAAACGTAGAATACTCGTATTCTTTCAAAAACTCATGTGTTCTTGTTGTTTGCTTACTCTCCCCTTGCTTGTAAATATATTTTGCTTAATAAATATTGACTTAGCGGTTTAGTCTTGATTGTTGGTTTCTACTCTTTTCTAGTAGCTTCCATGTAATTAAATTGGGAAGACATTAAGGTATCGCCAGCATCACGGTTTTGAAGTATTGGCAACCTGAATAATCGAAAGTTTCACCCAATAATAAGATTTCAAGTGCTCACCTGAATCAAGCAAACAATTTGAAGTTCACAAGGCCGAAAAATCTATGCAAAATTGAAAGTGGATCAAGCCTTAATCTTTGAAGCTTTAAAGATCCAAAATTCGCTTTTAGTGTGAGGATATACGTCTTTGGCCACAATAAACACCTCATGGCGAGGTTAAATAAAAGGCAAGGCAAGACCGAAGTCATAATAAAAGCTTCATGGCGAAGTTGAATAAAAGATGGAGGTAAACCTATGATAATAAGGCCCTTCCGTTAGGGGCGTATAAAAGTCTTGGTAATAAGTCTCTTGTTCAAAACCGTTATAAAACCGTGTTTATCGATCCTTCTTGTTGACTTAATTTTTTGACATCGTTGTCTATTAGGAGGGGTTATTAATTTGATGGTCTTGGTTACACCGTTAGGACTCTATTTTTAGACCTAAATCTCTATCATCGCATAAGTCAAACAATGTATCCTCGTGAAACATTCAAGACAAAATAAAATATAAGAGATACAACTTAGGAAAATGGGAGGATAAGTACGTGATTAGGGCATATGAGTAGTGTTAGCATTAGTAACTTATAATGACAATGATCTCGTTGCACGCTTATCATGGAATTCGGGTGAAAATCATGGACGACGAAATTATTTCTAACGAAGCATTCACGTGTTCTTATTCTATGAACCTAAACGTCCCATTTTACGATGAAAATCATACATTATGTCTAAAACGCAAGTAGAAGTAATAGTAGTAGTAGTAGTAGTGTAGCTAGTTTATCATTCAATAAAAGTAAATAAAAATGAATTTTGGAGGTGCTACGATACTTTATTCTAGAATTGCGTGAGGGCACGGCAATGGTTTAGTATGGGGGAGTGATGAGACAGCTTTTATACATAGTCTTATCGTCCAAAAAGGGCTTTAAATGCATTAAATATCATGAAAATGCCAAATATATACTTGTGTATTTTAGGTATGGATATTGAGAAAATGACAAAAGATCACAAGAAACATGCAAAAACGAACACGGGAAACGAAGCCGCACAAAGAACCAAGCCCTAATGAAGATTTTCCAAGAAAAACCCTTGAAGATTTTAAGATTATGCAAGAAGGGTCCTCCAATATTGAAGTATTGACACTTTAAACCCTTGTATATTCATAATTACAAGAATGGTCCTTAAAGTTTGTCAAATTTACAAAATGGGCCCTCCACTTTGAAGAATTGGCAAGAATGGTCCCTCAACAATCATGACTTGTCAATATTAGTCCTCCAAAAAGTCAACCATACAAGTCGAGACCATTATCTATAAAGAAAATGCCAAATCAGCCCTTCAAGAATCAACAAATGGCAAGAAATACCCCTGAAAATACTTTGGAAAAGTATTTGGGGCAAAAGTGTGAAAAGTGAAACTTCAAATACAAAGGAAAACGGATTTTGGTTATTTAAACTTCAAATGAAAGAAAGAAAGAAAGTGAAGGGCTGAAATTGGCAGACATCCATACTTACCTTAACCAACCAGCCTTCTACACGTGTCCCACTCACTAAAACAACCAATCAGAATCCACCTTTTGGCCACCTCATTTCCCACTCACAACTAACTTAAACTAATCTGTGATTAGTTTATTAACTTGGCACCTAACATCTTTTTAAAAACCAAAACTGGATTAAACAAAGCACTATTCAGGTGATGAACAAAATTGGGTTTTCCCTAATTACTTGTAATTAGGCCCCAATATTATCCAGATTTATGATTAAGGGACCCTTAATCATAACCCAAATCATAACTTGGACACCTCACCAACCAAGAACCCCACATGAGATTCCCCTGCTACAAAGGTTGAAGATACTGCCAAAAACCACCAGCCATCCAACGTCCCACAAACCTGCTTTAATCCTAAGCTCAATATGGACCCTTTGATCAATTGGTTACACTTTTTCACCTCAACATACAGCCAAAAGTCCTCACAATAGCAAGCATTGTCAAAATCCACAAGGGCATATCTGGAAACTCACCAACTAGGGTTTACGTTTTTTATTCAGCATTTAGGGTTTCTTGTAGCCTATATAAGGCATTAACATCACAACATTGTAGTTTGCTCTTGAATTTTTCCTAGTTCACATTTCTGTAAATCCTTACTCTTGATTAATGAGAAGTGTTTGAATTTTGTGAAGAAAAGTCAAGTGCCAATCTTTATATTTTCTTGTTTATGTTTAGTGTTTGCTAAAACTGAATCTAAAAAGGTTTTCTTCAGCTTTGTGCAAGAAATTGCTCAAAGTTCTTAAATCTTGATATTTTTCTAAGACCTTGGTACACCTTGGAATTCTTGGGCTATAAGTGGATCATAGCATCCTTATATTATGATATCAAGGTGTTGTGAAGCTTATAACTTGTGGATATTCAAGTGTAGGGTACAAGGGTTGCATTAATCAAGGATTTGTCACCTTTCTGATTAATATTTGTGCTTCTAACTTTGTTCAATCTTAGCAGCTTGATACTGGAATCTTGTGCTTGTTCTTGCTAGCACATAAGCTCAAACATACGTGGGTGTGTATGTACATCCATGAGGTTTGAACCCTTAATCTCAAAATCTATAAAAAAATTTGGATATTTGTGATCTTTTAGTTCTGCTTGTGTATGTGTTGTTCTTGGGCTCCAAATCTTGTTGTTTCTGTTTATGTTTGATGTTTTGATGCTTATGTATGCATGTGCTAACCTAATTCCAACTTTTGATTTGAAAATATTGTTTTGAAATTATAAAGGGGTGTTTAGGTCAACTGCATATTGATGTTATATAGTTATTGGTTAAGTGTTTGCTATTGTATGTTGATTGTTCTTGTTTAAGAAGTGTAATAGAGTGAATATCTGCAAGTTGTATGCTTTTGAACACCTAAATAAAAAATATGCTTATAAAATCTTGATTAAGTGATATTTTAGACTATGATCTGGTGCACACCTAGTTCTAGGCTTAGACTTAGGACAAAAAGTGATAAATCATACCCAACATAACCTGTTAAGAAGATCTAAGTGTTTGAATTTGGCTGTGTGGTCAAGTATATCAGCAAGTGTTTATGTTTACATGTTCTTAGTTCATCAGTAACTTTTATATGCTTGAATCTTGATCTAGACTTTGAATCAATGCATGAAACCTGTTAGAATTTGTTCATTTGAATTTATAATAGCTTGTGTATGCATTTGGTGAAGTTTGGCTGGCTGATTTTTGCTAAAACTACTTATTGAGTGAAATCTGCTTATTGTTCATGTATGTGACAGATCTGGTGATGTTTTGATTAATCTGTGCTAATCGGCTGTTTGTAATTGTGTTTTTGTGATTGTTATTGACTCCTTATGATTAACTGATCATTTGGGTGCCTTTGCTTAACTTGTATCCACATTAAAGTCACTAAAGACAAAAAGTCAATTAAGTCAAGCAGTGGAAACTTTTCCCACTGCTCAGACTCCAAAACTAGCCCCTGCTAGTGTTAATCATCATTCAACTTATTCATAAGACAATTTGGCTTATCCAGACTTGCAACTGTAACACCCCCAAATTTATACAATTCAATACAGCGGAAGACTCGTTGGTGTTACGGGATAACACATTACTCACATCATAGACAACGCTTAAAAATCGCGTCGTTTAATTATAAAGCATTTCCATTCATAAATATCAAATTTACATAGGTCCCAAGTCATTGTATTTCATACAAGTTTTACAAAGCATTTGAATGGAAATTATTATTTAAGTGTGGGCCATGAATTCTTGTTGTCATCCCGAGAATTACCTTCAAGTACCTGAGATAAAACTTGTTAAAAGAAAAGGTCAGCGATAACGCCGAGTGAATTCATAGAGTTTTAATTAAATTCATCAATATAACATCGGTATAAAATTATTACCGAAAATCATTTTGTACAAATCTTGTAATAGGCCATAAAATAGCCAAAGTCATTTTATACAAATCTTTATCAAAATTATAATATAGGCTTTCGCCTTCAAAATCATTATACGAACCATTGTCGTTAAAAACATCATACAATACGTTTCATAACGTTGTATAGAGTTGAATAAAAATCGTTATATGAATATGGTTACGTAAAACCAAAACACGAACATAATATCAATAATAAGACCCTGTATTGCTAGTCAGGCAATATATCGTAATTCAATGCATAAAGCAATATTTTCGTTACATGGATTATTATAAGCCGCATGACATTGTTACCTTACTATACCAAACAACGGTATCTAACCCGAAACTCAATTTGCCCATCTAAATTAGCGAGTCGTCACAATAATCACGCTTGTGTAAATCTTCTCATACATAAATTCGCTTACCAATCAATGTGGCACGACGGGGATCAACCGTCAAGGCGCGAACTGGGGTGATCGTCCCCAAATAGTACTATTATATGCATAAGCGTCTACCAAATCCCGGTAGTTCATAATTCATGCTAATGGGACTTTTAGTGACATAACCTAACTTTAATAATCCATTTCATTTCATCTATCGGGTCATTTAATCATTCATCGGGTCATACAATCATTCTGGTCCAAATCAATAAACAAACAATCGGGACAAATGGTGTCCTATTTTATCAAAACTAACATGTTATCTCCCTCGCGGGTTTATAAAAAATTTGATAAAAACATTTAAAAGAGTGCGAGGCTATGAACTCACGTTGATGTGGGAAAGCGTTTTATCGGTGATTCGGATGTACAGTACGTGCTTCAATCACGGAAACCTAGACAAATAATACTCGTCTTATACTTTTGTCTATTGACTTTATAAAAATAACAATTATGTATACATATGATGATTTTGTAAATATGATGATGATCAAGTGGGATTGTACATTTTTACTCATTCATTATAGTGTTTATGTGTTGGTAATTTTCAAGACTAGTTACACTAGTTCAACTTGTTTACATTTTGAGGCCCATTGGGCCCATTACAAGCCCAATATATTATATTAGTCCAATTATACTTTTATTATCAGTATTATACTTTACATGTTGGGCCCAAGTGGGTTAAGCCCAATAAGTAAGTTTATAAGTGTTTTACCAAATTAGTCTGGTTTATTGTCCATTAAGGCTACTTTGGCCCGTTAATGTCTATGTGTTGTAATTCTCGGGTTTTATCGGTTTTTATTTGTTATAAATGTTTATACATCAGTATGTGAGTTTATAAAAGTTTACATTAGACGTGTCCAACCGTCTAAGTTTTATTTAACAAAAACGTTAATCTTTCGGTTTTAGCCGAAAAAACGTAAAAATCATGTTTATAGTTTTTATAACTTATAAAACTTACCAAACTACCATTTTTATAAAATGTCCATTTATTTATCCTTATACATATTTATATAATTGTAATATATAAGTTAGTGGGTTTTAATTCATATTTTATACTATATTTATTTGAGTGCTTATATTATAATATTAAACTTTAATTTCACAAAATATGTCCTAAATTTTAAGTTCACTAAAATGTCCATATCTAGAGTTCTATAATGAGATAGGACCTCAAATTTTTATCACCAAAACTAAATGATATATTCTTCATTTTATTCCTGTATAGCTACTGATGAATCAACCTCTAAATATTTTAATAAATTCATCCAAAACAGTATAGGCAGATTTGCACTCTAAACTTGTTTTGATCATATCTCACTCATTTTTATGATTCCATTGCTTGGCCAACTCTCACATGTGTATAACACCTAATAATTACTGTATATTGATTCCAATTTACCATTTTATCAGTTTATCATTTGGTTACTTACGGTTTTTATACAGCCATCTTATTAAGCAAGATTTAACCATTTTTACATGTGGTTTTTCCATCTTTTTACCCATGTTTATCAAATCTATCAACACCAAATCCCCACATAATATTTTTAATCATCATTCATCATCATATAAATATACATAAATAAAGAAAATACAAGATTACATAATCAAAATAACAAGAGGATAGGAAGAACAATCTCTATACCACCATTAGTGATGAAAAGATGAGTCTTTGATGAACAAGGCTTGGATTTTGATGGCAAAACTTGTGATAAACCAATATCATCTTCATTTCTACCAACCTTTATAAACTTCTCATGGAAAATCAGCCCTATGACACCAACAAATCTTCTCATTGGATGTTAGAATCACCTCCAATCTTCAAAGCTTCAAAGTAGCATCATCATGTGTATGAGTAACACATGATTTTATGGCTAACATAGATCAAATGAGGGTTGTTTTTGATAAATAGTGGACGAATTTTAGAGAGAGAGGAGATTGTTTATGGTGGTTTGCATGAGTTGAATGTGAGAAATGGTTTAGTGGGAAGTGGTTTTGCTAGTTTAGTTAGCTTGTTAAGCTAAGTAGGACAAGTGTGCAACTTGTATCTTACAAGTTGACACCTCATGGTGTGGTGGAGTATATCTAGCCGTCCCATAGAGTGGGGTGGGGCAAAACTTGTTTTGTCTCATCCTACTAATTTACGGGTATTCCTCGATTATAGTTTCCTCGATTTACGTGCCCTCGGGTCGTTTTACGAAAAACGTTTTTATAAATTATGAATCAACAGCACAAAACGAATCTAATAAAAATTGTCTCATCAAAAACGGAGTTCAAAAACGTAAATACGTAATCCTAAGGCATCTGGTTTAGTCGTAAAGGACGTTAAATTAAAATCGTAAGTCCTAATCTCTTCTCGTAAATTTGTGAGTTTATGAACCAACACAAATTTAAAATCCCAAAATAATATTCACGGATAAATTTATTTTCTGAAATGTCGGACTGTCACCAAAACGGTGTATGTAAACGTAAGCACGTAACGTTGAATCCTCCGGTTTAGACGTAGTCGATGCTACTTCAAGACGTAAATCCAAATTTCTTCCCATAAATAAGTGAGTTCATAATATAACATTAAAATAATGTTTTTAAATAATAATTGAGAATAAAATATAAACCATAAATTGACGGATTGTCACAGCATTTACCCCTAAACATGATCTTTGTCCTCAAAGATCATCTTATCTCACTACTCGCTTCTTATAGAGTTAAAGCCATGTGGGTATTTCCTCCACATTCGGTCTTTTCTCACAAGTGTAATTCATTACAATACGCGAGTTTCATCAAAAATAACTACGGGAATAAGATCAAGCTTAATATTGACTTACTTTCTCTATCCATGATGTTCACGGGTTTTTGATGAATGCAACTTTTCGCCGATCTAAACTTTATCAAGAAGTGATCAGATTCTCACTTGATAGACATTTTATCAAGTTCGATATACGAAACATAATTCACGCAACTCCTGAAGTCCTAGGGTAGATCCAGCTTATATGCCTTTCAAACCAATCTTTTACATCATCTCAATGGTCTCATACAACGGGGACTTATATCCCATGATCTTTCAGATCATCAATTCATTTTTCCATGGTTAAAATTTTTTTGGCATAACTTCGCTACCCATCCTGCACTTCAAGATTTACATTTCATATTCACATTACCTCCTGCCCACTACCGACAGTCAAAAATCAGATCCTAATTTCAACAATCATTTCAGGTCTCTCGGGTCGAGTATTTTGTAAGGTTAGGTTCGCCATCATAGGAAACCTTAAACCTAAAAGACATGTCCAACTCACAATGGGTGTATGTCGGGTGTATTCATCCCAACTCCTTCTTACAGATGCTCTTGTATTTAGATCCTAACAAGATTCGATCTCGATCCTAATATGATAATTATCAATGATAATCTTTCCAAAGGAAAGCGATTATACGGTTCATTACCAAAGGTCAATCATTCAAGCATAAAACAACGCTTCTAGTATTTTGTATCGTTACATTGCCTCGTCCTTTCAATTGGGGTGGTAAATAGTACTCTCATCAAGGTTCGTTCCCAATGACTTCTGAGCAAATCTCTAGAAATTCGATGCGAAGCGAAGATCTTGATAGAGATGATTGATACGGCACACTATGTTTACACAACTCTTTTAAACACAAAGAGTCAATTTCTTCATCGAGAATCTATCATTAACAGGAATGAATTAGCAGATTTGGTCAGTCTGTCGACGATTACCCAAATCGAATCAAATTCAGATGATGACTTTTGCAATACTTAGACGTTTACTAATGTATGAGGCGATGTATGCCTTCATAATTTGCCATTAGTACAACTTCTTCAGATAAAAATACATTAAATCATAAATGTCATGAATAAAATACTTATACTTACAAGATTCCAACATAACTATATCTCACAATCCTCCATATTTAGACAATCACAAGTGGCCTTTTAATCATTTAGCGCCATCGGCTTCTCAATTCTAATGGTTCACATTAGCCGCGAACCCCTCTTTATTATCTATATTATCCTTCTTACAAGCATTGTTTATTTTTATATTGTTTGGCAATGTATTTTGCACCTTCATTATTAAGGAACATATCCTAATTGATTCTTTATTTTTACATAATGTGTCAGTAATTACGTTCACCTTCCTCGATGAAATAAATATCATGACCGTATTTATTCAGAAATTATTCCTTCATATTTTTTTAAGTCTTAGTTCTATCTCAACTATTATTTTTATTAGTTTTGCTTGATCCGACGTTTTAAAGCGTCGATATTTATTACACGTAAATTAACAATAAATATTAAGTTTTTATGAAACGTAAACGTTAAAAGTTTAAATTTCTTAGTTCGACCAATTATAATAAAATGTTCAAAACAAATTTGAATTTAATTAACACGTTTTTTGCTGATTTATCGAAAATAGTTAATAAGATCCGTAAATGTTTGAAAAATCTCTGGTTATACTTTGGTCAAAATTTTCTTAGTTGAAAAGCAAAAATTGTCGTTTCAAATTCCAAGTCATGGTTAAAATGGTTTCCTCAATCCCTCTTAGGTTGTCTTGAGGTATACACAAACATTTACCCCTAAACAGGAGTTTAGTTAAACGTTTGGGTTATAAGGGAATAATCCCTTAAAAATCCTTTGTTAAAACATTTGTCAAAACATATTTGCACCTCCTTTTTGGTATAACCCTAAGCCTTAATGGCTCTAATTTTTGAAGAGTCAATATATATATATATATATATATATATATATATATATATATATATATATATATATATATATATATATATATATATATATATATATATATATATATATATATATATATATATATATATATATATATATATATATATATATATATATATATATATATATATATATATATATATATATATATATATATATATATATATATATATATATATATATATATATATATATATATATATATATATATATATATATATATATCTTACCATCATTAATCAAACGATCATTTTATGTAAAGGGTCAAGCCTTAAATCACACGTTATATATTCAAGGTACAGGTTTTCATTGTTCGGCCAATTTAGGGCAATCTATAAGTAATTATTAACTCATTCTTACTCTTATAAACAAACAAATGGTCCTTAATGATCACGAGCATGATTTTATCAAATTACAGCCTACAGACGTGATTCACCAAATTTATGGATGCTACATGTGCATTGGTCAATCCAAACAACATAACATGAAACTCATAATGTTCATTACATGTTCTGGATGTAGTGATTGGAATAGATAATCTTTTTCGCAGATGTGAAGTTGATGATAACCATGCCGTGGATCAAATATTTAGAACATACGCTAGAACCTTGTAAATGATCGAACAAATCTATCATCTTGGGTAGTGGATATAGATTTTTAATCGTCAAATTACCTAGTTCACGGTAATCAATAAATATAAGAAATGGTAACACCATATCTCTTCATGATGACGAGCTTGGTAGCATAAAAGCTTTCTCTGACAACTCCCTCAGTTGTACGGTAATTATTTTAATTCAGATGGTGCTGACGTACAGTGCACAAGCCATAGGTGCAACACCGGGAATATAATCAATACCAATTTCAACTTGCCTTAATGGCGAACGTCCAGGTAATTCACCAATAAATACCTCCTAAAGTTTCAAATAACAGAAACATCTTTTAATAAATTTTCTTTAAGTTCTTTCTAGATTATAATATCTATGACTAATTCACAACCATTCACGGTATAATTTCAAGTCTAAATGCAGGATATGGTCATCCATCAAGAATTATTTAGATCACTTTTGATAATCAACATCTTATCATTTAGGGGAATTCTACTCGAGTTCCCATCAGTTAAGACAATGTCGTCATGTCATAATCAATCAATCCATTCTACTGGCACTATCAACTTTTTCGTTTTATTATCGTCGATAAGATGTGAACTTCTCAAAAGACTAAAATAACTCATAATCCTTCGCAAATTCAAGGATATATGGAGACACAGCTACCATTATAAGAGTAAGGTCAACGCATAATCTACGCGAGAGAATTTCAATTCAGATAAAGACGAAAACATTTAACGAGTATGAATATATCCCGTGTTTTCCTAATTTAAGTACGCATTCTAAAGCTCCTCGGATCGTTACCCAGGTCATTCAAATGAAATCAAATCAAAAGAAATGATAGGAACGTCGATACATCCAGTCGGGTATCAACACTCGGTAATCAGATACTTTTCCTCAGAATCTCACTACGGGAGAATTGGACAAGAAAGAATTGTCAATTGTCAAATAAGACAATTTCCATAGATGAGTAAATTCGACTCAGAATAATAGATGCTACAGGCTCATATGTAGGTGTCCCTAACACTATGTCCCTATTTTTCACTTCTTGCAGATCTCATAAAATTTAATCTTTCACAATCTTTAAAGAAAATGTAGTGTTTATTAATCAGTTATATAGTGACTACTAATCAGCCTTGCATGGTCCATTCCAAATTGTATGTAGGCGCGCAACTATATACAATTTCAAGATTAACGATGCAATACTCAGTTCGTCAAAAGTTTGTCATCATGTTTAAAATATATATTCATGCTTAATTCTTAAATAAGAATCAAAAATAAATTTACAAAGATTTTCTTTGTTATTAAAACAATTAAGTTTTCCAAGGTGTTTTATAAACAACTTCATTTCGATAACGATTATTTATAAGTCTCACTTTAAATAATCCATATGGTGATGAAAACCCAATTTTTCTCAAGGAATACTGTTTTAACTTATAAAAACAATTAGTGATCTGCAAAGGAGTGATGAAAAGTTGTTCACTAAGAAATAACTACAATATGCTAGGAAATGAATTTAGCCAATTAATCATGACGTTCATGACCTCGATGGCACTCAAAAAAATAATAATTCACAACGTAACTCAATTCGAGATGAGTACTTGTTCAATGGTTGCATCACTAATACGAGCATTAGGATGAAGCAATAAATGATAGATAACATCGATACATGTAGAATTTAGCAATCAAAGGTAGTCTTTTCATTAATTACAAACAAGTCAGAATTGTACCGTAACACATTACGTGTCACTATGTCATACAATTCCAAAAACTCATCCTACCAACTGATGTCTCAGTTAAGTTAGGGATTTTTAAAAGATACCACAATGAATACTAATCTACAAGAGTCATTAGGTGTTCCACCTGTCCCGGAAGATCCATCGGTCCCAATTCAGAAGAAGATTTCTTCAATTTATTTATTGGAAACTGGGCATCCTCGTCATTGGACACTGGCCTAGGAACAACCCTTAACACGAATCAACAATCAATTAAAACCTTATAATTCAATCACAGGACTCAACAACTTCCTCTTAACAATTTCATATTCCATACGGGTTAAATTTTATTTTATTTAAGTGTCAACCAACTTATACTCAATTCGATATCCTACTTCATTCTACAATACTTTCAACCTTATTCTTAGACCTTAATAGGGCAATAAAAGCTCGATATGAACAACACTTATATTCCAATCCTATAACTCCTTTATCAATAATTATCAAATGAGTCACTAGTATGAAATGACTTGATCATTCAACTAGACTTCTCGGAAAGGTACTAGTGGCATGAGGCTTTTGGGTAATGGTTCCAATGACAGTCTCAAGTGCAACATTCACCCTTTCGATTCGCAAATTTAAGAATTGGGTGACAACGAATCAGACGACATCTTTCTAGGTGGTAACATTTTGTCAAACTCCACTCTATAAGGAAAGATCGTCATGACATCGATATCAGTTTTAATCTCGCCAATTTTTTTTCAATATCACAATCAAGTAATATCAACATATCTACGAATATCAACCATTTTGTTGGGATCATAAATATCCACAACTTGGTTTAGATCTAGGATAGCTAGAATTCCTACGAGAATAGCTTCGATTAATTTACTAGGGGATTTAGGGTTCCTTGTGACAATCTACGTCGTATAAATACCTCGTATAAATATCAAAATAATCATCAAACAATCATGTAATAAAATTACATCACATATATATATATATAATCCAAGTTATATATATATTAAAATAACACTTCTCAGTCTGGCCTTGTCGGTAACTCGGGTATTCTTCGACACCGTTATAGTCAAAGGATTTTTAGACATTTTTAGAAAAATGTTTATAGTTAAAAGATTTTGAAATGTTTTATTCAAAACCTTAGTTTTTTAAAAATCTTTCGTTCTCTATAATGAGAGCTCTGATACCAAACTGTAACACCCTCAAATTTATATAATTCAATACAGCGGAAGACTCGTTGGTGTTACGGGATAGCACATTACTCACATCATAGACAACGCTTATAAATCACGTCGTTTAATAATAAAGCATTTCCATTCATAAACATCAAATTTACATAGGTCCCAAGTCATTGTATTTCATACAAGTTTTACAAAGCATTTGAATGGAAATTATTATTTAAGTGCGGGCCATGAATTCTTGTTGTCTTCCTGAGAATTACCTTCAAGTACCTGAGATAAAACATGTTAAAACAAAAGGTCAGCGATAACGCCGAGTGAATTCATAGAGTTTTAATTAAATCCATCAATATATCATCGGTATAAAATTATTACCGAAAATCATTTTGTACAAATCTTTGTAATAGGCCATAAAATAGCCAAAGTCATTTAATACAAATCTTTATCAAAATCATAATATAAGCTTTCGCCTTCAAAATCATTATACGAACCATTGTCGTTAAAAACATCATACTATACGTTTCATAACGTTGTATAGAGTTGAATAAAAATCGTTATATGAATATGGTTACGTAAAACCAACACACGAACATAATATCAATAATAAGACCCTGTATTGCTAGTCAGGTAATATATCGTAATTCAATGCATAAAGCAGTAACTTCATTACTTGATTATTATAAGCCGCATGACATTGTTACCTTACTATACCAAACAACGGGTAGCTAACCCGAAACTCAATTTGCCCATCTAAATTAGCGTGTCGTCACAATAATCACGCTTGTGTAAATCTTCTCATACATAAATTCGCTTACCAATCAATGTGGCACGACGGGGATCAACCGTCAAGGTACGAACTGGGGTGATCGTCCCCAAATAGTGCTATTATATGCATAAGCGTCTACCAAATCCCGGTAGTTCATTATTCATGCTAATGGGACTTTTAGTGACATAACCTAACTTTAATAATCCATTTCATTTCATCTATCGGGTCATTTAATCATTCATCTGGTCATACAATCATTCGGGTCTAAATCAATAAACAAACAATCGGGACAAATGGTATCCTATTTTATCAAAACTAACATGTTATCTCCCTCGCGGGTTTATAAAACATTTCATAAAAACATTTAATAGAGTGCGAGGCTATGAACTCACGTTGATGTGGGAAAGCGGTTTATCGGCGATTCGGATGTACGGTACGTGCTTCAATCACGGAAACCTAGACAAATAATACTCGTCTTAGACTTTTGTCCATTGACTTTATAAAAATAACAATTATGTATACATATGATGATTTTGTAAATATGATGATGATCAAGTGGGATTGTACATTTTTACTCATTCATTATAGTGTTTATGTGTTGGTAATTTTCAAGTCTAGTTACACTAGTTCAACTTGTTTACATTTTGAGGCCCATTGGGCCCATTACAAGCCCAATATATTATATTAGCCCAATTATAATTTTATTATCAGTATTATACTTTACATGTTGGGCCCAAGAGGGTTAAGCCCAATAAGTAAGTTTATAAGTGTTTTACAAAATTAGTCGGGTTTATTGTCCATTAAGGCTACTTTGGCCCGTTAATGTCTATGTGTTGTAAAGCTCGGGTTTTATCGGTTTTTACTTGTTATATATGTTTATACATCAGTATGTGAGTTTATAAAAGTTTACATTAGACGTGTCCAACCGTCTAAGTTTTATTTAACAAAAACGTTAATCTTTCGGTTTTAGCCGAAAAGACGTAAAAATCATGTTTATAGTTTTTATAACTTATAAAACTTACCAAACTAACATTTTATAAAATGTCCATTTATTTATCCTTATACATATTTATATAATTGTAATATATAAGTTAGTGAGTTTTAATTCACATTTTATACTATATTTATTTGAGTGCTTATATAATAATATTAAACTTTAATTTCACAAAATCAGTCCTAATTTTTAAGTTCACTAAAATGTCCATATCTAGAGTTCTATTATGAGATAGGACCTCAAATTTTTATCACAAAAACTACATGATATGTGCTTCGTTTTATTTCAATATAGATACTGATGAATCAACCTCTAAATAATTTAATAAATTCATCCAAAACAATATAGGCAGATTTGCACTCTAAACTTGTTTTGATCATATCTCACTCATTTTTATGATTCCATTGCATGGCCAACTCTCACATGTGTATAACACCTAATACTTACTTTATATTGATTCCAATTTACCATTTTATCAGTTTATCATTTGGTTACTTACTGTTTATATACAACCATCTTATTAAGCAAGATTTAACCATTTTTACATGTGGTTTTTCCATCTTTTTACCCATGTTTATCAAATCTATCAACACCAAATCCCCACATAATATTTTTAATCATCATTCTTCATCATATAAATATACATAAATAAAGAAAATACAAGATTACATAATCAAAATAACAAGAGGATAGTAAGAACAATCTCTATACCACCATTAGTGATGAAAAGATGAGTCTATGATGAACAAGGCTTGGATTTTGATGGCAAAACTTGCGATAAACCAATATCATCTTCAAGTCTACCAACCTTTATAAACTTCTCATGGAAAATCAGCCCTATGACACCAACAAATCTTCTCATTGGATGTTAGAATCACCTCTAATCTTCAAAGCTTCAAAGTAGCATCATCATGTGTATGAGTAACACATGATTTTATGGCTAACATAGATAAAATGAGGGTTGTTTTTGATGAATAGTGGACGAATTTTAGAGAGAGAGGAGAGTGTTTATGGTGGTTTACATGAGTTGAATGTGAGAAATGGTTTAGTGGGAAGTGGTTTTGCTAGTTTAGTTAGCTTGTTAAGCTAAGTAGGACAAGTGTGCAACTTGTATCTTACAAGTTGACACCTCATGGTGTGGTGGAGTATATCTAGCCGTCCCATAGAGTGGGTTGGGGCAAAACTTGTTTTGTCTCATTCCACTAATTTACGGGTATTCCTCGATTCTAGTTTCCTCGATTTACGTGCCCTCGGGTCATTTTACGAAAAACATTTTTATAAATTATGAACGGCACAAAACGAATCTAATAAAAATTGTCTCATCAAAAACGGAGTTTAAAACGTAAATACGTAATCCTAAGGTTTCCGGTTTAGTCGTAAAGGACGTTAAATTAAAATCGTATGTCCTAATATCTTCTCGTAAATTTGTGAGTTTATGAGCCAACACAAATTTAAAATTCCAAAATAATATTCACGGATAAATTTATTTTCTGAAATGTCGGACTGTCACCAAAACGGTGTATGTAAACGTAAGCACGTAACGTTGAATCCTCCGGTTTAGACGTAGTCGATGCTACTTCAAGACGTAAATCCAAATTTCTTCCCATAAATAAGTGAGTTCATAATATAACATTAAAATAATGTTTTTAAATAATATTTTAGAATAACATATAAACCATAAATTGACGGATTGTCACAGCAACAACTTATTTTTTGTGATAGATCTTCCTGATTTGACCTATTTATTTGATTTGGAGCTTATTAGACTTTGACTTTGACTTTTTATTAGAAAACTCATAAAGTTGACTTTTGAACAAGTGCTTATCTGCTTATTCTGGCTTATTGCTTGTGCTTATTTGAAAACTTTTTGATTATTTAGCTTAATTAAGTCATTCAAAAGCTTTTGAAAGTTGAATCAGCTATTGAGGTGGCCTAAAACTCGAAAACGACTATTTTGTCGTTTTGTTAAGATAGCTTTTAGCTTATTCAGGCTTATTTCTTGTGCTTTTTCCAATTTTCTTTTTACAGATCTCTTAAGTAACTCAAAAGAAGCTTGTGTGTCAAATTTGAGCTTATGGCATCAACTTATAGCTTATGGGCCAAAAAGCCCATTAAGAATAAGCTGCTTTGAAATAAGCTAGCTTAAACACATTTTCAGCTTTTGGGCCTTCAGAGTTTTGTACTTAAAATCAAATTTTGAGTCAGATAGGAGCTTTTGGGCTTATTTGAACAACATTTTTCTTATTGGGCCTTAAATAGCCCATTAAGGGGTCTGTTCAGACTTTTGGCCCATTTCTAGGCCCAATAGGGGTTTTTGTAATTTCAACTCCATTTCTGTATTATTTAGGTTAAAATAAGCTAGTTTGCAACTTTTGAGAATTTTTTATAAATTTTTGATTTTTATTAATATTTTATTATTATTTTATTATTAAAAATTAAAATTTAGATTTTTCAAGTATTTCCATTTTTCGTAATTTAAATACATTAAGTTAGGAGTTTTACATTTTTTAGAATATTTTTATTGTCATTAGATTAATTTTTAGAATTATTTTAAGTTTTAATAGTTTTTAATTGTTTTTAAATAGTTTTTATTAATTTTAAAATTTTCAAAAATAGTCATAAATTTAGTTAAGTCATTTTAGAGGTTTACAAGTGAAAAAAATCTCATTTTGGGCTTTTTGTTAATTAAATTGATTTTTTGTGCTTCAATTAGCATTAAAAGTTATTATTTAATTAAATAAAAGGTTTGAGTGATTTTTGATTTTTTGTAAACTCTAATTACATTTTTTAGGATTTATTGCAATTATCTAGGAATTTTTAGGGTAAATTTTTAATTTTGTCACTTTTCACGGTTTTACGTGTACGACTATTCGTCTTAGTTTAATCCATAATCATAACCTCATTCTCTTCTAATCTCTTTTCTATTTTCTTTCTTCAGAAATTATAATCACAAAAGTTAATAATCTCTCTACACAACACACTTGCCTCCTTGGGAAACGAACTTGAACTTCATTGGTCATTAGTGTTTGATTTTCCTAAACCGACACTTAATACTTTCACTATTTTGCTCTCTTTTCCTAAAGAGTGGTAAAACTTCTACATCAGGTAACAAGGGCTTGAACCCCAATTGTCAGTTTTCTTGAAGTTTATGTGATTTATATGGAATTTGTATGAACCTATTTATATGCTAGATGTGTTGCTTGTTTATGTGTATTTCATAGATGTTATGCATGTTTAATGTAGGTTTGCATGTGTTTGACCTGTTTAGATATAGAATCCTTTGTTAAATCTTGATTCTAATCAGTTAAGGGGTGTTTGGATCTGGGTATAAGATCGGCTTTAGACAACATTTTGGCTTGTATTTAGTCTAAGCACACATAATTTGGTTATAGTAGTATGAATCAGTAAGTGGTTTTCATGTTTGGTAAGCTTTAGGTAAGATTGCATGTTCTAAATTTGGTATAAAATGCTTAGTTAATCAGCAGCTCAAAACAGCCTTGTTTTAGTAAGTATTTGACAACCAAAGTTATAGGTATTTGTTAGAGAGTAGGTGTATTTAAGGTTTGGATCTTGTTTATGGTGATTTGGTGGTGTATTGACCATCATTTGAGTGCCTGAATCTCACCATATTGCCAAAAAGTTCAGCAAGACTTGCCCTATGTATATTTCTGTATTGCAGTGACTGTATGTGTGATCTTGTGTGTGATTTCTGTGTGTAACTAGTATTTTTTATAGCTTAATCTGACTCCCTACACTCCACTGAGTGTAGGGGTGCCATTCATTGCCAAAAATACCAAGAAACCAAGAAGCTACAAGCTAAAACGTCCACAGTTCTTCAATTCTGCTAAGAGCAGTGGGAAGAATTTTCCCACTGCCAGTGTTAAAGTTCCCACTGCTTGGGTAAAGGACAAATGTCCTAGCACATGTCACTATTAGTTTTTTTAGTTTTTTGTCGTTAGTGGCTCGTATTAAGTTTTTTTTTTAATTTTTTAAATTTTCCTAGATTTGTTATTTAATTTTGAGATTTTTCATAAAGTTTAATTTTAATTTACTATTCATTTTATATTTTTTAGATTAAATCTAGTGTTAATTAGCTTATTTTAATACTATTTTTGTCTTTTAGTGCCAAAAATACTCATTTTTCAGTTTTAAAAATTTTGTTAGATTTAGCAAAATATTTTAAGATTTTTAGTTTAAATTTTTTTACTGTTCACTCCATTTAAGTATTTTTTTTAGATTTAATCTTAGTTAATTAGGATTTAATTAAAACTGTTTTGTCTGTTAGTGTAAAATTTACTTTTTCAAGTTTTTAAATTTTTCTACTGTTTAGTAATATAAATTAGGATTTTTGAAAAATTCAAATTAATTTTATCATTATTTTATTATTTTTTATCATTATTTTAGTTTAAAAATTGTTTTTAGTATTTTAAAAATCGAAAAATTGTCTTTAAATTTTAGGAAAATTACTTTTTAGTCTTTAAATAATATAAGTGAGTTTTTAGTTCAATAAAATAATATTTTGGGCTTTTTCTTAATTATATTTAATTTTATGTCTTTAATTAGCATTTAAAATTGAATATTCAATTAATAAAAGGTCTTAAAATTTATTATTAGATTATTATTCTTATTTATATTATTTTAGACTTAGTTTTAATTTGTAATTAATTTTTAGGTTTAATTCTTAATTTTTTCACGTTTTACGTATTTACGTTCGCGTTTTACACCATTCGTCCTAGTGTAATCGTAGTCGTAGCTCGTCTTTACTTTTTCTCTCTCTAAATAAAAAATGTCACTAATCCAAACGCTTGATTTTATATCATTGGCAACACAACACATACACCTCCTTCGAGAACAAACCCGCATTTATCGGTTTTATAGTTTTTAAATAAATCGTACTACTTAATACTTGCCCCATATACGTTTTTCCTTAAAACGTGTACGATTTACCTACATCATGACGCATCACAGTAGAACATGAAATCTTCAGATCCTTCAGGTAACGACAAAATCGGTTCTGAACACAACTTTTCTTTAAGAGTTTGGAAAGCGGTCTCTTTATCTTGTCCCCACACAAACTCTCGATTCTTCTCGGTCAACTTAGTCAAAGACTTAGCGATCAACAAAAATCCTTCGATAAATCTTCGATAATATCCAACGAAAATCAGTCGGCGTTGTTGGTACCGACCAATCCCTGATGGCTTCAATCTTGGCAGGATCTACACGAAAACCTTTGTTGTCAATCACATGCCCAAGAAACTACACAGATTCCAACCAAAATTCTCACTTCGAAAACTTGGCATAAAGCTTCTCCTTCTTCAACAAATCCAAAATCGTCCTCAAGTGCTTCTCATCCTCCCTCTTGCTTTTTGAGTAGATAAGGATATCATCAATGAACACTATGACAAACTTATCCAAATATGGTTTACACACGCGGTTCATAAGATCCATGAATACGGTAGGCGCATTTGTTAAACCAAAAGGCATCACTTCGAACTCAAAATGTCCATATCGAGTACGGAACACAGTTATAGGAACATCTTCCTCTCTAACTCTCATTTGATGATAACCCGATCTCAAGTCGATCTTCGAGTACACACATGATCCTTGCAACTGATCAAATAAATCATCAATCCTCGGCAACGGATACCGATTCTTAATCGTCAATTTGTTAAGTTCCCGATAGTCAATACACATTCTGAACGATCCATCCTTCTTCTTCACAAACAGAACAGGCGCTCCCCATGGTGATGAACTCGGTCTAATAAATCCCTTATCCATCAATTCTTTCAACTGATCAGATAACTCCTTCAACTCGGATGGCGCTAGTCGATAAGGCACGCGGGCCACTAGCGTAGCTCCCGACACCATATCAATCCGAAATTCAACTTCTCGAGGTGGCGGCAGTCCCGGAAACTCTTCAGGAAAAACTTCAGGATAATCTCTGATTACTGGCACATCTTCCAATTTCTTCTCAACCACAACAATCACTAGTGATCTGAGACAGTAATACATCACCACCTTCCTCCATATACCTCATCATTTTCAAGAAATATATGACATTCAAACGAGAAGTACATTCATCACCCTTCACAGTTAATACCTTATTTTTCAATGGTATCTGGACTAACCTTTCCCCGCAAACAATCACCGCACTATGCGAAATCAACCAATCCATACCAATCACTACATCAAAAGACCTTAGATCTATAGGAATCAAATTGATCTCAAACATGTAATTATCCAACTTCAAGGAACACCCTTTTAGTATCAAATTAGTGCTAACAATTTTCCCATCTACTAATTCCACATTATAACTGGTTGCTAACTCTATTGGTTCTCTATCGATAAGGCGACTGAATTGTTTATCTACAAAACTCCTATCTGAACCAGAATCAAACAATACACTAGCATAACGATCGTCAAGTAAGAACGTACCATTCACCACGTTCGGACCTTGAGGCTTGTCCACATTCCCTACAACATACACTGGAGCAGCAGCATTTCCACCTTGATTATTCCCAACCTTAGGACAACTCCCTTACTGGTGTCCTCTTTCTCCACAACCAACACAAACCATCACTCTAGTAGCATTAGCACCCGTAGCCACACCTCTAGATTTGCACTCCACAGTCTTATGTCCAGCTTTTCCACCCTTCACACATGCAGGTGGGCAGTTACCTACATGATACAAATTGCACCGACCACACTTAGGGTTAATCTTGTTTCCTCTTGGAACAGTAGCAACTCTAACCCCATCATTCCTTCTCTGATTAAACTGTTGTTTACGGTTCGATCCTTGATTGATTCCTTGATGACCTCCAAGACTTTGACCTTGAGACTGATTAGACTGGGCAGTCTCCCATTTCCTCTTATTTCCTTTAACCACACTAGCTTTCTTATCGTGAACTTTCACATCCATCAACGCATGAGCCATTTGGACTACTTCATCAAAGGTTGTAGGCCTTGTTGAAGTCGTCTCACCCTTGATATTACTAGACAATCCCTTGATATACTGTCTCATCTTTTTGCGGTCATCCGCAAAATCATCAAGACAAATCAAACATAACTCATTAAATCTGCGGGTATAACTAGAAATGTCATTGTTTCTCAACATCAAGTGTCTCAACTCATCTTCTAACTGACTCAACTCTTGCTCGGGACAAAAACCATTTAGTTAACAACGCCTTAACAGCAGCCCATGTCCTTCTATTGGCCACTTCTAGCCCAACAGTCGCCACTTGGTTCTTCCACAAACTCAAAGCATCATCTAGAAGGGTAGCAGTTGCAAACTTCACCTTGTTAACTTCCAAACAACCACTAATTTCAAACAAACTTTCCATCTTCTCGATCCATCAACACAATTCCAAAGCCTCGCCAGTTCCATGAAGCTGTGTAGGTCCACACTTCACAAAACTAGTATAAGTACACTCTCTTGGGCCTTGCGGTCCAGCATTGTCCCTAACATTATCTCCAGCACCTTGCACTCAGTTAGCACGATCCTCAACAAGAGCTACAACAATTTCCTGCTAAATCATGTTGTCAACAGTATCAGTAGTCAACTTGGGAGGCATATTGAAGGACTAGTCAAGTAGTGATCCACAAACGACTAAAAATGCCTCTTTACTCCTTCTCTGCAATCACAGGGAAAAAGAACATGATAAATATACACACCAAGATCAAGAAGGATTTCTTTTTCAGAATATAATATAAGTATAACATGTCACTACCATTACAAGCATTCATCAACCACATCACAAAAGAGCTAATAAAGACGTAACATAGATCATGAAGGGTAAACATCGATTGCATTGATATCCACAAAATTGTGACAAGTCATGGCACTACAATCTATCACCAACTAAACCAAAAAGATATTAAGGTTCATCACAAATCCATAGCACACATGTCTAAACAAGTTCGATTACAACGAGGAAATAGAAAATGAAATAATAAAAACAAGAACTAATCACGAGGTGATCCACATGATATCTTAGGTTGCGGCTCATCATCATCATCTTCTTCGGGTTCTTCTGCATCGCTATCTTCTTCATTGCCCATTATCCTCTTGCCTTTGTCATTAGGGTCACACTCCACCACTCACTTCCTCCTCGAAGTTGATCTGATCTCAAGTGCTGTCTGGTTCCCACAAGTAATACACTCACCCCAGGCGGGCGGTTGAACCATAAATTCATTGGTTGCATACTCATAATCGTCAACAAATCTCCATTCTTGCGGTAGAGATGGCCTCACACGATGCTCCCAGCTTCGCATCCTTTGCAATACAGCTTGATCCTCTCTCATCTGCTCAAGACTAGCACTCAAATTCTTAATCATGGACCTCAAACTATCCATATCACTTTTAACCACCATCCCGTCATACGCAACTCTTGCAGTCCTTGGCAACAGAATCTGAAAAGCTTTCTCATTTTCATAAAACCTTCTAATCACCCGAGTTTCCACAACATAACGTTCATACATTAACCTGTCCAACTTCCTCAAGAAATAGGAACTGTTTTCATACGACTTCGGACCAGGGCAAAGTACTCTAGAAATGTCCTCGTGGAGAGAATTTGCACAAGCTACGGCATCAGACACATCATCATGACCCAAGCGAGCACGGTTAATACCTTGCATACCAACCAAATGAGAAATACGGGTAGGTCTAGGAACACGAACTCTTCGTCGACCATCTTGCACATCATCCAACTCAGCTTGAACCACAACATTATTACCAACACTCTCTTCTTCTTCTCCATAACCATCATTCTGCAGATTCGGTTCATTAACATACTCATCTCCATTGCCATTGGGTGGGATTTCCGACATTTCTGTAATCACAGAAAGTTCGAGGGTAAATAAGGTCATTATCCAAAATATATATACACATGCACATGCAAAAATGTAGTACGTATTGTGACAATCCGTCAATTTATGGTTGATATTTTATTCTCAAGTATTATTTAAATACATTATTTTAATGTTATATTATGAACTCACTCATTTTTGGGAAGAAATTTGGGTTTACGTCTTGAAGTAGCATCGACTACGTCTAAACCGGAGGACTCTACGTTACGTGCTTACGTTTACATACATCGTTTTGGTGACAGTTCGACATTTCAGGAAATAAATTTATCCTTGAATATTATTTTAGAATTTTAAATTTGTGTTGGTTCATAAACTCACAAATTTACGAGAAGAGATTAGGACTTACGTGCATAATTTACCGTCCTTTACGACTAAACCGGAAACCCTAGTATTACGTATTTACGTTTTTGAACTACTTTTTTGATGAAACAACTTTTATTAGATTCCTTTTGTGCCGTTGATTCATAATTTATAAAAACGTTTTTCGTAAAACGACCCGAGGGCACGCAAATCGAGGAAATTAGAATCGACGAGTACCCGTAATTAAATGGGGATGAGACAAGATAAACTTTCCCCACCCCCTACATGTGGCGTCCAAAGGCTTAGCCAACACACTTGATGTGTGTCAAGCTTACATAACAAGCTAAGGACACTTGTCCTTAGCCTTCCACCATAACCAATTGTTAACTTTAAACAAGCTAACACAAACCATTTACTTTCATTTTCAACATGAAAAACTCTCTCAAACCCTCTCACTAGCCTCTTTTAGCCGTCCACTTCTCCACCACAACACCACCATCATCAAAAATCTAGCCATAACCCAAGGCTATAATCAACATATGTTGAAGCCTAGTTGAAGTTATAAAGATTGGAGGTGATTTTAAAAACTAGCAAGGAGTTTCCATGGAGTTCCTAGGCTGATTTTCATGAAGATATTCATCCATTTAAAGGACCCAAGAAGTTTATTTGCCATGTTTAAGGTTTGGTAACAAGGAACCAAGCCTTGTTCATCAAAAACTCATCATTTCATCACTTTGGTGGTATAGATATTATTTCTTCCTATCATCTTGTTGTTTTGAATATGTAATCTTGTATTTTTTTCATTTATGTATATGAATATGATGATGAATGATGATCAAAAGTATTATGTAGGGATCATGTGTTGATAAACTTGGTTAAAAAGATTGAAAAATACATGTAAAAGTGGTAAAATCATACTTAAAATAGTAGGCTGTATAAAAACAGTAAAGAACCTTATGTTAAGTTGTTAAAATGGCTTGAATGAATTAATATACAGTAAGATATGATACTTTTACACATGTGAGAGTTGACCATATAATGGAATCCTTAAAATGAGTGAGATATGATCAAAACAATATTGAAGTTCAAATCTGAGTAGTCTATTTTGGACGGACTGTTAAGGACATTTAGAGATTGATTGAGCAGTAGCTAAAACTGAGTTAATTGTAGCACATAATATGTAGTTTGTGTCAACCATAAATGAGCTTCTATCTCCTTGTAGAACTCAAGATATGGTAAAAATTGTGAAAGTGAAAATAATAATAAGATTTGTAAAATAAAAGTATATAGTATAATATTAGCAATCAAGTTAATATAATATAAAGTGTATACCTAAAACCCACTAACTTATATATTGCATATAAATAATTATGTACTTTAATAAATAAAAGGGACATTTTATAAAAATTGCAATTTGATAAGTTTTATAAGTTATAAAACCATAAACATAAGTTTTACGTCTTTCCGGCTAAAACCAAGAAATTAACGTTTTCGTCAAATAAAACTTAGACGGTCGGACCCGTCTAATGTAAACTTTTTATAACTCATATACTGATGTATAAGTACATGTTACAAGTAAAAACTGATAAAACCCGAGCTTTATAACATATGGACATTAACGGGCCAAATTAGCCTTATTCGACTATTAACCCAACTAATTTGGCTAAACACTAGTGGACTTACTCATTGGGCTTAACCCACTTGGGCCCAATATGTAAGTATAGGGCTGATGTTAAAAGTATATATTGGGCTTTTAATGGGCTTATTGGGCCTCAATATGGAATTGGATTGAAAATAGTGTAACTAGTCAAAAATTTGACTAACACATAACACTATAATGTTGAATGAAGATATAAAATCCCACTTGATCATCATCATACTTATGAAGTCATCATATATACATAGCCATTGTTTTTATAAAGTCATTGGACAAGAGTCTAAGACGATTATTATTTGTCTAGGTTTCCGTGATTGAAGCACGTACCGTACATCCAAATCGCCGATAACCCGCCCTTCCCAATCAACGTGAGTTCATAGCCTCGCACTCTTTTTAATGTTTTTATGAAATGTTTTATAAACCCCCGAGGGAGATAACATGTTAGTTTTAATAAAATAGGACACCAGTTGTCCCGATTGTTTGCTTATTGATTTGGACCCTAATGATTATATGACTTGACGAATGAAACAAAATGGATTATTATTAGTTAGGTTATGTCACTAAAAGTCCCACTAGCATGAATTGTTAACTACCGGGATTTGGTAGACGCTTATGCATATAATAGCACTATTTGGCGACGATCGCCCCACTTTGCGCCTTGACGGTTGATCCACGTCGCGCCACATTGATTGGTAAGCGAATTTATCTATGAAAAGATCTATATAAGCGTGATTATTGTGACGACACGCTGTTTTAGATGGGCGAGAAGGAAATTACGGGTTAGCTACCCGATGTTTGTTATAGTAAGGTAGTAATGTCATGCGGCTTATAATAATCCAAGTAACGAAAATACTACTATACGCATTGAATTACAATATATATTGCCTAACTAGCAATACGGGGTCTTATTATTGTTGTTATATTCGTGTTTTGGTTTTACATAACCATATTCATATAACTGTTTTTATTTAACTCTATATAACGTTATAAAGCGTATTGTATGATATTTTACGACATTGGTTCGTATAATGGTTTTGAAGGCAAAAGCCTATAGTATGATTTGCAACAAAGATTTATATGAAATGTTTTTGGATTATTTTATGGCCTATTACAAAGATTTGTACAAAATGATTTTCGGTAATAATTTTATACCGATGATATATTAATGGATTTCATTAAACTCTATAAATTCACTCGGTGTTTTCGCTGACCTTTTCTTTTAACATGTTTTATCTCAGGTACTTGAAGGTAATTTTCGGGAAGACAACAAGAATTTATGGCCCGCACTAAAATAACAATTTCCATTCAAATGTTTTGTAAAATTGTATGAAATACTATGACTTGGGACCTATGTAATTTGATATTTATGAATGGAAAATGCTTTATTATTAAACGACGCGATTTTTATGCGTTGTCTATGATTTGAGTAATGTGCTATCCCGTAACACCAACGACTCTTCCGCTGAACTAAAGTATTAATATTTGGGGGTGTTACACGTATGCTTATATGATGCAACAATATGATAGCCATGAAAATGCAATGCAAAAATTACGATGTTAAGTACTCCACGTACGTTCACAATACCTCCATATAATACCATAGTACTTATTCAGTTAATACTTGGGAAATCATTTCAGATATAGGTGATACATCTAAAAATAAATAAAGCAATGCTAAAAGTAATCTTACCGGAGCCATGCGGAGAAGTTGTGTACTTTTGAAAATATTTGAGACACCAAAGTTATAGTGTAGGACATTTTCAAAAATCGACCTAGTTCTCTACAACTTGTGGCTCTGATTACCAATCTCTAACACCCCCAAATTACATGCGCAGCGGAAATACATAATTTGGGTGCTAGGCAGTTATCATCACACACTAGTCATACATAACGACTCAAAAGAGACGTTGAAAAGTTTACATTTATAAAAATTCACAACAAAGTCTAATTAGTTTTCCCACCCAAAAGTTACAACATAGTGTGTTTAGGTCCCCACCGAATCTCAACCAAATATCCAAATTCTTACATTTTAAACAAAATAAAATTTTATTTGTTTAAATAACAGAGAGCAAAACATAATAGACCACAAAAGCGACACCAACTCTCTATAGCATGCTCCGCCACATCCTAACCTTGATTACCTTCAACACATGCTTAAAAGGGTCAACAAATAATGTTGAGCGAAATCTATAGGTTTTACAATCACATTTGAACATAAGAGTATAAAATTCATTCACGATCATTTATAGAATTTTCGATCAAACAATCTATTATTCAAGGTTGTTATATTTAGCAAATAGCTAATAATTGTGTTTCAGCTCATGACACCGAGCCGTTAACTAATTAGTCACCCGCGCCAAATGCCGACGTAACTTATATGAAACCATTGCCCCTTTAAAGGCATTAGTTGCAATTAATCCTTATTTCTCATACAAAATATTTGTACGCAGAGGGTACTCAACGTACAACTCTCGTATCAAATTGGGTCGTCAACCCCGTAGTACCACAAATTGTATAAGCGGCTATTTACAATTCACACAAGAATTAGACAATAGCTAACGGTTCATGAAATTAGGGACTTTTTGAAACTAGGTACTCAACACAATTCAAGGCATCATTCGGGTCTAACAATCGTTCATCACTTATGTTCATTTTCATTTAAATAGCATGTATACCCTCGCGAGTATAAATCAATTGAAATAATTTAGAAAGCGAGGCTATAGACTCACCTTATGTATAAGTATTAGTCTAAGTAACGGATGACGATCACCGACGATGAGGATTCCCGGGAAATTCGATCACAACACCTAGCAAATAAACGCGAAATGAGTCAACTCATTTATATACTATTAGGTACTGAATAATACTTAAATATAGTCAATTGTCATAATTACAACTCACGCCAAATGCAAACAAGTGATAGTTACTAGACTCGTACCATTTAACTACGTAACTAAAAGTGTTGCTCATTTTATAATTCTGCCGGTACTTACTAAAAGTATGGGTTGTTTTCCTATACTTAGAAAACACCATAAGTTATGAGAAAATTTTTAATGTAACACCCCCAAATTTATACAACTCAATACAGCGGAAGACTAGTTGGTGTTACGGGATAGCACATTACTCACATCATAGACAACGCATAAAAATCGCGTCGTTTATTAATAAAGCATTTCCATTCATAAATAACAAAGTTACATTGGTCCCAAGTCATATTATTTCATACAAAGTTTTTACAAAGTATTTGAATGGAAAAATATTGTTTAAGTGCGGGCCATGAATTCTTGTTGTCTTCCCAAGAATTACCTTCAAGTACCTGAGATAAAACATGTTAAAAGAAAAGGGTCAGCGATAACGCCGAGTGAATTCATAGAGTTTAATAAATTCCATCAATATAATATCAGTATAAAAGTATTACTGAAAATCATTTTGTACAAATCGTTTTGATAGGCCATAAAATAGCCAAAGTCATTTTATACAAATCCTTATCGAAAATCATAATATAGGCATTTGCCGTAAAAATCATTATACGAGCCAATGTCGTAAAAACATCATACAACATGTCTTATGACGTTGTATAAAATCAAATAAAAACCGTTATATGAATATGGTTATGAAAACCAAAATACAAACATAATATCAATAGTATGACCCTGTATTGCTAGTCAGGCAATACATCGTAATTCGGAGCGTCTATTAGTATTTCGTTAATTCGGATTATTATAAGCCGCATGACATTGTTACCTTACTAAACCAACAACGGGTAGCTAACCCGATACCAATTTTGCCCATCTAAAGTAGCGTGTCGTCACAAAGGTCACGCTATGGAAATCTTCTCATACATTAATTCGCTTACCAATCAATGTGGCACGACGGGGATCAACCGTCAAGGCGCGAACTGGGGTGATCGTCCCCAAATAGTACTATTAAATGCATAAGCGTCTACCAACTCCCGGTAGTTCACAATTCATGCTAATGGGACTTTTAGTGACATAACCTAACTTTAATAATCCATTTAATTTCATCTATCGGGTCCATTAATCATTTATCGGGTCATACAATCGGGTCATTCAATCATTCGGGTCCAAAATCAATAAACAAACAATCGGGACAAATGGTGTCCAAACTTTTATAAAAACTAACATGTTATCTCCCTCGCGGGTTTATAAAGCATTTATAAAACATTTAAAAGAGTGCGAGGCTATGAACTCACGTTGATATGGGAAGGCGGGTTATCGGCAATTCGGACGTACGGTACGTGCTTCAATCACGGAAACCTAGACAAATAATACTTGTCTTAGACTCATGTCCAATGATTTTATAAAAATAACAATTATGTATACATATGATGATTATATATATATGATGATCAAGTGGGTTTACATATTCTCATTTACTCGTTTTAGTGTTATGTGTCGGTAACTTCTTACTAGTTTTCTAGTTTTACCTATTTACGTGTTTTAGGTCCAATAAGCCTATTATATGTTTATTAACTTGTGTTAATCCATTTCATACTTGTATTATCAGTATCTACACTTTACAAGTTGGGCCTAAATGGGTTAAGCCCAATAAATAAGTTTATAAGTGTTTTAGTCCATTTTGTTGTATTATTAGTCCAATAATGTTAACTTAGTTCGTTAATGTCCGTATGTTATATAGTTCGGGTTTTATCGGTTTTTACTTGTATTAGTTACTTATATATCAGTATATGACTTTTAAAAACTTTACATTAGACGGGTTTGATCGTCTAAGGTTTAATTGGCGAAAAACGTTAATTTTACGGTAATAGCCGAAAAAGTCGTAAAAATCAAGTTTATAGTTTTTATAACTTATAAATATTATTCCACTACCATTTTTATAATTTATCCATTTATTTAACCTTTAACATATTTATATAAATAAAATTCATGAGTTAGTGGGTTTTAATTTTACATTTTATACAATATAATTTTGAGTGCTTATATAATAGTAATAAACATTAATTCTCAAAATCTGATTTTTATTTTCATCTTCACCATTTTTATCATATCTAGAGTTCTACAATGATTTAGAAGCTCATTTTTGGATGGCATGATCTTCATATTATGTGCTACTTTTAACTTAGTTATAGCTACTGCTCATTTTAAGTTTATCTATACTTAACAGTCCTTACAAAACAGCTTATTCAGATTAGCACACCCATCTTGTTTTGATCATATCTTACTCATTTTAATGATTCCATTGCATGGCCAACTCTCACATATGTACAAGACCCATAGCTTACTGTAAATTGATTCTACTTCATCATTTTATCAATCTAACATGTGGTTCTTTACTGTTTTTTACAGCCAACAATCTAAACAAGATTTTAGCCTTGTTTCTTATAGTTTTTCATCTCTTTAATCATATTTATCAACACTTGATCACCACACAACATTTTTATCATCATATATTCATCATATACATATACAATAAGAAAGAAAAATACATGATTACATAATCAAAATAACAAGAGGATGGGGAGAACAATCTTTATACCACCAAAGTGATGAAATGATGAGCTTTTGGATGAACAAGACATGGTTTTGGGTAACCAATCTTATGAGATATCAACACCACTTCTAGGATCACCAAGTATTTGTAGATTCCTCCAAAAATCAGCCCTTGTTCTTCATGAAAACTCCTTGAGAAATTAGCCCCAAACTCCCTTGAAAACTCCTTTTTACATGTTAAGATCACCTCCAATCTTCATAACTTCAATGGGTTTTCATCATATGTAAATTATACATATGATTTATGGTTGAATCAAGATCAAATGGGGGTTGTTTTGGATGAGTTTGGGACGAATTTTATAGAGAGGAAGAGAGGAGTTGGTGGTTTGCATGAGATGAAATGAGAGCTAGTGGTATGGGTGGAATGGTTTTGTTTTGGTGTAGCTTACAAGTTAAGCTAGCTTAACAAGTGTAAGCAACTTGTGTAAAACATGACACAAAGTTAGTGTGGTGTCACAATGTGGCCTTCCCATATATGGGGGTGGGGCAAAACTTGGTTTTGTCTCATCCCCAA
The DNA here is from genome assembly GCA_025667525.1 of Glebionis coronaria. Classification (NCBI taxonomy): domain Eukaryota; kingdom Viridiplantae; phylum Streptophyta; class Magnoliopsida; order Asterales; family Asteraceae; genus Glebionis; species Glebionis coronaria. The sequence continues at coordinate 282,670 of JANFOE010000166.1, forward strand.
TTATTTACGGGTACTCCTCGATTCTAGTTTCCTCGATTTGCGTGCCCTCGGGTCATTTTACGAAAAACGTTTTTATAAATTATGAATCAACGGCACAAAACGAATCTAATAAAAATTGTCTCATCAAAAACGGAGTTCAAAAACGTAAATACGTAATCCTAAGGTTTCCGGTTTAGTCGTAAAGGACGTTAAATTAAAATCGGAAGTCCTAATCTCTTCTCGTAAATTTGTGAGTTTATGAACCAACACAAATATAAAATCCCAAATTAATATTCACGGATAAATTTATTTTCTAAAATGTCGGACTGTCACCAAAGACGGGGTAAGTAAACGTAAGCACGTAACGTAGAATCCTCCAGTTTAAATGTTGTCGATGCTAATTCAAGACGTAAATCCTAATTTCTTCCCAAAAATAAGTGAGTTCATATTATAATATTAAAATAATGTTTTCAATTAAATATTGAGAATAAAATATAAACCATAAATTGACAGATTGTCACAACATTTACCCCTAAACAGGATCTTTGTCCTCAAAGATCATCTTATCTTACTACTCGCGTCTTCTAGAGTTAAAGCCATGTGGGTATTTCCTCCACATTCGGTCCTTTCTCACAAGTTTAATTCATTACAATACGCGAGTTTCATCAAACATAACTACGGGAATAAGATCAGACTTAATGTTGACTTACTTTCTCTATCCATGATGTTCACGGGTTTCAGATGAATGCAACTTTTCGCCGATCTAAACTTTACTAAGAAACAATCAGATTTTCACTTGATAGACATTTTATCAAGTTCGATATACGAAACATAATTCACGCATCTCTTGAAGTCCTAGGGCAGATCCAGCTTATATGCCTTTCAAACCAATCTTTTACATCATCTCAATGGTCCCATACAACGGGGACTTATATCCCATGATCTTTCAGATCATTAATTCATTTTCCCAAGGTTAAAATTTTTGGCATAACTTCGCTACCCATTTGGCACTTCAAGATCTACATTTCACATTCACATAACCTCCTGCCCACTATCGGCAGTTAATAATCAGATCCTAATTTCAATAATCATTTCAGATCTCACGGGTCGAGTATTTTGAAAGGTTAGGTTCGCCATCATAGGGAACCTTAAACCTAAAAGACATGTCCAACTCACAATGGGTGTATGTCGGTTGTCTTTATCTCAACTCCTGCTTACAGATGCTCTAATATTTAGATCCTAACAAGATTCGATCTCAATCCTAATACGATGATTATCAAAGATAATCTCTCTAGAGGAAAACGATTATACGGTCTATTACCAAAGGTCAATCATTCAAACATAAAATAGCACTTATATTACCTTGTATCGTTACTTTACCTCGTCCCTTCGATTTGGGGTGGTACATAGTACTCTCATCAAGGTTCGTTCTCAATGATTTTTGAGCAAATCTCTAGAAATTCGATGTGAAGCGAGGATCTTGATATAGATGATCGATATAGGCACGCTATGTTTACACAACTCTTTTGCATTTATCATTAACGAGAATGATATTAGCAGATTTGGTTAGTCTATCGACGATGACCCAAATCGAATCAAATTCAGATGATGACCTTTGCAATAGCTAGACGTTTACTAATGTATGAGGCGATGTTTGCCTTCATAATTGCCATCAGTACAACTTCTTCAAACAAACATATTTTTAGTCAAAAATGACATACATATAATACTTATACTTACAAATTCCAACAAAACTATATCTCACAATCTCCATATTTAGGCAACCACAAGTGGCCTTTAAAACATTTAACGCTATCGGCTTCTCAATTTTAATGGTTCACATTATCCGCGAACCCCTTTTTATTATTTATATTATCTTTCTTACAAACATCGTTTATTCTTATATTGCTCGGCAATTTATTGTGCACCTTCATTATTAAGAAACATGTCCTAACTGGTTCTTTATCTTTTATATAATATGTCAGTATCTATATTCACTTCTCATGATGATGTGATTATCATGTCCACAATTCACTCAGATATTCTTTCTATATTATGCATCAGTAATTACGTTTACCTTCCTGATGAAATAAATATCACAACCGTATTTATTCAAAATTCTTTCTCCATATCTTCTATGTTTTAGTTTCGTCTCAACTATTATGTTTATCTGTTTTACTCAATCCGACGTTTTAAAGCGTCGATAATTATTACAACTAATTAAATATTAAATATTCAATTTTTATGAAATGTAAGCGTAAAGATTTTAAATTTTCTTAGTTCGACCAATTATATAAAATGTTCAAAATAAATTTGAATTTAATTAACAAGATTTTCGTTGATTTATCCAAAATATTTAATAAGATTCGTAAATGTTTGAATAATCTTTGTTTATACTTTGGTCAAAATTTCCTTAGTTTGAAAAGCGTAAATTATCGTTTCAAATTTCAAGTCATGTTTTATATAGTTTCCTCAATTCCTCTTAAGTTGTCTAAAAGTATACACAAACATTTACCCCTAAACAGAACTTTAGTTAAATGGTTTGTGTATAAGGGAATAATCCCTTAAAATCCATTGTTAAAATATTTGTCAAAATATATTTGCACTTTCTTTTTAGTATAACTCAAAGTCTTAAAAGGGCTCTTAATTTGAAGAGTCTATATGCATACATCTTACCATTATTAATCCAATGGTCATTTTATGTAAAGGATTAAGTTTTTAACCCCTAAGAGTTAATGGTTCTAATCTTTAATCACGTGTTAATTATTCAAGGTTCAGGTTTACATTGTTTAGCCAATTCAGGGCAGTCTATAGATAATTATTAACTCATTCTTATTCTGATAAACAAACATATAGTCCTTAATGATCACGAGCATGAATTTATCAAATTACAGCCTACACACGTGATTCATCATATTTATGAATACTACATGTGCATTAGTCAATCAAACGACATCATGTGAAACTCATAACGTTCATCACAAGTTCGGGATGTGATGATTGGAATAGATAATCTTCTTCGCAGATGCGAAGTTGATAATAACCATGCCGTGGATGAAATCTGCTAGAACCTTGTAAATGATCAAACAATTCTTCCATTTCGAGTAATGGATATCGTTTTCGATTGTCAATTTACTCAGTCACAGTAATCTATAAATATAAGGAAAGATAACACCATAGCTCTTCAGGATGACATGCTTGGTATAATAAAATCTTTCTCCGACAACTCCCTCAGTTGTACGGTAATTCCTTTAATTTAGATGGTGCTGACGCACAGTGCACAAGCCACAAGTGCAGCACCGAGAATATAATCAATACCAAATTCAACTTGCCTTAATGGCAAAAGTCTAGTTAATTCACCAACAGTACTTCCTAAAGTTTCAGATAACCGAAACATCTTTTAATACATTCATATTAGGTTCTTCCTAGATTATAATATCTATAACTAGTTCACAACCATTCACGGTATAATTTCAAGTCTTAATACAGGATATGGTCATTCATCAAGAATTATTTAGATCACTTTTGATAATCAACATCTTAACATTTAGGGGAATTCTACTCGAGTTCCCATCAATTAAGACAATGTCGTCATGTCATGATCAATCAATCCATTCTACTGGCACTATCAAATTTCCAGTTGCATTACCGTCGATAAGATGTGAACTTCTCAAAGGACTAATAATAATTCATAATCCTTCACAATTTCAGGGATATTAGGATACACAACTACTATTAAAAGAGTAAGGTCAACGCATAATCTACGCGAGAGAATTTCAAATCAGATACAGACGAAAACATTTAACGAATATGAATATATCCCATGTTTTCATAATTTGAGTACGTATTCGAAAGCTCCTCGGATCGTTACCCAGGTCATTCAAATGAAATCAAGTCATAAGAAATGATAAGAACGTCAATACATCCAGTCGGGTATCAACACTCGGTAATCAGACAATTTTCCTAAGAATCTCACTACGGGAGAATTGGACAAGAAAGAATTGTCAATTGTCAAATAAGACAATTTCCACAGATGAGTAAATTTAACTCAGAAGAATAGATGCTACAGGCACATATGTAGGTGTCCCTAACACTATGTCCTTATTTTTCACTTCTTGCAGATCTCTTAAAATTTAATCTTTCACAATCTTCAAAGAAAATGTAGTGTTTATTCATTAGTTTTATGGTGACTACTAATCAGTCTTGCATAGTCCATTCCAAATTGTATGTAGGCGCGCAACTATATACAATTTCAAGATTAACAATGCAATACTCAGTTCGTCAAAATTTTATCATCATGTTTATAATAAAAACATTTTCATGCTTAATTCTTAAATAAGAATCAATAATAAATTTACAAAGACTTTCTTTGTTCTGAAAACAATTAAGTTTTCCAAAGCGTCTCATAAACAATTTCATTTTGATATCAATCACTTATAAATCTTACTTTGAATAATCCTTATTGTGATGAAAATCAAATTTTCTCAAAGGATACCGTTTTAACTTTTATAAAAACAATGTGTGATATGCAAAAGAGTGATGAAGAGTTGTTTACCAAGAACTAACTACGATATGATAGGAAATGAGCTTAGCCAATTAATCATGAGGTTCATGACCTCGATGGCACTCACGAAGAATAATCCACAACGTAGCTCAAATCAAGATGAGTACTTGTTCAATGGTTGCATCACTAATGTGAACATTAGGATGAAGCAAGAAAAGATAGATAACATCGATACATGTAGAATTTAGCAGTCAAAGGTAGTCTTTTCATTAATCACAAACAAGTCAAAATTGTACCGTAACACATTACGTGTCACTATGTCATACAATTCTCAGAACTCATCCTACCAACTGATATCTCAGTTAAGTTAGGGATTATTTTTAAAAGATACCACAATGAATACTAATCTACAAGAGTCATTAGGTGTTCAACATGTCCCAGAAGATCCATCGGTCCCAATTCAGAAGAAGATTTCTTCAATTTATTTGTTGGACACTGGGCATCCTCATTAGTGGACAATGGCCTAGGAACAACCCTTAACACGAATCAGCAATCAATTAAAACCTTATAATTCAATCACAGAACTTAACGGCTTCCTTTTAACAATTTCATATTCCATACGAGTTAAATTTTTACTTTATTCAAGTCTTAATCAACTTATATTCAACGTAATATCCTACCTTATTTTCCAATACTTTCAACCTTATTCTTCGGCCTTGTAAAGGCAATACAATCTCAATATGAATCAACACTTAATTTCCAATCCTATTAGCTCTTACAACAACAATTATCAAATGAGTCATTAATATGAAATGACTTGATCAATCAACTAGACTTCTCGGAAAGGTATTAGTGACATGAGGCTTTTGGGTAATGGTTCTAATAACAGCCTCAAGTGCAACATTCACCCTTTCGATTTTAATTTAAGAATTGGATGACAACGAATCAGATGACATCTTTCCAGGTGATAACGTTTTGTCAAACTCCAGTCTATAAGGAAAGATCGTCATGACATCGATATCAGATTTAATCTCGCCAATTCTTTTTCAATATCACAATCAACTAATATCTACATTTCTACGAATATCAACCATTTGTTGGGATCATAAATATCCGCAACTTGGTTTAGATCTAGGATAGCTAGAATTCCTATAAGAATAGCTTCGATTAATTTACTAGGGGATTTAGGGTTACTTGTGACAATCTACGTCGTATAAATACATCGTATAAATATCGAAATAATCATCAAACAATCATGTAATAAAATTACATCATATATATATATATATATATATATAATCCAAGTTATATATATATTAAAATAACACTTCTCAGTCTTGGCCTTGTCGGTAACTCGGGAATTCTTCGGCACCGTTATAGTCAAAGATTTTTAGACATTTTTAGAAAAATGTTTATAGTTAAAAGATTTTGAAATGTTTTATTCAAAACCTTGGTTTTAAAAATCTTTCGTTCTCTATAACGAGAGCTCTGGTACCAAACTGTAACACCCCCAAATTTATACAACTCAATACAGCGGAAGACTAGTTGGTGTTACGGGATAGCACATTACTCACATCATAGACAACGCATAAAAATCGCGTCGTTTATTAATAAAGCATTTCCATTCATAAATAACAAAGTTACATCGGTCCCAAGTCATATTATTTCATACAAAGTTTTTACAAAGTATTTGAATGGAAAAATATTGTTTAAGTGCGGGCCATGAATTCTTGTTGTCTTCCCAAGAATTACCTTCAAGTACCTGAGATAAAACATGTTAAAAGAAAAGGGTCAGCGATAACGCCGAGTGAATTCATAGAGTTTAATAAATTCCATCAATATAATATCAGTATAAAAGTATTACTGAAAATCATTTTGTACAAATCGTTTTGATAGGCCATAAAATAGCCAAAGTCATTTTATACAAATCCTTATCGAAAATCATAATATAGGCATTTGCCGTAAAAATCATTATACGAGCCAATGTCGTAAAAACATCATACAACATGTCTTATGACGTTGTATAAAATCAAATAAAAACCGTTATATGAATATGGTTATGAAAACCAAAATACAAACATAATATCAATAGTATGACCCTGTATTGCTAGTCAGGCAATACATCGTAATTCGGAGCATCTATTAGTATTTCGTTAATTCGGATTATTATAAGCCGCATGACATTGTTACCTTACTAAACCAACAACGGGTAGCTAACCCGATAACAATTTTGCCCATCTAAAGTAGCGTGTCGTCACAAAGGTCACGCTATAGAAATCTTCTCATACATTAATTCGCTTACCAATCAATGTGGCACGACGGGGATCAACCGTCAAGGCGCGAACTGGGGTGATCGTCCCCAAATAGTACTATTAAATGCATAAGCGTCTACCAACTCCCGGTAGTTCACAATTCATGCTAATGGGACTTTTAGTGACATAACCTAACTTTAATAATCCATTTAATTTCATCTATCGGGTCCATTAATCATTTATCGGGTCATACAATCGGGTCATTCAATCATTCGGGTCCAAAATCAATAAACAAACAATCGGGACAAATGGTGTCCAAACTTTTATAAAAACAAACATGTTATCTCCCTCGCGGGTTTATAAAGCATTTATAAAACATATAAAAGAGTGTGAGGCTATGAACTCACGTTGATATGGGAAGGCGGGTTATCGGCAATTCGGACGTACGGTACGTGCTTCAATCACGGAAACCTAGACAAATAATACTTGTCTTAGACTCATGTCCAATGATTTTATAAAAATAACAATTATGTATACATATGATGATTATATATATATGATGATCAAGTGGGTTTACATATTCTCATTTACTCGTTTTAGTGTTATGTGTCGGTAACTTCTTACTAGTTTTCTAGTTTTACCTATTTACGTGTTTTAGGTCCAATAAGCCTATTATATGTTTATTAACTTGTGTTAATCCATTTCATACTTGTATTATCAGTATCTACACTTTACAAGTTGGGCCTAAATGGGTTAAGCCCAATAAATAAGTTTATAAGTGTTTTAGTCCATTTTGTTGTATTATTAGTCCAATAATGTTAACTTAGTCCGTTAGTGTCCGTATGTTATATAGTTCGGGTTTTATCGGTTTTTACTTGTATTAGTTACTTATATATCAGTATATGACTTTTAAAAACTTTACATTAGACGGGTTTGATCGTCTAAGGTTTAATTGGCGAAAAACGTTAATTTTACGGTAATAGCCGAAAAAGTCGTAAAAATCAAGTTTATAGTTTTTATAACTTATAAATATTATTCCACTAGCATTTTTATAATTTATCCATTTATTTAACCTTTAACATATTTATATAAATAAAATTCATGAGTTAGTGGGTTTTAATTTTACATTTTATACAATATAATTTTGATTGCTTATATAATAGTAATAAACATTAATTCTCAAAATCTGATTTTTATTTTCATCTTCACCATTTTTATCATATCTAGAGTTCTACAATGATTTAGAAGCTCATTTTTGGATGGCATGATCTTCATATTATGTGCTACTTTTAACTTAGTTATAGCTACTGCTCATTTTAAGTTTATCTATACTTAACAGTCCTTACAAAACAGCTTATTCAGATTAGCACACCCATCTTGTTTTGATCATATCTTACTCATTTTAATGATTCCATTGCATGGCCAACTCTCACATGTGTACAAGACCCATAGCTTACTGTAAATTGATTCTACTTCATCATTTTATCAGTCTAACATGTGGTTCTTTACTGTTTTTTACAGCCAACAATCTAAACAAGATTTTAGCCTTATTTCTTATAGTTTTTCATCTCTTTAATCATATTTATCAACACTTGATCACCACACAACATTTTTATCATCATATATTCATCATATACATATACAATAAGAAAGAAAAATACATGATTACATAATCAAAATAACAAGAGGATGGGGAGAACAATCTTTATACCACCAAAGTGATGAAATGATGAGCTTTTGGATGAACAAGACATGGTTTTGGGTAACCAATCTTATGAGATATCAACACCACTTCTAGGATCACCAAGTATTTGTAGATTCCTCCAAAAATCAGCCCTTGTTCTTCATGAAAACTCCTTGAGAAATTAGCCCCAAACTCCCTTGAAAACTCCTTTTTACATGTTAAGATCACCTCCAATCTTCATAACTTCAATGGGTTTTCATCATATGTAAATTATACATATGATTTATGGTTGAATCAAGATCAAATGGGGGTTGTTTTGGATGAGTTTGGGACGAATTTTATAGAGAGGAAGAGAGGAGTTGGTGGTTTGCATGAGATGAAATGAGAGCTAGTGGTATGGGTGGAATGGTTTTGTTTTGGTGTAGCTTACAAGTTAAGCTAGCTTAACAAGTGTAAGCAACTTGTGTAAAACATGACACAAAGTTAGTGTGGTGTCACAATGTGGCCTTCCCATATATGGGGGTGGGGCAAAACTTGGTTTTGTCTCATCCCCAATTATTTACGGGTACTCCTCGATTCTAGTTTCCTCGATTTGCGTGCCCTCGGGTCGTTTTACGAAAAACGTTTTTATAAATTATGAATCAACGGCACAAAACGAATCTAATAAAAATTATCTCATCAAAAACGGAGTTCGAAAACGTAAATACGTAATCCTAAGGTTTCCGGTTTAGTCGTAAAGGACGTTAAATTAAAATCGGAAGTCCTAATCTCTTCTCGTAAATTTGTGAGTTTATGAACCAACACAAATATAAAATCCCAAATTAATATTCACGGATAAATTTATTTTCTAAAATGTCGGTCTGTCACCAAAGACGGTGTAAGTAAACGTAAGCACGTAACGTAGAATCCTCCAGTTTAAACGTTGTCGATGCTACTTCAAGACGTAAATCCTAATTTCTTCCCAAAAATAAGTGAGTTCATATTATAATATTAAAATAATGTTTTCAATTAAATATTGAGAATAAAATATAAACCATAAATTGACAGATTGTCACATTTAAAATTCACTTATAACCTGTAGATAACCCATATTAAATTTCGTAAAAAGTTTTCACTTTTAAGATTTTCTGCTCGACGCATTTCTAAACTTCAATTTTTAGACAGTTTGTACCTTTACGTTGTAAGACATCTTTGACTCATTTAAAATGTACCACTTGCTAATTTGACTCCTAAGTCTAAAAATAGATTCAAACACAGATTTATAGATAAAGAACAACTCTCAACTCTCTTTAAATATCCAGTTATAGTCCCCGAAATTTGACTTAAAATAGAACACAATTTCGGATTATGTCGACTTTCATATCCCGGTACACGAAATTTCAAACTAACGTAACTTTTGACTCGTTAGGAGTTAAAAGCTCTATCTTATATCAAAACGAAGCTTGTGGAAAGCTCTACAACTAAATCTAATCCTTATAACCTGTACTTAGAGTTAAGACTACTAAAAATGGTCTTAAACAATATGTTTGAAAAAGACATTTTAAAACTCACATCAAATCACTATTTCAACCATTTTCATCAACTCTTAGACCTATTACGACATTACATGAACAACCTAAAACATCCATAACACCCTATATCACTTGTATGTTCATTCATTCATAAAACCCCATTTTATAAATTAAACATGCAATGTGTTTTGGGCATTCAAAAACATCATAAACATCATCATAAACATAAACCCATAACAATATTAGATCAAAACCAAAATCAAACACCACCCCCTTTTTGGGCCGTGGTTTCAAGAACAAAAAAAATTAATTTAATCTAAATAATCAATAACCCTTGTTTACAAACATCCAAATAAAACATGCATTTAAGAAAAATTAATCAAAACAAATTTATTCATACAAAATAATTTTTTGGAGAAATAAAGTTGTTGCATGGTAAATTTTATTGAACAAGAAGACTCACAAGAATGAAATAGAAAGTGGTCTTTGATTACTTTCTTCCAAAACACAAGAAAAGAAAATCAAGTGGTGGTGGTGGTGTTGCTATGGCTGGCGGCTCAAGAGAGAAAGAAAGAGGAGAAATTCTTTTTTGAAATGAATTTGTGTGTTTGTTTTTCCTTCTCTCCCTTTTTGTAAAAATTAGAGGGACCCTTCTTGCAATTTTAGCATTCTTTTGGCCTCAAAATGAAACGACAAGTTTTAAAGGCGGGAATCTACTTACTAGTCGGTTTTGAAATTTTCCGGGTGTCGGGGTCCGTCCCGGCTTTCTAAAACATATTCATACGTTTATACTCACACAAAATAAAGTAAGGGCGGTTCCGAATCGACTTAACACGTAAGTAAAAATAAAAATCTCGAAAAATTAAATATCGACCAATTGATAATAAAATATATGTTTTGGGCATCCGTCGGTATCGCGATCTCTATCGATTCTTCTTAAATCGTCACATATCGAAATTTAGTCTCGTTTATCGGTTTCGACTTAAACCGTAAAATAATTCCACGATAAAATTTTTCAAAATTTTCAAATTTTTTCAAAAATACGCGGAAAATAGGATAAAATAATGACCTTGGTTTTTGGGGTGTTACATTGTCTGCTTGTTCAAATCATATGTATCATTACTAACGAACCCCCCATCATCATGAGAAACCCCATTAGCCTCGTCCTCAAATAGATTTTTAACTTCGGCGTCAGAATCTGTTTGACTCAACTTAATTCATCAACTGTATCAAGTTTACTGCTTTTGGAAATGGATTCCTCATTCTGCTTTTTTATACGTTTAAATCGAATAGGTAAATCAACATCATCTTCCTAAAAAAATAAAAAATGTAACTAACAATAATATTAATTCTTATGCAAGTTTCATACATTCTTTTCAATAATAAAGATACTATGAGAAAAAACGGTAATACCAAGTTTTCAGTCATTTGACACCTATCTTTTTTTGGGTAAAGGGGACTCACCGCGGTAAAATACACATCTATCTTTAGAACAAGAAGTAAGATGAACATCATTGGTGTTCACAAGCTTTTTATCCTTGATAAGTTTGCGTTTTTTCTTTCTGGATGAGACACCCTATATGTGTTTTTAAACAAAGTATTTACAAAAACATATGTAATGCACATAATAAATAAAAACTTATTCATAAACAATAAATGTTGTCCCATATTATATGATGATAATACACGAATTATAGAAGAAAATTAGATGAAAGTAGATGAATTATAGAGAGAGAAATTAGAGAGAGAAAAGAGAGAGAATGGTTGGAAACTTGAGGAATATTAGATTGAAAGAGAAAAATGAAATGGTAACCAACACCCTCCTAACATGCTGGGAGGGTAGTACTTATAGCCAAGCATACATGTTGCTTATGGGCTATATGATAATGAGTCGGCTTAACTTTGGGCTTTTAATAGCTTAAGTTCAATGTTCTAGTTATTACAATTTTCTAAGAATCACGTGAATCCAGACTCTCCTACTACTTATTACAATGTTCTAAGAATTAATACATAATAATCCTATGATCGAACATTCTTGTTTGACTTAATATTTTGAGGTTTACAATATCCCCTAATTAGAGGTCATTCCTCTATGATATTTGGAGATTTATAATGATTACTAATCTCGCTATAAATGAGTCAGAACGTGTAATAGTAGTCTTGTTCCTTAATGTAAAACCCCCATATAAATGCCATGAACAGTACACTACATAAATATACGAACCAAATAAAACTTTCCATTTATAAATATGTTACATGTATCTCACGTTTAATAACAAGTATTTACGTATATTATAAATGTAACATGAACACGATATATAATTCACGACAATTAAACACGACATTACACGAGTATTGGTTAAATTAGAAAAAACCTAAAGAATTGCCACATGGGCTTACAGTAGCTGCGGCTAGACAAGGGGAAAGGAAGAAAAAGGGATTTTGGACGAAGACCCAATACAAGTCCTTAAACAATAAAACTTCCAGGGGAATTTAACATAATATATTTTTAGCCAAAACTCATGAAACCCTAACCCTTCCTCCTCCTCTTACCGCCGGCCAAACAAGAACACCAAGTGGTGTTTAATTGATTTTGATCTTTGATTCGGGTTATATATGTTCGTGTTATTAGTCCTTATTCATCTACGCATTCAGTAACCCCATAACCCTTTTCTTTTTATTTTTATTGAATCATGATCATATGTTAATAAAACCTTAAAAACAAGAATCAAGAATATGTTAGGTTTTATTAAAAACAAGTTAGGGTTTCGTTTTGGTTGGTTTAGGTTCGGCCGACACAAAATAGCTCAGTGGTCTTTTAACACCACAAACCGAGCCCTTGGCTCTCGGTGGTCTTTTAACACCACAAACTGAGACCTTAGGGTCTCGGTGAGGCTTGGTTAGTCGATCGCAGGGGAAAAAGGGACCCCTATGCAAGTCGGGGTATTGTTTATATTTGTTTTAGTGTCAACCGAGACCTACAAGGTCTCGGTGGTACGGGTACAAAAATATTGGGAACCCCGGCTAAGCTGGGGTGTGCATGTTTCGCTCAGTGGGTAGCCAAAATAGAAAACAGGGGGAACATGTGGCCGTTATTAGCAACCGGCTAGCCGATGTTAGCCACTTATGGGCTGTTGTTGGTTCAGCCGCCGGCTGACACCACCAGCCGCCAGCTGGGTGGTGTCAGCTAGGCACTTTTGGGCTCGAGATTATTTTAGAACACGGGTTCGGGCTCAGAAACTTATATAATCAGTTTATTATTTAATTAAAGTAATAACATGATTAATTAATTTATTTTACCTCAAGACTTAGGTTATAAATATTAAAATTAATATTTCATGTTTAACCTAAGTATTTAATTAGCCTAATATAATTAAAACATGTTTATTTAATTAAATTCATATAACCTATTGCTAATTAAATTTACCATGTTATTTATTCAATAAGCTATAACATTTAATCCATGACTTGTATTTTATCAAATAAGCTTTAACTTAATAATCCAACTTATTTCTATTTTTGGAAATTTACTAGTTTTGGAAACTTTCTATTTTTGTGAACTTTCTATTTTGGAAACTTTCGATTTTAGGAAACCAGCTATTTCTTTTAGAAAGTTACTTATTATTACACAACAAGTATAATAATACAAGAATACAAGATAACACTTAATCAGAATACATGAAAATACATTGTAGAAACTAGAAAAGGGGGTTGAATAGTTTCTTAAATTTACTTGTTAAAGGTTGGTTTTAAAAAATCCTTTTTCAAAAACTTAAGCTTGAGTATTTATGTGAAACCTTATTATACAAAATATGAACAAGGTATAGTGCAACTAAACTAATAATCACAAGTATAAAGAATAATGAATTTATAGTGCAACTAAACTAATAATCACAAGTGTAAAGAATAATGAATGTAAAGAGATAAGGGAAGGAAAGATCAAACCAAACACCAAGGATTTATAGTGGTTCGGAAACGAAGCTCACTCCTCGTTCCCACTCCACTCCTCGAGTACTCCTTACTCGATATTTCACTAATCAACAAGCTCCTTAAGTTGGAGAAACCGTACACAACGTCACTTAATTAATTTCCGACTCTAAGCTAAAAGTCGAGCCCTAATGTTAGCTAGGACCAATATACACCAATATACTTTAAGGACTAAGTATTAACCTTAATACATAGACAACTTCTAAATAGACACAACTACTTGGATCTTCACAACAATGACACAACAATGAATAAATAAGTTTGGATCTTCAATGGATATTTGAGGTAGACACAACACTTCAAGAATGATAGTGTTCTTCTCTTTGCACTCTGAAAGGAAAATATGGGAGGAGAAAGATTCACTTCTAAACAAGTAGTAATCAAACAAATGATCAAGGATTTGAGTGATTTAAGAAGTATGAAAGAATCTGGAAATGTATGTGCAAAAGAGGTGGATTGAAAGTCTGAGAATGGTCCACTATTTATAAGACAAACATCCAACAGCTATATCTGCCCGCGGTTCCATATGGGAGACCGCGGTTCCTTATCGATAAGGAACCGCCATAGGTTCTAAGGAACCGCCGGCATAGAGTCCGCTCCCTTTTGTCTTTTAGTAGATTGGTTCGAATATGGGGATTAAAATATCCTGAAAGGATATTCTAAACATAGATAGAATATGCCATTTTCAAATTCAAATTTTCAAATAACTAATTTAATAAAACATTTTATTAAAAAGAAAGTTTAATAATAAAATTTTGTCACACTTAATAAAAAGTGAGTTTTAAGAAAAGATTAAATCCTTGATCACTTAATTACGATAATTACTTGTTTGTTCTTACCTTAAGTGATAATGGTTGAAATGAAAAATACTTGAACTCAAGAATTTGTTTTTCGTTGTTTTTGTAAATGCTTGTTTGTACATATTGTCGTAATCAAAACAATGCGAGACCGAAAAATGAAAGTAACGTTTTCAGGCATCATTGCATTAACAATCTCCCCCTTTTTGATTCCGACAATTCATAAACTCAATCATCTAATAAAACAAGATTTTCGAAGACGAGTTTATCATTTCTCCCACTTTGTCGAAACAAAAAGGTTGAAAAAGTCTTTGAAGAAGAAAAGAACCGGACTTTGCAAATGCTCCCCCTTGGTGCTTACTCCCCCTTGCTTGGGGCACCAAGGAATCGATATATGGTGATAAGCTACATAGAAGGGTTAGTAGTAGAGAAGAGACACCCAACAAGATATAGAAAAGGTCACAAAAATATAAGAAACAAAAGATCCAATATTATTCATGTTAAAAGGAAACACGATAAAAGATACAAGGAAATAAATCATACAAAGATGTATGAGACACAAACACAAGCCAAACGAAAAAGCATAAATCTTATCATAGTTAAACTAGAACCATAAGATTTTCTTGAACTAGATGTCTTGAAGATAAGCAACCAATGCTTAGATAATTGACAAGGTAGTGGCGGAAGGAGGTGGTGGTGTCTTGGTAGAGGTCTCATAGTTATAGTAAAGAGGAGGTTTGACTAAGAGACTCTTGATGTAATTCAACTCTTCATAGATATGAGCCATAGCAAGATGTTGATATTGACAACATTGACAATATGTTCCATGATGCATGACATTGTCATGTGAAGGAGGTAGAACACTAAAGGCTAGTGGTGGAAGATAAGAGGTTCTACAATCAACATTCTTAGAAGAAGAAGAGATGTGATTTTGAGTGTTCTTGGGTGAATTGGGATTGAAAGCAATTGGAGAGAATGGAGGAGATTCAAAGCTTTCATTTGGGGAATAAGACATTTTGATTTGAGAAAGGATGCAAAATGCTTAAGGTTAAATAGAGAAAGTCCAAGATAATTTGGGGCTGGTCAAAGAGTTGAAACAAAGATTCCAAAAAGTGTTGGAATAAATTTGGAGTTTCAGGAATACTTGAAAAATAGAGTATTGGGCGTGGTTCCTTATCTCAGCCGACGGTTCCTTATCACTGGGGAACCACGGTATCAATAAAGAACCTCCCACAGTGGGTTGAATTTGGTGATGAGGGAGGATTTCTAATTCAGCAAATCCTATTTTTCTAGTCTAACTAATCATGGAGATATGCTAAGAAGCAAATATAGACAAAGAAAACACACAAGAGCTCGCCAAACAAGGTTTTGACCAAAATACCTGGATTTTTAATAAAATCGATGTAGGAGTTGTGTAGAACTAGACACAAGGTCATGACACAATGATCCTCCATAATTTCCTTTTGTTCTTGCTATATTTGAGAGACCCATACATATGAATTATGTAAGCTCATTATGAATAGCAAAAAGCTATGAAAAACGTTTTTGGATTGAATTAACAATGCAAAAACATTTCTCGACCATTTCGAAAGAACTTTGAGAGTTTTGAAAAAGGGAAGAGAAGTTTTCCAAAAAAAAGTTTATTATACTCAAAATCTCAAAGAAAGAAAAGACTCAAAAGAGAAAAGATAATTGATAAATTAGAATGCATAATTAAGGAATATGTTCCATTAAACCTAGACCTAGACGCAAGTAATTAAAAGGTTCCCTCTTAAGTGGCTTAGTGAAGATATCGGCTAAGTTTTCTACCGAGGGTACCTTCTCTATCGAAATGTTCCCCTTTTGAATATTATCCCTAAGTAAATTGTGGTGAATCTCTATGTGCTTAGTTCGCGAATGTTGCACGGGATTCTTGCTAAGGTCTATTGCACCCTTGTTGTCACACATGATGGGAACATCATCAAGAGAAATCCCGTAATCAACAAGCGCTTTCTTCATCCATAGAGCTTGTTGACAAGCTTTACCGGCACTCACATACTCGGCTTCCGTGGTAGATATAGCAAGAGCGGTTTATTTCTTGGAGAACCAAGAAGTTAAACAACAACCCATGAAGGTACAAACTCCACTAGTGCCTTTCTGGTCCACATAGTCTCCTGCATGATCCGAGTCCGCGTAGACAATGGTTTCTATGTCGGTCCCTTTAGGATACCATAATCCTAAATGTATAGTGCCCTTAATGTATAGGAAGATACGCTTAACCGCTTCAAGGTGAGAGGTTTTGGGAGCCTCTTGGAAGCGAGCACAAAGGCAAACACTAAACATGATATCCGGTCGACTTGCCGTTAGGTACAACAAACTACCAATCATACCTCTATATTTGGTGTTGTCTACCGACTCACAATCATCATCTACGGTGAGTTTAGTATCCGAGGCCATAGCGGTCTTCATTGGTCTAGAGTCTTCTAATCCAAATTTCTTTAGCATTTCTTTAACATACTTGGATTGATTAAAGAAAATACCATCGTCCATTTGTTTAATTTGGAGTCCTAAAAAGAATTTAAGTTCTCCCATCATACTCATTTCAAACTCGTCATGCATGATTTTGGCAAAGTCATCACACAATGATTGACAAGTTGAACCAAATATAATGTCATCAACATATATTTGTACGATAATTAGGTGAGAACCTTTCTTCTTTGTAAAGAGTGTATTGTCTACCATCCCCATGGTATACTCATGTTTTACAAGAAACGCTTTAAGTCTATCATACCAAGATTTGGGTGCTTGTTTGATACCATAAAGAGCTTTCTTAAGCTTGTAAACATGATCCGGTTTCTCAAAATCAATGAAGCCGGGAGGGTGAGCCACATATACCCCCTCATTGATCAAACCGTTAAGAAATGCACTCTTTACATCCATTTGTTGAAGCTTAAAGTCCAAAGCACAGGCGTAAGCTAAAATGATTCTAATGGATTCTAATCTAGCTACGGGTGCGTATGTCTCGTCATAATCAATACCTTCTTGTTGATTATAGCCTTGAGATATAAGTCTAGCCTTGTTACAAGGAACAACACAATTCTCGTCTAACTTATTCCTATATACCCATTTGGTTCCTATGATGGTCGAACTTCTAGGTGGAGGAACAAGTTCACAAACGTCATTAGCAATGAATTGATTTAATTATTCTTACATAGCGATGACCCAACTCTCATCCATGAAAGCTTCTTAAAAATTCTTTGTGTCAATCAAGGAGACGAAACAAAAGAAGTTACATTGATTTTGGACTTGAGATCTTAGGGTCCTTTGATTTAATTCTCCTATGACGTTATCGAGAGCATGATCCTTAGACTCCTTAATGTTTACTCCCCTTCAAACACTAAGGTCTTCAACACTTGTGTTTCTAACATCTTTGGCATTAACTATGTCTATTTTATCTAAGTCATCATCTACCAAAGGTGGTGTCTTAGATGAAGGAGGGTTTCATCAAATGTCACGTTAAGTGATTCTTCAATTACACCTGAGGTTGTATTGAGGACTATGTATGCTTTACTAGTTTGAGAATAACCTAAAAAGATACCTTTGTAAGACTTTGGGTCAAACTTGGTAAGGTAATTAATAAGTGTAAAAACACTTATCCTTTTACCACTTAATTATAATAAAAACCAAGCCAAAACGTGTATTTAATGTCGTAAAATTCGGAATTATGCGTGGTTTGTGTTTCTGTTGTGTTTTAGGACCAAAATATGAAAAGGGAAGAAAACACGGACTTTTACGGGCTTTTATCAAAGAAAAAGACAAAAGACGAAGTCAAAAGATCAAGAGTGCAAAAAGAACGGAAGTCAAAGGCCTATTCTGAAGATTTATAGAAGAAAAAGTCTAAAGACGGAAGTTTAACGAAGTCGAAGAACCAAGTCTAATAATAGAAGAAAATTAGAAGACAAGTTCATTTTATCATTCGACAAATCCCGAGACAAAGTCGAGAAAGACGAAGAAATTGTAAGACGAAAAGACAAAAAGAAAGAGAGAAGCATCAACATTTCCACTCCTGCTATGAATACCCTCCTAATATGTCATTAGGAAGGGGGTTAGATTTTTAGTTAGTGGTAGGAATAGTGTAATTTACTTTCTCTCTCTAGATTTACTTTCAAGTTTTCAAGCTTTTTACATTGATCTTGTATTTGAATCTTTAATCTTCATCTTAATTTCAAGCTTTTTATTAATAATTCTCATTCTACCTTTCTTATTTTTAATCTTGTTTGATTTTCATAATTATGTAGTTTGTTTAATCATGTTCTTGTTTTGATTGATGTGTTTGTTTGATTGTTCTTATGTTTTGATGTGTTTGATCTTTTTAGTTTATTGTGTTTAGTGCTTATTGTGTGATTTTATTATTTTTTTTAATTAATTGTCTTTAATAGTTTATTTTTATAAAAAGTTGATTTTTAATATTTAGATTATTTAGTGTTTTTTTAAAGTTTTTAAATTGTGGCTTATTAGCTTTTTCTTAAAATCATTTTGGTTAAACTTTTGTAAAAGTGCTTATTATATTTTAGCTTATTTTCATCTTTGCTTATTGTTTGCTCTTATACGGGTTTTAGAAACCCTTGTCCAGAATTAAGTGCATAGAAATACCCCGACTTATGCTCATTTCTCATTATTTAGACTTAGTTTAGAATAAAACATTCCGGATTACTAAACATACGCTCATTCCGAATTAACCTAAGATTGCACAATCCGGATTTGATCTTAAACATGCATTCCGGATTATGATCAGCACTCCATTTCCCGAATTAGATCTAAGAGCCACATTTCAGATTGATTGTGAACTCATATTCCGAATTAAGTGCGGCTTGCAGTATTCTGGATTGTGAGCTTGTTGTGGATTCCGGATTAGTACAAACACAAGGATATCGGATAAGGCCTTGTGTATTCCGAATAGTGTAGGGAATCTCATATTCCGGATTACCTTTGGAATTTACATTCGGAATTACCTAAGAAGCTTAGATTCCGTATAGTAAGCATTACAAGGATTCCAGATTATATCAAGTTCCAGGATTCCGGATTAGGGAAAATTCTTGTTATTTCGGATTGTATTAAGTTTGTTATTTCGGATTGTGAGTAAGTTGTGGATTCCGAATAAGGTGTGATAACTATTCAGGATTACATGCGTTTTCTTGGACTCCGACTTAGGTTTTGTTTTAGTTTCCCGAATTAGTTTTAAATTTTATTTTTCCCGCCATTTTTACTTAGCCTTATTTTATATTGTTTTTTCTTAGTTTATTTTCAAGTTTAAATTTTTATAAAGTTTTAATTTTTCAACTTTTCAAATTTGTTTAATATCTTTTAAAGTCTTCATTTTTAGTTTAATCTTTTCAAGCGTTCATTTTTATTTTAAAAATAGCTCAACGACATTTCCCTTCACCTCCTCCACCCCCATTTATCACTCCTACTACCACGCCTAGTACTAGTTCTACATTACCGTCTCCACCTCTTAATGAAGAAGTACCCAAGAAAAACCCTTCACCATCCCCACCTTCCACCTCTCAACCTTCAACATCTCAACCTTTACATTCTACACCTACACCACCTAAACCCAATATCCCTTATCCTTCAAGTTTAGACAAGTGCAAAGTGCTCACTAAGGAGGATTCTCAAATAGCTACCTATTTGAAGATGATCTCCCAAATGAATTTCAACATTAGCCTTGTTAAGGCACTTGTCCAAATTCCGAAATTTGTCAAAGCATTCAAGGAATTGCTTAGTAAGAAGGAGAAGATGACTGAATTTGTCAACACACGCCTAAATGAAAATTGTTCTACAGTCCTTCTTAAAGAACTTCCAGAAAAACTTGGAGATCCCGGTCGTTTTGTGTTACTTGTACATTTAACAAAGTCGAAGAATTTACTGCCTTAACCGATCTCCGGGCAAGTATTAATTTGATGTCATTAAGTGTTTGGAAAAAGATATCATTACCCGATCTTACACCACAAATGATGACTCTTGAGCTAGCAAATCGAACTCTCGCTTACCCCGTTGGTATTACCGAAGATGTTTTTGTTAAAGTTGGTACCTTCACTTTTCCGGTCAATTTTGTTGTTATTGATTATGAAATGGATCCTCGTATTCTGTTAATACTTGGACGGCCATTTTTGAGAACCGGAAAAGCTTTAGTCGATGTTGCCAAAGGTGAACTCATTCGAAGGGTCGGGAATGATCAACACGTTTTTAAGATGGGGAAGTTTACAAGCAAATCAAATGGAAAAGAATCGGCGAATATGATTGATGTGCTGCAAGACGAGCTTAATACAACTCCTTTGGGAAGTACAAAGCTATGTTTTTGTGCTACATGACAATCCTCTTTTCGAAACTTGCTATGATAATCCACTTTTTCAAGACCATGTGGACGAATATGATGATGATTCTCTCTCCAATTTGAATGCCCCACCAATTTATGATTTGCCACAAATCTATGATGATTATGATGATTTTTCTTCTCGAGTATAATGACATGCCAACTTATGATGACTTTGATGATGTTGACACTCTTTCGAGTGATTCTTCAAGTGATATGTCTTCTACTGATGATTATGCTCCTTCTTTTTATGAAGATCCTCCGCCAAAAATGCTTGATCCTACTTTAGATGATTACTCATTTGAGGAAGATTTCACCACCTTTCTCAATACCTACTTTCCTAATGAGCATGATTCTCCTACTTTGGACTTTGATTATAGTCTCTACCCTCCTTCGGATGTCAAGAAGCCCATTTCAAAGGAGATGAAACCAGACGACACCAATATCCGTAGTACCTATGTCTTAACACCTCTCTTTCAACCTTTTCGTATAAGATTGTGCGGTTTATGGGTGAATATTCAAGGTCTACTGAGTCTAAGTCTTATTTTCCCCTAAAGGAAAAGGTGTTCGATCCATGTATCACAATTTTTAAGCCATCTCAGTATCAATCTGATGAAATAAAAGGAAAGACTTTTGGAAACTATGGATCTATTCTTTCACTTCATCATACCTTCTACCACCGTGCTCAACAACTGCTTAAGGGAACCTCGCCTACTCTTCTTTGGCTTGTGTTGTTCACCTTAAGTTTTTGCTATTTGATGGATGAAAACCATGTATTTGATCCCGGTGGATGTTCTTAAAGGTTCTTACCATAGTACTCAACGTCGAGTCAGGCTCACGACTCGGTGAACAACAACAAGCGCTTCTCGGGAGGCAACCCGATGATCTATCCTTTTTATCTGTTTTTCTAATAAGTGTAGGGGAGACCCTAGTATGTGTTTGTTGTTTTCTTTCTTATCATGTTTAGGGATTCGAGCTATCAAAGATTCACTCTTGATGACTTTTGACGACCCGTGATTCCGTGTTCCCGTCTTCCTGATTTTATCGTAAACTCTTTTGATTCAGTATTTTATATTCTTCAATATTAAAATAAGGATCACTTTAGTTGTCTCTTCCTTAGCAAGATTTAAACAACATGCACAATGTCCTAAGTGTAGGGGAGTTACTTCCACATGCTTAAACATTGAGGACAATGTTTATATTAAGTGTAGGGGGGACTTCTTTCGAAGTTAAGGGGGCTTTTCCATGAATATGTCCTCATTTTAACCGGAAAATTGATTTTTTGACATTTTTCAAAATTTTTGATCTATTTTGGCCTAGTTGTATTTTCCTTTGTTATCGCTATTTTCTTTCATTAGAATAAATTTTAATAAATAGTTTTAATGAGTTTATATGTCTTTGATATACTAGGCCCGTTACGAATCTTTTGACTCAACCCGAGTTTACTTATTTGAGTTTACTCTAGCTAGTATCCTTAACATGTTTAAATCATGTTTTGCTAGACTTTTATATTGGGAACTTTAACACGCAAATGTCTTAACTCATACGGGTTTAAGAACAAGAACTTTTCGCAAGTTCCTATAATTGATCCTAGAAAGTTGTTTATCAAGGGAACTTTAAAATACAAATTCTAAACTTGAAAAAAGTCTAAGAAGATGCAAGATCCTATAGACGACTTGAAAACCCAAAACTTTGATTTAATAGGCTAAGTATCCACGAATCTCATTCCTTGAGATTTTAAATTGTGGAGAACGAGAGATGATAGAGTCAATTATAAGTTTGGTTTTCTTTCATGAATTTATGTGAGTTAATTATGAGCTTTTTCTCCCATTGCTTGTTAAATTATAATTGCAATAAGTAAGGTTGTACGATTTGAAAATTTACTTAGCTTCTAACACAAGATCGTTTAAAAGTTGCTCGGTATTAATTAGAGTTCATAGCCAAGGCATAACTTATTGAAGCGGGATGCGAAGATTGGCGAGCCCAAAAGGGTCCTAACAAGGCATGAGGGCTACATTTTGTTGCTAAACATCCAAAGTGATGTAAAGAATCATTTATCAAAAATCAATATGAAGGATCGAGATACACGACGAAAAGCAAATACTCCCCTAAAGATCATGGAGAAGTCTTTCCGAAAAGACCCTAGCAAGGTATGAGGATAAATAGATCTAAGTCCTAAAAGGAGGCGGATCATTGTGTTTCAAAATCCTAAATAAAGATTGGAGGAAAATAAATAAGTCGTGGTCCAAGTATGAAGAATCTCTCAAAAATTTCAAGTGAAGAAATTCCTATTATTAAGAGAAGACCATTATTTCAAGATCATCTCTCAAGATTCGAAGTATGAAGTCAATGCCAAATCTCGATCCGAGAAAGTCTCGAATCGTGAAACGAGTTATGCCAAGATATGTACTTTATGAGGATTCAGAAACAGTTTTAAAAGATTTTGTCCTTTAGCTAACTATTGATTAAATCGTCCTACTTTATTTTTTGCCTTAATAAATTATTGAAATAAGTCAATAATGCATCCTCGAGATCATTCAAGACAATAATAAAATATAAGAGATACACCTAGGAATAAGGGAGTCTAAGTGAATAATTGAGCCACATAAGTGCGTGTTAGCTTTACTAACTTATAATAACAATGATCTCGTTTTAAAGCTTGGTGTGGGGAACGTGAAACTTGAGAGTGATAAACATTCATGACACCTAAATCCCTAATGTAAGTCTTTGATTTCTTTACTTGTTTCGTCCTTTAAATATTTTGTAATTTTCTATTTAAGTTTCCTTAGTGTCTAGTGTTTAATAAAGGCCAAGGTGGGTTAATTATAATGGAAAATGTAAATCTTGCTTTGTAATTAATGCATTGCCTGAGGGCATTGCAATGGTCAGGTGTAGGGGATTTAATAAGTGTGAAAACACTTATCCTTTTACCACTTAATTATAATAAAAACCAAGCCAAAACGTGTATTTAATGTCGTAAAAGTCGGAATTATGCGTGGTTTGTGTTTCTTTTGTGTTTTAGGACCAAAATATGAAAAGGGAAGAAAACACAGAATTTTACGGGGTTTTATCTAAGAAAAAGACAAAAGAGGAAGTCAAAACATAAAGAGTGCAAAAAGAACGGAAGTCAAAGGCCTATTCTGAAGATTTATCGAAGAAAAAGTCTAAAGAAGAAAGTTTAACGAAGTCAAAGAACCAAGTCTAATAATATAATAAAATTAGAAGACAAGTTCATTTTATCATTCGACAAATCCCGATACAAAGTCGAGAAAGACGAAGAAATTGTAAGACGAAAAGACAAAAAGAAAGAGAGACGCATCAACATTTTCACTCCTCCTATAAATACCCTCCTAATATGTCATTAGGAAGGGGATTAGATTTTTAGTTAGTGGTAGGAGTAGTGTAATTTACTTTCTTTCTCTAGATTTACTTTCAAGTTTTCAAGCTTTTTACATTAATCTTGTATTTGAATCTTTAATCTTCATCTTAATTTCAAGATTTTTATTATTCATTCTCATTCTACCTTTCTTATTTTTAATCTTGTTTGATTTTCATAATTATGTAGTTTGTTTAATCATGTTCTTGTTTTGATTGATGTGTTTGTTTGATTGTTCTTATGGTTTTGATGTGTTTGATCTTTTTAGCTTATTGTGTTTAGTGCTTATTGTGTGATTTTCATATTTTTTTAATTAAGTGTCTTTAATAGTTTATTTTTATAAAAAGTTGATTTTTAATATTTAGATTATTTAATTTTTTTTAAGTTTTTAAATTGTGGCTTATTAGCTTTTTCATAAAATCATTTTGGTTAAACTTTTAGTAAAGTTCTTATTAGATTTTTGCTTATTTTCATATTTTCTTAGTGTTTGTTCTTATCTGGGTTTTAGAAACCCTTGTCCCAAATTAAGTGCATAGAAATATCCCGACTTATGCTCATTTCTCATTATTCAGACTTAGTTCAGAACAAATCATTCCGGATTACTAAACATACGCTCATTCCGAATTAACCTAAGATTGTACAATCCAGATTTGATCTTAAACATGCATTCCGGATTGTGATCAGCACTCCATTTCCCGAATTAGATCTAAGAGCCACATTCCGGATTGAGTGTGAGCTCATATTCCGGATTAAGTGCGACTTGCAGTATTCCGGAATGTGAGCTTGTTGTGGATTCCGGATTAGTACAAACACAAGGATTCCGGCCTTGTGTATTCTGAATAGTGTAGGGAATCTCAGATTCCGGATTACCTTTGGAATTTACATTCCGAATTACCTAATAATTTAGATTCCGGATAGTAAGCATTACACGAATTCTGGATTGTATCAAGTTCCAGGATTCTGGATTAGGGAAAATTCTTGTAATTCCGGATCGTATTAAGTTTGTTATTCCGGATTGTGAGTAAGTTGTGGATTCCGAATAAGGTGTGACAACTTATTCCGGATTACATGCGTTTTATTGGATTTCGACTTAGGTTTGGTTTTAGTTTCCCGAATTAGTTTTAAATTTTATTTTTCCCGCTATTTTTACTTAGCCTTATTTTAAATTGTTTTGTCTTAGTTTATTTTCAAGTTTACATTTTTATAAAGTGTTAATTTTTCAAGTTTTCAAATTTGTTTAATTTCTTTTAAAGTCTTTATTTTTAGTTTAATCTTTTCAAGCGTTCAATTTCATTTGAAAAATAGCTCAACGACATTTTCCATTTTTTTTACCAAGAACAACTGAGTCACATTTAAAACCAAGATCAATTCGAATCGAGTCGAGACAAAACGAACTTTTAACCTAGAAAATCTTATGTATTAGTAATCTTTGGTGTTGAGAATGAAGCACTTGCTTCCAAACACCCTAAAGTATTCCAATGAGGGCTTCTTACCTTTAAGAATCTCATAGGGGGGCATTCCTAGAAAAGGTCGAATAAGAATTCGGTTGAGAATGTAGGTTGATGTGTCCACGACATTGCACCAAAATTGTTTAGGCAAAGATTTCTCATTTAACATCGTCCTACTCATCTCTTGGATGGTCCTATTCTTCTGTTAAACTAACCCATTTTATTGTGGAGTGTGAGGAGTCGAGAAGTTATGGGTAATACCATGAGCTTCACAAAAGGCACCAAATTGCACATCATTATCAAATCCCTACCATGGTCCGTCCTAATAGAGACAATTGAACATCCTAGTTGATTTTGGATTCTTCGACTAAAGGTTTCGAAGTTATCGAAAGCTTCATTCTTAGACGCCAAAAATCTAGTCTAAGTGAATCTAGAGTAGTCGTCAGCTATAACTAGGGTATAAAGGTTACCTCCATAACTCCGTATGGCAGAAGGTCCAAAGGGATCCAAATATGTAGGAGCTCTAAGCATTGAGAGGTCAAAACCAAATTCTTGGCTTTGTGACTTGAGTGAACTTACTTCCTAATTTTGCAAGCATCACAAAAGTGACTATCAAACTTCATCTTGGGGAGATGTCTTACCAACTCCTTAGAGACTAAAGATTGAATTAAACACATGTTAGCGTGACCTAATCTCCTATGCCAAAGAGTAGAACTATCATCTAAAGTCGCTAGACATAAGTTTTCCTTTGACTTCCTATTAACCTTCATGACATAAAGCCCATGCTTTCTAACAACTTTTCCAATGACTTTTCCATTTTTTACGATTTCACTGTCATATTTCGAAAAGATGACCTTACACTTATTGTCACAAATTTGACCTATACTTAGAAGGTTAAACCTAAGTTATCTACATGCTCTACGTATTCTATAGTCATAGAGTCAAGAGAGACCGTACCTTTGCCAATGATATTACCACGTCGATTACATCCGCATGTAACGTGACCTCCATCATTTGCTTTGTAGTGCGAGAACAAACTTCGATTACCCGTCATGTGTTTAGAACAACCACTATCCTTAATCCACTCGTCAGGTTCTAAATAGATTCCCAAGCATATCTAGGTAACTACACACAAGATCAAACATTTGGTTCTCAATATCTCATGGGTCCAAAATTGTTAGTTCCAAACATCCCTTGCATTTGGTTGGGATGCATGAATGAAGGAGACATTCCCCATGGGGAAAAGTATTGTTGTTGAAAGTTGCCATTTTGTTGTCCATAGTTTCTCCTAGTTGTCTTTGATATTGATCTAGTATTATTATTATTCCTCATAGGTGTTGGAGTTTTACTTCTAGGTCGTGGTTTAGCTTGATTATCTCTTTTTGGCGTAGGTGTTCTACTTTGAGGTTTAGATTCATTTCGTACTCTTGGAGGAGTAGATATTTGTCTAGATAAGTTTTAGTTCCCATTAGAGGTTTACTCAAGGGATTGTAGAATTTATCTAGAGTAAACTTTTCAATTATAGGTACTTTGACCTTGTTAATAAGAATATGTTTTGGTCCTTCACCTAAAATTGACTTTTTCAGAAAGTTCAGGATTTTCACAAAAATCTTCTTCTAGCCGCGGTTCTTTAGCTCCATCGGCGGTTCCATAGCGATAAGGAACCGCCCCATATATTAGAGAACCGCGTACAGGGGAGTGTTTTTCTGAAAACTTAACTTGTTTTGGTTTACTAGTTTATGCTTCATTAGTGTTATATCCTAACCCAAGCCTTTCCTTAGAATGAATTTGTTTGTTTAACATATCATCAATAACATTAGTACCTCTCATGAACTTTTCAAGTCTAATGGAGGTGCTCTTAAGGTTTTCATTTTCTTGTCAAAGGTTTTCACATTTTAAGCATCCTAGATCTACTTCTTTAATTTTCTCAAGCTTAGCTAGATTCTCTTTTAGCTCACTAATCTCTTTTTCAAGCTTAGTTCTAGTTGATTTTAACACTTTTTCTTTTCAATGAATTTTAGACTAAGCTTATGCAAGTTATTATATTGACTTTCTAATTCACTATCATCTTGAGAAGAACTATTATTGCTATAATACTCGGTTTTGGAAAGTACCTCTTTAGAAGTGTGAGCCATGAGACAATTTTCATCTTTGGGGTTGTCATCAACATCTTCACCGCTATCGCTCCATGAACCTCCAACAAACGCCGTGTAGTTCTTGTCGCGTGAAGGCTTAGGACAATCACCAATGAAATGATTTGGATCACCACATCTAAAGCATTTCCTATCACCTTTATCATCTTTGGCAAATCGGTTTTTGGAGAAGGATTTCTTGTCGTTGTTTGGTTTCCTCACGTATTGACCTCGTCTTTTGAAGAACTTCTTAAAGTCTCTAACCGCCAAGGCATATTCCTCATCATCACTATCCGAGGAACCTTCATGGTCACTTTGTGCCTTCTTGGCTTTGAGTGTAAGAGACTTTCTTTCACTCTTAGTTTTCACCATTTCCGAGTCCTTCAAAATTATCATCTCGTGAACCTTCAAGTTACCAATGTGTTCATCGAGTGATATTTTGGCGAGATCCTTTGATTCTTCAATCGCCGTGACTTTAGCTCTCCATTTGGGATTCAACGCCCTAAGAAACTTCCTAACATTGTTCTTGCTAGAAAAACCTTCATCAAGTGCTTTTAGCCTAGTAATGATAGTGTTAAATCTAGCAAATACACTATAAATAGTTTCATCTTCTAAGATGACAAATTGTTCATATTGTTGAACAAGAAGATCTATTTTACTGTCTTTGACATGGCTATTACCTTAGTGGGTTACTAAAAGAGTGTTCCAAATGTCTTTAGCGGTTTCACACATAAAAATCCTTTCGTACTCTTTCTTTGGTAAAGCATTATAAATCACCATTTTAGCCTCATTATTTTTACCAAGTTTCCTTTTAGTATCATCATTAGCTTTGTCAAAAGTTACTATTTCTTTACATTTAGAAACTTCATTATATTGGAATGGTAAAAAAATCACCATTGGTAATAACATGCGAAAGATCTAAATCTTTTGATTTCACATAAGTCTCAAACCTATTTTTCCAATAAATAAAACTATCGGTTTCAAAAAGAGGTGGTCTTTGCATGGATTGCCCTTCTAGATACTTGTTGGAATCCATAGATCGATTCAAGTTTTAAAATACAATATATTTTAAAAAGTCTTGAGCAACCACGCTCTGATACCAATTGTAGAAACTAGAAGGGGGGGGGGGTTGAATAGTTTCTTAAATTTACTAGTTAACGGTTGGTTTTAAAAAATCCTTTTTCAAAAACTTAAGCTTGAGTATTTATGTGAAACCTTCTTATACACAATATGAACAAGGTATAGTGCAACTAAACTAATAATCACAAGTATAAAGAATAATGAAGGTATAATGCAACTAAACTAATAATCACGAGTATAAAGAATAATGAATGTAAGGAGATAAGGGAAGGAAAGATCAAACCAAACACCAAGGATTTATAGTGGTTTGGCAACGAAGCTCACTCCTCGTTCCTACTCCACTCCTCGAGTAATCCTTACTCGAGAGGTCACTAATCAACAAGCTCCTTAAGGTGGAGAAACCGTATACAACGTCGCTTAACCAATTTCCGACTCTAAGCTAAAAGTCGAGCCCTAATGTTAGCTAGGACCAATCTACACCAATATACTTTAAGGACCAAGTATTAACCTTAATACATACAACTTCCAAATAGACACAGCTACTTGGATCTTCACAATTGCAGAAACGTAAATCTTGCTTATGGTTTAGAGAGAGAAAGAGATAGAGAGATGGTGGATTTTCACCAAAGCTAGAGAGAGAAACTAAAAAGAACTATGTGTAAATTATGAAACCACACGCCCTCTCCATCTAAGGAGAGGGTTTATATAACCAAGCCCATGAGATGGGCTTGGGTTTACATTAGTCCGCCGACCCATACAATCCATGGGCTCGGTTTTGGGCTTTGTTTAATAAATGTAAATAACTAAACTACGAGCTATAACATGGACTATTGTTGGAGTGACCGATCCTTTCTAATACGTAAAACGTATTTCCAACAATCTCCCCCTAAGGGAGGTCACTCCAAACAAGGGCGTTACCCGAGTTACAATAATGAAATAAACCTAGCATACTATGCTTGTATTGAGCTCGTAGTCTTCATCTTTCTTTTTCTTTTTCTTTTCTGGTGAACATGCTGATGTGATCTTTGATATCAATCTTGAAAATTAATCTCTTGCCTTGATCTCGTGCATCCATCACTTGTGATCTTCGCCTCTTCGTGACACCATGTCCCCAATACTTATACCTTCGTAATTCTTGAAAGCTTCAGAGTTTGATACAGCGGAAGACTTAACTTTTAGGCTTTCTTGAATTAAATGAGATATTAAGTGCATAAAGTATAAGCATGCGGGGACGACTTCTTCTTGGATTACGCAACGCCACCGTCTTCAAATGCCGCAACATAAGTAGACACGAACGAAATGGCTTTGAACATTTCATTCTAAATCGGTAGCATTTTACATCCGGTCGGTGAAGACCGTTGGACGATATTAGATATCGTACCCGTGACGGATAGTTTCAATTAAGTAACTTCCTGACAGGATTTCGCGGGTAAACCCGTTCTCTTTATTCGACCGTCCAAAGCTGACTGCGAACATAAAGAGTGAATCATTTGGATAATAATATCCGCATGATTTGAAGCCGTCAATTCATGTTCCTTGAACAAGTGAAATTCAATTAAGAACTGCACCATCGTTGCTTTCCAGTTGTCACGAGCTTGATTCGTATAGAATCTTGCAAGTTACCTACCAAGTGCTGTTTGAGTTTAACACTAGAAGGATTTCCACTCATCACTGTGAACACTGAGGTATCACTCTGAGTGTTCTGGCAAGATCACTGAGATATTGCGTAGTGGCCTGGAACGTGTTTAAGTTCAGCTAAGAATTAAACCACTTTTGCTTTCCAGTTATCACAAGTTTGATTCATAAAGAATCGCACAAGTCACCTACCATGAGCTTTTTGATATTCGCTCAAGAAGGATTTCCATCTTCATTGTAAATACTTTCGTATTACTCGGATGTTCAGGCAAGATCATGAAGATTTTGCGTAGGACTCTTAAAATCTTTCTTACTTTTCACAGTGTGTGAAGAAGCAAGGAAATATGAAAGTGTGTCCTAATGAGATATTTGATGATCTCAAATGGCTCTAGACTCGATCGTTCATTTTGTATTTTAGTGATCGGAGGCTGGAGAGGAGTGCCACCATTTCAATACCAATTTATTCGGAGTGAATAAATCGATAGATAACGTGTTGTCTCCGTGTGATTAAAACAAATATCTTTTAAGAGATATCTGAGTTAGCTGGGATGGGTTGTGTATTGCATCACTGGGTCCATGATGTCTATCTTCAATATCGAGCATCATTAAAATGATCTCAATAGCATATGTGTTGACCCGGTTTCTGCCTAAAGTTGTAAGGAGGGCTTCTTTCTTTACACCCTTTATCTTTACAATTCTTTTTCATTCTTCAACCCATTCAATGCTTACCAATACGTCATAACTAGCACCTTGTTGTGATTGTTACAGTGCTAACTTAAGTACTTGGTCGGCATTCAGCTACGTTCACAATCTTTTCTCCAACTTTCCTAAGGACTACTATTTCTAGCTATGGAATGTCCTTGGGAAGATTCCTCCGGTTCTGGAAGAATCATAGGACTTAACCTATCCTACCATCCTTATGTCACCACAATCTTCATCGTCGTGAAATAAATGGGTTTTGGGTAAGTATAAATCACCATGAAATCCATTTTTGATATGCAAATCCATTTTGCTCCCCCTTAACATATGCCACGATATTCGAAAACATTTCGCATATGTCGGGATGAGCCAGCACATTAAGTCAAACAATTTGTGATAATATCCCGTATTAAATCACATTTTCTCCCCCATATTAAAAATATTAACCCAATTGATGTTTTTAATATCAATTGATTTAATGAAGTTTTAACAAAGGTTTTGGGAAGAAAAATGCAAGTCCATTTTATCTTCATGATATCAAACGTATGAGATATGATACTGATTTGTAACATGATCACATATTCACCATATTAGAAAAGAATTGACAAGGTTGGACCTGATTGATGAGAACATCATATGATAAGATCAAATGGTTCTTGTCAGCATATGTTGGTCGCCTCGTCACGTCTGAAGTCATCTCTTGACACCACATGTACGATTGGTATTGTTGTCTTGACACCAACTTGTGAGCTTGGCACGTTCGGCATCGAAGATTCTGAATGCTTGACAATTGCTCCCCCTCAATTGTTGACCCGTGTTCTATTGAAAGAGCTGTAGTCATCGGTTGAGTAGTCGCATCGTCGAATATGTAGATACCAATTGTAGATTGCTATGGTTGTAGAGATGATAGCTTCATAAAAACAAGACTTCTCTTTTTTTTTAACAAATAAATGCACTGAGGCGTACATAGATTTGTGTTAGACCAAGTTATAAAGTAAACTTGATCCCTTACAAGGTTTTAAAGTAAACCTTGCCCGAGAAAATTAATTCCCGATGTGAGCCAAAGCTTTCATAAGAAATACTTGACTTTAATGTGAAAACCGGGTTGCAGTCTGAAATAACTACAAGCCATAAGGGCATGTTTTATGAAATATTTACAACTTTTGTACGAACTCTATATATGGCGCCGTGTCAATAGTAATCAACATTTCTAAGGCCGTAAATATAATCGTACCAAAAGACATGCCTTTGAAAAATAAAGTAAAAATATTTTTGGATTTTTCTAGATTTTTCAATTTTTATGGTTTTTATATGGTTTTATATTTATGTATTTTGCTTTTGTGGATAAAAATATAAACAATATATACAGATGATCACCAAGGATACGGAGAATAGTTTTACCAAGACTATTCTTTCGCTTCATCTGCTAGTTCCTTTAGAGTCTCAGGCGAGAAGGTTCTCATTCCTAGCTTGTCGGCCAAAAATTCAATTCGAGCGCGATCTAAAGCCTTCGTGAAAATATCCGCCAATTGATACTCAGATCGGACAAAGTAAAGCTCGATTACTCCATTTTCCACTTGCTCCTTGATGAAGTGGTAGCGAATGTCAATATGCTTCGACCGGGAGAATTGAACATTTTTGTAGCATAAGGCAATTTCACTTTTGTTGTCGCAATACATCGGAATTTTGTTGAAACCTAGACCATAATCGGTTAATTGCGATCTCATCCAAAGAATTTGAGCACAACAACCGGACATAGCTATGTATTCTGCTTCCGTACTTGAAATTACAGCACTTTTCTGCCTTTTCGATGCCCAACTGATTAGTCGATCTCCTAGTAGTTGCAAAGTTCCACTCGTGCTACGCCTTGTATCTTGCCAACCCGCGTGATCCGCATCTGCATATGCCATTATTGCAATAGACGAGTCCTTCGAATACTAATGTCCCCGATTAATGGTTCCTTTAAGATATCGAAAGATCCTTTTAACAGTAGCTAAGTGTAACTCAGTAGGCCTAGTTTGATACCTGGCACACATACATATAGCAAACTGAAGATCAGGTCGACTGGCTGTGATATACAGAAGAGTACCGATCATACCACGATAAAGTGTCGGATTAACGGCAACTCCATGTGGATCTACATCAAGCTTAGTTCGTTCCACCATTGGAGTATCCACGGGGTCGCAAGATTCCATCTTATATTTCTTAAGCGATTCAAGGGCATACTTGGATTGATTGATAAAGATGCCTCTGGGACTCTTAGATATCTGAAGACCTAAGAAGAATGATACCTTCCCCATCATTGACATCTTAAACTTGGAAGACATGAGTGTCCCAAACTCATCTGATAAGGTTTGGGTCAAGGCTGCAAATATAATATCATCAACATATATTTGTACCATAATCATATCTTTACCTCGTTTCTGAATGAACAGCGTGGGATCCACCTTGCCTTTAGCGAAGCCTTGCGTAATGAGGAATTGTGACAAAAGATCATACCATGCGCGAGGAGCTTGCTTCAACCCATAGAGAGCCTTCTTAAGCTTGTACACATGATTAGGATAATTAGGATTCACAAAAGCATCCGGTTGTTGAACATAGACCTCTTCCTTGAGTTCACCATTAAGAAATGCCGTCTTCACATCCATCTGATAGACGATCATATTCATATGGGCTGCATAAGCGAGGAATAGTCTAATAGCTTCCAAACGGGCAACAGGCGCAAAGGATTCCATAAAGTCGATGCCTAATAATTGCTTGTATCCACGAGCTACTAGTCGAGCTTTGTTTTTCAATATACCGCCTAACTCATCGAGTTTCACCTTGTAAACCCATTTCAAAGTGAGTAACTGCACTTGATCCGGGCATGGGACAAGTTCCCATACTTCAAGACGTATAAATTCATTAAGTTCTTCTTGCATAGCTTCTATCCAACATGATTGAGTAAAAGCTTGTTGCCATGTCTTAGGTTCAAATTCAGTGAAAAAAGAATCAAAGTGACAAAACATTGCACTTTCTTGTAACTGACTACGTGTGGATACCGGACGATTAGGGTCACCAATAATAGAATCTATAGGATGATCCTTTGTCCACTTGCTGTCATGTTCACGAATCCGTGGATTGAAGTAAACTGTAGAAGGAGCTTCCTCTGAGGTGGATGACCTGGCTTGATTAGGGTCGGGAATAGGTACACCAAAGAATGGAAGTTCATGCATTTGATCGAATTCCAAATCATGATCATCATCATCCTCTTCATCATCAATAGGCATGACATGGGTAGTTAAAACATGTGTTGGTTGAGAATTACTTGTTGAAGGTATATCTTGACCAATTGTAGGTGCAGATGTATCTGATTGTGCAACGGGTGCTGGAGCGACAACTTCGGTTACCGGAGCTATTACCTCAGGTTCTGGAGCAACAATACTTGGAGGAGTAAAGAATTCATCAAAGAACGGTTGAAACAACGTATCCCATTCAGTCCTAGAAGGTGGTGTAAATGATGATGAAGTAGGGTTGTTTGGGACAAGACCAGAACTAATGTTACTAGGTCCCATTTCATGAAGTGCGGGTTCAGAGCTGCTTTGCTCAGAAGCCATTGCTGTCAGCTCATCAAAATCAACATTCATAGTTTCGATGATCTTGCGAGAGTTACGGTTGTAGATTCGGTATGCCTTCTTTGCGGGTGCGTAACAAATGAAAATACCAATATCAGCCTTTGGTTGAAGTTTTCCCAAATTGTCACCATCATTATTTGGATAGCAAAGAGAACCAAATACATGAAGATATGATAAATCTGGTACTTTTCCATGGAGAAGCTCATAAGGTGTTTTACTATGGCGTTTACGAATTAGTGATCGGTTTTGGGTGTACACTGCTGTAGATACTGCTTCTGCCCATAAAAACAATGGAGCCTTTGCGTAAATTAACATCGTTCGAGCAGCTTCCATAAGTGTGCGATTTCGCCTTTCAACGACACCGTTTTGTTGTGGAGTGCGTGCAACGGATGTTTCATGAGATATGCCAACTTCTTCATAATAATCACGCAAAATTTGATTCACAAATTCGGTTCCATTATCCGTACGAATGCGTCAGACAGTAGTGTTGAGATGCACTTGAATCATCTTGAGAAATCCGATGATGAATTTAGGTGCCTCATTTTTTGCTTTAAGAAATTTCACCCATGTAAACCGAGAGTAATCATCGACAATGAAGAGGATGTACTTTTTACCACTAAGACTTTCAACACGCATTGGCCCACAAAGATCCATATGCAACAGATAAAGTTTCTCTTGGTTGGTGTCTTCCGTCTTGGGTTTGTAAGATTTCTTAGTGCTTTTCCCCATTGTACACGCGGAACACAAATGATCCTTGTGAAATGAAAGTTTAGGAAGACCACGAACAAGTTCGTTTTTCGCCAAATGATTAATAGCGTCAAAGTTAAGATGAGATAACCGTCGATGCCATAACCATGACTTAGTCTTTGATGCTTTGGAGAGAAGACATACGGGAGAGGCGGCCATCATGTCTTGTGGAGACAAAGTGTACAAATTATTTCCTCGAGTACCTTTCAATAAATCAACCCCTTCCAAATTACGAATGAAGCAGGTATGCTCTCGAAAAGCGACTTCTAGGTCTGCATCGCAAAATTGTCCCACAGAAAATAAGTTGTGACCGAGACCTTCCACATAATACACTCTTGAAATTATAACATTCCCAATATGATATTCACTATAACCCATTATCTTTGCAATATGATCATTTCCAAATCGAACCGTACCAAGAAACTTGCTGACGAAATTTCTGAGCTGAGAGCGATCTCCGGTCATATGCTTGGAGCAACCAGAGTCCAAATACCAGAGAACAATTTGGACCACCTGTTTTTAATAACAACAGTAGACACTGCATTGGAAACTATTGGTTCCGGAGTGTTAGCAGATACAGGTATAGAATTATTAGAATTGCTAACATTTTTGAGACCCTTAGATTTCCTGCTTTTCTAATGTCAGTTTTAGCACTAACAGCTTTTACTGTTCCAACTTTCTTAGGTTTTGGATTATTCGCGGGCACTACAGTGGGAGTATACCTATTTAAAGGGCACTTGGTTCCTACAGTAGTGTCGGTGTTCCTAGTTAAAGGACACGCTTGTGTTTTGGTAGCCTTGGTACTCCTAGTTAAAGGGCACACTTTCTTCGCTGTAGTGGGAGTGATCCTAGTCAAAGGGCACATATTTCCTACTATAGTGAAAGTTCTACCAGTTGGGCGCCACATCCAACCAACTTGGGTTAACACTTTCCCAGTCGGTTTCCATTCTAATCCATTTTTCCGGGCATACATCTCATTCGCATGGTCAATAAGGCAAGAATCATGACGACTAGAAAACATACATTCATTGCAATTCCAACATTTCAAATTAGAATTCACATTAGGCTTAGAACGCTGCACAACCGCAGAGCCTTTAGGTTTAGCTACATGATTCTTTTTATTCAAAACAGAAATAACATTCCTAGGATGGGCTTCTACGTTCTTCTTCACTTGACTACTAGATGGGGGCAAGATCCTATCATTCTTCTTGTTTCTTTTAAGCTTAGATCTTTGAGCCTTAGTAGGGGTGCTTACTCCTGTAGAAGGCAACACGGGAATATTAGAAGCTGGTTTTGATTCCGCCTTATCTTTAGTGACCAAAGTTTGAGATGGTTTAGTCCTAGGGCCCTTGTTAAGTGGTGTGACGACTATAAGGGTTCTTTTGATTGCACTAGAGGATGATGCTGAGATAGTGGCTACGTTATCCACAACATTCTTACCTTTTAGAGTACGAAGTGTTTCTTTTAGCTCTGCCAAGACCAGATTTTTATCACAATTTTTTCCCTCAAATCAGATATTTCCATCGACTTTCGATTCAATTGTTCAATCAATGATTGATTCTGTGCAGTGGTATTAGCACATGCGGGCTTTACTGAATCGAAGAGTCGTGTATTTTTCTGTTTTAAGTTATCAACTTAGGAAAAAATCTTGGAAACTCGATTATCTAGATCAAGTTTAAAATTCTCAGCGGCCTCAAGTACGTTCACACAGTTAAGCTCCTTAGATTTCTCTATTTCTATCGGCAATGAGTTAGCAACCTTGTCACTTGGCTGACGCTGTTTGGATTGTAAATTCAATCGAAAATTCTTTTCAAAGTTTGCATCATCGATATTAACACCTTCGAATGACGTTTCAAAGATTTCTTGAATAAATTGTTTCTTGCATTCAAGCGAAATACAATGTGTTTGAATCTCATTAAAACGTTTTGAAAGCGAAGAATATGAGTCTTGAGGCTTTAAAAATTCAGTGTCAGATTCGTGACAAGTACTATCTACCACATTATCCACAGATTCAACATTATGCACAATAGAATCATTATCAACACTTGTATTCACACTGAAAGAAACTATATCATGAGACATCACTTGATTCAGAAGCAGATCATTATGGCGTGAAACCCGTTCTATTTCAAGTAAACTGTTTTCATAAGCATTATCCATTTCATTGAAAACACGTCTAAATTCTTCTATTTACAAAAACAAATCTTGATCAAGATTACTAAGACAAGCCTTAACATTGTCTATAAACACAACAATTTCATTTCGGAACGCAGGTCTAGTGTGCTCAAAGTTCCATTCACCTTCCGTTATGGCCGAAGCCGTCGTACGTTCCAAAATGACCTTGTCAAAATCGGCTAAGTGTTGGTGAACCGCATTTAAGTTAACGGACGCCTTGCTTACCGGTGGAATTAAATTTGTTAAATCCGTTTTGACAAGTGTAGGAGACGTACTAGGAAGGTTTTCATTTGACAAACTTTGGGACACAAGAACTGTCAATTCTGCTAATTCCTTTTGTAAGCGAATGCGTGTCTTTTTCGAAAATTGATCTTTGTTATGTTGATCATAATCAATTATATGGAATTTTGAAAGCATTTTAGAATGAGTTTCATCCGCAAGTGATTGTGTCTCCTCAGTACTACGAACAAAAGGTGCTTCTTTCGATTTGCCAATTATGGTCATATCATAAAGACCGGGAATATATTCCTGAGCTTGTTTTGCATAACCGGGATTAGGTGGTAAATCTTGAAGACGCTTAAGTTCGAGTTCTTTAAATGATTTAGTTAAAAGATGAACCTTTTCTGTGGATGCGTATTGTTTTAAAAGCTGTTGTTCTTTGAATTTAAGAAGTTTTGTAGCATTAATTTCTGATTCAAACTTTTTAGACTCGAGAGTGTCGAAATAAATTTTAAGTTTCTGAAAATCATTGACAACCGACTCCTTTTCTTTTAATTCATTAGAAAGATTAGCTTTTAATGATTCTATTTCTTTCAAGTGTTCAATCTTTTCAAAACGAAATTGGTCAAATTCAGAACATGTTATTTTCTCTGCTTGAGGGACCATTTCAAAAGCTTTGACCTTTTCTTTATGCAACGCAAGCTCAGCAGTTAGGGTGGAATTGGTATCTACGGATTGTCTGAGGGCCATATGCATTTGATCAATAATATTTTTAGGCACCATTACCAAATCATGTTGAGCATAAGATTCCATACCCGTCGTAGCATTTGGTTGAGGTTCACTCAAATGTGTAGAATTGGGTACCACATCATTTGAGTTACTAGTTCCTGAATGCTGTTCGAGGTTGTCATTTTCATGCCCAACTTGATGTTGGTTATCATCAATATTATTAGATGTGGTTGGTACCTCACTGATGACATCAAAACCGTAGTAAGAGAGATTATCAACGAGAGCATCTTGGGGAGAGTGAATGTCATCACAATCCGAATCGTATGCATCAAGATCGTCCACTTGATAAGCTGCATTAGAAGTGGATACAACTGCAATGCCTTCAGTATCTGCTGCCCCTGGGTCTGCAAGAAATGCCAACTCCTCTGAATCCAAAATCTTCCCCTTAGACTAAGCATCAACCAAATACATCTTCTCACGAAATCATGCATCATCCCTCCTCCTTTTTGGCTGAGTGCATTCCCTAGCCATATGACCTTGTCCTCGGCAATTGTAGCAAGTCACAACCTTCTTAGGACCAATAGGACTCCTATTTCCACTAGCTTGAGAATTCACAACTTGATTGTTCCCAGTCCTTGTAGGAGGTCCATAT
Organism: Glebionis coronaria; assembly: GCA_025667525.1. Classification (NCBI taxonomy): domain Eukaryota; kingdom Viridiplantae; phylum Streptophyta; class Magnoliopsida; order Asterales; family Asteraceae; genus Glebionis; species Glebionis coronaria. The sequence goes on from JANFOE010000166.1 coordinate 322,242, forward strand.
GAATTTTGCCTTCCCTGAATAGGTTGCACTGTCACTTGACCATCTTGAACAGTGGCTTGTTGTCGAGGATTTGATGAGGTGCGGAGCTGATTTTTTGTTGGTGGAAATCCTCTAGTTGCAACAAGTTTTGACAAGTAGGCAGTGAGATGGTTTAGAACATCAGCTGGCGTATCATTTGGAGTAAAGACCGGTGCTTGGATTGGTGGAAGTTCATTAGAGTAGAAAGCTTGTGCTGGTTGTGTTTCTATTGGAAAATATCCTTGCTGAGGAGTATAGCCCATTGGAGAAGTGTTGGCTTGTGATGGTGATGTCTGATATGGTGGTTGCTGTGGAAAAAATTGTTGATGAACACTTTGTTGATATTCTTGCTGTGGCATCATTGGTGGGTGATAAGATGGTTGCTGTGGTTGCTGATAGATGTGTGGTGGTGGCTGCTGCAAGTATGATGGTTGTTGATAAGTATAAGCCATGTTTTGTTGAGAAGCATACATTGCAAGTGGATCATGAACTTGAGGTGTAGACAATCGAGCCTCGATCACATGGCATTCGTGTTGTTGAAGAAAAGCTTGAAGTTGATCCACATTGGTGTTATGCAAGTCCTTAGCCAATTTAACATCCGTCACGTATTTTTTCCATTCGGAAGAGTGTTCAAATACTTGGTGTTCAATTGAAAGGTAGGGATTTCCATGCCATAGATATTAAGCTCATTCAACAATAGGGTAAACCTCAGATAGTAATCATTGAGAGTCTCCCCTGGCACATAGGCAAACTTATCAAAAGTATCATAAAGCTTACACTCTCGTTCTTGTTTAGTTAACGAGGTGCCTTGCATTAGAACCCGAATTCTATCCCATAACTCTTTGGCAACTTTATGTTTGCTGACGAGTTTGTAGACATCTGGAGGAAGGGCTTGGAGAAGGATGTTTGTAGCATACTTATCACATTTATCTTGAATCTTCATATCTCCAGTCAACTCACCCGTTGTGCGAGGACGAGTGGTCATACCTTCCGTCACAGTACCATAATCTAATGGTCCATTGAGCACCGATGCCCAAATTAGATGTCCATTCTCCTTGTTCAACATATAAAGTTCCATTCGGGAAGCCCATTCCTCATACATAGTCTTCACCAACATTGGTGGACGATTATCCGTACCCGAGAGGATGGACTTATCCGTAAGAGATGTGTACTCCATTTTAATATGTTAAGATTTACAAAGTTGATCGAACAATGAAATAAGGTTAAGTGTTTTTGTGTTGAAGTCGAGAAACAATGTTAAAATCCCCTAAAATATGTTTTTTATGGAATAATTTTTGGATTGTCGGAATGTCTAGATCGGAATGTCAGATCGGAATGTCCAGATCGCAAAGCAAAGCTGTCGAAATGTTCAGATCGCAAAGTCCTATCGGAATGTTCAGATCGCAAAGTCCTATCGGAATGTTCAGATCGCAAAGTCCTATCGGAATGCTCAGATCGCAATGTGCTGTCGGAATGATTCAGATCGGAATGAAGCTGATAAAATTTGGGCGGAGTAATGACTTAAAACTTCCTTATAACCATCGGAATCCCAGATCGCAAAGAACGATCGGAATGTCCAGATCGGAATAAGTATCGAAATCCAAGTATCGCAATGTGGAACCAGTCACATTCCGATGGTGATGGTTATTGCGATGGAGACCCCTTTGCACTTGTAATTTCCGATGGTGATGGTTGCTTGAAATTCGGAATGAAGAAAAACAAGAACTTTTTGAACTTTTGATCCAAGAAAGATTGTGTTTTAACCAAAATCAAGACACCAAAAACACTACAATACTACTGAATACGTTATGCTTCTTGAAATCACGATCAAACACAAAAAAAAATTGATGATACGGCAATATGAACTCAAAAAGCCACGAAATGCTTATAAGAACATACGCAACACTAAAACAAACCTATATTTCATCCCAAGCTCTGATACCATTTGTAGAAATGTAAATCTTGCTTATGGTTTAGAGAGAGAAAGAGATAGAGAGATGGTGGATTTCACACAAAACTAGAGAGAGAAACTAAAAAGAACTATGTGTAAATTATGAAACCACACGCCCTCTCCATCTAAGGAGATGGTTTATATACCCAAGCCCATGAGATGGGCTTGGGTTTACATTAGGACGCCGGCCCATACAATCCATGGGCTCAGTTTTGGGCTTTGTTTAATAAATGTAAATAACTAAACTACGAGCTATAACATGGACTATTGTTGGAGTGACCGATCCTTTCTAATACGTAAAACGTATTTCCAACAACAACAATGACACAACAAGGAATAACTAAGTTTGGATCTTTGAGGTAGACACAACACTTCAAGAATGATAGTGTTCTTCTCTTTTCACTTTGAGAGGAAAAGATGGGAAGAGAAAGATTCACTTCTAAACAAGTAGTAATCAAACAAATGATCAAGGATTTGAGTGATTTAAGACGTATGAAAGAATCTGGAAATGTATGTTCAAAAGAGGTGGATTGAAAGTCTGAGAATGGTCCACTATTTATAATACAAACATCCAACGGCTATATATGTCCGCGGTTCCTTATTGGAACCCGCGGTTCCTTATCGATAAGGAACCGCCATAGGCACTAAGGAACCGCCAGCGTAGAGTCCGCTCCTTTTTGTCTTTTAGTGGATTGGTTCGAATCTGGGGATTAAAATATCCTGAAAGGATATTCCAAACCAAGATAGAATATGCCATTTTTAAATTTAAAATTTTCAAATGATTAATTTAATAAAACATTTTCTTAAAAAGAAAGTTTAATAATAAAACTTTGTCACACTTAATAAAAAGGGGGGTTTATGAAAAGATTAAATCCTTGATAACTTAATTAGGATAATTACTTGTTTGTTCATACCTTAAGTGATAATGGTTGAAAATAAAAATACTTGAACTCAAGAATTCGTTTTTCGTTGTTTTCGTAAATGCTTGTTTTTACATATTGTCGTAATCAAAACAAAGCGAGACCGAAAAATGCAAGTAACGTTGTTAGGCATCATTCCATTAACATACATGATTAATACATCATACTATAACCAGTAACGTACTCAGTAATCAGACAACTTATACATGTCCCTTATTTATGTAGCATTAGTGAGGTCGGAGTAGGACTATTCATCCTTTCGTCTTTCCTCGTTCAATGGACACAAGGTACGGATTTTCTGTCCTTCTATATGGACATTCTTTCCTTATTAGGATTCCTTATTTGCAGGCAACTGTTTTCCCATTATATGTTTTATATGTTTGATTACTTATGTTAGTTTAAATGCCTAAGCCATATACATGCATGACAAGTGTCACCTAGTTATGGAGGTACCATAACATAACACTGGAGGCACCAGTGTTATAACTTCCCCACGGCAGAGTGATTGCTCGTGGCGTCCCTTTTCAGTTTGGCCTATATTTAATATCATGTGGGGCGTATGGGTGTATCCTAGTTACATGTTTTTACAGGATTTTCATGGTGAACGCGATATGTGCCTTGCATCCTTCATAAGGAGTTGATCCCTCCTACCCAGACTAATTAAATAGAGGCAACCTCTCTAATTACATGACGATATCTCCCCTCCAAGTATTCATGCACGGTGGAACCTCATGACCTATATAAGCTATTTGCTAATTATTACAGATTTTCATATAAAAACATAAGTTTTTTCAAACTATAAAACTAGTTCTATGAACATGTTCTAGGTTTTCCAAGACTTATACATTTCTGCTGCTTTTTAGTCTTTACTTATATTTTAGCCATTCATACCATGTTATATATCCGTTCACTAAGCGTATTGCTCAGCCGTTAATTTCCTTTCCATGCCCTAAAACGGCAGGTACCCATACACAGACTCGAACATTTGCAGGACATGCATAGGCTGTAAGCTGCCTTAGACTTCTTCTCCTTTTTGGCTTCATATACTTATGCTTGTTTGGACACTTGTCTTGTCCTCCTAGTTCATTTACATTATTTATGTTTTGGGCTTATGTTTGGGACCGATGTTTGATTCTGGTTTTTCCCAATGGTCATGTATGTTTTAGTACATATTACCTTGCATGCTTTGATGACACGCCATAAATACACCATAAACTCGACTTGTGACTAGTGGGTAGTTACCAGAAGATTCTTACGTTAGCGCTCGTTATTCCACTTATTGATGTTTTCAGCACCTTGTTATTTTAACCATGATGTTTTCATCGGTATTGTTTTACTAATATGGATGAACAACCGTCATCCATACTTAGTAATGTGTCATTGTTTCATGCATGACGTACCTTGTGAACTATGGCTAATGTGGACTGAACCCCAGTAGTTCATAATTGGTCACATAAATTTTTTTCCAGTTATGTTTTGACAACTGATTTTCACTCATTTATTCCATGTATTATTGTTGCAGTTATTTTGATTAAGTAATGGCTGGTACATGACTCGCCATATTTAGTCGCATGTTCTTTTATTCGAACTATTTTGTTTTGGTGACCGACCCATAGGCGTCCACCCTCGTTATGTCAATTTTGGTGAACCGACCCATAGGCGTTCACCTTCGCCCATACAAAAAAATTTAATAGACCATGTTTTATAAACTATTCCATGGATCATTTTCTTATGTTCATCTTATGTTCTAATCAGATTAATCATGTCAAATTTATTTTGTGAACCGACTGATGGTCGTTCACACCAGCGATTTTTCGGATTTCATGTCATTACAGTCATAAACTTTTTAATTTTTTTTCATGTCCCCTCATAAATTGTTATGTCCTTATGTCAATTATGTTCTCATACTATCATGGTTAACCTCGTTTTCATGCTGATTATGTTTTATGCTCCTTCATGTTAATATTATTCCATGTTTCTTCATGTTGATTTCGTCTTCATGCTGATTATGTCTTACATCTCTTATGTTGTTTATGCTTTCATACAAGACATTGATGGATTTCATTTAATTCTGCTTTCATGATAGTCATGGTTGGTTTTCATTAATCATGCTTTCAGGCAAATCGTCATTGAATTTCGTTTAACCACATTTTAGTGTTTCTCTATGCAACTGGAATGATGTATATGCTGGAATTGCCAGACTATCATGATGTTCATTACAATTTGGTTTTCTAACCGTTGAACCAATTAGTTTCCTTTAAAATCATGTCAGATGATCGACCCATACCCATCATTGTATGTGCATTTCATGTGTAGTCCATGCACCATATTTCACGTGTACTCCATGTACCGTATCCCATGGGTATTACACGTACTGTAATCCATGTGTATTTCACTTATAATACTCCGCGAGTATTCGCTAGTCGATTCTAAATCATCTCAAGCGTATTCTACTTGTTGATGTTCTACACGATGCTGATGCCACTCATAACTTGGAGATGTTACTAAATGTTGATGCTTCTGATTTTGGAGACGCTATGAGATGCCGATGTTGTTCACAACCTGGAGATCCTACGATACGAAGACAAAGACGTTAGATGAAAGCAATCGGACGAGAAGATACTTCACCACCAGACAATTTCCATCACAATTCATGTCCCTACCTTAGTTATATGTCACATGTCATTCAGTTACCTTTCAGTCATATGAGTGGGAACCGGTACCAGCCGACCACTCAGTTGAATAGTTACATGAATCACCATCACGAGAATGACCATCATGGAACTGACAGACAAGACGATAGTAACCACTATTGTGACAACAACTATTCTAGCAATCACAATAGAACACCGGTCATGGAAGTGATCAGAAATACAAAAGGTCAGCATTCAAACCGATCCGCAAATTCGGGCATGATAACCTAATAGTTTCAATTTATTTGTTTTTACACCTCGTGACACATGTCAAGATATCAGTCAAGACACTTGTCTCAAGTACATTTACTAAAGACACATGTCAAGACATCAGTCAAGACAAATGTCATAAGCACATTTTCTCAGGACACGAGTCGGACACATGACTCACGTCTATCTTTTGAAACAGCCCTAAGAAATTCAGGGTACCCTCCAAAGGGTATATCCATCTTGTTGTGCCATGTAATAATCTGGCCACAAGAATTTCAGTACCATCACCGGTGTATTATTCACGTTTGGACACGTCGGGTTCGTTCTACGTAAGACAGGCAAAACACATCCAGTGAGATCTGTCACGTTTGTTTCATGACACCTTCATTTATTGATTTCATATTTCATTTATCCATGATAATAAATGACGTCATTCGTATCACCCATGTATACGAAGGTTTTTCCTTCAGTCTAATGATAAGATCCAATCTGCTAACGCACTTACCTTGGAAAGATGCAAGTTAATATGATTATGATTTTGGACTATGAACAACACACCATGCTACGACTGGTCGCCAATTATATCAGATTATGTACAGTGATGTTCAGGCTCCTGAATACATTCAGAATGGTTCTTCAACATGAGAATCTGTACAAATTATTTACGCTTTACAAGCACGTGTTTGTTATTCCATAGCTGCATAGACTTTTCAGCTATTATTGATGACATAAATTTTGAAGTTCCTTTTATTCGCAACCAACCAATTTTTCCAGAATCTTCTGATATAAATTCCAGAAAAACCTTCAAGAGGAGGATGGTAACATGATATTATGTGTCGACTATCGTCGATTTAAACAAATCACCATTCATAATTGTTATCCTCCTCCACATATTAACGACGTGTCCAATCGACTTTAGAGTGTTAAGCACCTTTCCAAGATCAGATTTATGATCATGCTGCCAACAGTGACGAGGGAAATAGCAGGACATTCCATGACTGCTATTCATACACAATTTGGTCATGCTAAATTCATGATTTTATTTTAGTCTTATGGATGCTCCAGAAGTATTATGGACTCAATAACTCGAGTTCCTAGTGTGACAATCCGTCAATTTATGGTCGATATTTTATTCTCAAGTATTATTTAAAAACATTATTTTAATGTTATATTATGAACTCACTCATTTTTGGGAAGAAATTTGAGTTTACATCTTAAAGTAGCATCGACTAGATCTAAACCGGAGGACTCTACGTTATTGGTGACAGTCCGACATTTAAGGAAATAAAATTTATCCTTGAATATTATTTTAGAATTTGAATTTGTGTTGGTTCATAAACTCACAAATTTACGAGAAGAAATTAGGACTTACGTGTACAATTTAACGTCTTTTACGACTAAACCGGAAACCCTAAGTTTACGTATTTACGTTTTTGAACTCCGTTTTTGATGAGAACAATTTTTATTAGATTCGTTTTGTACCGTTGATTCATAATTTATAAAAACGTTTTTCGTAAAACGACCCGAGTGCACGCAAATCGAGGAAACTAGAATCGAGGAGTACCCGTAAATTAATAAGGGGATGAAACAAGTATTACTTGTCCCACCCTCTATGATGGTCTGACAAAGCTTCACAAACACACCTTAATAGGTGTCATAATGCATGCTAACTAAGGACACTTGTCCTTAGTTACACACAAAACCGCTAAACACATAAAACCACCAAAACAAACTAGATAACTCATTTGCAACATGCAAACCACTCCATTTTCTCACTAGCTCCTCCTTTATGCCGTCCCATACTCCTCCCAAAACACCTCATTTGATCAAAATCAAACCATGAATCTTGTGTTTAACTTGCACAAGATGAAAACCCTTTGAAGACATGTTGATTTGAGGTGATTCTAACATCTAAAAAGTAGTTTACATGGAGTTCAAGGGCTGATTTAATGGTGGTGTTCATCCATTTGAAGGACCCAAGAAGTTGTCTTGCTAAAGATGAAGATTTGGTAACAAGAACCAAGCCTTGTTCATCAAAATCTCATCTTTTCATCATCTTGATTGGTATAGGGATCAATCTCTTCCTATCATCTTGTTATTTTGAATATGTAATCTTGTATTTTCTTCATTTATGTATATGTATATGTATATGATGATGAATGATGATCAAAATATTATATGGCAATTTGGTGTTAATAGATTTGATTAAAAAGATTAAAATCTACATGTAAAGATGTTAAAATCATGACTAAATCTATAGGCTGTATAAAACAGTAAAGAACCATATGATAACTTGTTAAAATGACTTGGATTATTTAAGATACAGTAACGTATATGACTTTTACATATGCGAGAGTTGGCCACTCAATGGAATCCATAAAATGAGTAAGATATGATCAAAATATTATTAAGGTTCAAATCTGTATAGTCTGTTTTTGACGAATTATTAGAGACACTTAGAGGATGATTGAGCAGTAGCTAAATCAGAGTTAATTGTAGCACATATTATTTAGTTTGTGCTGCCAAAAAATGAGCTTCTATCTCCCTGTAGAACTTAAAATATGGTAAAAATGGTGAAAGTGAGTTTCATAATTAGATTTGGAAAATAAAAGTATATATTGTAAAATAAGCACTCTAGGAATACTATTATAAAATACATACCTAAACCCACTAACTTATATAATACTTATAAATAAGTTATATTCTTTGATAAGTAAATGTGACATTTTATAAAATTACAAAGTGATATGTTTTCTAAGTTATAAAACTATACATATAAGTTTTACGCCTTTTCGGCTAAAACCGAAAGATTAACATTTTCGTTAAATAAAACTTAGACGGTCGGACCCGTCTAATGTAAAATTTTTATAAGTCATCTACTTATATGTAAGTAAATTTGACAAGTAAAAACCGATAAAACCCGAGCTTTATAACTTATGGACATTAACGGGCCAAAGTAGCCTTATTGGACCATTAGCCCAACTAGTTTGGCTAAACAGTAATGGACTTACTCATGGGCTTAAACCACTTGGGCCCAAGATATGAGTATAGCTCTGGTATAAAAATTATAAATGGACTAATAAAATGTATTGGGCTTATAATGGGCTTATTGGGCATGAATATATATATAAGTTGAAACTAGTATAACTAGTCAAAAATTTGACTAACACATAACACTATAATGTGTATGAAGAGATAAAATCCCACTTGATCATCATCATACTTATAATGTCATCATATATATACATAGCCATTGTTTTATAAAGTCATTGGACAAGTGTCTAAGACGAGTATTATTTGTCTAGGTTTCCGTGACTGAAGCACGTATCATACATCCAAATCGCCGATAACCCGCCTTTCCCAATCAACGTGAGTTCATAGCCTCGCACTCTTTTAAATGTTCTATGAAATATTTTATAAACCCGCGACAAAGATAGCATGTTAGTTTTTATAAAATAGGACACCAGTTGTCCCGATTGTTTGCTTATTGATATGGACCCGAATGATTATATGACCCGATGAATGATTATATTACCCAATGTATGAAATGAAATGGATTATTAATAGTTAGGTTATGTCACCTAAAGTCCCATTAGCATGAATTGTGAACTACCGGGATTTGGTAGACGCTTATGCATATAATAGTACTATTTGGGGAAGCTCACCCAAGTTCGCGCCTTGACGGTTGATCCCCGTCGTGCCACATTGATTGGTAAGCGAATTTATGAATGAGAAGATTTATATAGGCGTGATTATTGTGACGACACGCTGTTTTAGATGGGAAAATGAATTTCGGGTTAGCTACCCGTTGTTTGTTATAGTAAGGTAGCAATGCCATGCGGCTTATAATAATCCAATATTAAAACTATTGATGTACGAGTTGAATTATAATATATTGCTTGACTAGCAATACGGGGTATTATTATTGATATTAGGTTCATGTTTTGGTTTTACATAACCCTTATCATATAACGGTTTTTATTAATCTTTATATAACGTTATAAATATATTGTATGATATTTTTACGATAATGGTTCGTATAATGGTTTTGAAGGCCGAAAAGCCTATATTATGATTTACGACTAAAAGTTGTATAAAATGTCTTTGGCCTATTTTATGACCTATTACAAAGATTTGTACAAAATGATTTTCGGTAATAATTATATACCGATGATATATTAATGTTTAATAACTGGGTTTTCACTTAGTTATGAAAGTTCGTTAATTCCAGTCTTTTCGAATTGATTACAAGTTGAAAGTGCGACTTAGTCGTTCTTGGTGGAAAATAAAATGGATTGGTTATCTATTTTAAACTATAAGCAAATATAAAAATGTCGTTGAGTAAAAATAAAAGCTTTAAAAATTAAACTAAAAATTACTAGAAAAACACTTGGTAAAAACAGAGATTTCGGGAAGCGTGCAATTTATGGAAATTAAAACGTAATGAATTTAAAACTTGCAAACTTTGTAAAAATAAACTAAGACAAAACTTGTTAAAAATAATTCTAAGTGAAAATACGGGAAAAGTTAAATTCGAAAACTAAGATAAATAAGACAAAAAAACCAAAGTTAGATCGCAATACGATCGTAACTTAGATCGCAAGATGGATCGTGGTCCCTGATCGCAGTGGTGGATCGCACTCAAGAAGTGAGGGATCGCACTGCTGGATCGTGACTTGGATCGCACTCACTGATCGCAACCACGATCGCAACAAGTGGATCATGGTCTTTGATCGTAACAACAAGGATCGCAGTCAATGCGATCGTACCAAGGGATCGTGACACGATCGCACCCACAAATCGCAACAAGTGATCGTGGTGTGGATCGTAGCCAATGAAAGAAGTATGGATCGCAGTCAATGCGATCGTATCTAGGAGATCGTACCCAAGGGATCGTGACAGGTAAAACCCTTACAATATTGTGATGGACACAAAATGTAACAAAGCTTGTTGATGCAAAAGTTGGTTGATCCTTGCTAGACCCGAATTAGGCTTAATTCGGGTTGGCTGGGCTCCGGCTCCTGCACCAAGTGAATCGTTTGGTTGGGATCCTGCACACTAAACAGCACGCGTTAGGCTTACCGTGGGAATGTTTCCCACGATTAGACTCCGGCGTGAGAGTAAGTAATCGGTTTAAGGTTTATGTGAGTTTAGAGTACAAGTCGTAATACCTTTGTGGAACCCTTGGGGGTTCCTTTTATAGGCAGTGAAACCCTAGTGGGCTTTCACTGATGCTTCGACCCCAAGGAAGAGATAAGCACCAGAATTAGAATGATTGTTATCTTCTAATTCTGGTAGTGAATATCCTCTCTTATTGGGATAAAGATATTCCTAGACAGAATATTATTCTGTCTAACCCTATGTCGGCCGTGTCGACCGTACCGGGCCGTGGGCCACACACATGCGTGCGGTTACTGTTCATCCAAGCCCATAAGCCTGATTGACATTATTCCACCCATCTGTTATGGGCCGGATACGGGTAGTACCCATGGGCCGGGTCCATGACCCGGCTGGGGACTATACGTCATCATGTCCCCCCAGTCTAGTTGTTACAACCGTAGGTGGAACCTCTAGACTACAAAGATGCTCCCCGGACGCACCAAGGAAACCATAATAAATGACAAATTGTCCAAGAACTTATATTGACCGCAAGTGGCTACCTGGTTTAAGAGGTTACCTTCTCAATATCTCAGCCGCATATAGCAACCGAGACAAATTAAATAGATCATTAAATGTCAAGTCTTACGTAAGAGCCGCATAACCCGGCATGAACAATTGTTCATCTGACTTGTTTGACTCACAAAAGTGCAAACCGTCAGAACCTCGAGCAGTGCAAACGTGTGAGTCAGAAGTAACCCTTGGGTCCCACCTGACGTTTCACTTGCCACTTGCCCCCTAGCCACACGATTAAGAATAGTGGCAGACACGTGTCACACATCCAAAAGGTTGTGACCCATGAGGCAACCCTATAAATAAGCCACCCTCACGGCTGTGTGAAACACACAGTTTACAACCTCCATTTCTGCCATTAAAGCTTTCCTCTTAGCTTGAACCAAATACGCACGGATCCCTTCACACGCAGGTTAGAACACCACGTCCTTACACTCGTTTTTAGTAATGGCTCATAGAAACAGCCCTACCATTGGATCCGTGCTAAATGTCATGACCCAAGACCAATTAAACCATTTTTGTACAAATTATTTCATTCCTACCAACCTACACCCCTCACTTCCTGGAGCCGGAGACCTCATAACTGAGGCTCCAGCGGGTAAAATAGGCCTGTATACTCGCCTTTTTGATGCGGCTAATTACCGCATCCCTTTCACCCACTTTCTCGTAGATCTGCTAGGATATTATAATGTACACATTAGTCAGCTCCACTGCATAGGTGCCTGTAAGATTAGCCAATTCGAGATTCTTTGCCGTGCTAGGAGAATCCCCCCAACCGTAGAGTTATTTAGGTTGTTTTATACCCCCAACTTAGTGAATGGTTGGGTATCTTTCAAGAAACGAGCCTCCAACAGTCCCCAATCACACAACAAACCAATGGATTCACTGAAAAATTGGTATGATCACTACTTTTTCATTGACGCAGCGGTATGGCCGGGTGATTATATCATTAGAACTAGGATTCCGCACGACCCCAAGCCGCACACAAGTACATACAATCCTCGCCACTCCCAAGAGTTAGAACTAAATAGAACTGGATTCCACAGAAACCTTCCCGAATCATTCCTATGCTTGCTAGGAATTAGCCGCAATTACTTTGGTCCTTCCAATAGGTATCCCGTTTTTTGGAGAAGGCAGGGCGAAGGTAGGCTAATCATCCGTACGCCAAAAAGAATGTATACATGTATGTAATTAATAACTAACATATGTTGTTTTTTGCTGGACAGAAATGAACTTTTTTGGACTGTTGCGCCAGGGCGATCCAAGGCTTGTGCCGGAAGGTCTCCGTCCTCTCCGTGAAAATGAACAACCCCTTCTCGAGCACACCCGACCCGTGACGGTTGCTTTAGAGGCCGTGCCGGATCTCCATTCTGACGAGGAGCATGGAGACAACGGCGATGGTGACAATCAGATGAATGAAGGAGGAGCCGGGCCCTCCTCACCACATAGGGAACAACAGGGGGACAATATTGAACGAACCACCTCCAGCATTCGCCGACTGATGGGCGATGATGACGATGAAGTACAACAATATGTCAACCTGGAAGAAGAGGAGGAAGAAGTCGAGGAGGAAATCGACGAAGCAATAACGCAGCCCCTCGTCAGGCGTACCCGAAAAAGAAGCAACCGTGCGAGAGGGACTGCCTCAGTCGAGATTGGCGAACACAATGCTCCTGCCAAGAGACTTCGAGAAGACCACCCCTTGTATCAATCTGTCGGGAGTGCTACCCAGGGTTCCGAGGCTAACCGGGTCGCTCATGTCGATCCCGTGACTCAAATTGCCCCAACCGCCTCCGAAGTAGCAAGAAGCAATATGTAAGACCCGATCTTAATATGTAAGAATGACAAGTTTTCTTGTAAGCAATACTTAAGATATTTCGTAATATTTGTTTCACAGGGACAACCAGGCTGGTGCCGCGCCTCCTTCTGACACCCAAGTTGATAAGGGAAAAGGAAAAGCAATGGAAGAAAATCCCACGGCCCCCACAAGGTCCGGCCCCGTATTTGAAGATGGTTCACCCATAGCCTCCCAAGACTTCCCCACGTCTGGCGCCCCCCAACCATTTAACCCAGTATGGACTATTACCACGGCGTCACGATTGAGGAGCGCTGATGAGTGTCGGGAATACCTCAACAACTGCATACCACCAAGCTTGGTGCAAGAGGTAAACTCACTCAGTCATGCGGATTTGGTGGATGAGTATAATGGCACTCTGGTGCACCAAATGGCGATGGGAACCTCAATGAGGGTTAGGTTTGAAGCCGCGCTTGGGCAGGTTGACTCTCTCAAGAGGAAAGTTGGACGGAGGGAGAAAATGATTGAAGATAATGAAGCTCAGATCGCTGACCTCCAATCCCAACTAGTCAATGCCGAGGCGACCATCAAAAAACAGTCAGCCCGCGCGAGTGAATACGACCAGCAAGTAACCAACCTTAAGTCACGACTAGATGTTGCAACCACCAAGGTACATATCCGTGCCTTGCCATCCATATTTGAAAAATGAATATACTAACACGTTTTTCCCTATAGGTAGCCACGGCGGAAGCTTCTGCCCACTCGTACTCCAGCCAAGTAGACGTGCTTAACCAGAAACTAGAGGACGCGCACCTGGTAGTCCAAAACATGGAAAAAGTACAAACAGACCTTGCTGAGGAGAGGGCCGTTATCCAAGAACTGAAAGAGGCAGTTGCCCAAAAAGAGTTGATGATTGATGCCCTCACTGCTGAGCGTGACAATGTATTATGCCCCCAACTGCTAACAGCCATTGCCGGCCGTAGGTGGATGGTTGGGCATGGAGCACGCCTAGCCGTCATGAAGGTGCTAGAGGCCCCGTCCTTTGTACAACAATTCGCCAACCTTGTGTCTGATGGTATTGACCACGGACGACACGAGGGAATGGTTGAGGCCGCTGAGCTGATCACGAAGGGGGGAGACATCGCCCATCATGCCTTCTTTAAACCTGAAGCTGCTAGCAAGATGACTGCCTCTATGGCCGCGATGCGAGATCTACACTACTCATTCCTGGATGAGCTGGAGGCCACCAAAGATGCCCCAAACACTAAAATTATGGAAAAGCTCAGTCTTAGCGCGTCTTCCAATGCTTCCTTTACTCCATCCCCCAGCCACCTGACACTTCCCATACATGAGGACGTAACCAGAATCGTGCTTGCCGAAGAGCCCTTAAGTGTGGTGCTGGAGAGGACTGCGGCTCAGGCCCAGAAGCGGAAGGAAAGTGATGAATGGTTATCGTGTCTGGTCGAAGAGCAAGTAGAAATGGGTAAGTTTTTCCCCGCTATGTAGGATGCTCCTACTTAAGATCCCTTTCAAACACCTTTGGTTTGTAACCCTTTGAATATTCTTTTGTTCCTATTCGTCCGTCCATGTACACGGCTAACAACATTTGTGATTTGTATATAAGTCCGTGAGTGACCACGGCAATTTTGATATTTTGAAAAACTTGCATGCTTCTCCTTGTGTTTAAATATTGTAGCACAATACTGCATGATATATCACGTCTTACACACAAAGAGAAAATATATACAAGTCTATAGTTTACTAGACATGCGACGTGCGTGTTTGCTATGCGGAGCACCGTGTGGCTACAACATATGAAACTTACTCCAACGTCTTGTGAGTAAGATGTCTAGTAAGGACACATGGTCCATGCGGCTGGGGTTGCATCCCTCTTACGCGGCAAGTTGAATTAGTAGGTTCACTCAATCCTCTTACCCCGCCTGGAGGCGTATAGTACATGTACAGTAATTTTAGAAGAATGCATATGAATAAAACATAACATATTATAATATAAGTAAAATTCATACAACTAAAAAAAAACTCTAAAAAATGATTTGCACGAAACAAGCCGTGGAGCTAGCTAGGCACCACGGCATTTTATTAGAACATTTACACTTTTGTTTGAACAATAACGACAAGTCCTAAAAAAGAAAAGAATCTAAACAAACATAATAAAAACAAGACAGATAGAACCGCATGGTTCTTTATTAAAAACGCATATAGCGAAGTACCCATGCGGAAGCCGTAGCTTTCAGAGATAGCACCTTTTGAGATTGGAAATATTCCATGTGCGCTCTAGGTCGCGGCCATCCATGTCACCTAGCTTGTACGCGCCTCGCCCCAAGGCTTCAGTGACCTCATACGGTCCTTCCCACTTGGGGCCCAGCTTTCCTGTGTTCTCCGCTCGACTTGCTTCGTTAGCACGATAGACGTAGTCTCTCGGCCGAAAGGAAACACCCTTGACCTTGGCGTCATAATAAGCCTTCATCTTAGCCTTGGACTTAGCCTCATTGATGGCTGCTATTTCCCTTTTTTCTTCCAACAAATCCAGGTTTATTCGCAACTGTTCGTCGTTCGTGACGACATTAACCTCTGCTGTGCGGATGGTAGGCATTCCTATTTCTGCTGGAATAACAGCCTCAGTTCCGTAGGCCAATGCAAACGGAGTATCCCCGTTGGCTGTTTTGATCATAGTTCTATGCGCCCATAGCACATGTGATAACTCATCGACCCATTTGCCACTTCGTTCATCCAGACACGCCTTGATGCCATTCCCCAAGCTTCTATTTGCTCGTTCGACGAGGCCGTTTGTTTGTGGATGCTTAACAGATGCGAAGCGCCGTTTGATGTTCAATGATGCGCACCAATCTTTGAACGGGTTATCCGTGAACTGCTTGCCGTTGTCCGAGATGATTTCTCCTGGTAGACCAAAACGGCACACAATGTGTTCCCACACAAACTTCTTGACCTGCTTACCTGTGATAGACTTGACTGCCTTGGCTTCTATCCATCGTGTGAAGTAGTCCATTGCAACAATCAAGAATTTAACCCCCCCCCCCCCCCCCCCCGCAGCTATAGGAAACGGTCCTGCAATGTCCATTCCCCACTTATAAAATGGCCACGGGGACGTGATAGGTGTAAGCTCCTGCTGCGGATGCCGCGGTACTGGCCTATGCACTTGGCAATCATTGCACTTGCGAATCATGTCGCGCGCGTCTCTATGCATGGTGGGCCAATAATAACCTGTTCGTAAGGCTCTAGCTACCACGGATCGTGGGTCTGCATGCATGCCGCACAACCCTTCATGTATATCACTGATGACGTAAGCCGCATGGCGTGGTCCAACACACCGCAGCCACGGCTGCAAGAAAGAGCGCTTGTAAAGGATGCCTTCTCGAAGTTCAAAATGTTGTGACTTCCGTTTAATGCGCCTTGCTGCTTTTTCCTCGTCTGGAAGGGTTTCATTAGTCAAATAGTTGATGATTGGAGACATCCACGTAGGTCCCTCCTCCTCAACTATAGCGGCTACATCCCCTTCCGTGATAGATTTCTCCTTGAGTATTTCCACCAAAACTTGTTTAGACAAGTGAGCGAAGCTCGTGGATGCGATCTTGCTAAGAGCGTCCGCTTTCTTGTTCTCGCCTCTTGGCACCTGCTTGATGGAAAACTTACTGAAAGTCGCGATTAACGACTTGACTTTTTCCAAGTACCTGACCATGTTGTCCTCCTTAGCCACATACCCACCTAGAATATGGTTCGCGACAAGCCGTGAGTCCACGTAGGCCTCAAGGTTGTGGACTCCCATTCTAGCGGCGATTTTTAAACCCGCAATTAATGCTTCATATTCCGCTTCGTTGTTGGTGGCCGTGAACTCAAAACGGAGGGCGTATGTGAATTCCATTCCTTCTGGATTCGTGAGGATGAGACCTGCCCCGGACCCGTCTGTACATGAGGATCCGTCCGTGAACAGCACCCAAGGTTCTGTTGGGATCTCGTCTTGCTTAATAATTGGTTCTTCCTCGTCCGGCTTCTCGATCAGGAAATCTGCCAAGATCTGGCCTTTAACAGCCGTCCTTGGTCTGTAAGATATATTGTGCCCCCCCCAATAGGATGCTCCATTTCTCTAGCCTCCCTGCCACGTCCGGTCTAGAAATAACCTGCTTGATTGGCTGATCCGTAATCACCACAATTGGGTGCGCCTGAAAGTATCGGCGCAACCGCTTCGTAGCAAATACTAGTGCTAACACCAATTTTTCCATGGAGGAATAATTCAACTCCGCCCCTTGTAGTGTTCTACTTATAAAGTAGACCGGAGTTTGTATTGTATCTCTATCCGTCATAAGTACCGCGCTTATTGCGCCATGAGTAGCTGAGAGATACATAACTAGTTCCTCCTTTGGCCGGGGAGCTACTAGCATAGGGAGAGATGCGAGATGCTGCTTGAGTTGGCCGAAAGCTTCCTCGGCTTCCATCGTCCAGCGGAAGTCTCCCTTTCTAATACACTTCTTGAGTGTCTTAAATAGAGGTAATGACTTCTCTGCGGATTTAGATAGGAATCTATTCAGCCCGGCTAATTTCCCATTCAGGGACTGCACCTCCTTCCGTGTCTGAGGGGACGGTAGTCGTATCACTGCATCCGTCTTCTCTGGGCAAGGTTTGATGCCATTTGGGTCAATCAAATATCCCAGGAACATTCCCTCAGTTGCTCCAAACGTACATTTCTTTGGATTTAACTTCATGTTTATCCTTCTCAGCGTGTCGAATGTCTCTTGGACACCCCGGAGAAGTGCCTCCTCCGTGTGACTTTTTATCACCAAGTCATCAACGTATACTTCCAGGTTGCGTCCTATTTGTGATTCAAAAGCTTTATCCACCAACCGTTGGTATGTAGCGCTGGCGTTCTTCAATCCGAACGGCATTTTCGTATAGCAATATACGCCCTGGCTGGTATGGAACGCCGTTTTTTCTGCATCCTCCTCCGCCATCTGGATTTGGTGATACCCTTTATATGCGTCTAAGAAGCATTTGAAAGGATATCCACACAAGGACTCCACCTTCCAGTCGATTTCTGGTAACGGGTAACAGTCCTGTGGGCAGGCCTTGTTTAGATCCGTGAAATCCACACACATGCGCCAACTTCCGTCATGTTTCTTGACCATGACCAGATTAGATAGCCACTCGTGGTAGTATACCTCGCGCATGATGCCTGCGTCCACTAGTTTCCGTACCTCCTCCAGTATCACATGGCTGCGCTCAGGCGCTTGGCCGCGCTTCTTTTGCTTAATGGGTTGGTACCCTTGGCGGATCTGGAGCTTATGTTCTGCTATCGCGCGTGGCACGCCTGTCATATGCTTTGGCTCCCATGCGAATATATCTAGGTTTGCACTCAAGAGAGAGCACATGGCCCTTTTGTCGCTGTCCGAGAGCGCCCCTCCTATGGATACCTCCTGCTCCGGGTAGTCAGGGTGAATTGCTACCTTCCAATTGGGAGGTGGTGATCCATCCTTGGGTGGAACAGTTGGAGCCGGTGTTGTCACGGTATGACACTCGGATGTTGGTATGACTGTGTTGTAAATAGTAACGATTCCCCCCTCAACGGGGAATTTGATCATTCCGTGTGCCGTAGAGGGTACTGCCCGGATAGCCAAAATGCCTGGTCTACCTATTATCCCATTATACGGAGAGTGTGAGCGTATCACCATGAAGTTCATCCATGTCGTAGTGGAATGTTCCTCATTCCCAATGGTAACAAGCAAACGCAATTGCCCTATCAGCCAAATAGTGTCTCCACTAAATCCAGTAAGCGGAGACGTGGCCGGTACTAATTGGCTTCTTATTTCTGGGCATAACTGCACAAAACAGTGTTCATACAGTACCTCTACTGACGATCCTCCATCCACATACATGCGACGAACGTTGTGTGTTCCAATGCTTATCTCAATGGTGAGAGGCGCATCAATCACATCGCTTGCTGTGATGGGAGGGAATGAGATTTCCCTGCCGCGTGAAAATTTTTGGCCAACTTTCTGCCTCGTGCGGCGCTGTCTGGATTGGATCATGTATATGGTCGAAGGCTTGTCCTTTTGGGGGTCCTTCTTATCATACTTCTTGTTGTTGTTGTCTTTTCCGTCCTTCCAATCCTTAACTAGGTGCTTGAGTTTGCCTGATTTGATCAGCGACTCAATATGCTTCTTGAGCTGGATACACTCCTCCGTGCCGTGTCCTTTGTCATTATGGAACTCGCAGAAGCGAATTCCTTGACGACGTTCCGGGGGAGTGGTCATTGGGGGAGGCCTTGGAAAGTTCGCCCCTTCAGTCAGCAAGATCTCCCGGTAGGACATCTTTAGGGGGGGTGAACTTATCGTCCGACCGTCCGCCTTTGCTTTGGCTCTTATAGTCTGAGCCCTTGTTATTGTTCTGATTACCTTGACCGCCCGACTGTCTCCGGGACTGGTCATTTGACCGGTACCCATTTCCTCGGGATGGGTAGGCCGCGGCAACAGCTGTTTCTCCCTCTATGAAATTTCTGACCCTTTCCATGAGGTCATCATATCTCTCTGGGCGTTTGTCATTTAGGCGCCTGATTAGTTCTCTGTCTGTTATAGCATGCATGTAGTCAGAGATTTTCAGGAGCTCTGGCATGGTTCTTGTGCGTGTGCACTCATCATTGAAGCGCTCAGTGAAGGCTTCCGTGGACTCCCCCGGTCGTTGCTTGACGGTTGCCAATGAGACCGGATCCCTATTATACTTCTTCCTTTGAGTATAATTGTTCTCAAACGCAGTGCGTAGTTCCGTGAAACTATCAATGCTCCGTGGAGGGAGTGCCTCGAACCAGTCACGGGCGTTTCCAATCAAGGTCGAATTGAACATTTGGCACCATATGGGCATGGGCCATCGCTCAATTTTAGCCTGCGTGTCAAATATTTTGAGGTGATCCACAGGATCACCGGACCCATCATAAGTCTTGATACATGCCGGCATGCGACGTTTGGTGTCCTCAGAATAGTTCCGTATGCGGAGGGTGAACGGGTCTTCCCTGGGATCCGCCCATGGCCGGGTGAGCCTAGGGTCATCCCATGGTTCACATCATGGACGCGAGAGATCCTCTGCCTCCGTATCTCGATAGTAAGGGCCACCATAATACTCCTCATTGTTTGGTGGTGGAGGTGTGCGCCTAGGACGGCGGCGCTTAGGCGGATGGTCATCTGAGTCCTCCCCAGACGGATCTGGGGACGGTGGTGGTGCCCCATCTTTTGAATAGGGACCACTTTTTTGAGACGAACCAGGAGCTTTTCTCCCAGTGTTCATTCTGTCCCACACACTCGGGCGGCGTGCGGTTCTAGCCAGCTCTCGATCTGGCCGTTCGGGTGAACCATCCGACCTTTCTCCTTCTCGTGATTGCACTAGTTCTTATACAAGGCGATCCCCTATGCGTTCAAACACATTCCGGGGTTGAGGAATTTCCTCAAAGGTGCCCTGTTCCTGAGGTCGAGCTCTCTTTTTTCTCTGAATTTGGGAGGAGGTGATTGGTCCGGAGTCGCCAAAGTTGAGTCTGGATTGGAGGTTCCTTCCCAGATTCAACCTCGATGCGATTCCCGGGACGATCCTCTCGAAGTTCTGCGTGAGAACTCGAGTAAGATCCTCCTCGCTGAGTGGTAGAGCCTCTACCTCTTCCTCTACCGATGGTCTGCGCGGCTCCTTGTTAGGAGGGTTGGGCGCACTCCCTAGGTCCGGATTGTCCAGGGTTGAAGTAGGTGGGGGCGTTGTGGAGATCGTGCTCGTTACCCCCAAGGGTTGGAAGCCGCTACGGTTGCCTGATCCGCCTGCAAGGCGGCTAGGTGATTGGGTGGGGATGAGTATCCCTTCCCCCTGGTACTTCCGGTTTCCAGGATTCACATTCCTGGGATTGGCTTGCTGATGCCCTTTCGTCATTGGAATTTGAGATGAGATTTTGTTCTAGCTTAGTGTTATGGGTCCCACGGATGGCGCCAACTTGTTGATGCAAAAGTTGGTTGATCCTTGCTAGACCCGAATTAGGCTTAATTCGGGTTGGCTGGGCTCCGGCTCCTGCACCAAGTGAATCGTTTGGTTGGGATCCTGCACACTAAACAGCACGCGTTAGGCTTACCGTGGGAATGTTTCCCACGATTAGACTCCGGCGTGAGAGTAAGTAATCTGTTTAAGGTTTATGTGAGTTTAGAGTACAAGTCGTAATACCTTTGTGGAACCCTTGGGGGTTCCTTTTATAGGCAGTGAAACCCTAGTGGGCTTTCACTGATGCTTCGGCCCCAAGGAAGAGATAAGCACCAGAATTAGAATGATTGTTATCTTCTAATTCTAGTAGTGAATATCCTCTCTTATTGGGATAAAGATATTCCTAGACAGAATATTATTCTGTCTAACCCTATGTCGGCCGTGTCGACCGTACCGGGCCGTGGGCCGCACACATGCGTGCGGTTACTGTTCATCCAAGCCCATAAGCCTGATTGACATTATTCCACCCATCTGTGATGGGCCGGATACGGGTAGTACCCATGGGCCGGGTCCATGACCCGGCTGGGGACTATACGTCATCAAAGCTGAAGCGAATAAGCTGTTAATCCAATAAGCATTTAGGCCCATTTGGCTGAGAAAGCTCAATGGTGCCATAAGGGAAAACTTTGGCGACGGTGAATGGACCAGACCAGCGGCTCTTCACCTTGCCCGAGAAGATCTTCAACCGAGAGTTAAAGAGTAAAACTTGATCACCAACGTGGAACTCGCGGTTCTTAATCCTTGCATCATGGATGATCTTGGTCTTCTCCTTGTAGATCAATAAGTTCTCATAAGCTTCACTCCTTAGTTCATTTAGCTCATTGAGTTGAATCTTCCGAAGATCGCCGGCTTTGTTGATGTCAAAATTCGCCCACTTCAAGGCCCAGTATGCCTTATGTTCCAGCTCAATAGGGAGGTGGCATGCCTTCCGGTACACAAGACGATATGGAGTGCAACCAATCGGAGTCTTATATGCGGTACGGAAAGCCCACAAAGCATCATCTAACTTATCGGCCCACGAGGCACGATGCTCTCCCACAGTTCTTTCTAAAATTCTCTTCAATCCACGGTTAGAAATCTCAGCTTGCCTATTTGTTTGGGGATGATAAGCGGTGGAAAGACGGTGATTGAAAATGTACTTAGCCATGACTCGAGCAAATTGATCATTGCAAAAATGAGTCCCACGGTCACTAATGATAGCACGAGGAACACCGAATCGAGCAAAAAGCTGCTTCAAAAAGTTCACAACTACCCTCGCATCGTTCGCAGGGAGAGCCTTTGCTTCAACCCATTTAGATATGTAGTCAACGACTACAAGGATGTACTTGTTCCCTTTAGAAGATGGAAATGGCCCATAAAGTCGATGCCCCATACGTCAAAGATTTCACATTCTTGTATGAAATTCTGAGGCATCTCATCTTTATGTGTGATCTTGCCTTGGCGTTGGCAAGCATCACAATGTTTAACCATTTCATGAGCGTCATGATAAATGGTGGGCCAATAAAATCTAGAGTCGAAAACTTTCTTCGCGGTGTAATTTGGACCAACGTGACCACCTGTGGGTCCTTTATGGCAAGCTTCGGGAATGTCTAAAGCTGTGGGTCCATCAACGCACCGACGAATAATAAGATCAGCACATTGTTTGAAGAGATAAGGGTCATCCCAAAAGTAAGTCTTAACATCTTTAAAGAACTTCTTCTTTTGTTGGGATGTTAACCCTTCGATGAGAATACCACCCACTAAGTAGTTTGCAATGTCCGCAAACCACGGGGTGTCATCAAGATTGGAATTGATAGACATTAAGGCCTCAATGGGAAAACAGTCATTGATCTCTTGATTCGGATGATCCCCTTGATAAGGATCCTCAAGTCTACTCAGATGATCCGCGGCTAGGTTTTCGGCACCCTTTTTGTCACGAATTTCAATTTTAAATTCTTGAAGGAGCAAAACCCAACGATGAAGTCTTGGCTTAGAATCTTGCTTAGTCAACAAGTAATTCAACGCGGAATGGTCGGTATAGACAATTGTAGTGGAAAGGACAAGATAGGGGCGGAACTTGTCAAAAGCATACACTACAGCTAAAAGCTCTTTTTTAGTAGTGGTATAATGCAATTGATCCCCCGTCATTGTCTTGCTAGCATAATGGATTGGTTGGAAGTGTTTGTTCACTCTTTGGCCCAAAACCGCTCCAATAGTAAAGTCTCTAGCATCACACATAAATTTAAAAGGTAGCTCCCAATTGGGGGTAACCAAGACCGGTGCCTTAGTTAGCTTGTCCTTGAGAAGATTGAAGGATTCAAGACACTCTTTAGAAATGATAAAAGGAGTATCTTTTTCCAAGAGGTGGGTCATCGGGCGAGCGATTTTAGAAAAATCTTGAATGAATTGACGATAGAAGCCCGCATGACCAAGGAAACTTCTCACACCCTTCACGGTTGAAGGTGGAGGCAATTTTGCTATGACATCAACTTTAGCACAGTCCACTTCAAGACCGGCTTTGGAGATTTTATGTCCAAGCACAATGCCTTCTTTTACCATGAAATGGCATTTTCCCAATTTAGAACAAGACGAGTGTCTTCACACCGTTTAAGCATGCGTTCCAAATTGGCAAGGCAAGAAGAGAAGGAGTAACCATAGACCGAGAAATCATCCATGAAGACTTCCATAGTTTCTTCAACCATGTCATGGAAGATAGCCATCATACACCTTTGGAAAGTCCCGGGAGAATTGCATAAGCCGAAAGGCATTAGTTTGTAAGCAAATGTTCCATAAGGACAAGTGAATGTGGTTTTCTCTTGGTCTTTAGGATCGAAGGGAATTTGAAAATACCCGGAGAAACAGTTTAGAAGCAATAATAATCATTACCCGCTAAACGTTCAAGCATTTGGTCCATGAGAGGAAGGGGAAAATGATCCTTTCTCGTAGCATCATTGAGTTTGCGATAGTCTATACAAACTCTCCACCCTGTAAGGAGACGAGTAGGAATCAACTCGTTGTTTTCATTTGGCACAACGGTGATTCCGCCTTTCTTAGGCACACAATGGACCGGACTAACCCATGGTGAATCCGAGATAGGGTAGATCATTCCCGCATCAAGAAGTTTGATAACCTCTTTTTTGAGAACGTCATGGATCTTGGGATTCACCGTTCTTTAGCTTTGAATAGTGGGTTTAAAGTCGTCCTCCATGAGAATTTTATGTGTGCAAAAGTGAGGATCAATTCCACGAATATCAGAGATTTTCCAAGCAATCGCTTTCTTATGATTCTTCAGCACGGCGATAAGTCGAGATTTTTTTCCTCTTTCAAATCCTTTGCGATGATGATGGGTAACTTTTTATAGTCTTCAAGGAAAACGTATTCGAGATGAGATGGAAGATCCTTAAGCTCTAAATCCGGAGTATTTTCGATGGAAGGCGTAGTCAAATTCGGATCATAGATAGAGATTTCCTTAGGAGATGGTGGAGAAATATGGTCCTCATTAAGAAGTTTCTCAATGGTACGAATGTCTTCATCCCAATTGGAGGGAGAATCGTCATATTGTAAGTCCACATCTCCCAAAGTTGCTTCAAATTCTTTCAAAAGGAGATCACTTTCTCCAAATGGAGTTAGTGATGGAGCAATAGAGGCAACGGTCTCAACAATGGGAAGAGAAGAAGAACCACTTTTACAAGCATCTTTGAAATGTTCTTCACAAGCCTCATCAAGAACGTCAATGAAATTAACACTCACGTTTACAGAAGATTGCTTAGAAAGTTTTCCCATGTTGAAGACGATTTAATCGTCAGCAACTCTCATGATTAATTCGCCCGCAGCTACATCAATGAGAGTGAGATCGGTCCTCAAGAATGGACGTCGAACGATTAATGGGACACGGGGATCCATCTCGTAGTCAACGACAACAAAATCCGCTGGAAAGGTGAATTTGTCGACACCGACGAAGACATCTTCGGCTATCCCCACCGGATAATAAACCATACGGTTAGCTAATTCCAATGTCATTCGTGTGGGGACTAGCTCGGGTAGAGATAATGGTTTCCAAACGCATAGAGGAATTAAGTTGATACTAGCACCTAGATCGGCTAGGGCCATACAATTCTCTACCCCGGGGAAGTTGCAAGGAATGAGAAAATGACCCGGATCACCAAGTTTGGTTGGTAATTTCCTTAAGAGCACTGCGGAGCAATTCTCATTAAGTTGGGTCTGAGCGATATCATGAAGTTTCTCCTTATCACTGAGAAGATCTTTAAACATTTTAGCATACTTCGGCATGTGAGTGAGAGCCTCAGCAAAGGAGATGTTGAAATTCAGTTGTTTAAACATTTTAAGAAAGTTAGAAACCTGAATATCATCCTTTCTCTTTCCTCAACCTTGAGGGATAAGGTATATTTGGTTGAGATGAAGGCTTTGGAATGGAATTCTCACTCACATCCTTGGGTGGTGGAGGGGTGGAAGTAGGAGGTGGAGGACTTGGAGAAATAGAAGGTGGAGGGATTGGAGAAGTAGAAGTTAGAGGAATTGGAGAAGGGGACTCGTTTTCCTTTGTCACAATCACCGGTGTAGGTGTAGGAAGCTCGGGTTCCTTTAAACCTTTTCCACTTCGACTGATGATTTCTTTCATCTCCCCTCTCGGATTAGCAACGGTGTTACTCGGAAGAGAACCTAAACCAGAGGCTTGATTACTTTGGAAGAAACTAGCCATCATGTCCCTTAAGTCATTCTTTTGACTGCTCAAAGAGTTTCGCATATCGGCTCGAAGATCATTCCCTTGTTTCACCATATCTCCTTTCAATCTAGCCATTTGCCGCTGAAGATTCTGCACTACTGCGTCATTAGTCCTCATGTAAGTTTCAACCTCTTGATGAAATGCGGTGGGTTGGGTGGGAGGAAGAGCATGGTAGGCAAGTGGTTGATAAGCGGGTTGTTGGTAAACTTGGTTGTTTCCTTGAGGTGGATATGGGTTTCTTTGGGTTTGAAATTGATTTGGAGCTCGAGGTTGGTTTTGATTGTTGCGATTGAGGTTGTTCGGGTTTTGAGGTGGAAAACCGGGTGGTGAAAGAAAGTTGTTTGAACGATAACTGAGCAAATTGCGGTCACCTTGAGGACGTGCTTGATTTCCTCCCGTAGAAAAGTTACCGTTGGCGGCATACACATTTTCCGGATTGTCATGAGTTGAAGGACAATCGGTGTATGAATGAGATCCCCCGCATATTTCACATGACTGACTCATAGCATTAACTTGTGCATTGATAGCTTTGGTATTGTTAGCGGTTTGGAGAGCAAGTGTTTCAACAAGCGAAGTAAGCTTATCAATTCTCTTGTCGCTTTCACTAGTACTAGCACTAGCCACATTAGTCCGAACACTCTTGGTTTGCACTCTAGACTTATTCTCAATAATGTCCCATGCGGCATTAGAAGACTTAACCAAAATGTTACCACCCGAGGCACTATTTAGTGAATCTTGGTCATTCATGCTTAAACCATTGTAAAAAGTATTAATTTGATGTACTTTTGTGAAACCATGTTGTGGACACTTTCTTAAAAGTTCCTTAAAACGGTCCCAAGATTCACTAAATGTCTCACCGTACTGTTCAAAGGTAATGATTTCATTCCGCAAAGCGGTAGTACGTGAGGGTGGGAAAAAGAAGTTGATGAATTTAGTCTCTAAATCCGTCCACGTAAGAATACTTTGTGGCGGTTCCTTATCAAGCCAATTCCGGGCTTGTCCCTCTAAGGAGAAAGGAAAAAATTGCAAGCGAATCACTTCTTGTGAAATCCCATTATACTTAACCGTATTGGTGAGTTGAAGAAACCTTTTTATATGGTCATGAGGATCATCAAGCGAACGCCCCAAGAAAGGTTGAGCAGAGACCATTTGAATGAAGCCGGATTTGAGTTCAAAATTGTTGGCTCCAATCTCGGGTATGACAATAGCATCGGTGTTGCCCTCTACGTGCGATTGCAAAAGCTCGATCATTGGTTGATTGTCCATGGTGACAATAGGTGGAGTAATGACTTCGGCTTGAGCTGCTTTCTTCTTATGAGCACGAGTACGCATACACACCTACAAAAAGAAAAGAAAAATAGACAAGAAATATTTTTGGTTTTTTATGTTTTCTATTTTTTTTGAATTTTTGAAATTTTTTATTTTTATGGATTTTTGAAAATTAAAGCAAGAAAAATAACGTTCAAAAGTGAACGAATCCCAAAATCCAACGCGTCTCTCACTAAAAACCGTTAATCTTAACGAAAAGAGTCGGCAGCGGCGCCATTTAATAACTGGGTTTTCACTTAGTTATGAAAGTTCGTTAATTCCAGTCTTTTCGAATTGATTACAAGTTGAAAGTGCGACTCAGTCGTTCTTGGTGGAAAATAAAATGGATTGGTTATCTATTTTAAACTATAAGCAAATATAAAAATGTCGGAAAGCGTGCAATTTATGGAAATTAAAACGTAATGAATTTAAAACTTGAAAACTTTGTACAAATAAACTAAGACAAAACTTGTTTAAAATAATTCTAAGTGAAAATGCGGGAAAAGTTAAATTCGAAAACTAAGATAAATAAGACAAAAAAACCAAAGTTAGATCGCAATACGATCGTAACTTAGATCGCAAGATGGATCGTGGTCCCTGATCGCAGAGTTGGATCGCATTCAAGAAGTGAGGGATGGCACTGCTGGATCGTGACTTGGATCGCACTCACTGATCGCAACCACGATCGCAACAAGTGTGTAGAAACTAGAAAGGGGGGGGGGGGGGGTTGAATAGTTTCTTATAATTACTTGTTAAAATATGGTTTCCAAAAATCCTTTTTCAAAAAACTTAGGCTTGAGGAAATATGTGAAATCTTCTTATGCACAATATGAACAATGATAGTGTAGCTAAACTAATACTAACAAAAATATATCCACAAAGAATAAAGAATGATAGTGTAGCTAATCTAATATTAACACATGTATATGCAAAAAGAATAAAGATTGTAAAGAGTTAAGGGTAAAGAAAGATCAAACCGAACACCAAGGATTTATAGTGGTTCGGAAACGAAGCTCACTCCTCGTTCCTACTCCACTCCTCGAGTACTCCTTACTCAAGAGTTCACTACACAACAAGCTCCTTATGGTGGAGAAAACCGTACACGTCGCTTAACCAATTTCCGACTCTAAGCTAAAAGTCGAGCCCTAATCGTAGCCAGGACCAATCTACACAAATATACTTAGTACATACACAACTTCCAAATAGACACAACTACTTGGATCTTCACAACTATGACACAACTACAAGTATATAAAAATTGATCTTTAATGGATCTTTGGTGGTGGACTCAACACTTCACTAGGATAGTGTTCTTCTCTTTGCACTTGGAGAGGAAGGGATGGAAGAACAAGATTCACTTCTTAAACAAGTAATAATCAAACAAATGATCAAAGATTTGAGTGATTAAAGAAGGGGTTTGAATCTGAAAATGAATGTGCAAAAGAGGTGAAGTGAAAAGCTGAGAATGGTCCACTATTTAAAGGATAAAGGAGCCAACGGCTATATCTGCCCGCGGTACCTTATCACAGCCCGCGGTACCATATCGATAAGGTACCGCCTAGGCGCTAAGGTACCGTCGGACTAGACTCCGCTCCTTTTTGTCCTTTAGTGGTGGAGGTCTTATCTGGGTATAAAAAATATCCTGAAAAGATATTCTTATTAGAATAAGAATATGCCATTTTAAAATTTCAAATAATTAATTTAATAAAACATTTTCTTAAAAATAAAGTTTAATAAAAACTTGTCACATTTAATAAAAAGTGAGTTTTAAGAAAAGATTAAATCACTTGATCACTTGATTAAGGTTAGTACTTGTTTATCCATACCTTAAGTGAAAATGGGTAAAATGAAAAATACTTGAACTCAAGAATTCGTTTTTCGTTGTTTTCGTAAATGCTTGTTTTTACATATTGTCGTAATCAAAACTAAGTGAGACCGAAAAATGCAAGTAACGTTTTTAGTCATTATTGCATTAACAATCTCCCCCTTTTTGATTCCGACAATACATAAACTCAATCACACAAAAAACAATATTTTCGAAGACGAGTTTATTCATTTCTCCCCCTTTGTCGAAGCAAAAAGGTTGCGTAAGCCGGTGTTGAAGAAACGGACTTTGCAAAGACTCCCCCTTGGTGATTACTCCCCCTAGCTTAGGGCACCGAGGAATCGAGATATGGTGACTAGCTACATAGAAGGGTTAGTTGAACAAAAGAAACAACCAACAATATATAGAAATAGGTCACAAAAAGAAAATAAAAAGAGAAGAAAACATAAGGACAAAGATCCAAGATAGGTTACTAAAGAAACATCATACAAAGAAGTATGGAAAAAAACAAGCCAAAAGCATAAATCTAATCCTAGTTATTCTAGAATTCTAAGATTTGCTTGAATTTGGTGTCTTGAGGATAAGCAATCAATGCTTATATGAAAGACAAGGTAATAGCGGAGGGTGGTGGTGGTGGCTTGTTGGAGATCTCATAATGAAAGTGAAGAGAAGGCTTGATTAAGAGACTCTTGATGTAGCTCAACTCCTCATAGATGTGTGCCATAGCAAGATGTTGATATTGACAACAATGACAATATATTCCATGGTGCATGACATTATCATGAGAAGGAGGAAGAACACTAAAGGGTGGTGGTGGAAGAAAGGAAGTTCCACAATCAACATTCTTGGTAGGAGAAATGTGATTAAGAGTGTTCTTGGGTGGGTTTGGATTGAAAGCAATTGGAGAAAATGGAGGAGATTCAAGGCTTTCATTGGTAGAATAAGACATTTTGGATGTGAAGTAATGCAAAATGCTTATGGTTTAAATAAGGAAGGCTTAGAGTATTTTTGGGGTGGTCAAAGGGTTTGAAACAAAGATTCTCAAAAAGGTTGGAACAAATCTGGAGTTTCAGACAAAAACCCGAAAAGGAAGGCCACTGTAAGCGGTTCCTTATCTATGGTGGCGGCACCTTATCAATAAGGTACCGCGACTCACTTATGGAACCGCCTGCAGAAGCAGGGTTTGGTGTTTGGAGAAAGATTTTTCAGCAAATCTTATTTTTTTAGTCTAACTTATCATAGGGATGTGCTTAAAAGCAAAGATAGACAAAGAAAATATATGCAAACTTACCAAATAGAGATTTGACCAAAATACATGGATTAAAAAAATCAATGTAGGAGGTGTGTAAGACAAGACCTTAAGTCATGACACAATGATCCTCCATGATTCAATCTTGTTCTTGCTATGTTTGAGAGAATCATACATATGAATTATGAAAGCTCTATATTAATAGCGAGAATCTATGAAAAATCGTTTTTAGATTGAATTAACAATGTCAAACGAATTTCTCAACCATTTTCGAAAGAGACTTTGAGAGTTTTGAAAAGGAGATGGGAAGATTTTTCAAAGGAATTTTAAAAGACTCAAGGACTCAAAGTGGTAATAGAAAACACACAATAAGAAAAGAATTTAAGGAAGATGTTCCATTAATCCTAGACCTAGACGCAAGTAATTAAAAGGTTCCCTCTTAAGTGGCTTAGTGAAGATATCGGCTAAGTTGTCCTCGGAGGGAACCTTTTCAACAGTAATGTTGCCCTTTTGAACATTATCCCTAAGGAAATGGTGTCTAATTTCTATGTGTTTTGTTCGCGAATGTTGCACAGGATTCTTGCTTAGGTCTATAGCGCCTTTATTATCGCACATGATGGGAACATCATCAAGAGAAATCCCGTAATCAACAAGCGCTTGCTTCATCCATAGAGCTTGTTGGCATTCTTTACTGGCACTCACATATTCGGCTTCCGTGGTGGATATCGCAAGAGCGGTTTGTTTCTTGGAGAACCAAGAAGTTAAACAACAACCCATGAAGGTACAAACTCCACTAGTGCTTTTCCGGTCCACATAGTCTCCCGCATGATCCGAGTCCGCGTAGACAATGGTTTCTACGCCGGTCCCTTTGGATACCATAATCCTAAATGTATAGTGCCTTTAATGTATCGGAAGATACGCTTAACCGCTTAAAGGTGAGAGGTTTTGGGAGCCTCTTGGAAGCGAGCACAAAGGAAAACACTAAACATGATATCCGGTCGACTTGCCGTTAGGTACAACAAACTACCAATCATACCTCTATATTTGGTGTTGTCTACCGACTCACAATCATCATCTACGGTGAGTTTAGTATCCGAGGCCATAGGGGTCTTCATTGGTCTAGATTCTTCTAATCCAAATTTCTTTAGCATTTCTTTAGTGTACGTAGATTGACTAAAGAAAATACCATCGTCCATTTGTTTAATTTGGAGTCCTAGAAAGAAGTTAAGTTCTCCCATCATACTCATTTCAAACTCATCATGCATGATGTTGGCAAAGTCATCACACAATTCTTGACAAGTTGAGCCAAATATAATGTCATCAACATATATTTGTACGATTATGAGGTGAGGACCTTTCTTCTTTGTAAAGAGTGTATTGTCTACCATACCCATGGTATACTCATGTTTAACAAGAAACTCTTTAAGTCTATCATACCAAGCTTTGGGTGTTTGTTTGAGTCCATAAAGTGCTCTCTTAAGCTTGTAAACATGGTCCGGTTTCACAAAATCAATGAAGCCGGGAGGTTGAGCCACATATACCTCCTCATTGATCAAACCGTTAAGAAATGCACTCTTTACATCCATTTGTTGAAGCTTAATATCTAAGGCACAAGCGTAGGCTAAAAGGATTCTAATTGATTCTAATCTAGCTACCGGTGCATATGTCTCGTCATAATCAATCCCTTCTTGTTGATTATAGCCTTGAGCTACAAGTCTAGCCTTGTTACGAGACACGACACCATTCTCATCTAGCTTATTCCTAAATACCCATTTGGTTCCTATAATGGTAGAACTTCTAGGTGGAGGAACAAGTTCCCAAACATCATTGGCAACGAATTGATTCAATTCTTCTTGCATCGTAATGACCCAACTCTCATCCGTCAAAGCTTCTTTAACATTCTTTGGTTCAATCAAGGAGACAAAACAAAAGAAGTTGCTTTGGTTTTGGACTTGAGATCTTAGGGTCCTTTGATTTAAGTCACCAATGACATTATTGAGAGTATGATCCCTAGACTCCTTAATGTTTACTTCCTTTTCAACACTAAGGTCTTCAACTCCTATTTTTCTAACCTCTTTGGCTTTAACTACTTCTAATTCATCCAAGTCATCATCAACCAATGGTGGTGTCTTGGGTGAAGGAGGGGTTTCATCAAAGGTTATGTTTAGTGATTCTTCAATAACCCCTGAGGTTCTATTTAGGACTATGTAGGCCTTACTAGTTTGGGAATAACCTAAAAGGATACCTTCGTAAGACTTTGGGTCAAACTTGGTAAGGTAGTCTTTGGTGTTAAGGATAAAGCACTTGCTTCCAAACACCCTAAAGTATTCTAATGAGGGTTTCTTACCTTTAAGAATTTCATAGGGGGTCTTTCCTAGGAAAGGTCGAATAAGAATTCGGTTGAGAATATAAGTCGATGTATCCACGGCATTGCACCAAAACTTTTGAGGCAAAGATTGCTCGTTTAACATCGTCCTACTCATCTCTTGGAGAGTCCTATTCTTCCTTTCAACTACCCCATTTGATTGTGGAGTGCGAGGAGCCGAGAAGTTATGGGTAATACCATGAGCTTCACAAAAGGCACCAAATTGCACTTCATTATCAAATTCCCTACCATGATCTGTCCTAATAGAAAAAATTGAACATCATAGTTGATTTTGAATTCTTCGACTAAATATTTCGAAGTGATCGAAAGCTTCATTCTTAGATGCCAAAAATCTAGTCCAAGTGAATCTAGAATGGTCATCAACTATAACTAGGGTATAAAGGTTACCTCCATAACTCCGTATGGCGGAAGGTCCAAAGAGATCCATATGTAGGAGCTCTAAGCACCGAGAGGTCGAAACCAAATTCTTGGATTTGTGACTTGAGTGAACTTGCTTTCCAACTTTGCAAGCATCACAAAAGTGACTATCAAACTTAATCTTGGGGAGGTGTCTTACCAACTCCTTAGAGACTAAAGATTGAATTAAACGCATATTAGCGTGACCTAATCTCCTATGCCAAATAGTAGAACTATCATCTATACTCGCAAGACATATGTTGTCTTTTGACTTCTTATTAACCTTCTTGACATAAAGCCCATGCTTTCTACACCTTTTCCAATGACTTTTCCATCTTTTACGATTTCACTGTCATGTTCCGAAAAGATGACCTTACACTTATTATCACAAATTTGACCTATACTTAAAAGGTTAAAACCTAAGTTATCTACGTGCTCAACATTTTCAATGGTCATGGAGTCAAGAGAAACCGTACCTTTGCCAATGATATTACCACGTAGACTACTAGCGAATGTGACGTTACCTCCATCATATGCTCTGTAATGCGAGAACAAACTTAGATTACCCGTCATGTGTTTAGAACATCCACTATCCTTAATCCACTCATCGGGCTCCAAATCAATTCCCAAGCATATCTCTTTAGAAGTGTGAGCCATAAGACATTTATCCTCTTTGGGGTTGTCATCATCATCTTCACCGCTATCGCTCCAAGCGCCACTAACGAATGCTGTGTGGTTCTTATCACGAGCGGGCTTTGGACAATCACCAATGAAGTGATTTGGATCACCACATCTAAAGCAACTCCTATCACCTTTTTCGTTCTTGACAAACCGATTCTTTGACAATGGTTTCTTGTCATAGTTTGGCTGCCTAACGTGTTGACCTCGTCTCTTGAAGAACTTCTTGAAATCTCTCACCGCCAATGCATACTCCTCGTCATCACTTTCCGAGGAACTATCATGGTCACTTTGTGCCTTCTTGGCTTTAAGTGCAAGATATTTCCTTTCACTCTTGTTTTTTAGTAGTTCTGAGTCCTTAAAAATTATCATCTCATGAACCTTCAAGTTTCCTATGAGTTCATCGAGTGATAAAGTTGAGAGATCTTTCGACTCTTCAATAGCCGTGACTTTTGCTCTCCACTTTGGATGTAAGGCCCTTAGAAACTTCCTAACATTGTTCTTGCTAGAAAAACCTTCATCAAGTGATTTTAGACTAGTAATAATGGTGTTAAACCTAGCAAATGCACTATTAATAGTTTCATCTTCTAAGATGACAAATTGTTTATATTGTTGGACAAGAAGATCGATTTTACTTTCTTTGACTTGGCTATTACCTTGGTGGGTTACTAAAAGAGTGTTCCAAATATCTTTAGCAGTTTCACACATAAAAATTCTTTCATACTCTTTCTTAGGCAAAGCATTATAAATCACCATTTTAGCCTCATTATTTTTTGAAAGTTTCTTTTTAGTATCATCATTAGCTTTGTCAAAAGTGACTAATTCTTTTGTTTTAGAAACTTCATTAAATTGAAAGGGTAAAAAATCAACATTGGTAATAACATGCCAAAGATCTAAATCTTTTGATTTCACATAAGTTTCAAATCTACTTTTCCAATAAAAAAACTATCGGTCTCAAAAAGTGGTGGTCTTTGCATAGATTGCCCTTCTAGGTACTTGTTGGAATCCATAGATCGATTCAAGTTTTAAAATACAATATACTTAAAAAAATCTTGAGCAACCCGCTCTGATACCAATTGTAGAAACTAGGAGGGGGGGGGGGGGGGTTGAATAGTTTCTTATAATTACTTGTTAAAATATGGTTTCCAAAAATCCTTTTTCAGAAAACATAGGCTTGAGGAAATATGTGAAATCTTCTTATGCACAATATGAACAATGATAGTGTAGCTAAACTAATACTAACAAAAATATATCCACAAAGAATAAAGAATGATAGTGTAGCTAATCTAATATTAACACATGTATATGCAAAAAGAATAAAGAATGTAAAGAGTTAAGGGTAAAGAAAGATCAAACCGAACACCAAGGATTTATAGTGGTTCGGCAACAAAGCTCACTCGTCGTTCCTACTCCACTCCTCGAGTACTCCTTACTCGAGAGTTCACTACACAACAAGCTCCTTATGGTGGAGAAAACCGTACACGTCGCTTAACCAATTTCTGACTCTAAGCTAAAAGTCGAGCCCTAATCGTAGCTAGGACCAATCTACACAACTATACTTAGTACATACACAACTTCTAAATAGACACAACTACTTGGATCTTCACAACTATGACACAACTACAAGTATATAAAAATTGATCTTCAATGGATCTTTGGTGGTGGACTCAACACTTCACTAGGATAGTGTTCTTCTCTTTGCACTTGGAGAGGAAGGGATGGAAGAACAAGATTCACTTCTTAAACAAGTAATAATCAAACAAATGATCAAAGATTTGAGTGATTAAAGAAGGGGTTTGAATCTAGAAATGAATGTGCAAAAGAGGTGAAGTGAAAGCTAAGAATGGTCCACTATTTAAAGGATAAAGGAGCCAACGGCTATATCTGCCCGCGGTACCTTATCACAGCCCGCGGTACCTTATCGATAAGGTACTGCCTAGGCGCTAAGGTACCGCCGGACTAGACTCCGCTCCTTTTTGTCCTTTAGTGGTGGAGGTCTGATC
Organism: Glebionis coronaria; assembly: GCA_025667525.1. NCBI lineage: Eukaryota > Viridiplantae > Streptophyta > Magnoliopsida > Asterales > Asteraceae > Glebionis > Glebionis coronaria. The sequence goes on from JANFOE010000166.1 coordinate 358,101, forward strand.
TGGTTATAAAAAAATATACTGAAAGGATATTCTTAACAGAATAAGAATATGCCATTTTCAAATTTCAAATAATTAATTTAATAAAACATTCTCTTAAAAATAAAGTTTAATAAAAACTTGTCACATTTAATAAAAAGTGAGTTTTAAGAAAAGATTAAATCACTTGATCACTTGATTAAGGTTAGTACTTGTTTATCCATACCTTAAGTGAAAATGGGTAAAATGAAAAATACTTGAATTCAAGAATTCGTTTTTCGTTGTTTTCGTAAATGCTTGTTTTTACATATTGTCGTAATGAAAACTAAGCGAGACCGAAAAATGCAAGTAACATTTTTAGTCATTATTGCATTAACAAAGTGGATCGTAACAGCAAGGATCGCAGTCAATGCGATCGTACGAAGGGATCGTGACACGATCACACCCACAGATCGCAACAAGTGATCGTGGTGTGGATCGTAGCCAATGAAAGAAGTATGGATCATAGTCAATGCGATAGTATCCAGGAGATCGTACCCAAGGGATCGTGACAGGTAAAACACGAATTAAACAAACTTTTTAAATCAAACTTTAAAAACACTAAACTTTTAATAAAACTTAAAAACCAATAAGCTAAATAGGAAAGAAGCCAAAAAGCATAACAAGCCTTAAGCTTAATCGTATAAGAACTTATATAGGAATAAAAAGATGAACTTTTTAATCACATAAACATCAAAATCAAACACTAATCAAGAACATTTTGGATCAAAGATAAATCAAAATCAAGAAAGGTAGAAGAAGATTTAAGATTAAAAGCTTAAACTTGAACTTTTTGTTAATGAATTCCAAATACAAGGATGAAATAAAGCTTAAACTTGAAATTAAAAATGAAGAAAAGATGAAAACTTAGTGAGAGAAAGTTAAAACTTTCTCTCTCTAAAAACTAAAGAAAGGAAAAATGAAAAATGCTAAAAATTAACTAACTAACTAACACCCTCCTAATGTGTCATTAGGAGGGTATTTATAGGAGATGGAGAGGTGCATGTGGTTCCTTCTTTCTTTCTTTCTTCTCGACTCGATTTTAATTCTTTGTCTTTCTCGACGTCGTCTCGGGATTTGTCGATATAAATTAAACTCGTCTTCTAATTTTCTTCTATAATTAGACTTGAGTTCTTTGACATCATTAAACTTCCGTCTTTAGACTTTTCCTCGATAAATCTTCAGAATAGGCCTTGGACTTCCGTTCTTTTTGCACTCTTGATCTTTTGACTTCGTCTTTTCTCGTTTTCTTTGATAAAAGCCCGTGATAGCATATGTTTTCTTCCTTTTTCATCTTTTGGTCCTAAAACACAACAAAAAACATAAACCACACATAATTTCGACTTTTACGACATAGAATATACGTTTTGGTCTTGTTATTAGTTGAAATAAGTGGTAAAAGGATAAGTGTTTTCACACTTATTAATGGTTTTTATTAAACTCTATGAATTCACTCGGCATTTTCGCTAACCTTTTAACATGTTTTATCTCAGGTACTTGAAGGTAATTCTCGGGAAGACGACAAAAATTTATGGCCCGCATTCAAATAAAATTTCCATTCAAATGTTTTGTAAAAATTGTATGAAATACTCTGACTTGGGACCTATGTAATTTAATATTCATGAATGGAAAATGATTTATTATTAAACGAAGGGATTTTTAAGCTTTGTCTATGATTTGAGTAATGTGTTATCCTGTAACACCAACGACTCTTCCGCTGAACTAAAGTATGAATATTTGGGGGTGTTACAGTTTGGTACCAAAGCTCTCTTTATAGAGAAGAAAGATTTTTAAAACAAAGGTTTTGAATAAAACATTTCAAAATCTTTTAACTATAAACATTTTTCTCAAAATGTCTAAAAATCTTTTAACTATAACGCTGCCGAAGAATTCCCGAGTTACCGACGAGGCCAGATTTAGAAGTGTTATTTTAATATATATATATATAACTTGGATTATATATATATATATATATATATATATATATATATATATATATATATATATATATATATATATATATATATATATATGTTGTAATTTGATTACATTATTGTTTGATGATTATTTTAATACTTATATGAGGTATTTATACGACGTAGATTGTCACAAGGAACTCTAACTCCCCTAGCAAATCAATCGAAGCTATTCCTGTAGAAAATCTAGCTATTCTAGATCTAAACCAAGTTGTGGATATTTATCATCCCAACAAAATGGTTGATAGTTGTAGAAATGTTGATATTAGTTGATTGTGATATTAAAGAAGAATTGGCGAGATTAAATCCGATATCGATGTCATGATGATCTTTCTTTACAGAGTGGATTTTGACAAAACCTTACCACCTAGAACGGTGTCATCTGATTTGGTGTCACCCAATTCTTAAATTTGAAATCGAAAAGGGTGAATGTTGCACTTGAGGCTGTCATTGGAGCGTTTACCGAAAAGCCTCATGCCACTAGTACCTTTCCGAGAAGTCTAATTGAATGTGTGAGTCATTTCATACTAGTGACTCATTTGATAACTATTGATGAAGGAGCTATAGGAATGGAAATTAAGTGTTGTTCATATCGAACTTTTATAGCCCTTTCAAGGTCTAAGAATAAGGTTGAAAGTAGTGGAAAATAAGGTAGGATGTTGCATTGAGTATAAGTTGGTTGAAACTTGAATAAAGTCAAATTTAACTCGTATGTAATATGAGATTGTTAAGAGGAAGTCGTTTAGTCCTGTGATTGAATTATAAGGTTTTAATTGATTATTGGTTCATGTTAAGGGTTGTTCCTAGACCATTGTCCAATGACGAGAATGCCCAGTGTCCAAGAAATAAATGAAATCTTCTTCTGAAATTAGGACCGACGGATCTTTCGGGACATGTGGAACACCTAATGACGCATGTAGATTAGTATTCATTTTAGTATCTTTTAAAAATCCCTAACTAAACTGAGACATCAGTTGGTAGGATGAGTTCTTGGAATTGTATGACATAGTGACACGTAATGTGTTACGGTACAATTTTGACTTGTTTGTGATTAATGAAAAGACTACATTTGATTGCTAAGTTTTACATGTATTGATGTTATCTATCTTTTCTTGCTTTTTCCAAATGTTCGCATTTATGATGCAACCTTTGAACAAGTACTCATCTCAATTCGAGTTACGTTATGGATTATTCTTTTTGAGTGCCATCGAGGTCATGAACCTCATTATTATTTGGCTAAGCTCATCTCCTATCATATTGTAGTTAGTTCTTGGTGAACAACTTTTCATCACTCTTTTGGAGATCACTCGTTGTTTTATAAGCTAAAACAGTATCCCTTGAGAAAATTGAATTTTCATCACCATAAGGATTATTCAAAGTTAGATTTATAAGTCATCGTTATTGAAATAAAGTTGTTTATGAAACACCTTGGAAAAGTTAATTATTTTCACAACAAAGAACATATCTGTAACTTCATTTTGATTCTTATTCTAGAATTAAGCATCAAAATATTTTTATTTTAAACATGATGACAAAGTTTTGATGAACTGAGTATTGCATCGTTAATCCTAAAATTGTATATAGTTGCGCGCCTACATACAATTTGGAAGGGACCATGCAAGGCTGATTAGTAGTCACCATGAAAGTGGTAATAAACACTATATTTTCTTTGAAGTTGTGAAAGATTAAACTTTATGAGATCTGTTGTGAAAGATTAAACACTATATTTTCTTCTCATCACTAACTGCTAAACATTTCTTCAGATTAGATTCATGGGATCTGTTTTGAACACCATGATGTTCTGGGGGTAACTCTAGTTTGTAAGCCACCGGACCTACTCTAGATAAAATCTTAAAGGGTCCAATATAGCGGGGATTCAATTTCCCTCGCTTTCCAAATCTTATAACACCTTTCCATGGCGATACTTTCAACATTACTCGGTCACCCACTTCAAACTCCATCGGTTTCCGTCGCACATCCGCGTAACTTTTCAGTCTACTACGGGCAGTCAACAGCCTATTCTTAATATGAACTATCATCTCCGTAATCTCCCGGATCAATTCCGGTCCCGTGAGCTGGGTATCCCCAACTTCTCTCCAACATACAGGAGATCTACACTTCCTACCATACAAAGATTCAAACGGTGCTGCCTTAATACTAGAATGGTAAATATTGTTATACGAAAACTCCGCTAACGGCAAATGTTTATCCCAATTCTTACCAAAATCTATCACACAAGCTCTCAACATATCTTTTAGTGTTTTTATCATTCTTTCACTCTGCCCATCAGTCTGGGGGTGATAAGCAGTGCTCATGTCGAGATTCGTTCCCAAAGATCTTTGGAGAGATTTCCAAAAATTCGATGCGAATCTAGGATCTCGATCTGAAATGATCGATACAGGCACTCCATGCTTGCATACAACATTCTCAAGATAGATATGAGTCAACTTCTCTAGTGAGAACTGCTCTTTAACCGGAATGAAGTGTGCTGATTTGGTCAGTCTGTCGACAATGACCCAAATCGAGTTATTTCTAGATGATGTTCTAGGAAGCTTGGTAATAAAGTCCATCGTAATTCGCTCCTACTTCCATTCAGGAATCTTTGGTTGTTGAAGTAGTCCTGATGGCTTTTGATGTTCAGCATTGACTCTAGCACAAGTCAAGCATTGAAGAACATACATAGAATATCAGCTTTCATATTCAGCCACCAGTACAACTTCTTCAAATCATGATACATTTTATCAGATCAAGGGTGAATGGAATATATAGATTTATGGGATTCTAACATAATCGAATCTCTTAAGCCTCCGAACTTAGGCATCCATATACGACCTCTTAAACATTTCACTCCATCAGCTCTAACCTCTAAAGGATCTCCTTCTCCTCAGAACCCTTCATTAACAAAATTTTCTTTCTTACAAGCTTCTATTTGCGCATTTCTAATTTACTCAGGAAAACTATTGTGCACGGTCAAGACTAGAGAACGTACTCTGATAGGCTCTCTATCTTTTCTGCTTAATGCATCGGCAAAAACATTTACTTTTCCCGGGTGATATTTTATATCACAATAGTAATCACTTAACAGCTCTATACATCTTCGTTGCCTCATGTTCAATTCCTTTTGATCAAGAATATACTATAGGCTTTTGTGATCGGTGAATACCATACACTTGGTGCCATACAGATAATGTCTCCACAACCTAAGAGCATAGACTACAGCTCATAACTCGAGATCATTAGTAGTATAATTCTCCTCATTCTTCCTTAATTGCCTAGAATCATAAGCTATTACTTTTTCTCGCTGCATCAAAACTGCTCCATAACCTCTAAGAGATGCATCACAATATACTACAAAATCTTCACTTCCGTTGGGTAATGATAGAATTGGCGCACTACATAATTTTTGCTTCAACATCTGAAATGCTCCATCTTCTTCACTTCCCCAAACGAAAGGTTTATTCTTCTGGGTTAGCTTCAATATCTGAATCGCCTATAATAGCCAGCCAATCCTAAGAACTATCGCACTTCCGTTGGCGTTGTCGGTGCAGACCATTTCTTATTGGCTTCAACCTTTGCAAGATCAACATGAATTCCATCCTTGTTAATCACATGACCAAGAAATTGCACAGAATCTTACCAAAAATCACATTTCGAAAACTTAGCATACAACCTTTCATCCTTTAACAAACTCAAAATAATCCTTAAATGTTCTCCATGTTCATCTTTATTCTTAGAATAGATTAGAATGTCGTCAATAAACACAATCACAAATTTGTCCAAGTAGGGTTTGCACACTCGGTTCATTAGATCCATGAAAACCACAGGCACGTTAGTTAACCCAAATGGCATTACTTGAACTTCATAGTGTCCATAACGAGTTCTAAATGCAGTTATAGGAATATCTTCTCCATGGACGCGAATTTGGTGATATCCAGACCGCAGATATATCTTAGAATACACACTAGATCCTTGTAGTTGATCAAAAACATCACCAATCCTTGGTAAAGGATATGGATTTTTAATCGTCAACTTATTCAGTTCCCTATAATCAATACACATACAGAAAGATCCATCCTTCTTCTTAATGAACAAGACTGGAGCTCTCCAAGGCGACGAACTCGGTCGAATAAAACCTTTATCAGACAACTCCTTAAGTTGTTCATATAATTCCTCTAATTCGGAAGGTGCTAGTCGGTAAGGCGCACGTGCCACCGGTGCAGCACCAGGAATTAAATCGATTCGAAACTCAACTTGCCTCATCGGTGGAAGTCCGGGTAAATCTTTAGGAAATACCTCAGGAAATTCATAGATAACAGGTACATCTTCCAATCGTTTCTCCTTAGACTCATTCCCGGCACTTGAGCTAAGAATAACTCGCAACCGTTCCAGATGTACTTTTGGACTTTAATACATGAAATGATTTTCAAATGGGATTCACCTCGATTACCATCAATTACTAACGTCCTATTCCTAAGAGGAATCTTAACCTTCTTTTCTTCACATAAAATAGTAGCATTATTCAATGACAACTAATCCATACCAATAATAATATCAAAACTACCTAATTCTATCAACATCAAATCAATCGGAATGGAATAGTTCAAGAGATTTAGAGAGCATCCTTCTAATAGCTTGTTAGTTTTCACTAATTTACCATCAGCCAATTCCACCTCGTAACTGGTATTTATCTCGATAGGTTCAATGTCAATAAGGGCACTAAATTTAGTGGATACAAAGCTCCTATCAACACCCAAATCAAATAAAGCAACAACATAATGATTGTTGAGTAAAAACGTGCCAGTAACGACATTCGGATCCTCTTTCTTCACCTCTATTGTTCCAAGTTGATAAGCACCGCCCTGGGGGTTTCTTCCAGGTACAATCGCTTTCAACTTAGGGAAATCCAATCTCTTATGACCCTCTTCGTTACAGTTGAAGCAAATGATTCCCTTCTTACACCTTTCAACTTTGTGTCCAAGCTTTCCGCAATTTCGGCACTTCCAGTAGTCGCCAGCATGCCTCTTGTAGCCACACTTAGGACATCTTTCATCATTGCGCGGTGTGTTGTTGGTAAGAGCATTTGCATTCCCCTTTCTCTTGTTCTGACGGCGATTGAAATTCTTCATATTATCACCTCTATCTACACGATCGCCATCACCCTTTCTTTTCTCACCATTACGTGCTTCATCTTCCCTATCCTGAATTATCTTCCCAATGAGTTGGTAAGCCATTCGAACAGCATCATCAATGGTCAGTGGTTTCGATGATGTCACGTCCCCCCGGATGTTCTTGGTCAACCCTTTAATATATTGTTCAATTCGGATCTCTTCGGGTTCCATCAATCGAGGACACAGTAAGGCCAACTCATGGAATCGATTTCTGTAGCTATCAATGTCCACACCTTTCATTATCAGATGAATCAACTCTTTTTCTAACCTAATGATCACACTACGGGGACAGAACTCCAAAGTCATCTACTTCTTTATTTCAGTCCAAGGAGTAGCATTAACAGCATAAATACCCATGAAAGCAATTCTCCCGTTCCACCAAGTTAACGCACGACCTTTAAGAGTAGCCATAGCAAAAGTCACCTTATCTTCCTCCTTACACTTACTAATCTGAAACACCGACTCAGTCTTCTCAATCCACTGGCTTAATCCTACAGCACCTTCAGTTCCATTAAAAGGTAGAGGTTCACAATTCATGAACGTCACATAAGTATAGCCACCAACTTCATGTGCATTAGTTCCAAGTCCTCCTACATTTCCTCCAGCATTAGCGTTCACATTATTAGCATTCACATTAACATTAGTACCACCAATTCCACTACCGCCAGCTCCACTACTGCCAGCTCCATTTCTAGTATTTGCCATAAATTCAGCCATAGATGCGGTAACTTGCTCCGCAAAAATCCTACGTACATCGTCCTTAGTCACAGCTTTCTTTGGCGACATGGTTCTATAATTTCACAATTTCAAAGTATTAAGCATTTACCCAACAAGGGATTGATATAAGATGGATTGAATTGATAATCAAGATACAAATAAGGCACAATATGGAATTCAAGACAAAATACATATTTCATTGGATTTGAAACAAAAGCATTGTCTTAATTTACATCCCATATCAAAGTTTCTAGCACTATACAAGCCTAAAATTCGTGCCAGATCTACTAACTAATAAGTCGGTTCAGTCAAGGTTACAAAAGTTACAAAAGATACAAAGGTCACTACTAAATATAGACTGGTCTACTGAGAACCGCCAGATGGTCCATCATCCACCGTCTTCTGTATCTTCGTCGGACGATCACAAGACACATCTTCAGCTGGGCGCTTACGAATCACTCCTCTTTCAACCATCTCAACATAAAATCTACTGTTCCAACCAACAGATATGTTCAACTCTTTCTCAACTTTCTCACGCATCGCATAAGCTACACTCAACTGAATCTCCATAGTATTCACCTTTTTCTCCATTTCAGCAAACTCACCAATTTCTAACACAGATAACCTCCTAAAAGCCTCATTCAAACCACGCTCTACATCAGTCAAATCCAAATTAAACAATGCCCGCTCTTTCTCACCAACCTTAGTCTTTGACTCCAAATAAGCAACATGAGTCTGAACAACACCTAATCCAACCTTTGTCATACTACTCTAAGCACGGGAAGCATCTAAGTCACGTCTCAAGGCCCAAGGTGCAAGACCATCAATATGAGTAGCCTCTCGAACCCTAGACGACTCTCCTATAACATGTCTACGAGTAGCAATACCGTCAGTACCATCAGGTGCATCATCATTCTCATCATCCTCTCATTCAGAATCAGATTCTGACGATTCAGACAATTCATCTCTAGGTAGCTCAATCTCAGAATCAGACCAATAAACTGGAGGGGGTAAGGGCTCACCCTCCGATACATCATAAGGGTAAATAAGCTCAGCCTCATCATCATCATCAACCTCATCATCTATACCTATATCCTCCTTGACATCCTCGTCGTCATCCTCATTATCTACATTATCTATCCCAATTTCATCATCATTCTCAATTCCAAGATTATCATTCTCATTCTCTACCATATCAACCTGAGGGGCAATCTGATCTCCTAGTCCTATCTCGGGCTCGGGATCCTCAAATGGTTCCTCCTCATCATCATCCATATCCTCATTTACATCATAATCCACTAAGTCTAAATAAGGGTTATCATCTACATTAGGTTCGAGAATAGCATGGTTCTCTACAGGAATATTAGGGTCAGCCATGACAATATGCATTTATATATATCTCGTATTAGCATAACATACTTATTAAACACTTACATATTGAAACCACGATATATACATATATATAAATTACAATATATATATCAAAATATATCTCTTCTCAATAAGTCTTGTTGGTAACGTCGGAGATCTTTGGCACCGTTATAGTCAAAAGATTTTTCAATATTTTCTAAAATGTTTATAGTTAAAAGATTTTGAAAAGTTTTGTTCAAAACCTTGGTTTTTAAAATCTTTCGTTCTCTATAACGAGAGCTCTGGTACCAAACTGTAATACTCTCAAATTTCATTCGGTACAGTGGAAGAGTCTTTAGAGTGTTACGGGATAGCACAATAACTACAATTATAGTCAACACATAAAAATGGTTGTACAAGGTTTAACATACATTCATTCGAAATAATAGTTTCAAGTGTACAACAAGTCCCAAATTATACAGGTCATTAAGTTTACAAAACATAGATCGAATGAACAGTTTTGATATTATGTGGGCCATCAAAGTCGATCTCCATCTGAATTACCTTCAAGCACCTAAGATCAAACATGCAAAAATCATATCAGTGAATGCCGAGTGAATTCATAGAGTTCAATAAAACCGTTATATAAAACAATCGTTGAAATCAGAACACAAGTATAATATCAGAAGTAAGTCCTCGTATTGCTAGTCAGGTAATATATAAATCAAAGCATACATCTTAAACCGTCCATGAGACCGTAGCCTCAATATTACCATTATAGGTAATATTATTATCGTTATTTGCATCATTATTGAATTGTATTGGATTATTATTAGCCGCATGACATTGTTACCTTGCTATCACAAACAACGGGCCGCGAACTCGAAAAACAATTTGCCCATCTAAGTTAGCGTGTCGTCACAAAAATCACGCTATGTAAATCTTCTCATACATAAATTCGCTTACCAATCAATGTGGTACGACGGGGATCAACCGTCAAGGCGCGAACTGGGGTGATCGTCCCCAAATAGTACTATCATATGCATAAGCGTCTACCAAATCCCGGTAGTTCATAATTCATGCTAATGGGACATTAAGTAACATAACCTAACTACTAATAATCCTTTTTATCTCGTTTATTGGGTCATAGCATCATTCGGGTCCATATCATTAAGCATACCATCGGGACTACTTGTGTTCTATTTTTATCAAAAACTAGCATGTTATCTCCCTCGCGGGTTTACAAATCATTTTATAAAACATTTAAAAGAGTGTGAAGCTATGAACTCACGTTGATTATGAAAGGCGGATTATCGGTGACGGGCGTGCTTCGATCACATAAACCTATATAAATTATAATCGGTCTTAGAATTTTGTCCAATGAATTTATAAAAATAACAATTATGTATACATATGATGACTTTATAAATATGATGATGATCAAGTGGGATTGTGCATTCTTGTTTACTCATTTTAGTGTTATGTGTTGGTAACTTTTATATTAGGGGGTGTTTGATAGCAGCTGAATTGAATGAATCAACGCTTAGTTCCTAGTCGGTCAGCTATATCATTGTTTGGTAGAGAAAACTTTGGCACTTAACAAATCAACTAAGTACTGAATGAGCCATGAAAGGATAGATGGTCTGTCATTCAGTAGCTTTTATATTCATCATAAATACATGTCACATCACACAATATGCTTTTTCCTCTTTATTTTATATTAAATTTTCATTATAGTGCTTCGCAATATTTATGATCTTTTTCTTATATTAGTACTTTGTAGTATATTTTATCTCAAAATATCAAACAAAACTTACGTTATTTTCTTATGGTTTGAGTATAGTAATCCTGTTTCATTGTTTCGTTATGCCTTTTTTTATTTTATGTTAAAATTTTAATATTGGATATTACTACAAATATTTTCGTTAAAAAAAGTAATACTACAAATAAAAATGATCATGGATATTGGAATGTAAACGGTCCATATTCTTATCTTTTAGAATCGAAAAGTAAATAGTAGATTTCTTTCAGTGAATCTCGACCTAGTGTACATGTGCTCATTTGATATCGAACAATAATAATTTATTTTTCGATTTAAGACGCTAATCAAACAATCATTTTCATTCAGAATCATTTTCATTCAGCGTCTTTGATTCATTCAGTGTCATTATTCACTCAGCACTAAATCACATTGTTTTATCAAACAGCCCCTTAGTTTCACTAGTTCATCTTATTTACTTATCAAGGCCCATTAAGCCCATTATAAGCCCATTACATTATATTAGTCCATTTTATACTTTTAATATCAGTATTATACTTACATGTTAGGCCCAAGTGGGTTAAGCCCAATAAGTAAGTTCATAAGTGTTTAGCCAAATTAGTTGGATTAATAGTCCAATAAGGCTAACTTGGTCCGTTAATGTCCGTATGTTATAAAGCTCGTGTTTTATCGGTTTTTACTTGTAATAGGTACTTATATATCAGTATATGAGTTATAAAAAGTTTACATTAGACGGGTCCTACCGTCTATGTTTTAATTGACGAAAACGTTAATATTACGGTTTTAGCCGAAAAGACGTAAAAATCATGTTTATAGTTTTATAACTTATAAAACTTATCAAATTACCATTTTTATAAAATGTCCATTTATTTATTATTCTACATACTTATATAAATATAATATATAAGTTAGTGGGTTTTAATTTAAATTTTATACTATATTTATTTGAGGGCTATTATAATACTATTAAACTTTAATTTCACAAAATCTGATTTTTAGTTTCACTTTCACTATTTTTATCATATCTTGAGTTCTACAAGGAGATAGAAGCTCATTTTTGGATGACATAAACTTCATATTATGTGCTAAAAATAACTTAGTTTAGCTACTGCTCAACCAAAGTCTAAGTATCCCTAACAGTCCTGACAAAACAGACTATTCAGATTGATACATTAATTTTATTTTGATCATATCTCACTCATTATAATGATGCCATTGCATGGCCAACTCTCAAATGTGTACAATACCTAATACTTACTGTATATTGATTCCACTTTGCCATTTTATCAGTTTAACATATGGTTAGTTACTGTTTTAATACAACCAACTTATTAAGCAAGTTTTAACCTTTTTACATATGGTTTTCCATCTTTTTAACCATGTTTATCAACACTTGATCCCCACACAATATTTTTATCATCATATACATATACAATAGGAAAGAAAATACATTTTACATTTACAAAATAACAATGAAATGGAAATAATGATCTTGTTTACCAACCAAGACTATAACTTGTCTTTTGAGGATAACACCTTGAGGTACACCAAATTTATCTTCAAGATCACCTTTCACCAAGAATATTTGTTGAGAAATCAGCCCTAGGGCACAAGCAAATCACCTCCTTTGATGTTATAATGACCACCAATCAACAAGGCTTCAAAGGTTCTTCATCATATGTGTAGATAAAACATGATTCATGGTTAAAATTGATCAAAATGGGATGTTTGATGATGATATGGGACGGCAAGGGTAGAAAGGGTGAGAGAGTTTGAGAGTGGTTTGCATGTGATAAATGTGAGAAATGGTTTAGTGAGAAGTGGTTTGATGGTTTTGTTAACTTATCAAGTTAAGTTAACAAGTGTAAACTTGTAGCTTACAAGTTTGACACCTCATGGTGTTGGTGTCCTTGTTTAGCCGTCCCATATAATGGGGTGGGACAAGTGTATACTTGTCTCATCCTATTAATTTACGGGTACTAATCGATTCTAGTTTCATCGATTTGGATGCCCTAGGGTCATTTTACAAAAAACGTTTTTATAAATTATGAATCAACGGCACAAAACGAATCTAATAAAAATTGTCTCATCAAAAACGGAGTTCAAAAACGTAAATACGTAATCCTAAGGTTTCTGGTTTAGTCATAAAGGACGTTAAATTATGCACGTAAGCCCAAATTTAAATCCGTAAATAGTGAGTTCATCAACCAACACAAAAATAAGTTTCAAAATATTATACGAGAAAATAATTTACTACCTGAAAATGTTAGATTGTCACAAATAGAGTGTTATGGGATATCACAATAAATCAAATCATAGACAACGCATAAAAATGGTTGTACAAAGTTAAACATACATTCATTCGAGTACAAGTTTAAAGTTTACATCAGGTCCTCAAGTTTCACAGTCATAAAGTTTACAAAACATAGTTAGAATGAATATTATTTTTATGTAGGTAATCAGAGTCAATCTCCATCCAAGTTACCTTCAAGCACCTGAGATAAAACATGCGCAAAATATATCAGCGAATGCCGAGTGAATTCATAGAGATTAGTAAAAACCGTTATATAAAACAGTTATGTAAATTAAAAACACAAGCTTAATATCTGTAATGAGACCCCATATTGCTAGTCAGGCAATATATTATAGTTACATTCATATAGCATACATTATTTTTGAGACCGAAGCCTTAGTATTTACCATTATCGGTATTTATTATCGTTGTTGTTGGATTATTATAAGCCGCATGACATTGTTGACTTTCTATAAAATACAACAGGTCGTGAGCCCGACAAACATGTGCCCATCTAAATCAGCGTGTCGTCACTAATATCACGCTATATAAATCTTCTCATACATAAATCCGCTTACCAATCAATGTGGCACGACGGAGATCAACCGTCAAGACGCGAACTGGGGTGACCTTCCCCAAATTGTACAATTTTATGCATAAGCGTCTACCAAATGCCGGTTGTTCACAATTCATGCTAATGGGACTTATAGTGACATAACCTAACTTTTAATAATCCATTTCAATCATCCATTTTGGGTCATACAATTAATCGGGTCCATATCAATAAGCATACAATCGAGACTACTTGTGTTCTAGTTTTCATTAAAAACTCGCATGTTTTCTCCCTCGCGGGTTTACAAAACATTTCATAAAACATTTAAAAGAGTGCGAGGCTATGAACTCACGTTGGTTGGGAAAGGCGGTTATCGGCAATTACGATGTACGGTACGTGCCTCGATCAGGGAAACCTAAACAAATAATATTCGGTCTTAGACTATCGTCAAATAATATTTATAAAAGTTGTTATGTATATGTATTGATGTCATAACATGATGGATCAAGTGGGGTTTTACTTCCTTATACAACATTACTAGTTGTTATGTACTAGTTAACTTAGTCTAGTTACACTAGTTTTAGCCCATTTACATATTAAGGCCCAATAAGCCTATTAAGAGTCCAATACATTATATTAGTACATTTATCTTTTTAAGACCAGGCCCATACTCATATGTTGGGCCCAAGTGGGTTAACCCCATGAGTAAGTCCAATAATATTAAACCAGACTAGTTGGGCCTAGTGGTCCAACAAGGCTAATTTGGCCCATTATGGTCCGTATGTTACAATGCTCGGTTTTGTCGATTTTTACTTGTCAAATGTGTTTACATATCCGTATATGATTTATAAAAATGTTACATTAGACGGGTCTGACCATCTAAATTTTATTTTTCGAAAACGTTAATCTTTTGGTTTTAGCCGAAAAGACGTAAAACTTATATATAGTTTGTTGTTTTTAGAAAACATTCGAGTTTTATTGTTATAAAATGTAATATTTATTTATTATAGAATAAAAACTTATTTTATAATAGTTATTATTATTTAGTGGCTTTTATATACTTATTTTATAATAGTATTTTACTTCAAGTGGCATTTTTATATTATATAGTTTATTAAGAAATCTGATTTCTAAAGTCAAGTCCACTATTTTTGTCATATCTTGAGTTCTACAAGGAGATAGAACCCCATATTTTAATAGCATAAATTACATGATGTGTTCTATAAATAACTCTTTTATAGCTACTGCTCAAACAGCCTCTAAGGATTTGTAATAATTCGTCCAAAACAGACTAGACATATTGGTACTACAAAAGTGTTTTGGCCATATCTTGCTCAATTTTAACATTCCATTGAGTGGTAAATTGGACACATATGTAAAAATCATTTATCTATCTGTATATCATTAATCTAAGCCATTTAAACAAGTGAAAATATAGAAACCTACTGTTTTAAACAGCCTATATGACTAGTCATGATTTTAACACTTTTACTTGTAGATTTTTTCCTTTTTAACCTAATCTAATAACACAAAATCCCCATGCAATACATTGATCATCATTTATCCTTTTTAACCTAATCTAATAGCAAGATCACTTTTGATACCACCAAAAGTATAAAAACTTCTTTGAAAATCATCCCAAACCTCCATAAAACTCATTTTCACTTGTTAACATCACCTTCAATCTTCATCTCTTCAAATGGTGATCAACATATGTGGATTTTAGATAAATTTTATGGTTAATTTTTTATGGTGGAAAAAGAGAGAGAGAGAGAGAGAGAGAGAGAAGAGTTGGAGAAAATTTTGGCTAGTTTTGCATGTATGAGAAAAGTGGGAAAGGGTTGGATGGTTTAGGCTAGTGGTTTAGTAAAGGGTTAGGACAAGTGTCCTTGCACTTGTAAAAACTGGACACCAAGGGTGTGTTTATGCTTGTTTTGGCCGCCCATAGTGGAGGTGAGACAAGTGTAAACTTGTTTCATCCCCACTAATTTACGGGTACTCCTAGATTCTAGTTTCCTCGATTCGTATGCCATCGGGTCGAGTTACGAAAAAAGTTTTTATAAATTATGAATCTACGACACAAAACGATTCTAATAAAAATTGTCTCATAAAAAACGGAGCACAAAAGCGTAAATACGTAAACCTAGGGTTCCCGGTTTAATCGTAAAAGACGTTAAATTATGCACGTAAGCCCTAATTTCATCCCATAAATTTGTGAGTTTGAACCAACATTAAAATAAAATATGAAAATAATTTACGAGAATAAATTTAACTACCTGAAAATATCAGGTTGTCACAGCATTTCCTCCTAAAAGGAATCTACGCCCTCGTAGATCCATTTCATTTCGATGCCCGTTTCTTATTGAAGTCAAAGAGATGTGGGTATTTCTTACCCATTTCATCCTCTCACTCCCACCTAAATTCTGGCCCATGCTTTGAATTCCACCGAACCTTAATGATAGGTATACGACTTTGCTTAAGTTGCTTTACTTCACGATCCACAACCTCTACGGTTTCTTCAATAAAATGCAACTTCTCATCGATCTTATCCAATGAAATCTTCTCATCACACATAGCTAAACATTTCTTCATATTAGATACATGTAATGTATTGTGGACACCATGAAGTTCTTGGGATAACTCTTATTTATAAGCCACTGGACCAACTCTAGATAAAATCTTGAATTGTCCGATATAGCGGGGATTCAATTTCCGACGCTTTCCAAATCTTATGACGCCTTTCCATGGCGACACTTTCAACATCACACGGTCCCCTATATCAAACTCCATCGGTTTCCGTCGCACATCCGTGTAACTTTTCTGCCTACTTTGGGCTGTCAACAATCGTTTCTTAATCTGAACTATCATCTCCGTAGTCTACCGGATTAATTCCGGTCCTGTGAGCTGGGTATCCCCAACTTCACTCCAACATACAGGAGATCTACACTTCCTACCATATAATGCGTTAAACGGTGCAGCCTTATTACTAGCATGATAACTGTTATTATATGAAAATTCTTCTAGTGGAAAATGTTTATCCCAATTCTTACCAAAATCTATCACACATGCTCTTAACATATTGTATCGTCCTTTCACTCTGCCCATCAGTTTGGGGGTGATAAGCAGTGCTCATATCAAGATTCGTTCCCAAAGATCTTTGGAGGGATCTCCAAAAATTTGACGCGAATCGAGGACCTCGATCAGAAATAATCGATACAGGCACTCCGTGCTTACATACAATCTCCTCAAGATAAATACGAGTCAGCTTCTCTAGTGAGAACTGCTCTTTAACAGGAATGAAATGAGCTGATTTGGTCAGTCTGTCGACAATGACCCAAATCGAGTTATTTCCAGAAGAGGTTCTAGGAAGCTTAATGATGAAATCCATCGTGATTTTCTCCCACTTCCATTCAGGAATTTTTGGTTGTTGAAGTAGTCCTGATGGCTTTTGATGTTCAGCTTTGACTTTTGCACAAGTCAAACATTGAAGAACATTCATAGCAATGTCAGCTTTCATATTAAGCAACCAGTATAACTTCTTTAGGTCATGATACATTTTATCAGAACTAGGATGAATGGAATATTTAGATTTATGGGATTCTAACATGATCAAATCTCTTAAGCCTCCATACTTAGGTGTCCACATACGACCTCTTAAGCATTTCACTCCATCTGCTCTAACCTCCAAAGGATCTCCTTCACCTCGAAACCCTTCATTACCAAAATTTTCTTTCTTACAAGCTTCTATTTGTGCATTTCAAACTTGTTCAAGCAAATTATTGTGCACAATCAAGACTAGAGAACTTATCCAGATAGGCTCTCTATCATTTCTATTTAATGCATCAGGAACAACATTTGCTTTACCTGTGTGATATTTTATATCACAATCATAATCACTTAACTGTTCTATCCATCTTCGTTGCCTCATATTTAATTGTTTTTGACCAAGAATATACTGTAGGCTTTTATGATCGGTGAATACCGTACACTTGGTTCCATACAGATAATGTCTCCATAACCTAAGAGAAAAGACTACAACTCCTAAATCAAGATCATGAGTAGTATAATTTTCCTCATTTTTCCTTAACTACCTAGAATCATAAGCTATCACCTTTTCTCGCTGCATCAAGACAACCCCATAACATCTAAGAGACGCATCACAAAATACCACAAAATCCTTACTACCTTCGGGTAATGATAAAATAGGTGCACTACATAATTTCTGCTTCAATACCTTAAAAGCTTCATCTTCTTCACTTCCCCATACAAAAGGTTTATTTATCTAAGTAAGCTTGGTCAGGGGTTTAGCTATTAGAGAAAATTCTTTAATGAATCGTCTATAATAGCCAGCCAGTCCTAAGAATTGTCGCACCTCCGTTGGCGTTGTCGGTGCGGACCAACTCTTAATGGCCTCAACCTTTGCCGGATCAACATGAATTCCATCTTTGTTAATCACATGACCAAAAAATTTAACCGAGTCCAACCAAAAATCACATTTTGAAAACTTTGCATATAACTTTTCATCCTTTAACAAATTCAAGATAGTCCTTATTTGTTCTCCATGCTACTCTTTGTTCTTAGAATATATTAGAATGTCGTCAATGAAGACGATCATGAATTTATCCAAATAGGGTTTGCACACTCGATTCATTAGATCCAAGAATACCGCCGGTGCGTTAGTCAATCCAAATGGCATTACTTGAAATTCATAGTACCCATAACGAGTTCTAAATGCAGTGATGGGAATATCTTCTTCACAAACGCGAAGTTGATGATATCCAGACCGTAAATCTATCTTAGAATATACACTAGAGCCTTGTAGTTGATCAAATAAATCATCAATCCTTGGTAAAGGATATCAATTTTTAATCGTCAACTTATTCAGCTCACGGTAATCGATGCACATACGGAAAGATCCATCCTTCTTCTTAACGAACAAGACTGGAGCTCCGCAAGGTGACGAACTCGGTCAAATAAACTTTTATCAGACAACTCCTTGAGTTGTTCGGATAATTCCTTCAATTCGGAAGGTGCTAATCGGTAAGGTGCACGTGCCACCGGTGCAGCAGCAATAAATAAATCAATTCGAAACTCGACTTGCCTTATCGACAGAAGTCCGGGTAAATCATTGGGAAATACCTCAGTAAAATCACAGATAATAGGCACGTCTTCTAATCGCTTCTCCTTAGACTCATTCCCGGTCACTTGAGCTAAGAACAGCTCGCAACCATTCCTGATGTACTTTCGGACTTTAATGCATGAAACGATTTTCAGACGGGATTCACCTCGATTACCATCAATTACTAACGTCCTATTCCTAAGAGGAATTTTAACCTTCTTTTTGCCACATAAAATTGTAGGATCATTCAAAGATAACCAATCCATTCCAATAATAATATCAAAACTACTTAGTTATATTAACATCAAATCAATCAGGAAGGAATGGTTCAAGAGATTTAAAGAGCATCCTTGCAATAACTTATTAGTTCTTACTAATTTACCATCAGCCAATTCCACTTCGTAACTGGTATCTATCTCAATAGGTTTAATATCAATAAGGGCACTAAATTTAGTAGATACAAAGCTCCTATTAGCACCCGAATCAAATAGAGCAACATCATAATGATTGTTGAGTAAAAATGTACCAGTAACGACATTTGGATCCTCCTTCTTAACCTCAACCGTCCCAAGTTGATAAACACCTCCCTGGTTGTTACTTCCATGGCCAATCTTTTTCAATTTTGGACAGTCTGGCTTCTTATGACCCTCTTCTCCACAATTTTAACAAACAATTCCCTTCTTACACTTTTCCAACATATGTCCTAGCTTTCCACAATTTCGACACTTCCAACAATCACTAGCATGCCTCTTATTACCACACTGCGGACACTTTTCATCATTTCGCGGGGCATTGTTGGTCAAAGCATTTACATTTCCTTTCCTTTGGTTTTGACGGCGATTAAAACCTTTCCTATTGTCACCTCGACCTCCACGATCGCCTTCACCCTTTCTTTTCTCACCAGCATGTGCTTCATCCTCCTTGTCTTGATTGATTTGTCCAATGAGCTGGTAAGCCATCCGAACCGCATAATCAATGGTCAATGGTTTCGACGAAGTCACATCCCCTCGGATGTTCATGGTCAACCCCTTAATGTATTGCTCAATCCTTATCTCCTCGGGTTCAACCAACCGGGAAACAACAAAGAAAACTCATGGAATCGATTAGTATAACTATCAATGTCCACACCTTTCATCTTCAAATGAAGCAACTCTTGTTCCAACTTTATGATCACTCTACGAGGACAAAACTTCTGTGTCATCGACTTCTTAATTTCAACCCATAGAGTAGCATTAACAACATCAATGCCCATAAAAGCAATCCTCTCATTCCACCAAGTCAAAGCACGACCTCTAAGGGTAGCCATAGCAAAAGTCACCTTATCTTCATCCTTAAACTTACTAATTCGAAACACCGACTCAATCTTTTCAATCCACTGACTTAATCCTACAGCACCTTCAGTTCCATTAAAAGAGAGTGGGTCACACTTCATGAACGTCAAATAAGTACAACCACCGACTTCAGATGCATTAGGTCTAGGTCCTACTACATTTCCTCCAGCATTAGCATTCACATTATTAACATTCACATTATTACCACTAGCTCTACTACCGCCAGCTCCACTACCGCCAGCTCCACTACTGCCAGCTCCACTACTGCCAGCTCCATTTCTAGCATTTGCCATAAACTTAGCCATAGATGCGGCAACTTGCTCCGCAATGATCCTACACACATCATCCTCAGTCATGGCTCTCTTGGGCGGCATGATTCTATTATTGCACAATTCAAATAGCATTTATCAATGAGGGGTTTAAATAACAAGGGTCGAATTGATAATCAAGGAAGCAAATATATAAGGTATGACATGGAATTCAAGACAAAAGATACATATTTCGTATATCATAAACAACCACATAGTCTTAGTCAACTTCCACATCATAATTCTAGCACTATACAAGCCCAAAATTCGTGCTAGATCTACTAACCGACATACCGATTTAGTTAAAGTTTACAAAAGATACAAAGATACTACTAAAGATAAACTAGTCTACTGAGAACTGCTAGAAGGTCCATCATCATTCTTCTTTGATATCTTCCTCGGACGATCACAAGACTCATCATTATCAGTTGGGAGCTTATGAATCACTCTTCTCTCGACCATCTCAGCATAAAATCTGCTGTTCCAACCAACAGGCACATTTAACTCTTTTTCTGCCTTTTCGCGAGCCACACTCAACTAAATCTCCATCATATTCACCTTTTTCTTCATCTTAGCATAGTCACCACTTTCAAACACACAATCTCCTAAACACTTCATTGAAACAACACTCCACATCACTCAAACCCAAGTCAAGCAACTCTCGCTCTTTCTCACCAATCTTTGTCTTCGACTCCAATAAAGCAACATGAGTCTAAACAACACTTAACTAAATCTCTGTCATACTACCTTGAACTCTGGAAGCATCTAAATTACGTCTTAAGGCCCAAGGGGTAAGTCCATCAATAAGAGTAGCCTCTCGAACCCTCGACGACTCTCCTATTACATTCACACTCCTCTGAATCAGACTCATACTCGGACGATTTATCACTAGGTAACTCAGAATCAGAATCAAAACACTCAACTGGAGGGGGGTAAGGTCTCACCATCCTCTACATCATAAGGAAAGATAAGCTCGACCTCATCATAATCAATCTCATCACCTATATCTACCTCCTCCTCGTCATCCTCATTACCTACATTATCTATACCAACCTCATCATCTTCCTTGATACCTACATTATCATTATCATTCTCTACAACATTAATCTGAGGGGCAATCTGATCTCCTAGTCCTATTTCGGGCTCATGATCCTCAAATGGTTCCTCCTCTTCATCATCCATATCATCATCTACATTATAATCCACTAAGTCTAAGTAAGGGTTATCATCTATTTTAAGTTCAGGAATATCAGGGTTCTCTACGGGAATATTAGGGTTTGTCATGACAAATCTACATTATATAATATATCTAGTATTAGCATAAAAAATAATTATTAAGCAGTTACATACTAAAATCACGATATATATATATATATATATATATATATATATATATATATATATATATATATATATATATATATATATATATATATATATATATATATATATATATATATATATATATATATATATATATATATATATATATATATATATATATATATATATATATATATATATATATATATATATATATATATATATATATATATATATATTAGATTATATACCAAAATATATATCTTCTTAAAAAGGCTTGTTGGTAACATCGGAGATTTTGGCACCGTTCTAGTTAAAATATTTTTGAACATTTTGACAAGCATCAAGAAGCCACCGTGGTTCGGGGGGTCGGGGATGATCAAAGAACATGATTAACATTGATAGTTCTAGAGAGAGAAAGTTAGAGAGAGGTGAAGGAATGTGTGTGTATTATTCCAAGTGAAACAACACAAAAATGAAAAAACTTCTACACCCCCATGGAGAGTCATGGGGGTATTTATAGGCCTACCAATACTAGACTATTCATACTTTACATATTAAGTCCCTGCGTGTAGCAAAGTATATAAATCTAGTCCAACTCACGTGAAAGGCGCCAACTTACCAAAAGGTAAGTCTAACAATCTCCCTCCAAGATGGTGACTCACGTGAGTTGGTTACAATGATTCCTACAAGCAAAAATAAAGAAAAATGATAAGCTTGAATTCCAGCATTCCTAGAGACAATCTTCAGCACCTACATCTTCTTGAATACTCTAGCTCTATTTCTTCAGATTTGTAGAATCTAGTTGAGTTTTACTCCCTCCCAACTAGAAGGCCTTTCATTAAATAAGCAGTAAAGACTGCTCCCTCCCAAACAGATCCTTCAAATTGAAGCAATCCCAGTCTTGATTCTATGAGAGATTACCAGAAGTACACACTCTATCCCGAACATGAAGTCAAAATTGTATCACCAGAGTCAATTAAGTCCCGGAAATGCACATTTCTCCTGACAGGACAGTAATGATATAAAGTTGCCACATCAAAATACAATTAAGTCCCGAATGTAGTCAACTTATCCCTTTATGTAGAAACAGTAACACCAAAGTCAAGTGACCCCGCATGTACACATTTCTCCCTCCAGGATGATACCTATTAAAGGAATCATCCTGCTTGTGTGTACGTGGTATGCCAACTAGAACCGCTTACTTAGTAACCATTACTATGTGAGAAGATGTCAACAA
Organism: Glebionis coronaria; assembly: GCA_025667525.1. NCBI lineage: Eukaryota > Viridiplantae > Streptophyta > Magnoliopsida > Asterales > Asteraceae > Glebionis > Glebionis coronaria. The sequence continues at coordinate 381,274 of JANFOE010000166.1, forward strand.
TATCTCTCTAAAAAAAATTCTCTCAAGATCACCCCGAACTGAATCCCCCTATCAATTCTGTTGGCTATTGATAGTGACCACTGATGAAGATAACCCGATAATCCAAACTTGAAACTGAAGTAGAATTCCCCAAACTTGAACTTAAGCTTGCACTATAGTAGAATGAAGAGCGATGCAGAGAAGTCTTAAACGTACCCTATACCAAAAGGCGGTATTAAAAAGTACAACTTCTCTAAAGTATCCTATACCAAAACAGGCGGTATAAGAAAAGGTACTACATCTCTTGAAGAAATCCACAACTACAAGTGCGTGTAACACTGAGAACCGCAACGAAGCTCCCAAAAAATGATAGTTATCCATGTCGTCGTCCATCCTCCCCTTGACAATGGAAACTAGATACTTCAAGTCTTATTCATAACCGAATATGCTCGAACAAGTTATCTTATAAATTTGTAAGTACTCCTTTAAAGATAAAATAAGAACGCCTCTCAGAAATCTCACTTCAACCACAAATAAGTAGCATCGAACCATCTTTGTAATCACATAAACCGTAATAGCCGTTAGGAATTTAGGTGAATTTTTTATAAGGGTCGCTTTAGTGTAATGTATCGTGTTTGTTGTGTTTGTTGTGTTTGTTGATCGTGAAGAAGTGTTATGATCGAAAACAAATACCCGGCCAGAATGTCATCGTTTAAACGACCCGCCAAAGTAATAAAATCCTGTCCCATAAGCATTTAACACGACAACAATTTTATCACTCGGTTCTTTCGAAATATCCGGCTCAGTCCAATAACTCCGATAACTCAAATCCGACATGATTAATTTTGCAAAATTCGGATATATAAACGATTATCCCAAATTTAACTGCAAAAATAATCGACCCACTATATATCATCCCCAATTCATACAGTATATACTCGAACCATAATGCAAACAAGTTGAATAATGTAAAATTGAGTACATTACGATAACTATATAGTGTGCATCGGCCCAACTCACTAAAATCCCACAAGCACCGTTTATAAATATTTCGAACCAATACCATTTTGTGATTCCATATGATGTAATTGGGCCTATCCACATCAATGGAAAAAATGTATATGAAATTGGATCATATGACTGTGATGGTTGGTCCACCGCAATTCCCAAACCAGATATTAACTTCACTACTCAATGCAATGTCACACACGTAGACAATAACATGTATTTGAGAAGTGATGCCACGTAGAACAAAAGTAACCACACAAAAAAAAACCACGGCCCAATAATAGGTTTCAGATATGGGATATTTATTCATTCCACCCTAATTTTTTTCTCTCACAGTAACCAAACATACCAAACCCCACTCTCTGTTCTTGTTACCTCCGCCCCCATTTACACAAGTATCTCATCCACTCAAAAACATAGTCTCCTTCGAATCTCACTTCATCTGTCGATACAACCAATCAAACACAAAACCAAAATCAAACTCATCTCATCAGTCACCCAATAATCACCCATCACCCAGTCACAACTCAATCCCATCTTATCATTCGAACCGAAAATCAAACAATCATTCATGATATGCAAAACCCAGGAAATCGAACCATAATAAGATCACACATCTCCTATTTTGGCTTCAAGATCAAAGATGTCACGGGTAGGTTTCGTTATTTGCATGAGACGATTTTTTTTGGTCAATGATGGAAATTTGTTAAACGTAAAAATCTTTTTAAAGATATAAAAAAACGTTTAACAAAACTGAGATCATGAAAGTGAGTGTAAACAAGTCTAGATGTGATGGGTAGGTGACGAACGGTAAGGATAGTTGAGGATTTGTGGAGGTAAAAGGTGGATTAAGGCGGTTATGATAGGTCATGGGTCACGGTCAATTTTTTTCTTTGAAAAATCATATTGTCGCAATGTATCAGTAGACAGTAACACAATGATGTTCAAAAAACACTTGCAATATTTTCTAAACTTGTTGCATTTATAGTTGTAAAAATATGTCTTTTAGGAAAAAGAGTGTAATTAGGGCAAGTATTAACAAGTGATTTAGGAAAACCACAAGTTATGACCCAAAGTGGGGATCGTTCTCAAGGAGGATTGGTGTGTGTGTTAAGAGATGATTAACTTTGTGATTATATTTATGAGTAGAGAAAATAAAAATGAGATTAGAAGAGAATGACGGTTACGATAACGAATTAAACTAAGACGAAAAAGTCGTACACGTAAAACCGTAAAAAGTAGCAAAATTAAAAATTTACCCTAAAAATTCCTAGAAAATTGCAATAAATCCTAAATAATGTAATTAGAGTTTACAAAAAATCAAAAATCACTCAAACCTTTTATTTAATTAAATAATAATTTTTAATGCTAATTAAAGCCCTAAAAATCAATTTAATTAACAAAAAGCCTAAAATGATATTTTTTTCAATCGTATGCCTCTAAAAAGACCTAAGTTAATTTAAAAATATTTTTAAAAATTTTTAAAATTAATTAAAACTATTTAAAAACAATTAAAAACTATTAAAAAATAAAATAATTATAAAAATTAATCTAAGGACAATAAAAATATTCTAAAAATAGTAAAATTCCTAACATAATGTATTTAACCTTAGAAAAATATAAAAACTTGAAAAATCTAAATTTTAATTTTTAATAATAAAATAATATTAAAATAATATTAAAAATCCAAAATTTATAAAAAATTCTAAAAACTTGCAAACTAGTTTAATTTAACCTAATAAACACAGAAATGAAGTTGAAATTACAAAAATAACCCTAATGGGCCTTCAAATGGGCCAAAGTCCAAAGCAGACCCTTATTGGGCCAAAATAAGCCCAATAAGAAAAATGTTTATAAAAATGGCCTAAAAGCTCCTATCTGACTCAAAATTTGATTCTGAACACAATTTTTCAAAGGCCCAAAAGCTGAAAATGTGATATAAGCTGGCTTATTTCAAACAGCTTATTCTTAATGGGCTTTTTGGCCCATTAAGCTATAAGATGATTCCATATGCTCAAATTAGACACACAAGCTTCTTTTGAGTTACTTAAGACTTCTATAAAAAGAAATTTGAAATAATCACAAGGAATAAGCCTGAAAAAGCAATAAGCTATCTTCACAAAACGACAAAATAGTCGTTTTCGAGTTCTAGGCCACCCCAAGAGTTGATTCAAGTTTCAAAAGCTTTAAAGTGACTTAACTAAGCTTAATCAACAAAACGTTTTCAAATAAGTTCACTCAATAAGCTGAAATAAGCAAGTAAGCACTTCTTTAAAAGTCAAGTTTATGAGTTTTCTAGCAAAAAGTCAAAGTTAAAGTCTGATAAGTTCCAGTTCAAACAAATGGGTCAAATGATGAATATTGATCACAAAAAGTAAGTTGTTGCAGGTCTGGATAAGCCAATATGGCTTATTAATAAGCTAACTAAAAATTAACACTAGTAGGGGCTAGTTTTGGTGTCTTGGCAGTGGAAACTTTTTCCACTGCTTGACTTGTTTGACTATTTGTCTTTAGTGACTTTTTTGTGGATTCAAGTTTCACAAAGGCACCCAAATGATCAGTGGATCATAATGACTCAATAACAACAAAGAAATCACAATCCCAATCAGCCAATTTGTACAGTTAATTCAATTAAGTACTAGATATAGCCCAGACATGAACAAATAAGCAGTTATGGTTCAATAAGCCCTTATAGCACAATTCAGCCAGCCAAACTTAACCAAATGCATACACAAGCTATAATAAACTTAAATGACCAAGTTTAAACAGGTTTCATGCAATGGTACAAAGTATAGATCAAGATTAAAGCACAATAAGTTACTGATGAACACTAACACAAGCAGTTATGAACACTTGCTGATGCTATTGACCAAAAAGCCAAATTCAAACACTCAGATCTATCACATATGTTGTATAAACAATGATTTAACAACTTTCATTCCTAAGCATGCATATATTCTAGATATTACCAAAATCCTAGGTCAAAAACAGTCAAAATCAATGAGATATAGCACAATGTTTGATTCAAAGGTTTAAGCCCAATAACTTGCAGCAAATAGCACTCAACCAAGTACTTAGCACATACAAAGCAAAATCACAAACTTCCAACCACAAAATAACACACTATGATTCAAAACAGGTAATCCCAAACACCCTTTTAACTTTTCAAATCACAATTTTCAAATCAAAAGTGTATTTCAAGACACCCTAAGCCCAATCAAACACATTAACAAGTATAATATGCAGTATTGAACAAGATTAGACCACAAAATCAGCAAGAACACAAGTAGCACACAAATTCACCATAAATCCAACTTTTTAATAGATTTTGAGTAGAATGGTGTGTACCTCATGGATGTACATCCACACCCACGAATTTTGAGCTGCTGTGCTAGCAAGAACAAGCACAAGCTTCCACAATAAAACCTGCTAAGATTCAACAAAGTTAGAAACAAAATATCAAATTCAGAAAAGTGGAAAAACTTGATTGATGCAACCTTTGTTCCCCACACTTGATTATCCCCAAGTTATACGCTTCACCACACCTTGATAACACAATATCAGGATGCTATGATCAGCTTTATAGCCCAAGAATTCCAAGGTTTGAACAAGACTTAGCAAAATATCAAGATTAATGGAAAATGTGCAAACTTTTGCACACTCCTTTGAAAACAGGTTTTAGGATTCAAGAACAATAAACAAGCAACAATAATAAGCAGATAATAAGGTTGGCACTTAATTTTCTTCACCAAATTCAAACACATTTCAATTTTTGAATATATGATTTACAGATTTGTGAACATAGGAAAATTCAAGAGCAAAGATTAATGTACTAAGTCCTATGCCTTATATAGGCGTACAATGATGTCTAGCAAACATAAAAATGAAACCCTAATGCTTTTTGAAGTCCCATAAATGCCCTTGAGGGTTTTTGAACTTTGAAGATCATGTTACAAGTTCTTGGCAGTTTGTGGAGGTGGCATGTGTGAAAATGCATCCAATGGCTTATAACAAGCTTAAAATGTAAGCTGGAATGAGAATGGTTGGATGGCTGTCAAATTTTTGGCGTTTTGTTCATCTTTGGTGCAGGGGAATCTTGTGTGGGACTGATGGGTGATGTGGCAAGCCATTTGAGAGTTGGGTTATGATTAAAACATGCTTAATCATAAATCTGGAAAGATTTAGGGGCTAATTACAACAGGATTAAGAAAACCTAATTTTGTGAAGAACACCAAGAACATGGTGTTTAATCTGTTTTGGTGTTTAAAAAAGTGTTAGGCGCGTAATTTAACTAACTAAATAATTAATTAGTTAAATGGGTGAGTGGGATGGTGATGTGGAGCCAGGGTGAAAGCTAATTGGTGGAGGAGAGTTAATGGGGCACGTGTCAAGCCCCAAGTGGTCTAGGTAAGGTTGGATGTCTGCCCAATTTAACCCCTTGTCTTTCAAACTTTTTTCACTTGCAAATAAATAAGCTAAATCTGGATTCCCTTTGTAAATGAAGTTTTCATTTTCACACTTTTGCCCCAAATACTTTTCCAATGTATTTTCAGGGGTATTTCTTGCCAATTCTAGATTCTTGAAGGGCTGTTTTGGCATTTTCTTCATTAATAACGGTCTTGACTTGTTTGTTTGACATTTTGGAGGACTGAATTTGCTAAGTCATGATTAATGAGGGACCATTTTTGCCATTTCCTCAAAGTCATGGGTCCTTTTGGTAATTTTGATATTTTTAAAGGACCACACTTGTAATTTCTTGTAACTTGAAGTCCTTCATGGTATGTTTGACTTTGAGGAGGATTAATATTGACATTTTAGTTTTGTTGACGGACTAAAATTGCCAAGTCTTCAAAGTTGGAGGGCCCTTTTGCAATATTGACAAACTTTAGGGACCAATCTTGTAATTATGAAGATACATGGGTATAAAGTGTCAATTCTTCAATATTGGAGGACCCTTATTCATAATTCTTCAAATCTTCAAGGGTTTTCTTTGGAAAATTCTTCATTAGGGCTTGGTTCAATGTGCGGCTTCGTTTCCCGTGTTCGTTTTTGTATGATTCTTGTGATCTTTTGTCATTTTCTCAATATCTGTACCTAAAATACACAAGCATATATTGGGGTATTTTCATGATATTTAATGCATTTAAAGCCCTTTTTGGACGATGAGACTATGTATAAAAGCAGTCTCATCACTCTCCCATACTAAACCATTGTCGTGCCCTCACGCAATGCTAGAATAAAGTATCGTAACACCTCCAAAATTCATTTTTATTCACTTTTATTGAATGATAAACTAGCTACACTACTACTATTGCTACTACTTGCGTTTTAGACATAATGTATGATTTTCATCGCAAAATGGGACGTTTAGGTTCATAGAATAAGAACACGTGAATGCTTCGTTAGAAATAATTTCGTCGTCCTCGATTTTCACCCCAATTCCATGCCAAGCGTGCAACGAGATCGTTGTCATTATAAGTTAGTAATGCTAACACTACTCATATGCCCTAATTATGTACTTATCCTCCCAATTTCCTAAGTTGTATCTCTTATATTTTATTTTGTCTTGAATGTTTCACGAGGATACATTGTTTGACTTATGCGATGATAGAGGTTTAGGTCTAGAAATAGAGTCCTAACGGTGTAACCAAGACCATCAAATCAATAACCCCTCCTAATAGACAACGATGTCAAAAAATTAAGTCAACAAGAAGGATCGATAAACACGGTTTTATAACGGTTTTGAACATGAGATTATTACCAAGACTTTTATAAGCCCCCTAACGGAAGGGCCTTATTATCATAGGTTTACCTCCATCTTTTATTCAACTTCGCCATGAAGCTTTATAATCGGTCTTGCCTTGCCTTTTATTATCCACCTCATCGGTGGTTTTATTAGCCAAAGACGTATATCCTCACGCTAAGGCGAATTTTGGAGCTTTAAAGCTTCAAAGATTAAGGCTTGATTCACTTGCAATTTTGCATAGATTTTTCGGCCTTGTGAGCTTCAAATTATTTGCCTGATTTAGGTCAGCACTTGAAATCTTATTATTGGGTGAAGCTTTTGATTATTCGGGTGCCAATACTTCAAAATCGTGACACTGGCGATACCTTAATGTCTTCCCAATTTAATTACACGGAAGCTACTAGAAAAGACTAGAAACCCAACAATCAAGACTAAACCGCTAAGTCAATATTTATTAAGCAAAAAATATTTACAAGCGAAGGGAGAATAAGCAAACAACGAGAACACATGAGTTTTTGAAAGAATACGAGTACTCTACGTTTAGCTTAGTAACTTATAATTAACTCTATCATTTCTTGTCCTCATTTAAGAGACTTAGCCTAATGTAAAGTTAAGGAATCAAAGCTAAGTGCTCAACACGCACGGTCGAGTCAAAAATTACTCTTATTCTCTCCATCAGAAAACCTACATTCGTGTCTTCAGACACTTATAAAACATGAGAAAAATTTAAAATTTGGCCATTTTTTGCCTTATTTTGCAACAAAACGATAAACAAAAAGATAAACTTTGGAAAGCGTGAAGGTTTTGTAAGGCAAGTATCTATTCACCCCACCCCCATACTAAAGTTAAACATTGTCCTCAATGTTTCGAGTCTGGGGGTGCAAACACCCCCATACTAGAGACGTAGTCGAATGCCTAATCTAGCATGGAAAGGGTGTAACCGTTAAATTTAAAGCCGTTTATGAAGTGTGCTATAAAACTAAGGTTAGAACATCAAAGGATATATCATGGATATTGAGAAAGTCTTCAAAGCAAACGATCGAGTGCTCCCATAAAAAAAACACGAGAGGCTCCAATTGTGAAGATAATGATCATCTAAAATCCACAATTCACAAACAACCACGGAACAAAGGTTGGAAGGGCACAAATCCCCAAATGTTACTACATTAGAAAGCGATAATATGTACATAGGATAAGCATGGGACTCCCCCACGAGGCACCTCGTTTTTGATTACCGAGTCATGAGCTCGACTCGATCCCCTCAATACTAATTATCATTGGGGAAGGTGATTTGGTCGAGGTAGTTCAAGGATGAAACTTCCCCGCCAAAGTAGTGCTTCAACCTATGTCCATTCACCTTGAAATTGGGGACATCATTTTGAGCTAGCTCGATGGTCCCATATGGAAAAACTTGAGTCACGGTGAATGGACCGGACCAACGGGATTTTAACTTACCAGAAAAAATTTTTAAACGAGAATTAAAAAGCAAAACTTGATCCCCAATGTTAAAAACCCGGTTTTTAATTTTTGAATCATGCAAATTTTTAGTCTTTTCTTTATAAATCAATGAATTTCATAAGCAATATCCCTTAATTCATCCAATTCATTTAATTGCAATTTCAGGTGTTTTCCCGCGGTCTCCATATCACAATTATAATGCTTTAGGGACCAATAAGCCTTGTGTTCGAGTTCAATTGGCAAGTGACAATTCTTCCCATACACTAGCTTATAAGGAGTGTACCCGATGGGCGTCTTATGAGCGGTCCTAAAAGCCCATAAAGCATCATCCAACCTATCCGACCAAGATTGTCGGTTTTCCCCAATCAATCTCTCCAAGATCATCTTCAGCGCTCCGTTTGAAACCTCAACTTGCCCACTCGTTTGTGGGTGATAAGCCGTAGAAAGCCGATGTGTAACCCCATATTTCCTTAGGACCCTTTCGAATTGGTCGTTACAAAAATGGGTTCCACGATCGCTTATGATTGCACGAGGGGTTCCAAACTGAGAAAACAAGTTTTTCAAAAAATTGACTACCACACGAGCATCATTGGTGGGAAAAGCCTTATCTTCCACCCACTTAGATAGGTAGTCAACCGCGACAAGGATGTACTTATTACCATGAGATGATGGGAACGGCCCCATAAAGTCAATGCCCCAAACGTCAAAGATCTCACACACTTGGATGATATTTTGTGGCATTTCATCTTTTTGTGAGGCTTTTCCTTGTCGTTGGCATGAGTCACACGACTTCACAAGCTCATGTGCATCTCGGTAAATAGTAGGCCAAAAGATACCGGCATCAAAGACCTTCTTAGCCGTGAGATTAGCACCGTGGTGACCACCCGTGGGTCCCTCGTGACAAGCTCTAAGGATGCTAGAAGCTTCGGTGCCAAATACACAACGTCGAATAATTTGATCCGCACAAGTTCGAAACAAGTAAGGGTCGTTCCAAAAGTAGAACTTGACGTCACGAAAGAATTTTCGTTTTTCTTGAGTCGTCATACCCTTGATAAGGAAATTGCCCGCTTGGTAATTTGCGATGTCCGCAAACCATGGGGTGGAAGAATCAAGCTTAGAATTCACTACACCAAGTGTCTCGAGTGGAAATGTTTCGGTGATTTCCTTGGGCTCGTAAACACTTTGGTGAGGATCTTCCAAATGAGAAAGATGATCAGCCGCTAGATTCTCGGCTCCTTTTTTGTCAACGATTTTGTGATCAAATTCTTGAAGGAGGAGAATCCAACGAAATAATATAGGCTTTGCATCTTGTTTAGCTATAAGATACTTGATAGCCGAATGATCCGTATACACTATGCATTTCGTCAAGACGAGATAAGGTCGGAATTTCTCAAATGCATACACCACGACAAGGAACTCCTTCTCCGTTGTAGTGTATTTTAGTTGAGCCTCGGTCATCGTCTTGCTAGCATAGTGAATAGGCAAGAAGTGCTTTTCATGACGTTTCCCCAATACGACCCCAATAGCATAGTTACTAGCATCACACATGAGCTCAAAGGGGAGGTTCCAACTGGGAGCAACAAGAATGGGAGCTTCGGTAAGTTTCCTCTTAAGGATTTCAAACGCTCGTAAACAATCTTCGTCAAAGACAAAACGTGCATCTTTTTCAAGGAGATGTGTAATAGGTCGAGAGATCTTTGAAAAATCCTTGATGAATCGACGATAATAGCCCGCGTGACCTAGGAAACTCCTAACTCCCTTCACGGTTTTGGGATGAGGTAATTTGGCGATGACGTCTACCTTAGCTTGATCTACCTCAATCCCCGCTTTCGAAACCTTGTGCCCTAAGACGATTCCACTTTTAACCATAAAATGACATTTTTCCCAAATAAGCACAAGGTTGGTTTCCTCACAACGCTTCAACATTCTCTCGAGATTCGACAAACACGAAGTGAACGAACTACCAAACACGGAAAAGTCATCCATGAAGACTTCCATCGTCTTCTCGACCATATCATGAAAAATAGCCATCATGCACCTTTGATAGGTTCCCGGTGCATTGCAAAGTCCGAATGGCATTCTACGATAGGCAAACGTTCCATATGGACACGTAAACGTAGTTTTTTCTTGATCATGACGATCGATGGAGATTTGGAAGTAACCGGAAAAACCATCTAAAAAGCAATAGAAATTGTTTCCCGCAAGACGCTCCAACATTTGGTCCATGAAGGGCAAGGGAAATGGTCTTTTCGAGTAGCTTCATTCAACTTTCGATAGTCAATGCACACTCTCCATCAGGTCACGAGTCTAGTTGGAATTAACTAGTTGGCATCGTTTGGCACAACGGTAATTCCTTCCTTTTTAGGGACACAATGCATAGGACTCACCCAAGGGCTATCGGAAATAGGGTAAATCATTCCCGCGTCAAGGAGTTTTAGGACTTCCTTTTTTATGACGTCGTGAATTTTGGGGTTCACCCTCCTTTGACATTGGATTGCGGGCTTGTAATCCTCCTCCATTAAGATTTTGTGGGTACAAAATTTGGGGTCGATCCACTTAATGTCGGATAACTTCCACGCAATTGCCCCTTTGTGATCCTTTAGAACATCGACAAGTGCGGTTTTTTCATCATCCGAAAGTTCTTTCGCGATAATAACTGGCAACTTGTCGTCCTCTTCCAAAAAGACATATTCGGGATGAGGAGGTAAATCTTTAAACTCGAGGATAGGTGGTTCCTCAATTGAAGATTTGTGCTCGATACTCATAACCTCCTCGGGTGGAGGAAATGGGAAATCGTTAAGAAAATCCTTGATAATTGAGAAGTCCTCATCATTTTCAAGGTCTTCGTTACAAGTACGTGGAACATCGAGTTCTTCCAACGTAAAACCACCACCTTCAAATGGAGTGAAGGTTGGTGTCGAGTTATCAAGAATGGGATCTAACATAGTGGGGTTGCCACTATTTTCATCATCACCAAAACCTAGAACTTCTTGTGAAAATTCCTCGCAAACAACATCAATCATATCAACGAGGTTTATGGTTGCAACGGAATAAACATGAGAAATTTGAGAGTTCTGAGTTGCGTTTATAACAAGTTCCTCGTCGTTGAAACGTAAGGTGTTCTTTCTAGCATGAACATCAATCAAAGCCATAGACGTATCTAAAAACGAACGACCTAAAATGAGAGGAACTTGAGGATCCGTGGGAATATCAACAACGATAAAGTCTACCGGATAATAGAACTTTCCCACTTTCACAAAAACGTCTTCCGCCAATCCACATGCGGGAATCGTGGAATGGTCGGCTAACTCGATAGACATTAGTGAAGGATTAAGATTAGGAATATTGAGCGACTTGAATATTGCAAGTGGCATCAAGTTAATGCTAGCACCAAGATCGGACAAGGCATAACATTATTTCATATCTTGGATTGCACAAGAGATCAAGAATTTACCGGGATCACCGACTTTTTGAGGTATATGATTAAGATAAACCGATGAACAACTAGACAATTGTTGCAATTTCTCCTTGTTGTTCAACATACTCTTAAAGTTAGCGGAAAATCGAGGCATCATGAGCAAAGCATCGGTGAAACTCACATTAAAGTGCAAATCATGAAACATTTTCATAAAAAGTAGAAATTGGTAATTGTCGCGCTCTTGACGTTTCTCTTTTCTAAGTCTCGATGGATAGGGAAAAGGTGGTGTGGGTTGAGGAATAGGCATAGCCTTTGGAATCTCGGGTTCCAATGTTGGTAATGGGTCAACCGTAGGTGTGGCATGAGCTGTACTTCGTGGGATTTAGACATGCTCATTTTCGACCATCACCTCGGGTTCTTCCTCAATTGCATCCTCCGTAGGAGCAATTGGTTGAGGATTCGGTTCCTTGAGTGTCTTACCACTACGTGTGGTAATCACTTTCATCTCACCCTTAGGGTTTGATATGGTGTTGCTAGGAAGACTACTCGAAGACGGTTTGCACATAATTGCCTCAAACATAGATGAAATTTTCTCCTCAAACATGGATTGCCTCTTCTCGGCCTTAAACATTTCTTGCTTAACTTCATGTTTCCCTTTTTCCATTTTTTGTTGGTTTTGTTGTAACCTAGTTACATTCCCTTCCATTTTGTTTGTATGGATTTTAAGCTCATTTGCTAACTCACTTTTCAACTCTTTCTTCAAGTCGTTCTTAATCACGGATCTTAGGCTAATTATTTCTCTTTGAATGTTGTCAAACCTAGCATCGTTTCCATTAGCGTATTCAACAAATTCATTTGGAAGATCTTTCAAAGTTTGCAAACCTTTGTTGTTGTTTTGAAAATCACTTTGATTTTTGTTTGAAACTTGATTAATAGCCCCTTGATTCCCATAGTTTCCTTTGTTGTAATTGTTTTTGAAACCAACTTGATTGTTTCGATAGTTGTTGTTAGCATTTTGATTTGAACCAAAACCCGGTGGAGTCAATTGATTAGAGCGAGTAACTTGACCGTTTTGGTTGTAAGTTCCCATGGCCGCATCGGCACTCGAATTGTTACCACCGTTGGTAATGCACTCGGAGAAATCATGACCTCCACCACAATACATACATGAAGCCTCAACCGCTTTAGACGTAGCGGGAGCACTTTGTTCTCCAACTTTGAATTCAATTAAAAGTCCTTTAAGCTTATGAAAGAGATTTTGTTTTCCAAGTTCGCCTCAATTTGGCAAGCATCGATGGTATTAGACAAAGAAGGTGAAGCCAAAGACGAAGCCTTACGAACACTCGACGTGCTAGGAGGACTATACACCTTAGATCTATTCTCAGTCATCAACAAAGCTTCCTCAACCGTTTTACACAAAAAATTACCACCCGCGGCGGCATTTAGATAATCCCTTTCATGATCATTAAGTCCATTGTAAAACGTGTCAATTTGATGCAAGTCAGAAAAACCATGATGAGGACACTCATGTAACATTTCCTTAAACCTATTCCAAGCCGTTGAAAAACTCTCATTAAATTCTTGTGAAAATTTTGAAATCTCGTTTATCAAATGAGTAGTCTTAGAGGGCGGAAAAAACTGGTTCACAAACTTTGAAACGAGTTCCTTCCACGTCAATATAGAATTGGGTGGCTTTTTCTCAAACCAAATTTTAGCGGGCCCCGCTAAGGAATACGGAAAAAGCATCATCTTAATCGAGTCATTAGCAACATCCTTAAATTTGGAAGTGGCGGTAAGACGATTGAATTGGCGGATATGGTTGTGCGGGTTGTCCTTTTCATCACCACGGAATTTGTTGTTTTGGATCATCGAAAACAAACCCGTTTTCACTTCAAAATTCTCCGCAAGGATAGAGGGAATTACAATAGCCTCTCCATAACCCTCGGTGGGTGCTTGAAGTAACTCCATCATAGTTCGATTCTCCATGGTTGGTTCCTCTCTTACAATGGGTTCATCAATATGAGACTCCTCACTAGAAAGATTAGGAGTAGGTGTTGACTCCTTTCGGTTTCTTCGTTTACGTGCACGTCTTTCTTGGTTGCGGGTTTGCATAAACGTCACGTACAACGAGGGGATGAGCAAAGAAGATTCTTTTTGGTGTTTTGTATTTTTCCAATTTTTTTTGTGGTTTTTGATTGTTTTTACTTTTTTGGATTTTTGTGATTGTATTAAGTAGACCAAAATCTACAAATCTCCTCCTTAATCAAATCTCTTGATTAAAGAAGCCTCACGGAATGAAAACGATCACGTGAAGTGAACGCCTTCGATGACTTTAGAACGTTGGTGGAACACCAAAACGTTCAAGAGTGTTTAATCAATGAAACCAAGAAAGTATATATGATACTTAATAATACTTTGGACGGCAAAACCCTCGATTACCTTTCAATCTCAAAATACTCACAAGCAAGCGGGGAAACGAGGCGGCGCAAAGCACTTAAGAGCCTTTTTACTTAGGGTATACTTTATAATACCCGCCTTATACCCATCTTATAGTTTGTATTTTTCAAAATCGAGCTTCACGAAAGTATTTATCTATTTTTGCCTTTTCTTTCTTGTTTGAGATTCGAAAACAATGATTGGGTAATGACCTCCCAAGTCAAGGTTGTGTTTTCACACTTTTTGGAGTACTTGTGAATTTATTGTTCTACGTATACAATATATTAATAATATTCACACAAAAAAAACGAAAAACCGATAATACGTATTAGTAGAGTGCTACTAATACAATAGATATTATGGCTATATATAAAAACAAAAATTGCCAAATCAAAACACAACACACCTCCCCGGCAGCGGCGCCAAAATGATAGTTGTAAAAATACGTCTTTTAGGAAAAAGAGCGTAATTAGGGCAAGTATTAACAAGTGATTTAGGAAAACCACAAGTTATGACCCAAAGTGGGGATCGTTCTCAAGGAGGCTTGGTGTGTGTGTTAAGAGATAATTAACTTTGTGATTATATTTATGAGAAGAGAAAATAGAGATGAGATTACAAGAGAATGACGGTTACGATGACGAATTAAACTAAGACGAAAAAGTCGTACGCGTAAAACCGTAAAAAGTAGCAAAATTAAACTTTTCCCCTAAAAATTCATAGAAAATTGCAATAAATCCTAAATAATGTAATTAGAGTTTACAAAAAATCAAAAATCACTCAAACCTTTTATTTAATTAAATAATAATTTTTAATGCTAATTAAAGCCCTAAAAATCAATTTAATTAACAAAAAGCCCAAAATGAGATTTTTTCAATTGTAAACCTCTAAAATGACCTAAATTAATTTAAAACTATTTTTGAAATTTTTTAAAATTAATTAAAAATATTTAAAAACAATTAATAAGTATTAAAACTTAATATAATTATAAAACTTAATCTAAGGACAATAAAAATATTCTAAAAATTGTAAAATTCCTAACTTAATGTATTTAAGCAAAGAAAAATATAAAAACTTGAAAATTCTAAATTTTAATTTTTAATAATAAAATAATATTAAAAATCCAAAATTTATAAAAAATTCTAAAAACTTGCAAACCAGTTTAATTTAACCTAATAAAGACAGAAATGAAGTTGAAATTACAAAAATACCCCTAATGGGCCTTCAAATGGGCCAAAGTCCAAAACAGACCCTTATTGGGCCAAAATAACCCAATAAGAAAAATGTTTATAAAAGTGGCCCAATAGCTCCTATCTGACTCAAAATTTGATTCTGAACACAATTTTTCAAAGGCCCAAAAGCTAAAAATGTGATATAAGCTGGCTTATTTCAAACAGCTTATTCTTAATGGGCTTTTTGGCCCATTAAGCTATACGCTGATTCCATAAGCTCAAATTAGACACACAAGCTTCTTTTGAGTTACTTAAGACTTCTGTAAAAAGAAATTTGAAATAAGCACAAGGAATAAACCTGAAAAAGCAATAAGCTATCTTCACAAAATGACAAAATAATCATTTTCGAGTTCTAGGCCACCCCAAGAGCTGATTCAAGTTTCAAAAGCTTTAAAATGACATAACTAAGCTTAATCAACAAAAAGTTTTCATATAAGTTCACTCAATAAGCTGAAATAAGCAAATAAGCACTTCTTTAAAAGTCAACTTTATGAGTTTTCTAGCAAAAAGTCAAAGTTAAAGTCTGATAAGCTCCAGTTCAAACAAATGGGTCAAATGATGAAGATTGATCACAAAAAGTAACTTGTTGTAGGTCTGGATAAACCAATATGGCTTATTAATAAGCTAACTGAAAATTAACACTAGTAGGGGCTAGTTTTGGTGTCTGAGCAGTGGAAACTTTTTCCACTACTTGACTTGTTTGACTATTTGTCTTTAGTGACTTTTTTGTGGATTCAAGTTTCACAAAGGCACCCAAATGATCAATGGATCATAAGGAGTCAATAACAACAAAGAAATCACAATCACAATCAGCCAATTTTTACAGTTAATTCAATTAAGCACCAGACATAGCCCAGACATGAACAAATAAGCAGTTATGGTTCAATAAGCACTTATAACACAATTCAGCCAGCCAAACTTAACCAAATGCATACACAAGCTATAATAAACTTAAATGAACAAGTTTAAACATGTTTCATGCAATCGTACAAAGTATAGATCAAGATTCAAGCACAATAAGTTACTGATGAACACTAACACAAGCAGTTATGAACACTTGCTGATGCAATTGACCAACAAGCCAAATTCAAACACTCAGATCTATCACATATGTTGTATAAACAACGATTTAACAACGTTCAGCCCTAAGCATGTATATATTCTAGATATTACCAAAATCCTAGGTCAAAAACAGTCAAAATCAATGAGTTATAGCACAATGTTGGATTCAAAGGTTTAAGCCTAATAACTTGCAGCAAATAGCACTCAACCAAGTACTTAGCAGATACAAAGCACAAACACAAACTTCCAACCACAAAACAACACACTATGATTCAAAATAGGTAATCCCAAACACCCTTTTAACTTTTTAAATCACAATTTTCAAATCAAAAGTGTATTTCAAGACCCCCCCCCCCCCCCCCCCCCCCCCAAGCCCAATCAAACACATTAACAAGTATAATATGCAGTATTGAACAAGATTAGACCACAAAATCAGCAAGAACACAAGTAGCACACAAATTCACCAAAAATCCAACTTTTTAACAAATTTTGAGTAGAATAGTGTGTACCTCATGGATGTACATCCACACCCACGAATTTTGAGCTTATGTGCTAGCAAGAACAAGAACAAGCTTCCACAATAGAGTCTACTAAGATTCAACAAATTTAGAAGCAAAATATCAAATTCAGAAAAGTGGAAAAACTTGATTGATGCAACCTTTGTTCCCCACACTTGATTATCCCCAAGTTATAGGCTTCACCACACCTTGATAACACAATATCATGATGCTATGATCAGCTTTATAGCCCAAGAATTCCAAGGTTTGAACAAGACTTAGCAAAATATCAAGATTAATGGAAAATGTGCAAACTTTTGCACACTCCTTTGAAAATAGGTTTTAGGATTCAAGAACAATAAACAAGTAACAATAATAAGCAGATAATAAGGTTGGCACTTGGTTTTTCTTCACCAAATTCAAACACATTTCATTAACTGAATATATGATTTACAGATTTGTGAACAATGGAAAATTCAAGAGCAAAGATAAATGTACTAAGTCCTATGCCTTATATAGGCGTATAATGATGTCTAACAAACAAAAAAATGAAACCCTAATGCTTGGTGGAGTCCCAGAAATGCCCTTGAGGGTTTTTGAACTTTGAAGATCATGTGACAAGTTCTTGGCAGTTTGTGGAGGTGGCATGTGTGAAAATGCATCCAATGGCTTATAACAAGCTTAAAATGTAAGCTAGAATGAGGATGGTTGGATGGCTGTCAAATTTTTGGCGTTTTGTTCATCCTTGGTACAGGGGAATCTTGTGTGGGACTGATGGGTGATGTGGCAAGCCATTTGAAAGTTGGGTTATGATTAAAACATGCTTAATCATAAATCTGGAAAGATTTAGGGGCTAATTACAAGAGGATTAAGAAAACCCAATTTTGTGAAGAACACCAAGAACATGGTGTTTAATCTGTTTTGGTTTTTAAGTAAGTGTTAGGCGCGTAATTTAACTAACTAAATAATTAATTTGTTATATGGGTGAGTGGGATGGTGATGTGGAGCCAGGGTGAAAGCTGATTGGTGGAGGAGAGTTAATGGGTACGTGTCAAGCCCCAAGTGGTCTAGGTAAGGTTGGATGTCTGCCCAATTTAACCCCTTGTCTTTCAAACTTGTTTCACTTGCAAATAAATAAGCTAAATCCGGATTCCCTTTGTAAATGAAGTTTTCATTTTCACACTTTTTCCCCAAATACTTTTCCAAAATATTTTCAAGGGTATTTCTTGCCAATTCTTGATTCTTGAAGGGCTGTTTTGGCATTTTCTTCATTGATAATGGTCTTGAATTGTTTGTTTGACATTTTGGAGGATTGAATTTGCCAAGTCGTGATTAATGAGGGACCATTTTTGCCATTTCTTTAAAGTCAAGGGTCCTTCTGGTAATTTTGATATTTTTAAAGGACCAAACTTGTAATTTCTTGTAACTTGAAGTCCTTCATGGTATGTTTGACTTTGAAGAGGATTAATATTGACATTTTAGTTTTGTTGAGGGACTAAAATTGCCAAGTCTTCAAAGTTGGAGGGCCTTTTTTGCAATATTGACAAACTTCAGGGACCAATCTTGTAATTATGAAGATACAAGGGTATAAAGTGTCAATTCTTCAATATTGGAGGACCCTTCTTCATAATTCTTCAAATCTTCAAGGGTTTTCTTTGGAAAATTCTTCATTAGGGCTTGGTTCAATGTGCGGCTTCATTTCCCGTGTTCGTTTTTGTATGATTCTTGTGATCTTTTGTCATTTTCTCAATATCCGTACCTAAAATATACAAGCAACAAACACAAGCATATATTGGGGTATTTTCATGATATTTAATGCATTTAAAGCCCTTTTGGACGATGAGACTATGTATAAAAGCAGTCTCATCATGCATCAAATATAGAAACCATCGCAATTTAATGTTGCGATGCAGTCTCAATCTTTTTCACAAAAAAAAATCATCGCAATAAATCTTTTCACTACACTCCATCACAATAAAACAAACCATGTCATCGCAATAACTATATATGTGCATCGCAATGAGTTAGACTTCATCCATCGCAATATAACACATGAACCCATCGCAATAAACACTCCCCATCGTAATGTCATCGAAATTTTTTTGGCAACATGACTCCTTAAAACACCATTTCGATGAATCAACCCACCCATCGCAATGTGACCCATCGGAATGAGTCCCATCGCAATAGATAAAGTCGAACCCATCGTAATGTAGATGTGATACCCATCGGAATAAATCCGTAGAAGAAGCCATCGGAATGTGTCCATCTGAATAAGCATCGTAATGTTCCATCGGAAAAGGTTTTCGACCAAGCTTTTTGTAACCCCGAAAAAAATGGTTGGACTAAATGTTTTTTGTCCTTTTCCTCACACATAAAAAATGCAGAACAAATTAAGGTAAGAAGGGACAAAAACAAATAAACGGGTACAAAAAATGGACAAAAGATGTATGACGAGGCACTTTGACACATATTTAGACAACAAATGATAAACCAAACACAGATTCGACAACCATTTTGAGACCACCAGATTCCAAGAAAATGATGAATGCAAAACATGATAAAATCAGATAAAAATAGAATAAGAAGAATACGAACCATGATTTTGAAAATAGAATGAATCTGTTAACACGACACAAAAATCAAACACAAAACGAATACAAAATACCCCCGGTTAGCTCTGATACCAATTGACAAGCATCAAGAAGCCACCTTGGTTCGGGGGGTCGGGGATGATCAAAGAACATGATGAACATTGATAGTTCTAGAGAGAGAAAGTTAGAGAGAGGTAAAGGAATGTGTGTGTATTATTCCAAGTGAAACAATAGAAAAATGACAAAACTTCCACACCCCCATGGAGAGTCATGGGGGTATTTATAGGCCTACCAATACTAGACTATTTATACTTTACATATTAAGTCCCTGCGTGTAGCAAAGTATATAAATCTTGTCCAACTCACGTGAAAGGCGCCAGCTTACCAAAAAGTAAGTCTAACACATTTTACTCAAATATTTGTTTAAAAAATATTTATGGTTAAAGGACTTTTGAAATGTTTTATTCAAAACCTTTGTTTTAAAAATCTTTCGTTCTCTACAATGAAAGCTCTGGTACCAAACTGTAACACTCTCAAATTCCGTATAGGTACAGCGAAAGGGTCAATAGAGTGTTACGGGATAGCACAATAACTCAAATCATAGACAACGCATAAAAAGGGTTGTACAAAGTTAAACATACATTCATTCGAGTACAAGTTTAAAGTTTACATCAGGTCCCCAAGTTTCACAGTCATAAATTTTACAAAACATAGTTCGAATGAATATTATTTTTATGTGGGCCATCAGAGTCGATCTCCATCCAAGTTACCTTCAAGCACCTGAGATAAAACAAGCGAAAAATATATCAGCGAATGCCGAGCGAATTCATAGAGTTTAGTAAAAACCGTTATATAAAACAGTTATGTAAATCAGAAACACAAGCTTAATATCAGTAATGAGACCCCATATTGCTAGTCAGGCAATATATTAATATAGCATACATTATTTATGAGACCGAAGCCTCAGTATTTACCATTATCGGTATTTATTATCCTTGTTGGATTATTATAAGTCGCATGACATTGTTGTCTTTCTATAAAATAAAACGGGTCCCGAGCCCGACAAACATGTGCCCATCTAAAGCAGCGTGTCGTCACTAATATCACGCTATATAAATCTTCTCATACATAAATTCGCTTACCAATCAATGTGGCACGACGAGGATCAACCGTCAAGGCGTGAACTGGGGTGATCTTCCCCAAATAGTACTATTATATGCATAAGCGTCTACCAAATTTCGGTAGTTCACAATTCCTGCTAATTGGACTTATAGTGACATAACCTAACTTGTAATAATCTATTTCAATCATCCATTTTGGGTCATACAAGCAATCCGGTCCATATCAATAAGCATACAATCGGGATTACTTGTGTTCTTTTTTCATTAAAAACTCGCATGTTATCTCCCTCGCGGGTTTACAAAACATTTCATAAAAAAATTAAGGGAGTGCGAGGACATGAACTCACGTTGGTTGGGAAAGGCGGTTATCGGCAATTACGATGTACGGTACGTGCCTCGATCACGGAAACCTAAACAAATAATACTCGGTCTTAGACTATCGTCAAATAATATTTATAAAAGTTGTTATGTATATGTAATGATGTCATAACATGATGATCAAGTGGGGTTTTACTTCCTTATACAACATTACTAGTTGTTAGTTACTAGTTAACTTAATCTAGTTACATTAGTTTTAGCCCATTTACATATTAAGGCCCAATAAGCCCAATAAGAATCAAATACATTATATTAGTCCATTTATCTTTTTAAGACCAGGCCTATACTCATATGTTGGTCCCAAGTGGGTTAAGCCCATGAGTAACTCCAATAATATTAAACCAAACTAGTTGGGCCTAGTGGTCCTTATGATTTTTACTTGTCAAATGTGTTTACATATCTGTATATGATTTATAAAAATGTTACATTAGACGGGTCCGACCATCTAAGTTTTATTTGGCGAAAACGTTTTTCTTTCGATTTTAGCCGTAAAGACGTAAAACTTATATATAGTTTGTAGTTTTTAGAAAACATTTGAGTTTCATTTTTATAAAATGTAATATTTATTTATTATAGTATAAAAACTTATTTTATAATAGTTATTATTATTTAGTGGCTTTTATATACTTATTTTTTAATAGTATTTTACTTCAAGTGGCATTTTTATATTATATAGTTTATTAAGAAATCTGATTTCTAAAGTCAAGTCCACTATTTTTGTCATATCTTGAGTTATACAAAGAGGTAAAACCCCAAATTTTAACAGCATAAACTAAATGATGTGTGCTACAAATATCTCTTTTATAGCTACTGCTCAAACAGATTCTAAGGATTTGTAATAATTCATCCAAAACAGACTAGACAGATTGGTACTACAAAAGTGTTTTGGCCATATCTTGCTCATTTTTAACATTCCATTGAGTGGTAAATTGGCCACATATGTAAAAATCATTTATCTATCTGTATATAAATTAATCTAAGACATTTAACCAAGTGAAAATATAGAAACCTACTGTTTTAAACAGCCTATATGACTAGTCATGATTTTAACACTTTTACTTGTAGATTTTTTCCTTTTTAACCTAAACTAATAACACAAAATCCCCATGCAATACATTGATCATCATTTATCATATCATACATATACATTTTTGAAGAAAATAAATACATTTACAAAGTTAATAATAGGATGATGGAAAGAACAATCTCTATACCAACCAATTTGATGATAGGTTGAGATTTATGATGAACAAGACTTGCCTTTAGTAACCAAATCTTATGAGTTTAGCAAGATCACTTTTGAGACCACCAAAAGTATGAACACTTATTTAAAAATCAGCCCTAAACCTCCATAAAACTCCTTTTCACTTGTTAAGATCACCTTCAGTCTTCATCTCTTCAAATGGTGATCAACATATGTGGATTTTAGATAAAGTTTATGGTTAATTTTTTATGGTGGTGGTGTTTTGGTGGTGATATGGGACGGCAAAAGAGAGAGAGAGAAGAGTTGGAGAAAATTTTTGCTAGTTTTGCATGTATGAGAAAAGTGGGAAAGGGTTGGATGGTTTAGGCTATTGGTTTAGTAAAGGGTTAGGACAAGTGTCCTTGCACTTGTAAAAATTTGACACCAAGGGTGTGTTTATGCTTGTTTTGGCCGCCCATAGTGGGGGTGAGACAAGTGTAAACTTGTTTCATCCCCATTAATTTATGGGTACTCCTCGATTCTAGTTTTCTCGATTTGCGTGCCCTCGGGTCGACTTACGAAAAATGTTTTTATAAATAATGAATCTACGGCACAAAACGATTCAAATAAAAATTGTCTCATAAAAAACGGAGCACAAAAGCGTAAATACGTAAACCTAGGGTTCCCGGTTTAATCGTAAAAGACGTTAAATTATGCAAGTAAGCCCTAATTTCATCCTGTAAATTTGTGAGTTCATGAACCAACATTAAAATAAAATATAAAAATAATTTACGAGAATAAATTTACTACCTGAAAATATCAGGCTGTCACATATATGCTTAAAGTCAACACAAAAGTTGAGTGAATTCCTAGGTTTGTAATAACAGTTTTGAATACAAGTATACCCTTCGGGCTACGTTGTTATACACCCACATAAAATAGTCATCATACTGCACTATGCTCATGCACCTCTACTTGACATACAAAAACCAACAAATTGCCCTTATGCAGGGAGTTAGCCAAACTCTTGAGTTAAGCCAAATAAAGTGTATCTGTTTAGCCAAGGTAGGAACCTTCAGCTGCTAGCAAGCGCGACTTGCCCATAGATGAGATGTCAACCCCCAAATAGTACTATTCACGATATTAGCGCTCATTTTCAAGAAATGATTAGTGGTTCACGATTAAAAAGGGACTTAATGGTAGTAGTAAACATAGTGTCAATAGTCAAAATTTTAAAAGCACTTGTATTCCAGTTTTAGCATATATCCCCCTCATGTCCATAGAATCCGAGCTATAACCAGATATATTTCAATTCACAGATAATCAGCTTGATCATACAAACCACAACTTGGTCTCATAAACAGCTTTATCTCACAAACCTCGATTAATACATTGTGTATAGTATCAAGTCTTTGATTTTTGGTTGAATATTGTTAAGTGTTGGTTTAATATTCTTTCATTAATGTTTGGTGGTAATTCTAGCACATGTGTTCGGGCTATCATACTTAGAAGCCATTCTATAAACGTTTGAGGAGCGAGGGCACTTTAAATCGTAAACTCAACCACTCAGTAAGAACGTAATATCGAGATGGACCATCTTTGTATAAAGCTTCCTAATAACATGATACTTTAATAACTTACTCTTATTCATGATTAATATTCTTTAGTTTCAAAGTTGGAAAAATTAGTCCTTTTGGTTATATTTTGGCATAATTACACTTTTAATCCCCAAAGTATATAGTTTTAGTATTTGCATTTTAAACCTTCAATATTTAACCTTAGCACCTCAAACTTTCTGACATTTATTATTACAGATTTTGCTTTCATAAAATGACACTTTTGGCCAAAAGTGATAAATAGTTTCAGAATTGACAGTTTTAGTCCCTATACTTATAAAAATCACATAACAACCTCAAAAATCGACCAAATGATCTAGGATTTAAAAACAAAGTTTCTAAAGATGTTTATAATCATAATAAACACATTTCTTAAGAATTATAGCTTTTGAAATGGTTTTTTTCTTATTATTTCATGTAGATTACAAAACTAGGGTTTTAAGACATCTTTAACATATAACTTCCATTTAAAATGATGAAATGACTTAGTTTATTTAATATTATCTTTCTAACATCTTATTAAAATTATAAAAACTCTAAGAAAGTATTATAACAAGATCAAATCTTAGTTAACAAAATGATTACCTAGGATGCTCTAAAATGGCTCCTAATGAGGTATATGGACTATATCTTCCTCATAACTCTTTAAGAAATCCTAGAACTTCTTCCAAAGACTTATACTGATCTTAGAGACCTTTTAGGACTTAAATGGTGGTGGGATAATAGAATGTATGTGTGTTTAGGTAAGAAATGGAAGGATGATTCTTAAATGAAGCTAAAGGCTCCTATTTATACGATTTTCAACACATAGCCTCCAAGTTATGCCATGAAACGTGTAAGGACCAGGTATTAGTGACTAAAGAATCCTAGGAAAGATCTATTCAAGTTTTATGGGTGACTACACAAGCTAGTTCATTCCAATCTTCAACTTACGGTCCAAAATAATTCACGGCTAGACAGGATAGGATCAAGTATGTGTCAATGACAAGTAGGTTCATCACCTACTTTTAAAATATCTCCTAAAGATCTATATGAGCTGATTCTAAGTTTAAATTTAGGAGGGATATGGTTTTGAATCATTTTTGGAGCGAAAAGGAAAAATCGGGTTCAATTCTAGGGCTTGTAACTTTGTAATTTTTGTGTTTAAGGATTTAGGAAAGTGATTAGTGATGGATTAGGATTTAATTAGGGTATATACATTGTAATTAAGAAATTTGGGTCTTTGGTTTGAAGTTTAACAAGGGTTTGATGTGAAAATGGGAAGAAAACATAGGCGAGTTAGGGTTTTCTAATGATCTAGGGTTTAATCTTAGTAAATGTGATTATCCTTCAACTCACTACTGATGTAAAATCAATTTATACATCCTACATTGTCTTAATATAATCTTATAGGTATACATCCTACTGATATAAACTCAATTTATTCTAGGTAAACATGTCTAAAGGGTGAAAATACCCATTTTGACCTAATTTACAAGCCATGCCTTGAAATCTTGTACCTTGTGCATTAGGTGTACTTGTACATTGTCTTAATATAATCTTATACCCTTAATTAAGTCCTATAAATATTAATAGACTAGTTAATGTAAGAAATTTTTACAAATTCTTTTTAATCTATTTATCGTTTCCTCGACTCGACTCGAAATTGATATCGGATATTACGTAAGATTAATTTGTTCTTGGTAAACAAAACTTTTTGGTATTTTAAACTAATTAAAAACTATTTAATTAAAATCTATTTAAAAAAATCTTATTTAAACTAATTTAAATAAAAACTATTTTAAAACTTAAACAAAATTAAAGCTATATTTATGTGAAACTAAAATAAAAACTTTTAAATGAAAACTTAAATAAAGCTTTTTTAAACAAACTATATTAATTAAAAACTAATTTTAAAACTAAATTTAAAAACAATTAATTAAAGTAATTAAAATATATTTTTTTATCTTTTTAGTTTTTATTTAAACTAAATAAAAGAAAATTTATAAAAAACTTTTAATTAAATTTAATAAAACAAAAACATGAATTTAAACTAATTCTAAATAAACTGCCAATAATTACTACCCTGTATTAATTAAATGATGCATAAATAAACACAAAAACAAGTCTAGCTAAGATGGTTATGGTGTTGTGCAGTTGAGCGTGAGGTCACGCGTTCGAGTCCCTGGGGGGACGTATTTTTGCTTATATTTTTATTTTTTTGGAATTTTTTATTTAAACAGATCAAATGGATCTGTTACCTTAACACAACAATATCAGCAAAAATTTAAAGCACAAATAAGCAAGAAATACAATAAGCAAACCAGTTAAAACTAAACAAGCACCCTAAACAGCTGAACTAAACCAGATAAACTAATAAGCAGAGAGACAAATAATACAAATGAAGAAAAACGAAAAGCAAATAAACTAAAGAGCTATGCCAAAATAAGCAGATCCAAACATAAGTCTAAGCCAAAATAAGCAAAACATCCTAATAAGCAGTTACACTAATCGAAAATCAGCAAACTAATAGTTCCAAATTCAAACACCCTAGATAAACAAACTGAAATCTACACAAACTAAAACAGATATAAAACATAAATAAAAAACAGACGAGAAATTACCTAAGCAGATCTAAACAATTAGCAGATTTAAGAAACTAAAAATCAAATGAAGACTTAAACAAAACTAAGCAAATCCAAACAATACTAAAATTAGATAAACATCAAAGCTCAAAGAAGTAGAACTTAAACAAACACGGATTCAAACTTAACAAATGTACAAACAAACTTAAGAATTAAAATAGAAAATCAAACCTGGTGGAGATAGCCTTTGGGAGGTAGAGGTGCGCTGAGCACTCTATTGAACCGATTCAAACACCACCACCTTAAATCTTACCGTCTCGATCTCCAAAAACAGTAAACCAAACGAATCTTTTTCTTTTATAAACTTCCCAGTAGGGGAAATTTAATTCACACTTTCATTTCTTTTAATTAATTAAAACAAAAACAGTAGATAAAAAGTAAATTGCAATATATTTAAAAGAGACAAAATTAAACCGAATCTAAATTTTATTAATCACTGAAAATTTAGTACAATACTGGAAAAATGAAAATTACAATAAACCTAAATCTAAATTTTGCATAAAAAATAAATAAAAAAATAAAAGTGCACTCTAAAATTACAGATGAAGGGGGTTTTTATAGGCAAAACCCCAAAAACTTCTTGGTGATCACGTCTTCAAATCATGGCCGCTCTTTTCATTTTCTCTTTCTTCTTTCTTCATCTACGGCTAGAAAATCATCTTGTGCCACGGATTGCCAACCTGGATGGAAAGATGTGCTTCTTGTGTTCGTTTGCTGCCTAGGTGGAGTCTTTTGATTGGAGGGATTGTTTAGATGAGGTGGTTTTACCAATCAAATCAAGGAAAAGGGCCACGTCAGGATTAAGGATGAGGACCACCATCATGGAGCTTCCGAATAAGGGGGGGGGATTTAATTGAGATTCGTGTGAATCACACGAATTGGGTAAAAGCCCCAATTTTTTTATGGGTAAATTTGGTTTAAGGTTTAATTAGGGTTTGGTAAATAATGGTGGAAGGCTGCATTTTGGGAGAGAAGAAGTGAATGTGGGTTTTTATTGTTTTTAACGAAAGTGGGGAATGGGTAAAAGGTTTTTTTATAAAAGAAACGTGTGAGGAGAGGGTAAAATAAGTGTGAGTGTGTTGAATTGACCAGGGGGTTTGACTAGGGCTTTATTTCCTCTGTTTCATTTTTTCTCTTATTAAACCAAATGGGCTTGGCCCATTTTAAGTTTCATTCGTCATTTATATTGTAACCTTTTGGGCTTTAATTTGGGCCTCTTGATCCAACAGAATAAAACATCCTCTTAAATGGGCTTGTTGTCCATTAATCAAAAGTGGGACCCACAAGCCCGATAATCTTCATTTAAGATTAAATCCGCAAAAACGAGCTCGATTTTGGCTTCCTTGTTCTTTTCTTTGAACTATTGTCGAATTTGCCAGTTTTCGTGATCTTCGACACACTTTTGGTCTTTTGACTTTGTCTTTGTCTTTTTCTTGGACTTTTCTTCAACATTTGACCGTGAAATCCCGTGTTTTCTTTCCATTTGATCATTTGTACCAATTTCACACAAAAACACAAAACCACGCGTAATTCCGACTTTTACGATGTTAAACACATGATTAGGTCTTTTTTTTCCATAATTTTATTGGTAAAAGGATAAGTATTTACTCACTTATTACTAATCCAAAAAGAACTAGGTGATGATTCTATGTAGATTTCTTAATATTAGGGTTTTTAGGTCATTAATCCTAATGAATTTTTATCTTGGGTAATTAGTATTTGTACCTTTATAAACAATTATTATAGGGCTTATATAGTATGTTTTTTACTTCTAGTTATTCTACATTTTTAGTTTAAAGGTTTGTATAGGTTGATCATATTCCAGGGATAATTATGGGAGCTTAAGATCCTATGCTTTGATAAATTGTACTTTATGCTTTACCAACTTGTAACTTGACTTGAGATAAATGTATAATCTTAATATGATGCATATTTTAGTTTTATAATATGTGGCAAAAGATTAGACTATAATTCAATGTATGATGGATTTTATATGCTAATCTTGGTTATTGGGTCTTAACTTGTAATTAGCTTTGGATTAGTGAATATTAGCATTTTGTGATCATTAACTTTACTTTATTTGATATATTATAATTAGTATATTGTTTTTTATGCTTGTACATAGATATTATGTAATTAGATTGCTTGAAATATTGTTTACCAAGGGTTTCTAGGTGGTGATCTAGACTATTATGTACAATTACTTGTACTAAGCTTTGTATGGTTTGTTCTTACTATTATTAGGTATTATTATGTCTTAAAAGTATAGTTTGCAACTTGTTAATATTCCATAATGATTTATTCATATGGTTTACCATTCGTGAGTTTACAACTTATTTATAGGAATTTTAGGCTTTCTAAGGGAATTTAGGGTATCATGGTTACATTTGAGATGTTTTTATTGATACTGAACTTATTAGATCACTTTTAGATTTTAGACTTGATATATACATTGTAACAACCCAAAACCGTGGTCATTATTTAATTATATTTTTACGTATATTTTTGAAATTTTTGACGAGGTTGATTTTCATGATGATTGGTAATTGGATTTGGATGATGTTGAAATTTTATTTTTATGATTTGACGAGTTGCGAGGATTATTAGTGATGACGATATCGACGGATGCCCGAGAAATTATACATTTTATTTTAAACATGTCGATGTTTAATATATTGACGTTTTTTATTTTAATGTCGTATTAAGTCGTGCCACCCGAAAGTGAATCGCCTTCGCTTATCTTGTTTTTTAAGGTCAGTTCTTGTATGATGTCGACGAGGGACTATATAATATCATATTTTGTGTGCGTTTTAAGTTTTGAGAAGCATTTTTATGAAACCCGAGACCCGTAAAAATTTTCAAAAGTGACTAATAGTCATTTCCCGCTTTTTAACAAAGTATTTACACTTTGGTCCAAAAGAATCACAATTGGAAAAAACTACCATAAACTTTTTCCATATAAATGGAAAAATAAACACACAAACACATACAAAACACCACTCACGAAAAAATTTCTCTCTCCCTCTCTCCTCCCTCTCTTTTCCGTCAACCACACCACCACCAAAATCACCATTTCACAAATTTTGAGCTTGAATCTTTAAAAAGCAATCAAAGTCCCATCTTAGTTATTTGATTCTCCATCTTTTGGTATGAAATTTAGCTAAATGCATGAACATTTTTATAAAACCCATTTTTGGATGAAAATCATGTTGTTTAATCTTATATTGTTGTTGTATGTAGGTGTTTATGCTTATATATATATATATATATATATATATATATATATATATATATATATATATATATATATATATATATATATATATATATATATATATATATATATATATATATATATATATGTTTTTATGATTGCATGTTTATATTTTTGAGTTGGGTTTTTATGATTTGATCATCTAGGATGATCTAGGGTGTTATGATATGAACTAGTAGTATGAGGATGATTATAGTGGTAAAAATGGGGTTAAAATGTGGTGAAAAATTGAATTTGAGTGATTTTTAAAAATATGTTTTATTGCAGATTATTAAATTTAATTTTCTGAAAATATGAGTTTGAGTTTGAGATGAACTAGTTAGATATTGTCGTAGAGGATGTTTTTACCTTCGTTTTGGTATAAGGTAGGACTTCTAGCTCCAAACGAGCGAAAAGTTACGTTAGTTTGATTATTTCGTGTACCGGAAGACGAGTACCGACACAATATATAATTGTTGTCGATATTTGGATCGAATCTCGGGGACTATAAAATGGATTTTGAAATATGTCATGGACTGATTTTTAAGGTTAATTATGAGGATGTCGAGTTATTTTCAAAGTTGAGTGTTGGTTTCATAAACGGGGAAAAATAAATGCAATAAAAGACTATAAGTGTTGTTGACATAAAACTGTCCGGTTTTTGTAGTTCAAAGATGAGTCGGGCAGGGAACTTTAAATGTAAAATCTTTTGATGAGTTTTTAACAGGGATTTATACATATAGTAAGTGAAGTTTCTGATTAGTATCATAAAAATTTGACGTGTTTAAGTGGGGTAAATGAGCTTGTACATTTGGTGTGTACCGGCAGATTTTTATCGACGGAGTTAACTAATAGTAAAAATATAAAATGAAATAAAAAGGGCACTTGTATTATTTTTATTTTGGATTGGTTTTGATTCTATGATTTTGTGTTTGATATTACTAAGTATCGATTTTACTCTAGTATATTATTGATGAACGCGCCTTATTTGATAGGTTGCGGTTTTTGTGTTTAACGGGCATCAACTATCGTCGAAGATCGTCTTACTAGTGCTATTACTTCAGGTGAGTCTATAGCCTCGCTTTCTACTTGTTTTAATGATTTTAAAACCCGCGAGGGGGATACATGCTATTTGAAGTAAAATGAACACATGTCATAAGTAATTGTTGGACCCGATGCTGCCTTTGATGAAATGAATTGTATAAGTACCTAATTGCATAAGACCCTAAATTCATGAGCCGTTAACTATCTTCTGACTTGATGTTGCGAGTTGGGAATAGCCGCTTATTCTAATAATAGTACTATTGGGCTGACAACCCTATCTGAGACCAGGGCTTTACGCTGAGTAACCCGTTGGGAAGGATAATTTTACGTCAATGAGAGTTGGTATTTTTGCAATTAATACCCTAGTAGGGGCACTGGTAATTTTTCTAGTCATGCTGGCATTTGGCGTAGGTGACTAAGTTAAGGGGTCGGTGTCATGAGCTTAATACACTTCAATAACTATTGTTATATATGATATACCTGATTGATAGATTGTATGGCCACAATTCTATTAAACAATTGTGAATGATTTTTTTTACGATGTGTTCAATTATGTTTTGTAAAACCTATAGACTTGCTCAACCTTTGTGTTGATGATTTTAAGCATGTATTTCAGGTACTTGAAGTTGTTGATTGTGGAGCTTGCTGGAGAAGGATTTCGGGATTGCTTTTGTAGTAATTTGTTCTAAAACAGATTTATTTCCCTATTGTCATAAACATATAGTAAATGGTCAAATATTTTGGTAAAAGGTTTAATGTTTGATTAAGATCCTAGGGGGAACCTGTACGCTACTCTGATATATTTTTAACTAATTTTACTTGGGATTGAAGGTTTTAGACATTAATTTTACTTGTGAAATGAAGTTTCTAAATAACACCCAATTGTGTATTTTCCGTTGCGCAATGTAAATTGGGGGTGTTAAAAATTGGTAACCAGAGCTTTTTAGTTATAGCGAATTAGGTCGATTTTTGAAAAATGTCCTAAACTATAACTTTGGTGTCGAAAGTATTTTATAAAAGCAACGCAACTTCTATGCAAGGCTCCGGTAAGATTATTTATTTTTGTTATGCTTTGTTATTATAGATGTATCCCTTATAATTATTGTGAATTCTTGAGTATTTATTAAGTAGATACTGCAATGAGGTATTGGTATTAATGAAAGGACGTGGAGTGCTTTCACCATAATTTCATCATAATTTCATTTTTATGAATATTGTATAATTATCATTTGCATTGCATTGCATCGCATACATATATATTTTGCATACGTAATTCATTTGCATTTGCATGCTTATGCATTGCATATATATTTTTTAATAATGACCTTATGTACTTTTGAATTTTCTGTGATTTCAGAAAATGTCTGACATACCATATTACGTCAAGAATGGGGGATTTGCTGTAGGTCAATGGAGTTTGCAGAATCAGTATGTAGGTGATCATAAGATTTCAGGTGGATGGTTAGATTACGAGGATGATACGAATGATAAGAAAAATGTTGTAGAATCTGATAGTGATAATTATTTGACTGAGAGTGAGGTTGGAAGAACTGAGGTTAGAGCAGAAGTGAGAAGTTATGGGACTGATTTTGAGAAGTATCAGAAAGAGATAGATAGGCTTCGCAGGTTAAGTGAATATGTAGATCATGTTGGGCCGTATCTTGAACCACATTGGAAGTTTCAGGATAGTGAGGTGTATGCTAATTCACATTATATGATAGATCCGCCGTGTCAAGGAGGAATTTTGAAGTATGGATTTAGGAATCCACCGTGTTTAGATCCAAAAGGGAGGTGCTGCAAGTTAGGACCAGTTGAAGATGAAGCAGGAACGAGCCAAGTTGGAGAAACTGATGGACCACATCCTATGGAGTGATGAAGTGATGGATTGTTGTTGTATTTCAGTTTATGTATTATTGTGTTGTATTTGAATTATCTAGATGTTGTGAGGTAGTATTGTGATGGATTATTATTATTGTTGTTGTTTTTTAGGATGGTAAGGGTAAGTGACATTAGCGACAAGGTTTTGTTGTGATTTTCTTGGATTTATGGATGATATCTACTATTACCCTTTAGTATTTTGATGTGTCTTTGTATCTTCTATTTTGTGAGATGATTGTGGAATTTAGGTAGTATTATGTTGTTGGCGTATGCAGTATTCATGTTAAATCTTGATGAAAAGACCCTATTCTTTCTATCTCGATGTGTATACTTATCAAGTCTCTTTCGTATGTGATAACAATGGAAAGAGTTGAGTGAGATATGTTTCTGTCATTAGCAGGGATTCCTGTGTGTGTGACTGAGTATCTTGAAATATGTCTCCAAAGGTTGCCAACCATTAGGGTGGATTATATGATTGTGGGAAAAGTTGTTTGACTGTTTGAAGTTGATAGTGTTGAGGAGACGAGATGCTGCTGAGATTGAGCATCCTGCTGTTTTAGTTGAAGATGCTGCTGAAACTGAAGATGCTGCTGAGACTGAAGATGTTGATGTTCCAGTTGGAGATGCTGCTGTTATTCTGCAAGATTTTAAAAGGATGTCTGTGTATTGGATTATTAGGAATGAGAAGAGATGCGGTGAAGAGTGCCGTATGACTATTAATGGTAATTGGAAAGATGCAACTATATGGATAAGTTCGAGTAACTGATGGATGTTTAATATATCAATAGTCATTTGGGAATGTTTAACTCGATGAAAAGAGATGGTAATTTAAAGATTGATCCTGATTCGAAATTAAGTGTGGCAGAAAAGGGTAAAGGAACGATGTTGTTGCGAATGACAATAAGGAATAGGAATTTATTTCCTCTAATAAAAGGTAAACTTGGAATCTAATAGTCTAAGATAAGAAGTGATTGTATTCAAGCAGTTGCTATAAATTGGGTAAACAGGAGGAAGTATGATGTGTAGATCACATATATTTTATACCAGTTAAGTAATTATCTATTTACTTGATGTAAGTATGGGCTAGCTGGAGGTCGAGCTGCTGAAGGAATAACAAGGGATGTGGTATAAAATTGGTATTTCTGTGGTAATGAAATGTTTTCATTTCGGTATAGGAGATTGAATAAAGGAATTATTCATATAATGGAAGATTAATATGAAAGGAATGTTGCTGCTATTACAGCCTATATTTTGGAAATGCTGATAAGATTTGAGATTTAGATGAAGTAAATTGTGTGTTCTTATTTAGTAATCATTGAGTTAGGATTTTATTGAAATTCTGAAAGTGTTATTGATGGTGTATCTAAATTCTGAAGGTGTTAATGAGGATATATTGAGATATGAAGATGTTAGATTTTAGCTGACTCGAGGACGAGAAATCAACGAGAATTTGCGATTGGTTGAAATGAGAAATTCACCGACAGAATAATATATATATATGTATATATTAAGGAAATATCTTCTGAGCTTATGGAATTAAGAAGTATAGCGCAATTAACTGAAGTAGAGTTGTGAGAAAGTTAACCAGGATAAGGATGAATATCATAAGATATGATAAATAAAGGTGGAAAGAATTAAATTGGAATGTTGTTGAACATTGAGTACTGATTTCAGGGAGTAATCAGTGGAATTTCATTTTCACAATTTTATTGGTCAATGATGAGAAGGTATGTAGTAGGAAACTACAATAAGTCAAATTTTCTGTGCACTTTACTAGTAGTAGTTGGAAAAGAATGAGAAGATGAGTTAGTAATTGAGGGTACTATATTATTGTTCTGCGGAATCGTAGAGTTCACTGTCGTCATGGGAAAAAGGGAAGCTTTGTGTTAGCTTAATGATAGGAGTTATGCAATCTGATTGTATATTTTATTATATGGCATTATCAGGAAGTTGAGGATGGTAATATGTTTGATTGTAAGAATTGGCAGATGAGACAATAAGGATAATCTGATTTGACTGGAAGGGTAAGTCATCAGAGAAGTAATAACAGAAGTAAGTAAAGAAGCTGGATGTTTTACGAATGAGATGATTGCTATAAGGTTGAACAAACTGAGCACCAGATAATCGATATCCATTATTGATTGTGAATGTTTAGTGTGATGAATAGATAATTGAAGGAAAGAAAAGTATTCTCTAACAATTGGAAAATTGTTTTTTTAAAAAGGAATGGTGTGTAAAATTCTTTGGATAAGAATTTTAGTTGGAGTATTATAGATGTTTTAGAATGTGCAATCTATGGCTAAAGTGATCGTGAAAATCTGACTAGATTGAAACGTTTGAGGCTTTGTCGATACCGACAAAACCGACTGAAGCTTGTCAATTCCTTTGTGTATGCTGAGTATTATCGGAGGTTTATCAGGAGGTTTTCACTGATTGTTGAACCAAGGATAAAGCTGACAAGGAAGAACTTAAATATATGAATGGAGGTAGATGTATGAATGGAAGATATGTCTAAGTTGTGGTTGTGAGATCTGATTTTGTAGTTGCAGAAGTTGTTTATGAACGTTGAGGATAGATTGAAGTTCTGTGCCTGTATAATTAGTATTGGAGGAATCTGAAGGAATTATAGAGCGGCGATGATGATATTTGGATAATATCAAGTGGAAAGGAAAGCAACAGTAGTGTGTTGACTTGAATAAAGAAGTGTAACGGGGTTTATATAATCATGAGATTGGACATTGTGGTATTTGTTTTGGGATTGAAAAGTATTACTTGTATGGAATCAAGTATGAAGGAGATAAGAATAAGAAGGACATGTGTATAAATGCCATTTGGGGATTTTAAAGGAAGGAGTAAAGGATTACTTAATGATGACGGGGAAATAATAATCGTTAGATTTTAGATGGGATATGTTATAGTTCTGTATTATGAAGTGTGTTTCAGATTATAAAGGATAAGTGTGGATACTTTCACTATCAACTAGTGAATATTTAGTATGGAGGAGAAGGAAAAAGGACTTATAAAAGTTTTTGAAGTAATTGAGAATTGACTCTTGAGTTTTGAGATATCTGGAATATTGGTAACAATAAGCAGAATGGAAAGAACCATAGAGTTGAATTGATAAACTAATGGAAAATGGAATATCAAAGAAAGAAGATCAACAGATTGTTGGAAATTTTGAAATTGAATGGTAATAGAAATGAAAGAGTTGAGATGTATGTTTTTGTGGGACAAAAACGGTTATTGTGATTATCTAAATTTTTCTCCTATTAGATCAGAGAGTGTGT
This sequence comes from Glebionis coronaria, assembly GCA_025667525.1. Classification (NCBI taxonomy): domain Eukaryota; kingdom Viridiplantae; phylum Streptophyta; class Magnoliopsida; order Asterales; family Asteraceae; genus Glebionis; species Glebionis coronaria. Next base: position 417,085 of record JANFOE010000166.1, read on the forward strand.
TAAGAATGCAAGGACCAGTGGTGAATGAATTGTTCAGATTAAAAAGAGAATTTATTTATTCTTAGAGTGCTGAGAGTGTCGTATGTAGTATTGAAGGGATTTTACTAATTGAAGTATTAATACAGAATGGTTGGAATAAAATGAACTACGATATCAGGAAGTGATTTGACCACTATATATTTCAGATTTGAATATATGAGGCTAACAGAGTTATTTAAACAGTAATATGATATGAGGAAGATGTAATAATGTACTATGGAAGGTACAGTAATTTAGTGTAGTGATTCTTAGAATGAATGAATGTGGAAAATGAGTATGGAAAGTATATAAGTGACTGGTTAGAATTATGGATAATCTCATTGTATTTAGTTTGAGTGTAACCTCAGGGCATAGAGGCATAGTAATTTTGAATATTGGAAATCGTTGTGATAAAGTATGAGTATTGATTAAGGTTTGAACATATTATATGTAACCCAGAGATTGAGATTGATTTTTGGATATTAGAGATTTCTACAGAAAGTGTGAAGAATTGAGTTAAGAAGGAATATTGCTTATTTTTGGAAAGTAATGAACAGAGCGAAAGGATGATTTGAACGATGGTAATTGAAATTGGTATCAATCACATCAACATATAATAGAAACTCTGGATGATAATATCTTAATATTTTACTGTGAGGACTAATGGAAATTAGTGAAGATAGAATCTTTATGCGATGATAATCGTCATATCAGTAATTAAGAGGTGTAATATGACAACTTGAATCACAACTATGTATGTTGTCTGAATTGTGGGGTATGTTGTCAGAATATTGGGGCAGGAATGAAACTGAGAAAGTAATGCAGAAGGAGTATGAATGATGAAGGAATATTAGCATAATAGAAGGTGAAATTGAAAGTTGAAGTGTAGTAATAGTTGTGGATATGGTGATACCATAAGAATTGAGTTGGACTGGTGTGAAAGACGTGAGTATCTCTTGAGGATAAGAGGTCACGTTGACTCTAGAAGTGAGGAAGTGCGAGTGTGAGGCGGGTTGAGCGCCGGGACGTCGCTCTCTTTTAGGAGGGTAAGATGTAACAACCCAAAACCGTGGTCATTATTTAATTATATTTTTACGTATATTTTTGAAATTTTTGACGAGGTTGATTTTCATGATGATTGGTAATTGGATTTGGATGATGTTGAAATTTTATTTTTACGATTTGACGAGTATGCGGATTATTAGTGATGACGATATCGACGGATGCCCGAGAAATTTTACATTTTATTTTAAACATGTCGATGTTTAATATATTGACGTTTTTATTTTAATGTCGTATTAAGTCGTGCCGGGACTATATATAATATCATATTTTGTGTGCGTTTTAAGTTTTGAGAAGCATTTTTATGAAACCCGAGACCCGTAAAAATTTTCAAAAGTGACTAATAGTCATTTCCCGCTTTTTAACAAAGTATTTACACTTTGATCCAAAAGAATCACAATTGGCAAAAACTACGCTAAACTTTTTCCATATAAATGGAAAAATAAACACACAAACACATACAAAACACCACTCACCAAATTTTTTCTCTCTCCCTCTCACCTTCCTCTCTTTTCCGTCAACCACACCACCACCAAAATCACCATTTCACAAATTTTGAGCTTGAATCTTTAAAAAGCAATCAAAGTCCCATCTTAGTTATTTGATTCTCCATCTTTTGGTATGAAATTTAGCTAAATGCATGAACATTTTTATAAAACCCATTTTTGGATGAAAATCATGTTGTTTAATCTTATATTGTTGTTGTATGTAGGTGTTTATGCTTATATATATATATATATATGTTTTTATGATTGCATGTTTATATTTTTGAGTTGAGTTTTTATGATTTGATCATCTAGGATGATTTAGGGTGTTATGATATGAACTAGTAGTATGAGGATGATTATAGTGGTAAAAATGGGGTTAAAATGTGGTGAAAAATTGATTTTGAGTGATTTTTAAAAATATATTTTATAGCAGATTATTAAATTTAATTTTCTGAAAATATGAGTTTGAGTTTGAGATGAACTAGTTAGATATTGTTGTAGAGGATGTTTTTACCTTCGTTTTGGTATAAGGTAGGACTTCTAGCTCCAAACGAGCGAAAAGTTAGGTTAGTTTGATTATTTCGTGTACCAGGAGACGCGTACCGACACAATATATAATTGTTGTCGATATTTGGATCGTATCTCGGGGACTATAAAATGGATTTTGAAATATGTCATGGACTAATTTTTAAGGTTAAGTATGAGGATGTCGAGTTATTTTCAAAGTTGAGTGTTGGTTTCATAAACGGGAAGAAATAAATGCAATAAAAGACTATAAGTGTTGTTGACGTAAAACTGTCCGGTTTTTGAAGTTCAAAGATGAGTCGGGCAGGAAACTTTAAATGTAAAATCTTTTGATGAGTTTTTAACAGGGGTTTCTACATATAGTGAGTGAAGTTTCTTATTAGTATCATAAAAATTTGACGTGTTTAAGTGGGGTAAATGAGCTTGTACATTTGGTGTGTACCGGCAGATTTTTATCGACGAAGTTAACTAATAGTAAAAATATAAAACGAAATAAAAAGGGCACTTGTATTATTTTATTTTTGATTGGTTTTGATTTTATGATTTTGAGTTTGATATTACTAAGTATGGATTTTACTCGAGTTTATTATTGATGAACGCGCCTTATTTGATAGGTTGTGGTTTTTGTGTTTAACGGGCATCAACTATCGTCGAAGATCGTCTTACTACTGCTATTACTTCAGGTGAGTCTATAGCCTCGCTTTCTACTTGTTTTAATGATTTTAAAACCCGCGAGGGGGATACATGCTATTTGAAGTAAAATGAACACATGTCATAAGTAATTGTGGGACCCGATGTTGCCTTTGATGAAATGAATTGTATAAGTACCTAATTGCATAAGACCCTAAATTCATGAGCCGTTAACTATCTTCTGACTAGATGTTGCGAGTTGGGAATAGCCGCTTATTCTAATAATAGTACTATTGTGTTGACAACCTTATCTGAGACCAGGGCTTTACGCTGAGTAACCCGCTGGGAAGGATAATTTTACGTGAATGAGAGTTGGTATTTTTGCAATTAATACCCTAGTAGGGGCACTGGTAATTTTTCTAGTCATGCTGGCATTTAGCGTGGGTGACTAAGTTAAGGGGTCGGTGTCATGAGCTTAATACAATTCAATAACTATTGTTATATATGATATACCTGATTGATAGATTGTATGGCCACAATTCTATTAAACAATTGTGAATGATTTTTTTTACGATGTGTTCAATTATGTTTTGCAAAACCTATTGACTTGCTCAACCTTTGTGTTGATGTTTTTAAGCATGTATTTCAGGTACTTGAAGTTGTTGATTGTGGAGCCTGCTGGAGAAGGATTGCGAGATTGCTTTTGTAGTAATTTGGTCTAAAACAGATTCCTTTCCCTATTGTCATAAACATATAGTAAATGGTCAAATATTTTGGTAGGTTTGTTGTTTTATTAAGATCCTAGGGGGAACCTGTACGCTACTCTGATATATTTTTAACTAATTTTACTTGGGATTGAAGGTTTTAGACATTGACTTAAATTATTTCCATATTTATTCTTAAATATACTGTTTTTGGGTCATTTAAAGAGTTGTGAAATGAAGTTTGTAAGTAACACCCAATTGTGTTGTGATACCCTAGAACCGAGGTCACTAACATTAACCTAAATTACGCTTATTTTTGAAATTTTTAATAAATTTTAATTGCTATATATTTTAGTATTTTGGTTGAAACCGATGTTCGAGGTTATAATTTTGACGATTGACGATTTAAGAAGGACGATGACGAATACGATCCCGATGGATGCCCAAATTTCTATAATTATTGTTGTTTTATCGATATTGAAATATTTCGAGAATTTTACTTACGGTTCGTGTTAACTCGAGTCGGGTGAGTTTTATTGCTTTTCGGGTACATTTAAAGTGTCCCAAAAGTATTTTGGAGTGTTTGGGATGAACCCCGACTCCCGTAAAATTTTCCAAAATGTCAAATGAGCCAATCCCGTAAACATTTGGAGTCATTTTTGCTTAAGGCCAAAAGAATGCTCATATTGCACCACAAGTCCCTAGAATTTTTACAAAATGGAAAACAAAACACACACAACACAAAATACTTCAAAAATTTCTCCACTCTCTCCCTCTTTTCTCCTTTAGGCCGACGGCCACCCTCACCCACCATAAACCACCCATAATTTTTTTTACTTGGTTTTGATTAAAACTAAGGTTAGACCACCTCTAATTAAATCATTTCCAATCTTTCTATGTAATTTAATCCAACATGCATTCATAATTTTTTTTCAAGAATCAAATGAATTTTTCAAAATCATTTTTGATGTTAATTGGGTAAATGCATGTTTAATTCATGTGTAATGGGTGTGTAATCACTTAACAAACCCACCAAAATTAATTTGGTTGTGGTGTTTTGATCACCCAAACCCCACGGCTAAGGGGGGTGTTTGGGGGATCATAGTGGTTGATGTTTTGATCATGGGTTTGTGTTTATTTTGTGTTTTTAGATGTTTTAAATAGGTATAGCTTATTGCATGTTTGATTTAGTGATTGGGTTTTGATTTGGGTATTAACCTTAGGTAGTTTAGGACTGAGTTGGATGATTGGGTATGCTTAGGAGTGTTTAGGTTGAGGTCTAATGTTGGTAAATGGGTTTGAAAACGAGTGTTGGTATGATTTTGGTATAGGTAATTTTAGGCAGAAAGTTTAAGGTGTTTTCGTAAAACTTATTTTGTAAACAGGTCTTGTGATTAGGATAGAGTTGTAGAGTATCTTCTTAGCTTCGATTTGGTATAAGATAGAGCTTACGACTCCTAACGAGTCAAAAGTTACGACGTTTTGAAATTCGTGTACCGGGAGATGAAAACCGTCATAATCCGAAATTATGCTTGGTTTTAGGTCAAATCCCGGGGACTATAGGTTTAGTTTGGTAAATGGTCACGGTTTGATTTTTGGTCTCAAACCTGCACATTTGAGTCTATTATAAGACTTAGGTGTCAAATGGGTCGATGGAGTATTTTAAACGGGTCAAATGAGTCCGTTGGTCAAAGTACAATTTCAGTCCGAAAAACGTAGTTTTGGAAAAGTGTTGAGTAGCGGGTCGTAGAAGTGAAAACTTTTACTGGGATTAAATATGTGATTTCTACAGGTCTTAAAGTATTTTTGAGAATTTTCTCAAATTTTATAAAAAGGGTTAAGTATAGTAAAACAGTCCGTACTTTTGGTAAGTATCGGCGAAAATGAGCAAAAATGAATAACGTTAATAATAAGGACATATGGTATAAAACGAGTAACACTTGTTGTTTTGTTTTGGCGTGAGTTGTAATTGTCACAAGTGACTAATATGTATGTATTTTATACGGTACCATAAGGTTTTTAAAATGAGATTACTCATTACGCGTTATTTGGTTTGATAGGTGTTGATTTACCCGGGCATCCGTATCGTCGTCAGTGACCGTCACTCGAACTATCGACTACTTGTTATATAAGGTGTGAATTTATAGCCTCGCTTATTATTATTTCAAACTGCTTTACCCGCGAGGGAAATGCATGCTAGTTTTCAAAATGAACATATGTCATGAATGATTGTTGGACCAGAATGTTGCCTTTGAAATTGTGTTGAGTACCTAGTTGCAAAAGGCCTTAAATTCATGAACTATTAACTATTGTTTAGTCCTAGCATGGATTAGAAATAGCCGCTTATACAAAGTGATAGTACTATGGGGTTGACTACCCTATCCGAGACGAGGGCTAGTATGTTGATACCCCCTGCGGACGGATAATTTGTGATAAGAGATAAGGTATAATTGCAACTGATGCCTTAGTAGGGGCACTGGTTTCATCTGAATCACGCCGGTAATTATTACGCGGGTGATTGAGTTAACGGTTTAGTGTCATGAGCTTAACACAATTGTCAGTATCTTGAATATAGATTGTTTGATCGACAAGTCTATGAATGATCGTGAATGGTTTTTATTTCACATATGTTCAAAATGAATTGTAAAACCTATGAATTCCACTCAACATTTTCGTTGACCAAATTTAGCATGTGTTTCAGGTAACCGCTGAAGTGTAGCATGGAGCGTGCATTGGATGGATGTTGTGTGTATGGCTTGGAGTCTGCTTGTTTTTCCGCCCAGTATTACTTAAACATTTTTAACTTTGATGTCATGTTGTTGTGAAAACTGTAACTTTTGGGGTTGAGATTCATGGGGACCGAAACGCAAAACTCTGTTGTATCATTTGGGGTTGGAAAACCGTAGACATGTAACTTTTCAACAATTTTTAATTTAAGTTTGAATTTGACGTCTCTTTGGAATCGTTCGATATATCTTGTGTGCGATGATAACTGCCTAACACCCAAATGTTGTGGTTCCGCTGCGCATAGCATTTGGTGGGGTGTTAGAGATTGGTAATCAGAGCCATGAGTTATAGAGAACTAGGTCGTTTTGAAAATTCCTAAACTATAACTTTTGGTGTCGTAAGAAATTGTCCAAGCGCACACAACTATCCTGCATGGCTCCGGTAAGGTTTATTTTTGTATTCATGGCATTTGACGTCTACTTTTGAGTTGAAGTATATATGTGGGTATTTATTACGTAAATATGGAAATTACTATATGTAAACGTTGAAATTATACGTGGAATACCCGACACCGTAATTCTTGTATTAATCATGCATGAGCATCATATTATCGCATTTTGGGCATGTGTACCACCTTTGCATTGCATTTGCATGCATGTATTTATAAATATTGTATAGTTATCTTACGTACCCTCCAAAATTCTCTGTTATTGCAGGAATGGCCGAGGTACCGCCTAATGGTAATGGAAACGATTACGTCGTGGGTCACGAAGGGGGAAATGTTGGAACAGCTGCTGAAGGACAGACCGAGGTGAACAATGTGCAAGCCCAGGACCTTGACCAAAGGAGAACTATTTACCCACAACGTACTTCTCATATGGTTGGTGTACCAGGTATCCCCAGGAGATCCGAAGGTGCAGCGAGCGCAAATTTTCTTCATCAGGGCATCTCAAGAGTTTGCTGCCCCGGACCAAGAGCTTATCATGACGTACGGCGTGTTATGAGAAGATTGGATGAATCGATGAGCGAGCGGTACATAGTGGAATCAAGGGTAATCGACAGATTCGACGAGAATGAAGGAGCACACCAAAGATTATTGGCAAGAACTTCAAGAATTGAGTATGATGGAAATGCAAACAAGAGTGATATCAACAGTCTAAGATCGATGATCGCGAACTTGAGCGCCAGTCTTGATCGAGTAAGGGAAGATCAAGCGAGATTGTCTAGGATGCAGAGTTGGGAGCATCGAGTGAGAGCGTCCTTGCCCCCAGATTGGAGATTTATGGACGATTTGGAAATGGAAGCTAATGACTTCATGATCCAGCCACCTGCCAGAGGTGTTTGTATCACTGTGGGAAATCATGTAGCGGTTGAGTGTGGGTCTACGTCAGGGACAAAGAAGACGACTGAATGTGGGCCAAATGACAAAGGAAATAGGAAGATGGATGAAGTGGACGAGGAAGATAGCGACGAGGAACCCGAGGAAGATGATGATGAACCGCCATCCAAGAGGCCGTGTGGATCACCACATGCCTAGTTGCTTGTCTTGTATTTTATCTTTGATCGTTGTAATAGAACTATTTTAGACTTTTGTATGATGGCATTGTGACGAAAAACTTGAGGACTTAAGTTTTATGGTGAATTGTTGTAGTGGCAATACTTGTCACAATTTTGGTTGATTATCAATACAATCCACGTTTACCTTTCATGATCTGTGATATGTCTTTAATTTGATCTTTTGTGATGGGAATTGATGAATATTAGTGACTCTGTAGTGATGTGTCGTTGTATTTATATTATGTCTTGAAAGAGAAATCCATCTTAATCTTGATGTGTATACTTACATTGTTTTTCTATTTTCCCTGTCTTTGCAGAGAGGTGTATTTGATAACGCACCATGCCTCCAAAACTAACCGCCGCCCGTGTGAACACGATGATTCAGGAAGCCATTGCGAATGCACTAGAAGCAGATCGAGCAGGGAGGAACCCAGACCAGGGCAGAAATGCGGGGAGACAGCAAGCCCCAAGAGAGTGTACTTACTCTAGTTTCATAAAATGTGGTCCCACGCAATTTCGTGGAACTGGTGGAGCTCTAGAACTCAGGAGATGGTTAGAAAAGGTCGAAAGTACTTTCGAGATTAGTGGTTGCTCAGAAGCGAACAAGGTCAAGTTTGCGGCTGCTACTTTTCTTGACGATGCATTGAGTTGGTGGAACACCCAAGTAGCCACTGTTGGATTAGCAGTAGCGAATGCAAGAACATGGACTGCTACTAAAGCTCTTTTGACCAAGAAGTTTTGTCCTGAAGAGGAGTTAGGTCAATTGGAAGATGAGTTGAGGCACCTGACTTTGAAAAACAATGATATCACTGCTTACACCAGGAGGTTTAATGAACTAAGCCTCTTGTGTCCAGACACCTTTGCCGATGATAACAAGAAGATGAAACAGTACATCAAAGGTCTATCCAGTAATATCAAGGGTGAGACGACTTCGTCTAAACCTGGGTCGTTTGATGAAGCGGTCCAGATGGCTCACGCTTTGATGGATGTCAAACTCCAAGACAAGAAGAACTTCATTACTGAAGGAAATAAGAGGAAGTGGGAGGCGGCGCAGAGCAACCAATCCCAGGGTCAAAGCCGAGGTGGAAACTGAAACAACAATGGTCAGAACCGCAATCAGCAGTTCAACCAGCGAAGGAATGAAGGGATGAGAGCTGTGACAAACCCCAGAGGAGCGAAGGTGAATCCCCATTGTGGCCGATGCAACTTGTACCATGTAGGGAATTGCCCGTCTACATGCGGCAAATGTGGAAAAGTGGGTCACAGGATGTCTGATTGCCGAACAAAGGGGGTAGCCACTGGGGCGAATGCTACGAGAGTGATGGGTTGTTTTGGATGTGGAGAAAGAGGCCATAAGCAAGTAAATTGCCCGAAGGCAGGAAACAAGCAAGGAGGTAACAATGCTACTGCCGTGTATCAAGTAGGGACGGTTGATAAACCACAGGGTCCTAACGTGGTTACCGGTACGTTTTTGCTAGACGCTTGTTATGCTAGTATTCTGTTTGATTATGGTTCCGACAAGAGTTTTGTAGATGTTAAATTTAGTCGTCATATCGATAGAAAACCGGTATTGTTAGCGACTAGTTATAACGTGGAGTTAGCCGATGGGAAGATCGTTAGTACGAATTCCATACTGAAAGGGTGTACCTTGAAATTAGGAAATTACGCTTTTGAAATCGACTTAATTGAACCTTGTAATTGATCTGTTCCTGTGTATACTCAAAGATCGACTTGAGATCAGGGTATCATCAACTGCGTGTAAGAGAGGAGGATATTCCGGTAACCGCCTTTCGTACGCGGTATGGACACTTCGAATTTCGAGTAATGCCGTTTGGGTTGACAAACGCGCCTGCTATATTCATGGACCTTATGAATCGCGTATGCAAGTCGTATCTAGATAAGTTTCTCATTGTTTTTATTGATGATATTTTATTTACTCTAAGAGTAAGGAGGAGCACGAGAAGCACCTGAGAAAGATATTGGATCTGCTGAAGAGAGAGAAGCTTTATGCGAAGTTCTCGAAGTGTGAGTTTTGGTTAGAGTCTATGCAATTCCTTGGTCACGTAATTGATAGCAAAGGAGTTCGCGTGTATCCTGCCAAGGTCGAAGCGATCAGGGAATGGTCGGCGCCGACAACACCGCCTGAGGTTCGACAATTCCTTGGTTTAGCTGGGTATTATCGGAGATTCATTGAAGGATTTTCGTTGATTGCGAAGCTCTTGACAAAGCTTACCGAGAAGAATTGGGTGTATGAATTGGGAGATGAGGAAGAATTCGCTTTCAAAACGCTCAAGGACAAGTTATGTTCCGCGCCGATATTGTCATTACCTGAAGGAACCGAAGACTTTGTAGTGTATAGTGATGCATCTCGTAAGGGTTATGGAGCGGTGTTGATGCAGCGCGAGAAGGTGATCGCTTACGCGTCGAGACAACTGAGGAAGAATGAGGAGAACAACACGACGCATGATTTGGAATTAGGAGCTGTAGTCTTTGCGTTGAAATTGTGGAGACATTATTTGTATGGGACGAAGTGTGTTGTATTCACTGACCACAAGAGTTTGCAGCACATTTTAGATCAAAAGGAGTTGAACATGCGACAGAGACGATGGGTAGAATTACTGAGTGACTATGACTGTGAAATTCGCTACCATCCTGGCAAGGCGAATGTTGTAGCGGATGCACTTAGTAGGAAGGATCGAGAGAAACCTTTGAGAGTGAGAACATTGGTGATGACTGAGAGTGTTGATTTAACCGAAACTATACTGAAGGCTCAAGAGAGGGGACTAATGAAAGAGAATGTTGATGTTGAGAACTTGGGAAGAATGTTGAAACCTCTTTTTGTGATTAGGTCAGACGGACTGAGATATTTCGAGAATCGGATTTGGTTACCGTTGTGTCCATCCGAGGAAGGAAAGCCTGGAGTACGAGATTTGGTTATGAACGAGTCTCATAAGTCGAAGTACTCGATACATCCTGGATCGGATAAAATGTATCATGATCTGAATAAAGTTTATTGGTGGCCGAATATGAAGGCGGATATTGCTCGTTACGTTAGTAAGTGTTTGACTTGCGTGAAGGTTAAAGCAGAACACAAGAAGCCGTCTGGGTTGTTGGTACAACCAGAGATCCCAGAATGGAAATGGGAGAAAATCGTTATGGATTTCGTGACGGGTTTACCCAGAACTCCTAGTGGATGTGATATGATTTGGGTAATAGTGGATAGATTGACGAAATCTGCTCATTTCTTACCTATGAAGAAGACGGACAGTATGGAAAAGCTGGCCAGTGTGTACGTGAAGGAGATCGTTTGCAGACATGGAGTACCGTTATCAATCATTTCGGATCGCGATAGTAGATTTACTTCGGAATTTTGGAAATCGCTTCAACGTGCGATGGGCACTGAATTGAATTTAAGTACGGCTTATCATCCGGAGACTGACGGCCAGAGTGAACGAACTATTCAGACGATGGAGGATATGCTCCGAGCATGCGTGATTGATTTTGAAGGAAGTTGGGAACGTCACTTGCCTTTAGTGGAGTTTTCGTATAATAATAGTTACCATGCGAGCATCAAGGCTGCACCGTTCGAAGCATTGTATGGAAGGAAGTGTAGATCGCCTGTTTGTTGGAGTGAAGTAGGAGAAAGTCAATTGACTGGACCCGAAATGGTTTTAAAGACGACCGAGAAGATTGTGCAAATCAAGAACCGACTACTTGCTGCGAGAAGCCGACAGAAGAGTTATGCCGATAACAGAAGAAAACCATTGGAATTTGAAGTCGGAGATATGGTTATGCTTAAGGTATCGCCGTGGAAGGGTGTAATTCGTTTTGGGAAGAAAGGAAAGTTGAGTCCGAGGTATATTGGACCATTTAAGATCGTTAAACGAATTGGACCAGTAGCGTATAAGTTAGAGTTACCGAGCGAGCTTAGTGTTATTCACGACACGTTTCACGTATCGAACTTGAAGAAGAGTTTGGCGGATAAGGAATCGGTGATTCCTTTGGACGAGATTCAACTGGACGACAAAATGCATTTTGTGGAAGAACCCGTGGAAATTATGGACCGAGAGGTCAAGAGGCTGAAGCATAGTAGAATTCCCATTGTGAAGGTTCGATGGAATTCTAGGCGTGGACCGGAATACACTTTGGGAACGTGAGGACTTTTTCAAGGAAAGGTATCCTCATCTGTTCCAGCGGCACGAAATGTGAGTATAAGTAGAGGCGAGCGCCGGGACGTCGCTCTCTTTAAGGAGGGGTGGATGTGATACCCTAGAACCGAGGTCACTAACATTACCCTAAATTACGCTTATTTTTGAAATTTTTAATAAATTTTAATTGCTATATATTTTAGTATTTTGGTTGAAACCGATGTTCGAGGTTATAATTTTGACGATTGACGATTTAAGAAGGACGATGACGAATACGATCCCGATGGATGCCCAAATTTCTATAATTATTGTCGTTTTTTCGATATTGAAATTTTTCGATAATTTTACTTACGGTTCGTGTTAAGTCGAGTCGGGTGAGTTTTATTGCTTTCCGGGTACATTTAAAGTGTCCCAAAAGTATTTTGGAGTGTTTGGGATGATTCCCGACTCCCGTAAAATTTTCCAAAATGTCAAATGAGCCAATCCCGTAAACATTTGGAGTCGTTTTTGCTTAAGGCCAAAAGAATGCTCATATTGCACCACAAGTCCCTAGAATTTTTACAAAATGGAAAATAAAACACACACAACACAAAATACTTCAAAAAAATTTCCACTCTCTCCCTCTTTTCTCCTTTAGGCCGACGGCCACCCTCACCCACCATAAACCACCCATAAATTTTTTTACTTGGTTTTGATTAAAACTAAGGTTAGACCACCTCTAATTAAATCATTTCCAATCTTTCTATGTAATTTAATCCAACATGCATTCATAATTTTTTTTCAAGAATCAAATGAATTTTTCAAATTCATTTTTGATGTTAATTGGGTAAATGCATGTTTAATTCATGTGTAATGGGTGTGTAATCACTTAACAAACCCACCAAAATTAATTTGGTTGTGGTGTTTTGATCACCCAAACCCCACGGCTAAGGGGGGTGTTTGGGGGATCATGGTGGTTGATGTTTTGATCATGGGTTTGTGTTTATTTTGTATTTTTAGATGTTTTAAATAGGTATAGCTTATTGCATGTTTGATTTAGTGATTGGGTATGCTTAGGAGTGTTTAGGTTGAGGTCTAATGTTGGTAAATGGGTTTGAAAACGAGCGTTGGTATGATTTTGGTATAGGTAATTTTAGGCAGAAAGTTTAAGGTGTTTTCGTAAAAATTATTTTGTAAACAGGTCTTGTGATTAGGATAGAGTTGTAGAGCATCTTCTTAGCTTCGATTTGGTATAAGATAGAGCTTACGACTCCTAACGAGTCAAAAGTTACGACGTTTTGAAATTCGTGTACCGGGAGATGAAAACCGTCATAATCCGAAATTATGCTTGGTTTTAGGTCAAATCCCGGGGACTATAGGTTTAGTTTGGTAAATGGTCAAGGGTTGATTTTTGGTCTCAAACCTGCACATTTGAGTCTATTATAAGACTTAGGTGTCAAATGGGTCGATGGAGTATTTTAAACGGGTCAAATGAGTCCGACTTGGTCAAAGTACAATTTCAGTCCGAAAAACGTAGTTTTGGAAAAGTGTTGAGTAGCGGGTCGTAGAAGTGAAAACTTTTATTGGGATTAAATATGTGATTTCTACAGGTCTTAAAGTATTTTTGAGAATTTTCTCAAATTTTATAAAAAGGGTTAAGTATAGTAAAACAGTCCGTACTTTTGGTAAGTATCGACGAAAATGAGCAAAAATGAATAACGTTAATAATAAGGACAAATGGTATAAAACGAGTAACACTTGTTGTTTTGTTTTGGCGTGAGTTGTAATTGTCACAAGTGACTAATATGTATGTATTTTATACAGTACCATAAGGTTTTTAAAATGAGATTACTCATTACGCGTTATTTGGTTTGATAGGTGTTGATTTACCCGGGCATCCGTATCGTCGTCAGTGACCGTCACTCGAACAATCGACTACTTGTTATATAAGGTGTGAATTTATAGCCTCGCTTATTATTATTTCAAACTGTTTTACCCGCGAGGGAAATTCATGCTAGTTTTCAAAATGAACATATGTCATGAATGATTGTTGGACCCGAATGTTGCCTTTGAAATTGTGTTGAGTACCTAGTTGCAAAAGGCCCTAAATTCATGAACTATTAACTATTGTTTAGTCCTAGCGTGGATTAGAAATAGCCGCTTATACAAAGTGATAGTACTATGGGGTTGACTACCCTATCCGAGACGAGGGCTAGTACGTTGATACCCCCTGCGGACGGATAATTAGTGATAAGAGATAAGGTATAATTGCAACTGATGCCTTAGTAGGGGCACTGGTTTCATCTGAATCACGCCGGTAATTATTACGCGGGTGATTGAGTTTACGGTTTAGTTTCATGAGCTTAAACACAATTGTCAGTATCTTGAATATAGATTGTTTGATCGACAAGTCTATGAATGATCGTGAATGGTTTTTATTTCACATATGTTCAAAATGAATTGTAAAACCTATGAATTCCACTCAACGTTTTCGTTGACCAAATTTAGCATGTGTTTCAGGTAACCGCTGAAGTGTAGCATGGAGCGTGCATTGGATGGATGTTGTGTGTATGGCTTGGAGTCTGCTTGTTTTTCCGCCCAGTATTACTTAACCATTTTTAACTTTGATGTCATGTTGTTGTGAAAACTGTAACTTTTGGGGTTGAGATTCATGGGGACCGAAACGCAAAACTTTGTTGTATCATTTGGGGTTGGAAAACCGTAGACATGTAACTTTTCAACAATTTTTAATTTAAGTTTGAATTTGACGTCTCTTTGGAATCGTTCGATATATCTTGTGTGCGATGATAACTGCCTAGCACCCAAATGTTGTGGTTCCGTTGCGCATAGCATTTGGTGGGGTGTTAGATGTGTATTTTCTGTTGCGCAATGTAAATTGGGAGTGTTAAATACATTGTATTGGCAACATATAGGAATATGTTGTAATGGCAGTTCAGGTTGTGAGAAGCAGTTCATCTTACCAAGTAATGTCCAGAAAGCAAAAATAATTCTAGCCAAATTTTCATATTGAGGCAATTATAGCTTATAGCATAGATTTGAAATTTGAGGATTGTCACAGTCTCTCCCCCTTAAAGAAATCTCATCCCGAGTATATAGGGATAACATTGCATAACAAGGGCAAACATAGCTCTTAGGTGCTCAAATTCTTTCCTTGAATTTTATTCACATATCAAGAATACAGCTTTACGGTTGGTATTTAGTTTCAAATCGATCATTTAATCACATAAATCTTTCTTAGATTCCGAAATATGTAAAGGATTGTGATTATTGCTAAGTTCTTTGGGAACCTCTAGTCAATATGTCCCTGCTCAATCCAAAATCTTGAATTGATTATCACATTTTTCAAAATCAATTTGGGTAATTGATAGAGAAAAGATCCTGTTTAGCTAGATACTTTTTTAATATGGGATAGTTTCTCATTCATAGTGAGAAATCTTTATCAAAAGAGTCTTTCCAATTATCTTAAATCACCGCTTCAATCTAGCAGTTACCTAACGGTCACTATTCAACGTACTATGAAGCTCTATTCTCATATAACCTTCTCAAATAGTTCCATGAACTACTTTGGGTTTCGTAAGTTGAAAATCTCCATCTTTAGTCCAGCAGATACGTAAGCGGAAATTCTTTTGATAGAGTGCTTCAAATAATATTGCTTTGATTCTAGCATGAAATTATTGTTATACGGGAAAATTTTTCCAATGGTAAGTGTTCTTTCCAAAATTCATAAGACATACAGGGAGTATGTAGTTTAGTATTTGGGTAGTTCTTTCCACTTAACACATTAGTACACACAAATTTTGAGTATACTTTTAGGATCAAGATGTGAAACACTCGTCACGATTTTAGATGATAGATATTGATTCTCCATGTCGACAGATTATTTCTTGTATAATATCGTCAAAGTTTCCATGTTATCAATTTCCTAGATAGGAATAGATCCTGTAGTCTTAGTAAAACAATTGACATTGATCCGGATGGCATCATGTTTATTTGAAGTAACAAAATCCTTATTGTTCTTTCCTATTTCCATGGAGGAATTCAGATTGAGCTAGTAAGTCGGTTGACTTAATATTCTGCTTTGTTTCTAAAAGCATGATATAATGATTTTAGAGTTTCTTCGAGTTGAATGGAATACTGAAATCTACAAGTTCCAAATCTAAGACAAATATTGACTTACTTTTCTAATAGATCTATTCACCTTATTAGCGTACACGTAAGTGTTTAATGACTCATGAAATTGGGTAGCAAGTAATAGTCTGGGCAGTCCATGTAATAACATATTTCAGTAAAAGCAAACAGTTTAAGAACACAAGTATTCCAGTTTATAAGGTCTATACTTGTCTTATATCGAATTTCTTTAAGTCCATTTATAAATTCTCACTTACATAAAGATGCGTCCAACTTTATGCAAGGAAGAAATCATAAATTTGGTGATTTAAATTTATTCATTACTGAAGAAGCGTCCTAATTCAATCAAATTAACATAATGCAAATCATTGACTTAGAAATTTTCGACATAACACGAATATAAACAAATATCTAGCATGATATTCTTAGATTTCCTACTTACTTTTGCTTAGGTAAGATGTCTTGTATATAAAATCTAAGAATGTAGTTTTCTAGAGACGAACGACATTGAAAAATAGAAGATGGTATTTTATTCCCTATAAAATATAGAATAATCTTACCAAGCATGTGATTTATAAGGCCACTTGCCCTTACAAATCCTAGTACAATGATCTACTATGTTGAAAATCCGACACCAGATGGTGCAAATTTCTGTGTGATGCAAGGTGCATTTCTTATACAGAAGAAGATTTCCATCATATCATCGTAGATTGGTTTCTAGTTTAATTGAACTTTCTGACGTTCTTTCATCGCTCAATTTACGCTTTAGAATTTTCCAATTTTTGCACAAGATTGTGCTTAATTATCTTTTTCATTAACTCTTTGGGTAGAGGTAAATGACTTCTTCCAATAATTTGGCATTTTTACAAGTGGTAATCTTTCTTTAAAATTCCTAAACTTTCCTAACAAAATGTTTAGATGGGGTTTGATTAATAGAATTTCAGATGAAATGCGATGAAATAATTTCATGATAAAATCTTTTGATGAAGGTTTTTCTCATTCTACGGAATAGGATTTAACTCTACTAACTATTAAAATTTCCTCGTGTATGTCTCGAGGTTATTTCCTTTTGTCATTAGATAATGGAGTTCTTCTTTTATTTTCTTGATAAGAAATATTTGAAATTTAATCAGGCGATCTTATGTATTCCTTTAATCTCAATGAGTTGAGTATAAAGAATTTACCAAGATAAGTGACGAAGTGCTATCTTCTTATAGCAAACTTCTCTTTACAATTTCAAATACGATAGGAATTTGAATTGGCTCTTTCAATCCAACGGGTGATACTAATAGCATCTTTTCTTCCTTGGATATCAAAAACTAACTAGTCATCGAGTCTTCTTCCGAATAATACTTCTTATTGACAATTTGCACTTGCAGGATTGCAACCACATTGTCGTCAATTCTTCGTCAAATACTTTTTAGGGTATAGAATGAGGGGAAAGAATAGAAATAATTCATAATCCAAGGTATACTCATATCAGAAAACATTCGTCACATATGAATATGGATACATATAAATGTTTATCGAACACAAGGTATATCTTTTGGGCTTATTTGGTAGGGTGTAGGGGAAACTTAATATGTTGATTATCATTCATATCTGAGGAAAATAAATCCAACTATGAAACATAGTTCCAAAGTTTACAAAGGATTTATAAAGATATGACTCATGCATAATCGTAACATAATTTTTCCATTATATGGAATGGAGGAATATAACAAAAAATGTAAAAACTCGTCTTATAGAACAAGCTTCTCTGTTACATTTCATATATTCTACAAAAGAAACTTTTGATAGACAAAAGCTAAGAATAGAGTATTTCTAGAAAACTTGTGAAGTTTCCTTTCTCTTTCTTCAAACTTGCGGGTTATATTCAACTGATAATTCGTACTATCATCAAATATAACGGAAATTCCAAAAATATATACTTTGTCAAGTATATGTTTTCTTCTTGAATTAACGCAATTTAATATATAATCATTTATGAGAAATCCAAGTAATAGGGGTTTCTTATTTCTCAAAAATAAACATGAAACGATAAGATGAGAAAAACAACTTTTATTTATTAACAACTTGTCTTGTATAAACTTATAGGACAAGATTATATGTTAATATTAAAGTAAAGACATAAAGTTGAAAGTATTTACAACTTAATAGTCTAATGTTTTCATCTCTCCCTCTTAAGTTCTTTGATGGCATCAAAAAGACTTCGTATATTGACTAGATGTCTAATTTGAATGTCCTCAATGACTAACTCAAGAGTAAAAATCTTCTGTCGAGCTTGAAAAATTTCTTCATCGTGTATCATCTGTCTTCTCCACAACTTAGCCTTGATTTCTTCAAACTCTCTTTATAACTTCTCAAAATATCGTTGTATAATTCTCCGGCCTTTCCTAAGCCCTTCAACTTCATTTTCAAGATCTTTAATACGCCCGGGAGGAACTTCTTTCATATAGGTGATGGTATATTAATAGGGTAAGGTGATGGAAAATCTTGGTGTCGAGGTGTAAAATCTACTTCTTCATTATATGCTCGTGTAACTTGCATATAGGGGTCGTCATCAAAAGGTAAAACAACTTTTGGGATTTTATGTTCTTTGGGTGTATTTTCTGAATCATCTAATAATCCATATGATACTTCAGGAAATCATCAGGAATACTTGCAGAACACTCATCTTGATAATCCGATAAGATGATAATAGGAGGGAGACAGGGATACCTATTTCTAGAGACGTCGATAAATCCTAACTTATTACTCAGAACTACTTACACATAAACATGGTATCTAAAAATGAAATCTCTTATGTATAATATCAAATAAACTTACATATAATCCTCGGAAATATCCGTACAGTTATTCTAGTAGCAGCACTGGCATTGGACCGGAGGACTTTCTTGAAATTATTTCAAAGTAGTTATAGTCAAGATTTTAACTCTTGTTCTCTATAACCATGGCTCTGAGTGCCAATCTGTAACACCCCTATTTTTACCTTTACACAGCGGAACATTGATCTGGGGTATTACTTCATAGAACACAAGTCATAATAATAGTAAACAACTCAAAAGAGTAATGAAATCAATTTTCTTTATGTTATATTGAAAAATCAGAGTTTTACAATATGAGGTTCCCAAAATCTAGAATAATTTTAGTCTTGTGCCTCTTCATGCCATCCTTATGCTGCTCCATGCTATCAGTAACCATTTATATGAGATATATGCTTAAAGTCAACACAAAGGTTGAGTGAATTCATAGGTTTGTAATAACAGTTTTGAATACAAGTATATCCTTTGGGCTACGTTGTTATACACCCACATAAAATAGTCATCATACTGCACTATGCTCATGCACCACTACTTGACATACATAAACGAACAAATTGCCCTTATGCAGGCAGTTTGCCAGACTCCTGAGTTAAGCAAAATAAAGTGTATCTGTTTAGCCAAGGTAGGAACCTTCAGCTGCTAGCAAGTGCGACTTGCCCAGATAGGAGATGTCAACCCCCAAATAGTACTATTCATGATATTAGCTCTCATTTTCAAGAAATGATTAGTGGTTCACGCTTAAAAAGGGACTTAATGGCAGTAGTAAACATAGTGTCAATAGTCAAATTTTTAAAAGCACTTGTATTCCAGTTTTAGCATATATCCCCTCACGGGTTTTAAAATCATTTAGAAAGAATTTAATAGTGAGGCTTGAACTCACCTTCTTTCTATAGAATTCGATCTATAATAAGATATATTTCATTCACAGATAATCAACTTGATCATACAAACCAAGTCTCATAAACAATTCAATCTCTCACAAACCTGGAGTAATACATTGTGTATTGTATCAAGTCTTTGATTTTTGGTTCAATATTGTTAAGTGTTGGTTTAATATTCTTTCATTAATGTTTGGTGGTAATTCTAGCACCAGTGGTCGGGCCATCATACTCATAAGCCATTCTATAAACGTCTGAGGAGCAAGGGCACTTTAAATCGTAAGCTCAACCACTCAGTCAGAACGTAATATCGAGATGGAACATATTTGTATAAAGATCCTTACTAACATGATACTTTCATTACTTCCTCTTATTCTTGATTAATCTTCTTTAGTTTCAAAGTTGGAAAAAATAGTGCTTTTGGTTATATTTTGGCATAATTACACTTTTAATCCTAAAGTATATAGTTTTAGTATTTGCATTTTAAACCTTCAACATTTAACCTTAGGACCTCAAAATTTCCAACATTTATTATTATAGCTTTTAATTTCATAAAATGACACTTTTGGCCCAAAATGATAAATAGTTTCAGAATTGACAGTTTTTGTCCCTATACATATAAAAATCACATAACAACGGACCAAATGATCTAGTATTTTAAAACAAAGTTTCTATACATGTTTATAATCATAATAACCACATTTCTTCAGACTGATAGCTTTTTAAATGGGTTTTGCGTATTATTTCATGTAGATTACAAAACAAGGGTTTTAAGACATGTTTAACTTATAACTTCCATTTAAAATGAAGAAATGACTTAGTTTCTTTTAGATTATCTTTCTAACATCTTATTAACATTATAAAAACTATAAGAAAGTATTATAACAAGATTAAAGCTTAGTTAACAAAATCATTACCTATGATGCTCCAAAATGGCTCGCAGTGAGGTATATGGACTATATCTTCCTGATAACTCTTCAAGAACTCCAAGAACTTCTTTCAAAGCTTTCTACTAATCTTAGGGACTTCTTAGGACTTCAATGGTTTTGGGAGAATATAATTTATGTGTGTTTAGGTAAGAAATGGAAGGATGATTCTAAAATGAAGCTAAAGGCTCATATTTATACTATTTTCAACACTTAGCCTCCAAGTTATGCCATAAAACGTGTAAGTAACAGGTATTAGTGACTAAGGAAGCCTAGGAAAGATCTATGCAAGTTTTAGGGGTGACTATACAAGCTAGTTCATTCCAATCTTCAACTTATGGTCTAAAATAATTCATGGCTAGAAAGGATAGGATCAAGTATGTGTCAATGACAAGTAGGTGCATCACCTACTTGTAAAATATCTCCTAAATATCTATATGATCTGATCCTAAAGTATTAATTTAGGAGGGAAATGGTGTTGAATCATTTTAGGAGGGAAAAAGTAAATATGGGTTCAATTCTAGGGCTTGTCACTTTGTAATTTTGGTAATTAAGGCTTTAGGAATATGATTAGTGATGGATTAGGGTTTAAATAGGGTATATACAATTTAATTAAGAATTTTGGGTCTTTGTTTTGAAGTTTAACAAGGGTTTGATGTAAAAATTGGAAGAAACTTAGGCGGGTTAGGGTTTTCTAATGATCTAGGGTTTAATCTTAGTAAATGTGATTATCCTTCAAATAACTATTGATGTAAAATAAATTTATAAATCTTACACTTTCATCAAGGTGTTCATGAAGTCCTTACATTGGTTTAATTAAGTTTTTC
This sequence comes from Glebionis coronaria, assembly GCA_025667525.1. Lineage (NCBI taxonomy): Eukaryota > Viridiplantae > Streptophyta > Magnoliopsida > Asterales > Asteraceae > Glebionis > Glebionis coronaria. The sequence goes on from JANFOE010000166.1 coordinate 438,528, forward strand.
TAGGTAAACATGTCTAAATGGTGAAAAAACCCATTTTGACCTAATTTACAAGCCATGCATTGAAATCTTGTACCTTGTGCATTAGGGTACTTGTAAATTGTCTTAATATAATCTTATACCCTTAATGAAGTCCTTTAAATATTTATAGACTTTTCCAAAAAGAACTAGGTGATGATTCCATGTAGATTTCTTAATATAACGGTTTTTAGGTCATTAATCCTAATGACTTTTTATCTTGGGTAATTAGTGTTTGTACCTTTATAAACACTTATTATAAGGCTTATATAGTAAATTTATGACTTCTAGGGATTATACATTTTTAGTTTAAGGGTATATATAGGTTGATCATATTCTATGGACAATTGTGGGAGCTTAAGATCCTATGCTTTGATAACTTGTACTTTATGCTTTACCAACTTGTAACTTGACTTGAAATAAATGTATAATCTTAATTTGATGCATAATTGAGTTTTATTATTTGTGGAAAAATATTAGACTCTAATTGAATATATAATGTATTTTATATGCTAATCTTGGTTAATAGGTCTTAACTTGTAATTAGCTTTGGATTAGTGAATATTAGCATTTTGTGATCAATTAACTTTCCTTTATTTGATAGATTTTAATTAGTATATTGTTTTTGATGCTTTTACATCGATATTATGTAATTACATTGCTTGAAATATTGTTTACCAGGGGTTTCTAGGTGGTGATCTAGACTATTATGTACAATTACTTGTACTAAGCTTTGTATGGTTTGTTCTTGCTATTCTTAGGTATTATTATGTCTTCAAAGTATAGTTTGCAACTTGTTTATATTCCATAATGACTTATTCGTATGTGTTTTCCATTCATGGTATACCATTCTTGAGTTTACCACTTATTTATAGGAATTCTAAGGTTTCTAAGGGAATTTAGGGTATCATGGTTACATTTGAGATGTTTTTACTGATATTGAACTTATTAGATGACTTTTAGATGTTAGACTTTATATATACATTGTATTGGCAACATATAGGAATATGTTGTAATGGCAGTTCAGGTTGTGAGAAGCAGTTCAACTTACCAAGTAAGGTACAGAAAGCAAAAATTTCTAGCCGAATTTTCACATTAAGACAGTTATAGCTTATAGCATAGATGTGAAATTTGAAGATTGTCACAGATGATGAACCAGAAACTTTCTGTATCGTCAAGACAAAGTCATGAAGACTAATATGTTTATTTCCGCCAAGACCTTTTAGAGGACCGTGCTGGGCGGGAAGCTACTTGGAGCGGAGGAGTCTATCCGGACTTATCCGTTTTCTCTCATCGTTCAGATACGTTCTGTAGAAACTAGAGGGGGGTGGGTTGAATAGTATCTTATATTTACTTGTTAAAAGATGGTTTTCAAAAAATCCTTTTTCAAAAACTTAGGCTTGAGGAAATATGTGAAATCTTCTTATCCACAATATGAAAAATGATAATGTAACTAAACTAATACTAACTAACGTATATTCACAAAGAATAAATAATGTAAAGAGTTAAGGGTAAAGAAAGATCAAACCAAACACCAAGGATTTATAGTGGTTCGGCAACAAAGCTCACTCCTCGTTCCTACTCCACTCCTCGAGTACCCTTACTCGAGAGTTCACTACACAACAAGCTCCTTATGATGGAGAAAACCGTACACATTGCTTAACCAGTTTCCGACTCTAAGCTAAAAGTTGAGCCCTAATTGTAGCTAGGACCAATCTACACAACTATACTTAGTACATACACAACTTCCAAATAGACACAACTACTTAAATCTTCACAACTATGACACAACAACAAATATATAAGATTTGATCTTCAAAGGATCTTTGGTGTTGGACTCAACACTTCACAAGGATAGTGTTCTTCTCTTTGCACTTGGAGAGGAAGGGATGGATGGAATGGATTCACTTCTAACAAGTAGTAATCAATCAAATGATCAAGGATTTGAGTGATTTAAAAAGTATGTTTGAATCTTGAAATATATGTGCAAAAGAGGTAAAGAGAAAATCTGAGAATGGTCCACTATTTATAAGACAAAGGGCCAACGGCTATATTTGCCCGCGGTTCTTTATCTCAGCCGGCGGTTCCTTATCGATAAGGAACCGCATAGGCACTAGGGAACCGCCGGAGTAGACTCCGCTCCCTTTTTGTCCTTTAGTGGTGGAGGTCTTATCTGATTATAAAATATCCTGAAAGAATATTCCAAATCAAAAAAGAATATGCCATTTTCAAATTATCAAATATTTAATTTAATAAAACATTTTCTTAAAAAGTTTAATAAAAAACTTGTCACACTTAATAAAAAGTGAGTTTAAGAAAAGATTAAATCACTTGATCACTTGAATAAGTTTATTACTTGTTTATTCATACCTTAAGTGAAAATGGGTAAAATGAAATATACTTGAACTCAAGAATTCGTTTTTCGTTGTTTTCGTAAATTCTTGTTTTTACATATTGTCGTAATCAATACTAAGCGAGACCGAAAAATGCAACTAACATTTTTAGGCATTATTGCATTAACAATCTCCCCCTTTTTGATTCTGGCAATACATAAACTCAATCACAGAAAAACAAGATTTTCGAAGACGAGTTTTTTATTTCTCCCCCTTTGTCGAAGCAAAAAGGTTGCACAAGTCGGTGTTGAAGATACGGACTTTGCAAAGACTCCCCCTTGGTGCTTACTCCCCCTTGCTTGGGGCATCGAGGAATCGAGATATGGTGACAAGATACATAGAAGGGTTAGTTGAACAAAAGAGACAACCAACAAGAGATAGCTATAGTTCACAAAAATATAAAATAAAAAGAGAAGAAAACACAAAGACTAAGATCCAAGTGAACTCATGTAAAAAAATCATACAAAGATGTATGAAAAAGGAAACAAGATAAAAGCATAAATCTAATCCTAGTTAATCTAGAATTCTAAGATTTTCTTAAATTAGGTGTCTTGTGGATAAGCAAACAATGCTTATATGAAAGACAAGGTAGTGGCGGAAGGTGGTGGTGGTGGCTTGGCGTAGATTTCATAATCAAAGTTAAGAGGAGGCTTGATTAAGAGACTCTTGATGTAGCTCAACTCCTAATAGATGTGTGCCATAGCAAGATGTTGATATTGACAACAATGACAATATATCCCATGGTGCATGACATTATCATGAGAAGGAGGAAGAACACTAAAGGGTGGTGGTGGAAGAAAAGATGTTCCACAATCAACATTCTTGGTAGGAGAAATGTGATTAAGAGTGTTCTTGGGTGAATTTGGTGTGAAAGTGTTCTTGGGTGAGTTGGGATTGAAAGCAATTGGGGAAAATGGAGGAGAATCAAGGCTTTCATTAGGAGAATAAGACATTTTGGGATGTGAAGTATGGCAAAATGCTTATAGTTAAATAGGGAAGGCTCAAGGTATTTTTAGGGTCGTCAAAGGGTTGAAACAAAGATTCCCAAAAGTGTTGGAACAATTTTGGAGTTTCAGAAATACCCGAAAAAGGAAGCACTGTATGCGGTTCCTTATCACTTCTGGCGGTCCCTTATCGCTAAGGGACCGCGGTTCATATATGGAACTGCCTACAGAGGCTGTGTTTTGGTGGTGAAGGAAGATTTTTCAATTCAGCAAATCTTATTTTTCTAGTCTAACTAATGATAGGGATATGCTTAAAAGCAAAGATAGACAAAGAAAACACATACGAACTCACCAAATAGAGATTTGACCAAAATACATGGATTTTAAAATAAAAATCGATGTAGGAGGTGTGTAATACAAGACCTTAAGTCACGATACAATGATCCTCCACGATTCTATATTGTTCTTGCTATGTTTGAGAGAATCATACATATGAATTATGTAAGCTCGAGATTAATAGCAAGAATCTATGAAAAAACGTTTTTAGATTGTATTAACAATGTCAAAACATTTCACGACCTTTTTCGAAAGAGACTTTGAGAATTTTGAAAAGGAGAAGAGAAGATTTTCAAGAAGAGACTCAATAAAAGGAAAGCATTTAAGGAATATGTTCCATTAATCCTAGACCTAGACGCAAGTAATTAAAAGGTTACCTCTTAAGTGGCTTAGTGAAGATGTCGGCTATGTTATCCTCGGAGGGTACCTTCTCAATCAAAATGTTCCCTTTTGAACATTATCCCTAAGGAAATGGTGGTGAATTTCTATGTGCTTGGTTCGCGAATGTTGCACGGGATTCTTGCTAAGTTCTATAGCACCTTTATTGTCGCACATGATGGGAATATCATCAAGAGAAATCCCGTAATCAACAAGCGCTTGCTTCATCCATAGATCTTGTTGGCATGCTTTTCCGGCACTCACATACTCGGCTTCCGTGGTGGATATCGCAAGAGCGGTTTGTTTCTTGGAGAACCAAGAAGTTAAACAACAACCCATGAAGGTAAAAACTCCACTAGTGCTTTTCCGGTCCACATAGTCTCCCACATGATCTGAGTCCACGTAGACAATGGTTTCTACGCCGGTTCCTTTAGGATACCATAATCCTAAATGTATAGTGCCCTTAATGTATCGAAAAATACGCTTAACCGCTTCAAGGTAAGAGGTTTTGGGATCCTCTTGGAAGCGAGCACAAAGGCAAACACTAAACATGATATCCGGTCGACTTGCCGTTAGGTACAACAAACTACCAATCATACCTCTATATTTGGTGTTGTCTACCGACTCACAATCATCATCTATGGTGAGTTTAGTATCCGAGGCCATTGGGGTCTTTATTGGTCTAGATTCTTCTAATCCAAATTTCTTTAGCATTTCTATAGCATACTTAGATTGACTAAAGAAAATACCATCATCCATTTGTTTAATTTGGAGTCCTAAAAAGAAGTTAAGTTTTCCCATCATACTCATTTCAAACTCATCATGCATGATTTTGGCAAAGTCATCACACAATTCTTGACAAGTTGAGTCAAATATAATGTCATCAAAATATATTTGCGCGGTTATAAGGTGAGAACCCTTCTTCTTTGTAAAGAGCGTGTTGTCCACCATCCCCATGGTATACTCATGTTTAACAAGAAACGCTTTAAGTCTATCATACCAAGCTTTGGGTGCTTGTTTAAGACCATAAAGTGCCTTCTTAAGCTTGTAAATATGATCCGGTTTCTCAAAATCAATGAAGCTGGGAGGTTGAGCCACATATACCTCCTCATTGATCAAACAGTTAAGATACACACTCTTTACATCCATTTGTTGAAGCTTAAAGTCTAAGGCACAAGCGTAGGCTAAAAGGATTCTAATGGATTCTAATCTTGCTACCGGTGCATATGTCTCGTCATAATCAATCCCTTCTTGCTGATTATCGCCTTGAGCTACAAGTCTAGCCTTGTTACGAGACACAACACCATTCTCATCTAACTTATTCCTATAGACCCTTTTGGTTCCTATAATGGTAGAACTTCTAGGTGGAGGAACAAGTTTCCAAACATCATTAGCAACGAATTGATTCAATTCTTCTTGCATCAAAATGACCCAACTCTCATCCGTCAAAGCTTCTTTAACATTCTTTGGTTCAATCAAGGAGACGAAACAAAACAAGTTGCTTTGGTTTTGGACTTGAGATCTTAGGGTCCTTTGATTTAAGTCACCAATGATATTATTTAGAGTATGATCCTTAGACTCCTTAATGTTTACTTCCTTTTCAACACTAAGGTCTTCAACTCCTTTTTTTCTAACCTCTTTGTCTTTTGTAACACCCCCAAATTTATACAACTCAATACAGCGGAAGACTCGTTGGTGTTACGGGATAGCACATTACTCACATCATAGACAACGCATAAAATTCGCGTCGTTTTAATAATAAAGCATTTCCATTCATAAATATCAAAGTTACATAGGTCCCAAGTCATATCATTTCATACAATGTTTTACAAAGCATTTGAATGGAAATTGTTATTTAAGTGCGGGCCATGAATTCTTGTTGTCTTCCCGAGAATTACCTTCAAGTACCTGAGATAAAACATGTTAAAAGAAAAGGTCAGCGATAACGCCGAGTGAATTCATAGAGTTTATAAAAACCATCAACATAACATCGGTATAAAATTATTACCGAAAATCATTTTGTACAATCATTGTAATAGGCCATAAAATAGCCAAAGTCATTTTATACAAATCCTTATCAAAATCATAATATAGGATTTCGCCTTCAAAACCATTATACGAACCAATGTCGTAAAAATATCATACAATACGTTTTATAACGTCGTGTAGATTTAAATAAAAACCGTTATATGAATATGGTTATGAAAACCAAAACACGAACATAATATCAATAGTATGACCCGTATTGCTAGTCAGGCAATACATCGTAACTTGGTGCGTATAGCAGTATTTCGTTAATTGGATTATTATAAGACGCATGACATTGTTACCTTAATACAACAAACAACGGGTAGCTAGCCTGAAACTCAATTTTCCCATCTAAATTAGCGTGTCGTCACAAAGGTCACGCTATGTAAATCTTCTCATACATAAATTCGCTTACCAATCAATGTGGCACGACGGGGATCAACCGTCAAGGCGCGAACTGGGGTGATCGTCCCCAAATAGTACTATTATATGCATAAGGGGACTTTTAGTGACATAACCTAACTTTAATAATCCATTTAATTTCATCTATCGGGTCATATAATCATTTATCGGGTCATACAATCATTCGGGTCCAAATCAATAAACAAACAATCGGGACAACTAGTGTGCTATTTCATAAAAACTAACATGTTATCTCCCTCGCAGGTTTATAAAAAATTTCATAAAAACATTTAAAAGAGTGCGAGGCTATGAACTCACGTTGATGTGGGAAAGCGGGTTATCGGCAATTCGGATGTACGGTACGTGCTTCAATCACGGAAACCTAGACAAATAATACTCGTCTTAGACTTTTGTCCAATGACTTTATAAAAATAACAATTATGTATACATATGATGATTATATATATATATGATGATGATCAAGTGGGTTTATACATTTTTAATCATTCATTATAGTGTTATGTATTGGTAACTTTTGTACTAGTTTACTAGTTTTACTTATTTACATGTTTTAGGCCCAATAAGCCTATTATAAGCCCAATATCTTATATTAGTTCATTTTACACTTTTAATATCAGTATTATACTTTACATGTTGGGCCCAAATGGGTTAAGCCCAATAATTAAGTTTATAAGTGTTTTACCAACTAGTCAGGTTTATAGTCTAATAAGGCTAACTTAGCCCGTTAATGTCCATATGTTATATAGTTCGGGTTTTATCGGTTTTTATTTGTTATATATGTTATACATCAGTATGTGAATTTATAAAAGTTTACATTAGACGGGTCCGATCGTCTAAGTTTTAATTGACGAAAAACATTAATTTTACGGTATTAGCCGAAAAGACGTAAAAATCATGTTTATAGTTTTTATAACTTATAAAACTTACCAAACTACCATTTTTATATAATGTCCATTTATTTATCCTTATACATATTTATATAAATGAAATATATAAGTTAGTGGGTTTTAATTCACATTTTATACTATTTTTATTTGAGTGCTTATATAATACTATTATACTTTAATTTCCCAAAATCTGATTTTTATTTTCATGTTCACCAAAACTTCCATATCTAGAGTTCTATATGGAGATAGAAGCTCAAATTTTTATGACATAAACTAAATGATATGTGATCCATTTAACTCTACTATAGCTACTGTTGAATCAGCCTCTAAGTATTTTCTAAAAATAGTCCAAAACAGTGAACTCAGATTTGTACTCTAAACTTGTTTTGATCATATCTCACTCATCCTAATGATTCCATTGCATGGCCAACTCTCACATGTGTACAAGACATATTACTTACTGTATATTGATTAATCTATGCCATTTTTATCAGTTCATCACTTGGTTCTTTACTGTTTTATACAACCATTATTTTAAGCATGATTTTAACCTTTTTACATATAGTTTTTCATCTTTTTATCCATGTTTATCAACACTTCATCCCCACACAACATTTTTATCATCATATATTCATCATATACATATACAATAAGAAAGAAAATACATGATTACATAATCAAAATAACAAGAGGATGGGGAGAACATTCTTTATACCACCAAAGTGATGAAATGATGAGCTTTTGGATGAACAAGACATGGTTTGGGTAACCAATCTTATGAGATATCAACACCACTTCTAGGATCACCAAGTATTTGTAGATTCCTCCAAAAATTAGCCCTTGTTCTTCATGAAAACTCCTTGAGAAATCAGCCCCAAACTCCCTTGAAAACTCCTTTTTACATGTTAAGATCACCTCCAATCTTCATAACTTCATTGGGTTTTCATCATATATAAATTATACATATGATTTATGGCTGAATCAAGATCAAATGGGGGGTGTTTTGAATGAGTTTGGGACGAATTTTAGAGAGAGGGAGGAGAGTGTTTAGTGGTTTGCATGTGTTGAAATGAATGAAAATGGTTTGAGGTGGTGGTTTTGATGTTGGTTGCTAGTTTACATGTAAACTAAGACACGTGTCTTAGCCTATCTTGTAAGCTTGACACCACATGGTGTTGTTAGCTTTGTTTAGCCATGTGCGGGGGTGGGACAAGTATGTACTTGTTCCATCCCCATTAATTTACGGGTATTCCTCGATTCTAGTTTCCTTGATTTGCGTGCCCTCGGGTCGTTTTACGAAAAACGTTTTTATAAATTATGAATCAACGGCACAAAACAAATCTAATAAAAATTGTCTCATCAAAAATGGAGTTCGAAAACGTAAATACGTAATCCTAAGGTTTCCGGTTTAGTCGTAAAGGACGTTAAATTAAAATCGTAAGTCCTAATCTCTTCTCGTAAATTTGTGAGTTTATGAACCAACGCAAATTTAAAATCTCAAAATAATATTCACGGACAAATTTATTTTCTGAAATGTCGGACTGTCACCAAAAACGGTGTATGTAAACGTAAGCACGTAACGTAGAATCCTCCGGTTTAGACGTAGTCGATGCTACTTCAAGACGTAAATCCAAATTTCTTCCCAAAAATAAGTGAGTTCATAATATAACATTAAAAGAATGTTTTTAAATAATATTTGAGAATAAAATACAAAACATAAATTGACGGATTGTCACAGCATTTACCCCTAAACAGGATCTTTGTCCTCAAAGATCATCTTATCTTACTACTCGCTTCTTATAGAGTTAAAGCCATGTGGGTATTTCCTCCACATTCGGTCTTTTCTCACAAGTGTAATTCATTACAATACGCGAGTTTCATCAAACATAACTACGGGAATAAGATCAGGCTTAATGTTGACTTACTTTCTCTATCCATGATGTTCACGGGTTTTTGATGAATGCAACTTTTCGCCGATCTAAACTTTATCAAAAAGAATTCAGATTTTCACTTGATAGGCATTTTATCAAGTTCGATATACGAAACATAATTCACGCAGCTCTTGAAGTCCTAGGGTAGATCCAACTTATATGCCTTTCAACCCAATCTTTTACATCATCTCAATGGTCCCATACAACGGAGACTTATATCCCATGGTCTTCCAGATCATCAATTCATTTTTCCATGGTTAAAATTTTTGGCATAACTTCGCTACCCATCTGGCACTTTAAGATCTACATTTTATATTCACATAACCTCCTGCCCACTACCGGCAGTCAATAATCAGATCCTAATTTCGACAATCATTTCAGGTCTCGCGTGTCGGGTATTTTGTAAGGTTAGGTTTATCATCATAGGAAACCTTAAACCTAAAAGACATGTCCAACTCACAATGGGTGTATGTCGGGTGTCTTCATCCCAACTCCTGCTTATGAATGCTCTAATATATAAATCTTAACAAGATTGGATCTCGATCCTAACACGATAATTATCAATGATAATCTTTCCAAAGGAAAAATGATTATACCGTTTATTAACAAAGGTCAATCATTCAAACATAGAACAACACTTATAGTATTTTGTATCGTTACTTTACCTCGTCCCTTCGATTGGGGTGGTACACAGTACTCTCATCAAGATTCGTTCTCAATGACTTCTGAGCAAATCTCTATAAATACGATGCGAAGCGAGGATCTTGATAGAGATGATCGATACAGGCACACCATGTTTACACAACTCCTTTAAATACAAAAGAGTCAATTTCTTCATCAAGAATCTATCATTAACAGGAATGATATTAGCAGATTTGGTCAGTCTGTCGACGATGACCCAAATCGAATCAAATTCAGATGATGACCATTGCAATAGTTAGACGTTTACTAATGTATGAGGCGATGTCTGCCTTCATAATTTGCCATAAGTACAAATTTTTCAGATAAAGATACATTAAATCATAAATGTCATGAATAAAATACTTATACTTACAAGATTTCAACATAACTATATCTCACAATCCTCCATATTTAGACAATCACAAGTGGCCTTTTAAAACATTTAACGCCATTGGCTTCTCAATTCTAATGGTTCACATTAGCTGGGAACCCCCTTTTATTATCTATATTATCCTTCTTACAAGCATCGTTTATTTTTATATTGTTCGGCAATTTATTTTGCACAGTCATTATTAAGAAACACATCCTAATTGATTCTTTATCCTTCCTATATAATGTGTCAGTAATTACGTTCACTTTCCTAGATGGAATAAATATCATGACCGTATTTATCCGAAAGTTCTTTCTTCAAATTTTTCTAAGTCTTACTTCTATCTCAACTATTGTTTTTATCAGTTTTGCTCAATCCGATGTTTAAAGCGTCGATAATTACTACAAGTAATTAAATAATAAATATTTCATTTTTATGAAAAGTAAACGCAAAAAGTTTTTAAATTTTCTCAGTTTTTCCAATTATATAAAAATGTTCAAAATAAATTTGAATTTAATTAACATAATTTTTTTGTTAATTTATCAGAAATAATTAGTAAGACCCGTAAATGTTCGAAAAACCTTCGTTTATTCTTTGGTAAAAAATTTCTTAGTTGAAAAGCAAAAATTGTCGTTTCAAATTTTAAGTCATTGTTTATCGGTTTCTTCGATCCCTCTTAGGTTGTCTTGAGGTATACACAAACATTTACCCCTAAACAGGAGTTTAGTTAAATGTTCTGGGTATAAGGGAATAATCCCTCATAAGTTCTTTTCGATAAAACATTTGTCAAAACACATTTGCACTTTCTTTTTGGTAAAACCCAAAGTCTTAATGGCTCTAATTTGAGGAGTCAGTATAGATTCCATTATCTATTAATCACATAGTCAAATAATGTAAAGGTTTAAGTCTTTAATCTCATGTTAATTATTCAAGGTACATGTTTTTATTGTTCGGCTAATTCAGGGCAATCTATAAATAATTATTAACTCATTCTTATTCTTATAAACAAACAAATGGTCCTTAATGATCTCAAGCATGAATTTATCAGTTTACAGCCTACACACGTGATTCACCCAATTTATGAATGCTACATGTGTATTAGTCAATCCAAACGTCATCACGTGAAACTCATAATGTTCATTACAAGTACCGGATGTAATGATTAGAATAGATAATCTTTTTCGCGGACGCGAAGTTGATAATAACCATGCCGTGGATCAAATCTTTAAAACATACGCCAGAACCTTGTAAATGATCGAACAAATCTTCCATTTCGAGTTATGGATATCGCTTTCGATTGTAAATTTACTCAGTTCACAGTAATCTATAAGTATAAGGAATGATAATACCATAGCTCTCCATAATGACGAGCTTGGTAGAATAAAATCTTTCTCCGACAACTCTCTCAGTTGTACGGTAATTCCTTTAATTCAGATGGTGCTGACGTACAGTGCACATGCCATAGGTGCAGCACCGGGAATATAATCAATACCAAATTCAACTTGCCTTAATGGCGAAAGTCTAGGTAATTCACCAGCAAATACTTCCTAAAATTTCAGATAACAGAAACATCTTTAAATAATTTCATATTAGGTTCTTTCTAGATTATAGTATCTATGACTAATTCACAACCATTCACGGTATAATTTCAAGTCTAAATGCACGATATGGTCATCTATCAAAAATTATTTAGATCACTTTTGATAATCAACATCTTATCATTTAGGGATTTCCACTCGAGTTCCCATCATTTTAGACAATGTCTTCATGTCATAATCAATCAATCCATTCTACTGGCATTACCAACTTTTCAGTTTCATTGTCGTCGATAAGATGTGAACTTCTCAAAAGACTAATAATAACTCATAATCCTTCATAAATTCAGGGATATGTGGAGACACAACTACTATTAAAAGAGTAAGGTCAACGCATAATCTATGCGAGAGAATTTCAAAGATACAGACGAAAACATTTAACGAATATGAATATATCCCATGTTTTCATAATTTGAGTACGCATTCGAAAGCTCCTCGGATCGTTACCCAGGTCATTCAAATGAAATCAAATCATAAGAAATGATAAGAACGTCAATACATCCAGTCGGGTATCAACACTCGGTAATCAGATACTTTTCCTAAGAATCTCACTGCGGAAGAATTGGACAAGAAGGGAATATCAATTGTCAAACAAGACAAGTTCCACACATGAGTAAATTCGACTCAGAAGAATAGATGCTACAGGCACATATGTAGGTGTCCCTAACACTATGTCCCTATTTTTCACTTCTTGCAGATCTCATAAAATTTAATCTTTCACAATTTTCAAGGAAAATTTAGTGCTTATTAATAATTTCATGGTGACTACTAATCAGCCTTGCATGGTCCATTCCAAATTGTATGTAGGCGCGCAACTATATACAATTTCAAGATTAACGATGCAATACTCAGTTCGTCATAATTTTATCATCATGTTTATAATAAAAACATTTACAAAGATTTTCTTTGTTATGAAAACAATTAAGTTTTCCAAGGTATTTCATAATCAACTTTATTTCAATAATGATTATTTATAAGTCTCACTTTAAATAATCCATATAGTGATGAAAATTAAATTTTCTCAAAGGATATTGTTTTATCTTATAAAAACAATGAGTGGTCTTCAACAGAGTGATGAAGAGTTGTTTACCAAGACCTAACCCAATATAATAGGAAATGAGCTTAGCCAATTAATCATGAGGTGCATGACCTCGATGGCACTCAAAAAGAATAATCCACAACGTAACTCAATTCGAGATGGGTACTTGTTCAATGGTTGCATCACTAATGCGAGCATTAGAGACAAGCAAGAAAAGATAGATAACATCGATACATATAGAATTTAGCAATCAAAGGTAGTCTTTTTATTAATCACAAACAAGTCAAAATTGTACCGTAACACATTACGTGTCACTATGTCATACAATTCTCATAACTCATCCTACCAACTGATGTCTCAGTTAAGTTAGGGATTTTTAAAAGATACCACAATAAATACTAATCTACAAGAGTCATTAGGTGTCCCACCTGTCCCGGAAGATCAATCGGTCCCAATTTAGAAGAAGATTTCTTCAATTTATTTATTGGACACTGGGCATCCTCGTCACTGGACAATGGCCTAGGAACAACCCTTAACACAAACTAACAATCAATTAAAACCTTATAATTCAATCACAGAACTTAACGACTTCCTCTTAACAATTTCATATTCCATAAAAGTTAAATTTTACTTCATTCTCCAATACTTTCAACTTTATTTTTAAACCTTAAAAGGGCAATAAAAGCTCGATATGATCAACACTTAATTTCTAATCCTAAAGCTCTTACAACAATTGTTATCAAATGAGTCACTAGTATGAAATGACTCCCACATTCAACTAGACTTCTCGGAAAGGTACTAGTGGCATGAGGCTTTTGGGTAATGGTTCCAATGACAGACCCAAGTGCAACATTCACCCTTTCGATTTCAAATTTAAGAATTGGGTGACAACGAATTAGATGAAACCTTTCCAGGTGGTAACGTTTTGTCAAACTCCACTCTATAAGGAAAGATCGTCATGACATCGATATCAGATTTAGTTTTGCCAATTCTTTTTCAAGATCACAATCAACTAATATTAACGTTTCTACGAATATCAACCATTTTATCGGGATCATAAATATCCACAACTTGTTTTAGATCTAGAATAGCTAGAATTCCTACGGGAATAACTTCGATTGATTTACTAGGGGAGTTAGGGTTTCTTGTGATAATCTACGTCGTATAAATACCTCGTATAAATATTAAAATAATCATCAAACAATCATGTAATCAAATTACATCATATATATATAATCCAAGTTATATATATATATATATTAAAATAACACTTCTCAGTCTGGCCTTGACGGTAACTCGGGAATTCTTCGGCACCGTTATAGTCAAAAGATTTTTAGACACTTTTAGAAAAATGTTTATAGTTAAAAGATTTTGAAATGTTTTATTCAAAACCTTGGTTGAGAGCTCTGGTACCAAACTGTAACACCCCCAAATTTATACAACTCAATACAGCGGAAGACTCGTTGGTGTTACGGGATATCACATTACTCACATCATAGACAACGCATAAAAGTCGCATCGTTTTAATAATAAAGCATTTCCATTCATAAATTTCAAAGTTACATAGGTCCCAAGTCATATCATTTCATACAAAGTTTTACAAAGCATTTGAATGGAAATTGTTATTTAAGTACGGGCCATGAATTCTTGTTGTCTTCCTGAGAATTACCTTCAAGTACCTGAGATAAAACATGTTAAAAGAAAAGGTCAGCGATAACGCCGAGTGAATTCATAGAATTTAATAAAAACCATCAACATAACATCGGTATAAAATTATTACCGAAAATCATTTTGTACAATCATTGTAATAGGACATAAAATAGCCAAAGTCATTTTATACAAATCCTTATCAAAATCATAATATAGGCTTTTGCCTTCAAAACCATTATAAGAACCAATGTCGTAAAAATATCATATAATACGTTTTATAACGTCGTGTAGAGTTAAATAAAAACCGTTATATGAATATGGTTATGAAAACCAAAACACGAACATAATATCAATAGTATGATTCCGTATTGCTAGTCAGGCAATACATCGTAACTCGGTGCGTATAGCAGTATTTCGTTAATTGGATTATTATAAGCCGCATGACATTGTTACCTTACTACAACAAACAACGGGTAGCTAGCCCAAAACTCAATTTGCCCATCAAAATTAGCGTGTCGTCACAAAGGTCACGCTATGTAAATCTTCTCATACATAAATTCGCTTACCAATCAATGTGGCACGACGGGGATCAACCGTCAAGGCGCGAACTGGGATGATCGTCCCCAAATAGTACTATTATATGCATAAGCGTCTACCAAAACCCGGTAGTTCACAACTCATGCTAATGGGACTTTTAGTGACATAACCTAACTTTAATAATCCATTTAATTTCATCTATCGGGTCATATAATCATTTATCGGGTCATACAATCATTCGGGTCCAAATCAATAAACAAACAATCGGGAAAACGAGTGTCCTATTTCATAAAAGCTAACATGTTATCACCCTCGCGGGTTTATAAAACATTTCATAAAAACATTTAAAAGAGTGCGAACTATGAACTCACGTTGATGTGGGAAAGCAGGTTATCGGCAATTCGGATGTACGGTACGTGCTTCAATCACGGAAACCTAGACAAATAATACTCGTCTTAGACTTTTGTCCAATGACTTTATAAAAATAACAATTATGTATACATATGATAATTTTATATATATATGATGATAATCAAGTGGGTTTATACATTTTTACTCATTCATTATAGTGTTATGTATTGGTAACTTTTGTACTAGTTTACTAGTTTTACTTATTTACATGTTTTAGGCCCAATAAGCCTATTATAAGCCCAATATCTTATATTAGTCCGTTTTACACTTTTAATATCAGTATTATACTTTACATGTTGGGCCCAAATGGGTTAAGCCCAATAAGTAAGTTTATAAGTGATTTACCAACTAGTCGGGTTTATAGTCTAATAAGGCTAACTTAGCCCGTTAATGTCCATATGTTATATAGTTCGGGTTTTTTCGGTTTTTACTTTTTATATATGTTTATATATCAGTATGTGAATTTATAAAAGTTTACATTAGACGGGTCCAATCGTCTAAGTTTTAATTGACGAAAAACATTAATTTTACGGTATTAGCCGAAAAGACGTAAAAATCATGTTTATAGTTTTTATAACTTATAAAACTTACCAAACTACCATTTTTATATAATTTCCATTTATTTATCCTTATACATATTTATATAATGAAATATATAAGTTAGTGGGTTTTAATTCACATTTTATACTATTTTTATTTGAGTGCTTATATAATACTATTATACATTAATTTCCCAAAATCTGATTTTTATTTTCATGTTCACCAAAACTGCCATATCTAGAGTTCTATATGGAGATAAAAGCTCAAATTTTTATTACATAAACTACATGATATTTTCTCGATTTAACTCTCCAATAGATACTGTTGAATCAGCCTCTAAGTATTTTCTAAAAATCGTCAAAAACAGTGAACTCAGATTTGTACTCTAAACTTGTTTTGATCATATCTCACTCATCCTAATGATTCTATTGCATGGCCAACTCTCAAATGTGTACAAGACATATTACTTACTGTATATTGATTAATCTATGCCATTTTTATCAGTTCATCACTTGGTTCTTTACTATTTTATACAGCCATCATTTTAAGCATGATTTTAACCTTTTTATAGTTTTTCATCTTTTTATCCATGTTTATCAACACTTGATCCCCACACAACATTTTTATCATCATATATTAATCATATACATATACAATAAGAAAGAAAATACATGATTACATAATCAAAATAACAAGAGGATGGGGAGAACAATCTTTATACCACCAAAGTGATGAAATGATGAGCTTTTGGATGAACAAGACATGGTTTTGGGTAACCAATCTTATGAGATATCAACACCACTTCTAGGATCACCAAGTATTTGTAGATTCCTCCAAAAATCAGCCCTTGTTCTTCATGAAAACTCCTTGATAAATCATCCCCAAACTCCCTTGAAAACTCCTTTTTACATGTTAAGATCACCTCCAATCTTTATAACTTCAATGGCTTTTCATCATATGTAAATTATACATATGATTTATGGTTGAATCAAGATCAAATGGGGGTTGTTTTGGATGAGTTTGGGACGAATTTTAGAGAGAGGGAGGAGAGTGTTTATTTGTTTGCATGTGTTGAAATGAATGAAAATGGTTTGAGGTGGTGGTTTTGATGTTGGTTGCTAGTTTACAAGTAAACTAAGACATGTGTCTTAGCTTATCTTGTAAGCTTGACACCACATGGTGTTGTTAGCTTTGTTTAGCCATGTGTTGGGGTGGGACAAGTATGTACTTGTTCCATCCCCATTAATTTACGGGTATTACTCGATTCTAGTTTTCTCGATTTACGTGCCCTCGGGTCGTTTTACGAAAAACGTTTTTATAAATTATGAATCAACGGCACAAAACGAATCTAATAAAAATTGTCTCATCAAAAACGGAGTTCGAAAACGTAAATACGTAATCCTAAGGTTTCCGGTTTAGTCGTAAAGGACGTTAAATTAAAATCGTAAGTCCTAATCTCTTCTCGTAAATTTGTGAGTTTCTGAACCAACACAAATTTAAAATCTCAAAATAATATTCACGGACAAATTTAATTTCTGAAATGTCGGACTGTCACCAAAAACGGTGTATGTAAACATAAGCACGTAACGTAGAATCCTCCGGTTTAGACGTAGTCGATGCTACTTCAAGATGTAAATCCAAATTTCTTCCCAAAAATAAGTGAGTTCATAATATAACATTAAAATGATGTTTTTAAATAATATTTGAGAACAAAATATAAACCATAAATTGACGGATTGTCACAGCTTTAACTACTTCTATTTCATCCAAGTCATCATCAACCAATGGTGGTGTCTTGGGTAAAGGAGGGGTTTCATCAAAAGTCACGTTAAGTGATTCTTCAATTACGCCTGAGGTTCTATTGAGGACTATGTTGGCTTTGCTAGTTTGGGAATAACCTAAAAAGATACCTTCGTAAGACTTTGGGTTGAACTTGGTAAGGTAGTCTTTGGTGTTGTGGATAACGCACTTGCTTCCAAACACACTAAAGTATTCCAACGAGGGTTTCTTACCTTTAAGAATCTCATAGGGGATCTTTCCTAGGAAAGGTCGAATAAGAATTCGGTTGAGAATATAAGTCGATGTGTCCACGTCATTGCACCAAACTTTTGAGGCACAGATTGTTCGTTTAACATCGTCCTACTCATCTCTTGGATGGTCCTATTCTTCCTTTCAACTACCCCATTTGATTATGGAGTGGGAGGAGCCGAGAAGTTATGGGTAATACCATGAGCTTCACAAAAGGCACCAAATTTCACTTCATTATCAAAATCCCTACCATGATCCGTCCTAATAGAGACAATTGGACATCCTACTTGATTTTGAATTCTTCGACTAAAGATTTCGAAATGATCGAAAGCTTCATTCTTAGATGCCAAAAATCTAGACTAAGTGAATCTAGAATAGTCGTCAACTATAACTAGGGTATAAAGGTTACCTCCATAACTCCGTATGGCGGAAGGTCCAAAGAGATCCATATGTAGGAGCTCTAAGCACCGAGAGGTTGAAACCGAATTCTTGGATTTGTGACTTGAGTGAACTTTCTTTCCAACTTTTCAAGCATCACAAAAGTGACTATCAAACTTCATCTTAGGGAGGTATCTTACCAACTCCTTAGAGACTAAAGATTGAATTAAACGCATATTAGCGTGACCTAATCTCCTATGCCAAAGAGTATAACTATCATCTTTGTCTTTTGACTTCTTATTGACCTTCATGACATAAAGCCCATGCTTTCTAACACCTTTTCCAATGACGTTTCCATCTTTTACGATTTCACTGTCATGTTCTGAAAAGATGACCTTACACTTATTATCACAAACTTGACCTATACGTAAAAGGTTAAACCCTAAATTATCTACGTGCTCAACATTTTCAATGGTAATGGAGTCAAGAGAAACCGTACCTTTGCCAATGATATTACCACGTAGACTACTAGCGAATGTGACGTTACCTCTATCATATGCTTTGTAGTGCGAGAACAAACTTCGATTACCCGTCATGTGTTTAGAACAACCACTATCCTTAATCCACTTGTCGGGTTCCAAATCAATTCCTAAGCATATCTAGGTAACAACACACAAGATCAAACATTTGGTCCCCAATATCTCATGGGTCCAAAATTGTTACTTCCAAACATCCCTTGAATTTGGTTGGGATGAATGAATGGAGGAGGGGTTCCCCATGGGGAAAAAATGGAGGAGGATAATAACTCATATAACCATTTTGTTGTTCATTATTTATCCTAGGTGTATTTGATCTTGGTTTAGAGTTATGGTCATTCCCTCTAGGTGTTGGTGTTTTACTTCTAGGTCGTGAATTGTTTTGACTATCTCTTCTAGGTGTTGTCGTTCTACTTCTAGTCCTAGACTCATTCCGTACTCTTGGTGGAGTAGTGGATGGTCTTGATAAACATCTATTTCCCATTAGAGGTTTACTCAAGGGCTTATAGAACTTATCAACGGCATTGTCGTCAAGTATGGGTAATTTGACCTTGTTAACAATAAGATGCTTTGGTTGTTCACCTAAATTTGACTTTTCAGATAGTTTAGGATTTTCAGCAAAACCTCTTTCTGGCCGCGGTTCCTTATCTAGGGCGGCGGTTCCATAGTGATAAGGAACCACCCCATACAATCTGGGACCGCGTACAACAGACGATTTTTCTGAGAATCTGACTTGTTTAGGTTCACTAGTTGATGCTTCATTTGAGTTAAAACCTACACCAAGTCTTTCCTTAGAATGAATTTGTTTGTTTAACATATCATCAAGAGCACTAGTTACCTTTCATGAGGTTTTCTAATTTAATGGAGGTGCTCTTGAGATCTTCATTCTCTAATCTAAGTTTCTCACAACTTAAGCAACCTAAATCAACTTCTTCATTTTTCTCAAGCTTGGCTAATTTCTCCCTAAGTTCATTGATCTCATTTTCAAGCGTAGTTATGGTTGATTTTAAGGTTTTGTTCTTTTCTATAAATTTAAGGCTAAGTTTGTGTAAATTATCATATTGGCCTTCTAACTCAATATCATCTAAGGTGGAGCTATCATTGCTATAATATTCGGTTTTAGAATGTACATCTTTAGAAGTATGAGCCATAAGACATTTCTCCTCTTTGGGGTTGTCATCAACATCTTCACCGCTATCACTCCAAGAACCACTAACGAACGCCGTGTGATTCTTATCGCGTGAAGGCTTTGAACAATCACTAATGAAATGATTTGGATCACCACATCTAAAGAAATTCCTATCACCTTTTTTGTTCTTGGCAAACCGATTCTTTTAGAATGGTTTCTTGTCATTGTTGGGTTGCCTCACGTGTTGACCTCGTCTTTTGAAGAACTTCTTGAAATCTCTCACCGCCAATGCATACTCCTCGTCATCGCTATCTGAGGAACTATCATGATCGCTTTGTGCCTTCTTGGCTTTGAGTGCAAGAGACTTCCTTTCACTCTTGGTTTTCACCAATTCTGAGTCCTTCAAAATTATCATCTCATGAACCTTCAAGTTGCCTATGAGTCCATCAAGTGATAAAGTTAAGAGATCTTTCGATTCTTCAATCGCCGTGACTTTTGATCTCCACTTCGGATGTAAGGCCCTTAGAAACTTCCTAACATTGTTCTTGCTAGAAAAACCTTCATCAAGTTCTTTTAGACTAGTAATAATAGTGTTAAATCTAGGAAAAGCACTATCAATAGTTTCATCCTCTAAGATGACAAATTGTTCATATTTTTGGACAAGAAGATCAATTTTGCTTTTTTTGACTTGGCTATTACCTTGGTGGGTTACTAAAAGAGTGTTCCAAATATCTTTAGCGGTTTCACACATAAAAATCCTTTCATACTCTTTTTTAGGTAAAGCATTATAAATCACCATTTTAGCCTCATTATTTTTCGAAGTTTCTTTTTAGTATCGTCATTAGCTTTGTCAAAAGTGACCAATTATTCTCTTTTAGAAACTTCATTAAATTGATAAGGTAAAAAATCCCCATTGGTAATAACATGCCAAAGATCTAAATCTTTTGATTTCACATAAGTCTCAAATCTATTTTTCCAATAAATAAAACTATCGGTTTCAAAAAGTGGTACTTGTTGGAATCCATAGACCGATTCAAGTTTTAAAATACAATATACTTTAAATATTCTTGAGAAACCTCGCTCTGATACCAATTGTAGAAACTAGAAAGGGGGGGAGGGGGTTTAATAGTTTCTTATATTTACTTGTTAAAAGATGGTTTTCAAAAAATCCTTTTTCAAAAACTTAGGCTTGAGGAAATATGTGAAATCTTCTTATGCACAACATGAACAATGATAGTGTAACTAAACTAATACTAACTAATGTATATGCACAAAGAATAAAGAATGTAAAGAGTTAAGGGTAAAGAAAGATCAAACCAAAGACCAAGGATTTATAGTGGTTCGGCAACAAAGCTCACTCCTCGTTCCTACTCCACTCCTCGAGTACTCCTTACTCGAGAGTTCACTACACAACAAGCTCCTTATGGTGGAGAAAACCGTACACGTTGCTTAACCAATTTCCGACTCTAAGCTAAAAGTTGAGCCCTAATCGTAGCTAGGACCAATCTACACAACTATACTTAGTACATACACAACTTCCAAATAGACACAACTACTTGGATCTTCACAACTATGATACAACAACAAATGTATAAGATTTGATCTTCAAAGGATCTTTGGTGGTGGACTCAACACTTCACAAGGATAGTGTTCTTCTCTTTGCACTTGGAGAGGAAGGGATGGATGGGATAGATTCACTTCTAAACAAGTAGTAATCAATCAAATGATCCAGGATTTGAGTGATTTAAAAAGTATGTTTGAATCTGGAAATATATGTGCAAAAGAGGTAAAGAGAAAATCTGAGAATGGTCCACTATTTATAGGACATAGGGCCAACGGCTATATCTGCCCGCGGTTCCTTATCTCAGCCGGCGGTTCCTTATCGATAAGGAACCGCATAGGCACTAGGGAACCGCCAGAGTAGACTCCGCTCCTTCTTTGTCCTTTAGTGGTGGAAGTCTTATCTGATTAAAAAATATCCTGAAAGAATATTCCAAATCAAAAAAGAATATGCCATTTTCAAATTTTCAAATATTTAATTTAATAAAACATTTTCTTAAAAAGAAAGTTTAATAAAAAACTTGTCACACTTAATAAAAAGTGAGTTTTAAGAAAAGAATAAATCACTTGATCACTTAATTAAGGTTAGTAATTGTTTATTCACACCTTAAGTGAAAATGGGTAAAATGAAAAATACTTGAACTCAAGAATTCGTTTTTCGTTGTTTTCGTAAATGCTTGTTTTTACATATTGTCGTAATCAAAACTAAGCGAGACCGAAAAATGCAAGTAACGTTTTTAGGCATTATTGCATTAACACGTTCTTTCAGTCACATCACGTTCCAGGTTCCTCTCTAGCATGTCACCTTCATGTCCTTTTATCTTGCATGTCTTTCCAGTTTTGATTCGGGGGTATTTATCTTTCAGTTTACGTTATCTATAATTCGGGGACGAATAATTCTTTTTAGGGGGAAGAGTTATAAAACCCACATATAAATGCCATGAATAATACACTAAGTAAAAGTACGAACCAAATAAAACTTTCTATTTATATATATGTTACACATATCATGACATTTGATAACAAGTATTTACGTATATTATAAATGTAACATGAACACGATATATAATTCACGACAATTAAACAAGACATTACACGAATATTGGTTAACTTAGAAAAAAACTAAAGAATTGCCTCATGGGCTTATAGTAGCCGCGGCTAGACAAGGGGAAAGGAAGAAAAAGGGATTTTGGCCCAAGACCCAATACAAGTCCATAAACAATAAAACTTCCAGGGCAATTTAAAATAATATATTTTTAGCCGAAAATCAATAAACCCTAACCCTTCCTCCTCCTCTTGCGGCTGTCCAAACAAGAACACCAAGGGGTGTTTAATTGATTTTAATCTTTGATTCGGGTTATACGTGTTCGTGTTATTAATCCTTATTCATCTACGCAATCAGTAACCCCATAACCCTTTTCTTTTTATTTTTATTGAATCATGATCATATGTTAATAAAACCATAAAACAAGAATCAAGAATATGTTAGGTTTTATTAAAAACAAGTTAGGGTTTCATTTTGGTTGGTTTAGGTTCGGCCGACAAACAAACCGGGAGCCAAGGGCTCTCGGTGGTCTTTTAACACCACAAATGAGACCTTGGGGTCTCGGTGAGGCATGGTTGGTCGATCGTAGGGGAAAAAGGGACCCCGACAGTCGGGGTATTGTTTCGTGTTGTTTGGATTTGTTTTAGTGTCAACCGAGACCTACAAGGGGTCGGTGGGACGGGTATAAAATCAGTAGGAACCCCGGCTAAGACGGGGTGTTCATGTTTTGGTCAGTGGGTAGCTGATAGGTGTGAAAACACCCATCCTTTTACCACTTATTTCTTTCTAAAACAAGACCAAAACGCGTATTTAATGTCATTTGTTTGGAATTATGCGTGGTTTGTGTTTTTGTTGTGATTTTAGGATCAAAATGTTAAAAGGGGAGAAAACACGGCTTTCACGGGCTTTTATCGAAGAAAAAGACAAAAGACAAAGTCGAAAGATCAAAAGTGGAAAAAGTACGGAAGTCCAAGACCAATTCTGAAGATTTATCGAAGAAAAAGTCAAAAGACGGAAGTTTACTAAAAGCCGAAGAACTAGAGTCTTATTTATGAAGAAAATTCAAGACGAGTTTAAAGAAATCCCAAGACAAAGTCATTGAAAAAAAAAGATTAAAGAATATTAAGGACTTAAGCATGCAATTAAAGAAAGAAGAAAGAGGGAGGAAGCTTCTTAAGCTCCTCCCTAATCTCCCCTATAAATAGTTTGTTATGTTTTCATTTCATGTTCTTGGTGGCTTGACAACCCATTCTTCCACCATTTTCATTCTTGCACCTTAATTTCATGTATTGCACTTTTAATTCATTTAAATTCCAAGTAAGTTTTATTTAATGTTCTTGAATCTTTACTTTTCTTGTTCAATCTCCTTCTACCTTTCTTGTTGATTTGTTCTTCATCTATTTTGTTCATGTTCTGGATTTTTCATAGTTTTGATTAAGTGGGTTTTGATCATTTTGTTTATGATTGTTAGTTTTGTTGATTTGTTTTGATTGGTTATTTTTAGTAGATCATTTATGGTTGTTTTGATTTAATCTTTTAGTTAATCTTGATTAGTTTTGGTTAAATTCGTTCTTATTTTCATCCTTCTGTTCTTCGTTCTATGCTTACTGTTTTTTTTCTTCCCAGAGTATTCCGAATCAACCATCCTCCATTTTTATTCCGCATCAAGATTGTTCATCCGGAATAATTTATATTCCGGATCAAAGTCCCTTTATTCGGAATATTAATTTATTCCGGATCAAAGTTGTTTATTCGGAATATCTAAAATATTCCGGATCAAAGTTGTTTATTCGGAATATCTCAAATATTCCGGATCAAAGTTGTTTATTCGGAATATCTATTATTCTGGATCAAGCTCCTTCATCCGGAATATTGGTTATTCCGGATCAAGTGTTTCATTCGAATGTTCAAATATTCCGGATCAACCATTTTCCTTTGTTTTATTCCGGATCAACCTCTTTTCTCTTTTTTATTCCGGATCAAGAACTTATTCCGAATCAACTGGCTTATTCCGGATAAGTGACATATTCCGGATGAGTTTTGTTATTCCAGATGAATGTCTTACTCCGAATTAGTTTTTCAGTTTTTAGTTTTAAGCTTTATTTTTCCTGCCTTTTTCCTTATTTGCATTTTTACTTGCCTTCCCTTTAGTTTAAGTTTTAGTT
This sequence comes from Glebionis coronaria, assembly GCA_025667525.1. Taxonomy (NCBI): domain Eukaryota; kingdom Viridiplantae; phylum Streptophyta; class Magnoliopsida; order Asterales; family Asteraceae; genus Glebionis; species Glebionis coronaria. The sequence goes on from JANFOE010000166.1 coordinate 463,527, forward strand.
TGAGTTATTTACCTTTATTGCTTTTAATTTCTCGTCATTTACTTTTCACCAAGTTTTTATCTTTCAATATTTCCTTTTACCGTCTTTACTTTATTCTTATTTGTTTCAAGTCTTTATTTTTTCATTAGATTTAGACAACGACCATTCTTTTTTTTCCACCAAGAACAACTAATCTCTTGCATTTAACCGGAAATCAATTCGAAGAGATTCCGAGAAAACGAACTTCAACCTAGTAAAATCTCTTCATTAAAATGGCGCCGCTGCCGGCTATTTTCGTGAGGATTAACGGTTTTTTGTGAGAGACGCGTTGGCTTTTGGGATCCGTTCACTCGTGAACGTTATTTTTCGTATCAAAAATTTTCAAAAAATCCCAAAAACATTTGAAAAATCATAAAAAGCATTTCTTTTTCAAAGTTTTGCACCAAAAATATTCTTCTTGCTTGTCTATTTTTCTTCATGGATTCGTCTTGTGTACGGTGTGGGAGACCATGGCTTGGTTTTCAAACATGTGAATGGTGTATTTGTGAGCGTTGTGGTTCTGATATCGACGATACATAATTTGGATTTTGTCCATTTTGCAATTCAACAAATTCGTACTTCTCCTCTTACAATACTTTCTCACCCTCTCCCGTCTATGACGATTCTTATACTCAAAATGCACCAGATTTTTCTCCATCCTCGTGGTGCTATAAGCGTGGGGGTCCTCACGGAAGTTTTCACTGTCCTACAGGGGATCAAAATTACTATAATTATACCCCTTCCAGTTTTGACCAACCCCTGCAATACCCAATTGATCATCAACCTCGTCACGAGATGAGTTACCAAGAACCAATTGACGATCTTGCTACAGCCTTTCAATAACAAAGAAACGATCTTGCTACAGCTTTTCAAGAACAAACGAAAGAGATTTTACACACGCTGCAAACTTGTATGGAGTCATTTTTACAGCAGCGAGATCAGACGAGTACTCATATCCCTGAGCTTATCATTAGCCCTTTAGGTATTGAGGAGAGCGATGACGATATTGAGGTTATTTTTGACGAGGAGGAATTTCAAAAGCAACGTAAGACTTCTCCCCTTCCTCCTTCGTCTATTGCTATCACAGCCGAGGAGCCCGTTGGCTCTCTCATAATGGAGGATGAGCATCTTGACATTATCTCGGCAACGGAATCGGACAAATTCCTAAAGTCTAGTGTCGAGGAACTTGTCGTCATCCCAAGTGAGCCCGCGGGTATTCCGGAAAATCTGTGTGATGTGCCGACTTTTGCGGAGCTTACGGACAAGTTTGCTTCGCTAGTCAATGATCACATACTCACAACTCCACATGCGATATTTGATCCTCCCAACAAGAGTTCAACATGTGGTGAGTATGATCATTTCGTCTTCGAGCCTCAGATTGAGGAAATTATCGACCGAGAGCTAGCTCTTTTGCCTCCACTTCCTCCTACAAGCGAGGTCGACTTTTCCAACATCGATGCCGAACTTGATGAGTTGGAACGTCTTATTTTTCATAATAATGACGAACCAACTCACATGCCCAAACATGATATTCTCGAGGAGTTACCTAATCAACACTCCTCTTATGAGAATTACGTTTACCACATTCGTGAGGATTTAACTTATCAACAATCCCCACAAACGAATGATGGTTTTGTACTTGATTGTGATCTTTTCAAACGAGTTTCTACACTCCTTATCTACGATGATATCGACAAGATCTACTTTCATGAGGATAAATGCTTTGACCCGGGAGGTGACATGATTGATAATTTTACGGCTTTGCCAATTGGTCTGCATCCATTATCTTTGGAGGATGAAAATGTGATTCCCTTACCCACCCCACCTCCCGTCAATCTAGATTTCACTTGCTTTTCTTATATTGAGCAGACTTTCCTACCATTCAAGAATTATCCTCCCGCCTCTCCTTTGTTGATATCCTCCGGGAACGAGGACAAGGTCTTTGATCCTGGTATTACATTCGAGGCTTCCCCATGGACCATTTAATTCGGGGACGAGTCAGGCTCGTGACTCGGTTAACAAAAACAATCGCTCTTCGGGAGGTAACCCGATTATCTATCTTTATTTGTTTTCAGCATAAGTGTGGGGGGAGCCCCGTTGATGATTTTTGACGAACCGTGATTCCGTGTTCCCTTCTTCCCGGTTCTATCCTAAACTCTTTTCGATTCACTATTTTATATTTCTCAATATTAAAATAGGAATCTCGTTAGTCGTCTCTTCCTTAACTTGATTTATCCAACGTGCACAATGTCATAAGTGTAGGGGAGACTTTTCCCACATGCTTAAACATTGAGGGCAATGTTTATCTTAAGTGTAGGGGGGACTTCTATCGAAGTTTTAAGTGGACTTTTCCATTAAAATGCTTTCATTTAACCGGAAAATCATCTTTTTCAACATTTTTTAAATTTTTAATTAACTTTGGCCATTTAGTCGTAATTTTTAAATTTTTTATCGTTGCTTTCATATGTATATATCCCGCAATAAAGTCAAAAATATTAATAAAGTGGTGTAGCTAGTTTATAAGTCTTTGACATATTAGGCCCGTTGCGATTATTTTGACTCAACCCGAATAGACTTGTCCAAGTTTATTCTAGCTAGTATCCTTAACCATGTAGACCTTAGTTGGTTTATTAGGCTAAGCATCCACGAGTCTCATTACATGAGATTTTAAATTGTGGAGAACGAGAAATGATAGAGTCAATTATAAGTCGGTATTCTTGCACAAACACACTTGGTGTGATTATCTGCCTATTCTCCCATCACTTGCTAATAATTTATCTGCAATAAGTAAGGTCGTACGATTTGAAAAGTTACTTAGCTTCTAGCCCAAGATCGTTTAAAAGTTGCTCGGTAATGATAAGAGTTCATAGCCAAGGCATAACTTATGTAGCGGGGCGCGAAGATTGGCGAGTCCGAAAAGGCCCTAACAAGGCATGAGGATTCCATTTTATTGCTGAAGATCCAAGGTGATGTGAAAAGCACTATTCCCAAAATCAATATGAAGGATCAAGACTCACGACGAAAATCAATCAACTCCCATAAAGATCATGGAGAAGTCTATCCGAAAAGACCCTAACAAGGTATGAGGATCAATAGATCCAAGTCCGAAAAGGAGGCGGATCGTTGTATCTCAAAATCCCAAATAACGTATAAAGAAATAATGATGAAGTCGTGGTCAACAAAGTTGGAGTATCCCTCAAAAGTCTCCAAGTGAAGAAACTCTATTAACGAAGAGAAGACCATTATCTCAAGAACGTCTCTCAAGATATGAAGTATGAAGTACATGCCACATATCGGCCCGAGAAAGGTCTCAAATCGTGAAGCGAGTTATGCCAAGATATGAACTTTTTGATATCCCGAGAAGTAGTTTTAAGAGATTTTGTCCTTTAGCTAACAATTGATCAAATCGTCCTACTTTGCTTTCAGCCTAAATAAACTATCGCAATAAGTCCAAAAATGCATCTTCATGATCATTCTAAGACAAAAATAAAATATAAGAGATACACTTAGGAATAAGGGAGTTTAAGCATATAATTAAGCCATGTTTGTAAGTGTTTGTTTTGCTAACTTATAATAACAATGATATCGTTTTTAAGCTTAGTTTGGGGAACGTGAAACTTGAGGGTGATAAGTCTTCGCAGCACGAAAGCCCTAACGTAAGTCCTTGATCTCTTTGCAAGTTATTTCCATATAGCTATTTTCTAGTGAAAATGGGTTTCTATCCTTTTGTTTACTTTAATGTTTTAATTTATCTTAGTACTCTAATTTTTGTTTTAGTAGTATGTTAATAAGGCCAGGATTGATTGATTATGAGAAAAGTGTAAAATTGCTTTATAACTAAGCATTGCATGAGGGCATGGCAATGGTTAAGTGTAACGGATTTGATAGGTGTGAAAACACCCATCCTTTTACCACTTATTTCTTGCTAAAACAAGACCAAAACGCGTATTTAATGTCATTTGTTTGGAATTATGCGTGGTTTGTGTTTTTATTGTGATTTTAGGATCAAAATGTTAAAAGGGGAGATAACACGGCTTTCACGGGCTTTTATCGAAGGAAAAGACAAAAGACAAATTCGAAAGATCAAAAGTGGAAAAAGAACGGAAGTCCAAGACCAATTCTGAAGATTTATCGAAGAAAAAGTCAAAAGACGGGACTTTACTAAAAGCCGAAGAACTCGAGTATTATTTATGAAGAAAATTCAAGACGAGTTTAAAGAAATCCCAAGACAAAGTCATTGAAAAAAAAAGATTGAAGAAGATTAAGGACTTAAGCATGCAATTAGAGAAACAAGAAAGAGGGAGGAAGCTTCCTAAGCTCCTCCCTAATCTCCCCTATAAATAGTTTGTTATGTTTTCATTTCATGTTGTTGGTGGCTTGACAACCCATTCTTCCACCATTTTCATTCTTGCACCTTAATTTCATGTATTGCACTCTTAATTCATTTAAATTCCAAGTAAGTTTTATTTAATGTTCTTGAATCTTTACTTTTCTTGTTCAATCTCCTACCTTTCTTGTTGATTTGTTCTTCATCTATTTTGTTCATGTTCTTGATTTTTCATAGTTTTGATTAAGTGGGTTTTGATCATTTTGGTTATGATTGTTAGTTTTGTTGATTTGTTTTGATTGGTTATTGTTAGTAGATCATTTGTGGTTTTTTTGGTTTAAACTTTTGGTTAATCTTGATTATTTTTGGTTAAGTTCGTTCTTATTTTCATCCTTCTGTTCTTCGTTCTATGCTTACTGTTTTTTTCTTCCCAGATTATTCCGAATCAAGCATCCTCCATTTTTATTCCGCATCAAGATTGTTCATCCGGAATAATTTATATTCCGGACCAAAGTCCCTTTATTCGGAATATTAATTTATTCCGGATCAAAGTTGCTTATTCGGAATATCTCAAATATTCCGGATCAAAGTTGTTTATTCGGAATATCTCAAATATTCCGGATCAAAGTTGTTTATTCGGAATATCTATTATTCCGGAGCAAGCTCCTTCATCCGGAATATTGGTTACTCCGGATCAAGTGTTTCATTCGGAATGTTTAAATATTCCGGATCAACCATTTTCCTTTGTTTTATTCCGGATCAACCTCTTTTCTCTTTTTTATTCCGGATCAAGAACTTATTCCGAATCAACTGGCTTATTCCGGATAAGTGACATATTCCAGATGAGTTTTGTTATTCCGGATAAGTGTCTTATTCCGAATGAGTGTTTCAGTTTTTAGTTTTAAGCTTTATTTTTCCTGCCTTTTTCCTTATTTGCATTTTTACTTGCCTTCCCTTTAGTTTAAGTTTTAGTTTGAGTTATTTACCTTTATTTCTTTTAATTTCTCGTCATTTACTTTTCACCAAGTTTTTATCTTTCAATATTTCCTTTTACCGTCTTTACTTTATTCTTATTTGTTTCAAGTCTTTATTTTTTCATTAGATTTAGAGAACGACCATTCTTTTTTTCCACCAAGAACAACTAATCTCTTGCATTTAACCGGAAATCAATTTGAAGAGATTCCGAGAAAACGAACTTCATCCTAGTAAAATCTCTTCATTAGTAGCCAAAACAGAAAACATGGGGAACATGTGGCCGTTAGTGTTAATCGGCTAGCTGGTGGTAGCCACTGATGGGCTGTTGTTGGTTCAGCCGCCGGCTGACACCACCAGCCGCCGGCTGGGTGGTGTCGGCTAGGCACTTTTGGGCTCGGGATTATTTTAGAACACGGGTTCGGGTTCGGAAACTTATATAATCAGTTTATTATTTTAATTAAATTAATAACATGATTAATTAATTTAATTAACCTCAATACTTAGGTTATAAATATTAAAATTAATATTTCATGTTTAACCTAAGTATTTTATTAGCTTAATTTAATTCAAACATGTTTATTTAATTAAATTCATATAACCTATAGTTTATTAAATTAACCATGTTATTTATTTAATAAGCTATAACATTTAATTCATGACTTGTATTTTATTAAATAAACTTTAATTTATTAATCCAGCTTATTTCTATTTTTGGAAACTTACTATTTTTGGAAACTTTCTATTTTTGGAAACTTTCTGTTTTTGGAAACATTCTATTTTAGGAAACCTGCTATTTCTTTTAAAAAGTTACTTATTATTAAACAACAAGTATAATAATACAAGAATACAAGATAATACTTAATCAGAATACATGAAAATACATGATTAATACATCCTAACATTTAAGACAGTAAACAAGACAAGAACGTATAAAACAAGCTAAGAACATGTTATAACCAGTAACGTACTCAATAATCAGACAACTTATACATGTCCTTTATTTATGTAGCATTAGTGAGGTCGGAGTAGGACTATTCATCCTTTCGTCTTTCCTCGTTCACTAGACACAAGGTAAATATTTTCCATCCTTCAGTATGGACATTCTTTCCTTATTAGGATTCCCCGTTTGCAGCCAACTGTTTTCCTAGTATATGTTTTATGTGTTTGATTACTTATGTTAGTTTAATGCCTAAGCCATATACATGCATGACTAGTGTCACCTAGTTATGGAGGTACCATAACCATAACATTGGAGGCACCAATGTTATGACTTCCCCACGACGGAGTGATTGATCGTGGCGTCCTTTTTCAGTTTGGCCTATATTTATTATCATGTGGGGCGTATGGGTTCATACTAGTTACATGTTTTTACAGGATTTTCATGATGAATGCGATGTGTTCCTTGCATCCTTCACAAGGAGTTGATCCCTCCTACCCAAACTAATTAATTAGAGGAAACCCTGTAATTGCATGACGAGGTCTCCCCTCTAAGTATCCATGCACGGTGGAACCTCATGACCTATATAGGCTATTGGATAAGTATTACAGATTTTCATATAAAAATATAAGTCTTTTCAAACTATAAAACCAGTTTTATGAACATGTTCCAGGTTTTCCAAGACTTATACATTTCCGCTGCTTTTCAGTCTTTACTTATATTTGAGCCATTCATACCATGTTATATATCTGTTCACTGAGCGTATTGCTCAGACGTTACTTTCCTTCCAAAACGGCAGGTACCCATGGACAAACTCGAGCATTTGGAGGACGTGTAGAGGATGGAAGCTGCCTTAGACTTCTTCTCCTTTTTTCCTTTATATAATTATGCTTTTTTGGACATTAGTTTTGTCCTCCTAGTTAATTTACTTTATTTATGTTTTGGGCTTATGTTTAGGAATCGATGTTTGATTCTGTTTTTTCCCTATGGTCATGTATGTTTTAGTACATATTACCTTGCATGCTTTGATGACACGCCATAAATACGCGTAATAGTCCACTTATAAAAGTGGGGTATTACACTTCATGTTGTGATCGTTGAGCCTTTTTCGTTGTCTTTAATCTTGAGATCTTCAAATCTGTGACCAAATCATTCTTGATAATACAATATTTTGAGACTATCATCTCACTCACTGATAGGTCATTCCTCTATGACATGCGAGTATTTATGGAGATAATTAATCTTTAGTATTGCGATCTTCAAAATGACTACTTCACTCTTGCTGGTCACCACCTTTGACTTGTCTTTGCCATCTTGCGATCTTGTGTATTTAATCTTTGACTTTGCTGAGTACACCATAACACCACCTTCTTGAGACAAAACATAGACATGGACTGGATGACTTTGACAATCGTCCTAAATTGGTAGCATTTTACCTCCGGTCGGTGAAGACTGTTATACGATATTAAATATCATACCTGTAATTAGGTAGGTTCAATTAAGAACCTCTTGACAGGGTTTCGCGGCAGTACTAGCCGTTCTCTTTACTCGATCGTCTCAAAGCAAGACTGCGAACATAAAGAGTGAATCAATTGGATAGATATCCGCTTGATTAAAGTCGTCAATTCAAATTTCTGGAAAAAGTTTGATTCATAAATAGTCTTACCATTGTTGCTTTCCAGTTGACACAAGCTTGATTCATAAGAATCTAGCAAGTCACCTATCGTAGCGCTGTTTGTGGTTGACGCTAGAAGGGTTTCCATTCGTCACAGCGAAAATTAATGAATGTCACTTTGAATGTTCTGGCAAGACAATAAAGATATTGCGTAGAAACCTGAAACATGTTTGAATCAATTCAGAATCAAACGACTGTTGCTTTTCAGTTTAAACATGTTCAATTCATAAAGAATCTTACACATGAGCTACTGCAGTGCTATTTGATGTTAACATTGGAAGGATTTCCACTCATCATTATGAATACTAGGTAGTATCACTTTGAGTGTTCTAGAAATATCGCAAGGATATAGTGTAGGACTCTCTTATTCGTCATTCCGTGTGTCCTAACGAGATTTGATTGATCTCTTGGCTCTAGACTCGATTAGTGCATTTTAGTGGTCGGAGGCTGGAGCAGATGCCACCTATTCAATATCAACTATCTTAGAGTGAGAAAGTCAATAGAAGTCGTTTTGGTCTCCGTGACAATAAAACAAACTTCTTTTGAGAGAAGCCTGAGTCAGCTAGGGAAGGGTTGTGCATTACATCACTGGGTCCATGATGCGTGTCTTCTTGATGTGTTGACCTAGTTTCTACCTAAGTTGTATGCAGGGATATTTTCTTTTCACCCTTTATCCTTACATTTGTTTTTCATTCTTCAACCTCTTCAATGCTTACCAAGACATAATTACTAGCACCTTGTTGTGATTGTTCCAGTGCTAGCATCAGTACTTAGTCTGTATTCAGCTACGTTCACATTCTAGTCCATCTTTCCTAAGGAATTCTAATAATCTATTGGATTGTCCCTGGGAAGATCCCTCTGATCTGGTTGGATCATACGACTTAAACCTAACCACCCTTTTGAAATCAATAACGTCGTGGATTAAAGATGTTGTGGGTATTTGATCGTCACCATAAACCTCTTTAAATTCTAACAAAGTGTTTGAAAAACATTTAACACCTTGCTAGTTTTGTCAATTCAGAAATGCTCCCCTTCACATGTGCATCGATAATCGAAAGTGTTTCGCACATGTGGGTAAGAGTTAAAAGTGCTCGAGTCTTGCAAAATAGATCACATTTTAAAAATAGACATTTTCCTTTATTAAAAATAGAAATGACATGTTTTGAAAAATATTTACAACTTTAATGGGAGATTTATGTACACACCCGTGTCGTTATTGCATGACATTTCTAGGCACGTCCATATTATCGATACTGAAAGACATGTCAAAAAGAATATATTTGGATTTGAAAAGATTTTTTTCTAATTTTGTGTTTTGTTTTTATATGTTTTATATTTTTGTATTTTGCCTTTTCAATGATATTTACAAGTATTTGTTTAATAGATGAATCAAGCAGGCACCTTTACCAGAATCTCCATGTCAGCTAGAGTGAAACATCTCATACCAATTTGCATAACGAGGTACTCAAACCTATCTTTCGACATAGCTTTCGTAAACAAGTCGGCTAGTTGGTAATCCGTTCCAACGAAGTATAACTCAACGATACCTCTTTCAACTTGTTCCTTTATGAAGTGATATCTTACATCGATGTGCTTCGTGTGGGAATGTTGTACCGGATTGCAGGAGATGGCTATGGCCGACTTTGAGTCACAGTACATAGGTAATTTATCAAAGTGGAAGCCATAATCCGAGATTTGTGTTCTCATCTGAAGAACTTGAGCACAACACGCAGATAGAGACACATACTCCGCTTTGGCTTATGAAAGTGACGTGCAATCCTGCTTCTTGGAAGACCATCCCACGAGCTCATCTTGTCCTAGAAATTGTGCACCACTAGAAGTACTTTTTCGAGTATCAAGACACCTTGCGTGATCAGAATCTGAATAGGCCGTTAGAAAGAAACAGGTTTCCTTCGGATACTAAATTTCCAAGTAAATGGTATTCTTGAGGTACAGAAAGATTCGTTTAACCTCCTTGAGGTGCTTTTCAATGGTTCTGGCTTGATATTGTGCACAATAACATGTAGTATGTGAAATATCCGGTCTGTTTGCTGTCAAGTACCTGAGGGAGCCGATCATGGAATTATATCTCGATTGATCTATGGCATTTCCCTCTAAGTTAGCATCTAGGGAGGTGGTTGATAATGGTGTCCCAACAGGATCACATGAAGTCATACCATGATTTTTGATTATCTCTTGACAATACTTAGCTTGTTATATAAAGATACCACTTGCGGATTGGTGAACTTGATTTAACACCTCCAAACCATATGTGCAGTGGAAATACAATATTTGGGTGCTAAGAAGTTATCATCACACACTAGCTATATTGAACGACTCAAAAGAGACGTTGAAAATTTTACATTAATAAAAATGTACAACAACAAAGTCTAAATAGTTTTTCTAACCCAAAAAGTTACAACAGAGTTGCGTTTAGATCCCCACTGAATCTCAACAAAATTACCATGTTGATACAATTTAAACAAAACAAGACTTAATTGTTTAAATAAAAAGGGAGGAAACCAAATTAGACCACAAAAGTCACAACAACATTCCATAGCATGCTCTGCCACATCCTAGCCTCGATTACTTGAAACACATGCTTAAAAGGGTCAACAAATAATGTTCAGCGAAATCTATAGGTTTTACAATCACATTTGAACATAAGTGTATATAATTCATTCACGATCATTCATAGAGTTGTCGATCAAACAATCTATTATTCAAGGTTATTATCTTTAGCAATAGATAATAATTGTGTTTAAGCTCATGACACTGATCCGTTAACTTAATAACCCGTGTTCGTAGACCGGCATGATCACATTGAAACCAGTGCCCCTTCTAAAGGCATCAGTTTCAATTATACCTTATTTCTCATACAAAATATCCATACAGAGAGGGTACTCAACGTACAACTATCGTATCAAATTGGGTCGTCAACCCCGTAGTACCACAAATTGTATAAGCGACTATTTCTAATTCACACACGAACTTGAAAAATAATTAACGGTTCATGAAATTAGGGACTTTTGCAACTAGGTATTTAACACAATTCAAGGCAACATTCGGGTCCAACAATCATTCATGACTTATGTTCATTTTCATTTAAATAGCATGTATCCTCCTCGCGGGAAAAACCCTTTGAAATAAGTAAAGAGCGAGGCTATAGACTCACCTTATGTAGAAGTATTAGTCGAAGTATTGGAAGACGATCACCGACGATGAGGATGCCCGGGAAATTCGATCACAACACCTAGCGAATAAACGCGTAATGAGTCAACTCATAGATATAATATTAGGTACTGAATAAAATAAAACAAAGTCAATTATGACTTCTAAAAACTCACGCCAAAATCCAAACAAGTGATATTTACTAGACTCGTATTATTTTTATACTTTACTAAAACTATTACTGATTTTACAATTCTACCGGTACATACCAAATGTACGGGCTGTTTTCCTATACTTAGACATCACCATAAATTATGAGAAAATTTGTAAAATACATTTACAACCTGTAGAAAGTCCATATTAAATTTCATAAAAAGTTCTCACTTCTATCACCCACTTCTCGTCACATTACTAAACTCAAAATTTCGAAATGTTTTGTACCTTCACGTTGTAAGGCCTTTTTGACTCATTTAAATTATATCACTTGTAAATTTGTATCCTAAGTCTAAAAGTAGAATCAAAACCCCAGGTTTAGAGCTAAAGAAAAACTCTCAACTATTTTTAAAACTCTAGTTATAGTCCCCGAGATTTGACCTAAAATCGAACACAATTTCGGATTATGTCGACTTTCATCTCCCGGTACACGAAAACTTCAAACTAGCATAACTTTTGACTCGTTTGGAGTTAAAAGCTATATCTTATATCAAAACGAAGATAAAAAGAAGCTCTACAACTGAATCTAATCCTTAAGACCTGGACTTAGACTTTAGACAAAGAAAACTAGCCTTAACATTCTCTTTGAAAATAACACTTTAAAAATCATAACAAATCATTATTCCAATCATTTCTAATGATTCCTGGACCTATTCTAACATCAACTAAACATCTTAAACCAATCCTATTATCCTATATAATTGTATGAACAATCATTCATCAAAACCCATTTCAAAAACTACACATGAAATATGATTTAATCAATTGCAAACATCAAAAACATGATTATAAACATATACCCACACTCAAAATAAATCAAAATCAAAGAAAAACCAAAAACCCCTTTGGGCCGTGGGTTTTATAGAACCAAAACACCAACAAAATTTTGTTTCAATCATTTTAAATCAATACCCCATGTTTAGAATTACTAGATTTAAACATGCATTCAAGAAATTAATAAAAACCCATTTGTTCATAAGATTAAATTTTTGAAGAAATCAAACTGTTGCATGTTTGACTTTAATGGATTAGGATACTTACAAAGATGAAAGAAGGGTGGGTCTTTGATTAGTTTTATCGAAAACCTTAAAAAATGGTGGTGGCTATGGTGGCTGTGGGGTGGCCGTCGGCTAGAGAGAGAAAGGAGGGAAGGGGTGAAAATTTTTGAAGGTGAAAATGAAGGTGCGTGTGTTTGTGTTTGTTTTTATAAAAATGGGAGGGACCAAAGTAAAATTTTAGTTATCTTTTGGCCCTCTTGGCAAAACTAGTTTTTAAAGAGAGGAATTGACTTACTAGTCGGTTTTGAATTTTTGCGGGAGTCAGGATTCGCCCCAGCTTCCTAAAACATATTAATAAGCCTATACTCACACAAAATAAGATAAAAACGGTTCCGAATCGAATTAACACGTAAATAAAAATAAAAATTTTGAAAATTCGAATATCGACAATCGATAATAAAATGTAAACTTTAGGAATCCGTCGGTATCGTGTTCACTGTCGATTCTTCTTAAATCGTCAAATGTAGGAATTTTTGTCTCGTTTATTGGTTTCAACTTAAACCATCAAATAATTCCACGATAAAAATTCTCAAAATTTTCAAAAATATACGTAAAATATGATTAAATAATGACCTCTTGTTTTAAGGTGTCACACTTGAATTCCTAGAAAGAATTTTTATTCAACCATCATTGACATTTGAAATTTGATGTGCATTAAGTTTTCAAACCATTTTGAAAGTTTAGGGTTTGTAGACCCGAAAATAATGTCATCAACGTAAATCTGCACAAGCAAAAGATCATCCCCATATTTGTATATGAACAAGGTTAGATCAATGGAACCTTTTGAGAAACCTTTGGATACAAAAAATTTAGAGAGCTCATCATACCACGCCCTTGGAGCTTGCTTTAGTCCATATAGTGCTTTGTAGAGACGATACACGTTGTCAAGATAATGTGGATTAATGAATCCTTCTAGCTGCATGACATAGACTTCTTCCTTCAAAGGACCGTTAAGAAATGACGTCTTCACATCCATTTGATAAACAGTGAATCCCTTATGTGCAACATAAGCAAGGAAAATCCTGACCTCTTCCATACGAGCTACTGGTGTAAATCATTCTTCAAAATCAATACCCTTTCTCTGGCCATACCACTTAGCCACTAGCCTAACTTTGTTCTTGATGATTGTATTTTCTTCATCCATCTTGTTTTTCCATATCCAACGAAGATTTAATGGAATAACAGCGTATGGTCTGTCAACAAGTTCCCAGACTTTAAGTCTTTCAAATTGAAGAAGTTCATCTTGCATCGATTCAATCCAAGCATGATCAGCCATGGCTTCTTTGATATTTTTCGGTTCCGTTGTACTTACGGTGAGTGCGAACATCAACCATCACCATCGGTTTCTAATTATCATCTTGTACAAACAGGCTGTGAAGGGTTTCCAAATACTTGAATCAAAGGATGATATCGGGTCCAATGATGTGTTGAAGGATGTCGTTGGTAGAACGTATGCATATTTGACGGATCAACATGGCGAGTAGAAGACTCTCCAGTTTCATGTATCGATGTACCAAATGGATTGTGAAAATAGTCATTGTCAGATAATACATTGTTTGCTAGATTTGTGTTCTCTGGAGCAATGACAGTGGTTGTGGATGTTGTAGGATTGATTGTTGAAGTGATATTCTTAGGAGGTAAATCTGCAGCAACGCGTGTTAAAGTAGATGAAGTTGTATCCTTTTGTTGACGATGATAGGTATCATCATTCTCATCATGAGTGACAGTGGAAAACTTTGATACAACATGTTTCTCCCTCATGAAATATTCATCAAACGTTGGTCCATATAACATCTCCAACTCTTCAAGTGTCGTGTCCACTTTCATATCTGCTCTTGGAACATGTTCAGGAACCAACTTTGAACTTGACAGTTTATTGTTGTGGTCTTGAGTTCTGAGTTTTGTACGGTTATGCACAAAAGTCTTTTATCGTTGTGGATCGAGACTTAAACTACTTTGTTCAAGTGCCATCTCTTGCAAATCATTGAATCTTACATGAATAGTTTCGACTATCAATTTTTTTCTCTTGTTGTAAACTATATATCCCTTGGACTGAGTTGCATATCCCACTAGAATACATGCATCACCTTTCCCTTTCATTTTATAAAAGGTTTCACCATCTCGGAATATGTAACACGTACATCCAAAAACATGAAGGTGTTTGAGTGAAGGTTTGCGATCATGAATTATGTGATATGGTGTCTTTTCGTGTCTTGGAATAATTAAGGAATGGTTTTGTGTGTAGCATGCGATTGATACGGATTCGGCCCAAAAGAATAGTGGAAGTTTTGAAGCGGATAATAATGTTCGAGCAGCCTCAACCAAAGTACGATTTCATCTTTCAACATCGTCGTTTTGTTAAGGTGTTCGAGAAATAGATGTTTCATGATCAATCCCTACGGATTTAAAATAATTCTTCATAGTTAAATTCAAGAATTTTGTGCCTCTGTCAGTACGTACCACTTTTACTTGAGCTTGAAGACCACGTTGTATCTGCTTAATGAAGTTGATGAGAACTTTGGGTGTTTCATCCTTGGATCTCAAGAAGAAAGTCCACGTGTACCTTGAGTAGTCATCAACAATAACCAGAATGTATTTCTTCCCATGGATAGTTTGAACACGCATAGGACCATACAAATCTATATGAAGAATATCTAACCGTACTTTAGAGTTGGGTGTTGTCTTTGTCTTGAAACTACTTCCTTTAGCTTTACAAAGCTCACAAGAAGAGCAAAGATGATCTTTGATGGATTTCAAGCTTGGAAGGCCTCGCATAATATCTTTCTTGTAAAGAAAGTTTATGGTATCAAAATTGAGATGAGATAGACGTTGATGCCATAACCATGCTTGAGTCGTTGAAGATTTAGCCATGAAACAAATAAGAGTTGAGGAAGTTGTGTCTTGAAGTCAAATCGTGTAAAGATCTGTACCCCGTGAACCGGTGAGTAAATCATTCCCATCATAATCATGAACAAAACATGTCTTCTTTCGAAATGCAACCTCTAAATCTGCATCAAATTAGACATTATTTTATAAGGGATTGTTTTGAAAAGGGTTTAATACAACCAGATAGGGTTGACACAGAAGAAAATGTGTCTGACTTACTAACTAAACCTTTTGATGCTGGAAGGTTCCAATACTTGGTAACAAGTATTGGAATGATCAATCTCACTTAAAAATGTGTTTTGGGGTCTTTTTGTAAAAGTATGTACAGGATAATGCATTGTTATTGGTCTTTTTGAGGATTTAGATTTTCCACTATATTTTTTTAACACTGACAAAGGTTACCTTAACGCTGATAAGTGTTATTGTGACGTTGTCAGCAATATATTTGTCTAACGCTGACAAAGGTTTCCTTAACGCTAACAAGTGTTATCGGGACGTTGTCAGCAACAATGTTAGTTTTGTGGTTTTTTAATCTAAATGTGCAGGTGGTGTTAGCATTATACCATTGGATACAGAGTTGCTTACGGATCATTGGAGAATCATTTGAGCATGTTTTTATTTATGGATGATGGTTGGAATATTTATATTCCTATCTTGACATAAATTTTTATGTTCATGCATATTTTTGGGCAACATATGTATCACCGTTTAAGGGGAGGTTTTAGGAACCTTTAGGACTTTTGGGTATTCTTATGATACTCTTATCACAATTCTAGATTGTGTCCACAGGTGAGTATGAGTTAGTTTTGCTAAATCATGAGGCACTGTAGCATGCAAAGTTGATATACAATGCATGCTGCCAAGACATTTTTGGCCTAGAATTGGTTGTGGTATGTTGGGAGACTTGGGAATGATTTTATCATGGGTTTTACCTAGGAGTAACAAGGAATTTTATGAGATAACTTAGTTGTTAAGAGTTTTGGTTAGCAAGGGACACTAGAGGACTGTTATGTCTATCTTGCATAAGCAAGTGTGCATAACTGGACAGTGCTTGCCGCCCTATAATAATTATCAACTTATAGGTTATTTTCACTAGGATAAATTACTTTGTTAAGGTCCTTTTTAATTTTTAATATTTTTATTTTTGGACGCTAACAAGTATTTTTCCAAGCGTTGTTGTGACCAATTTAGACGCTGACATGGCTTTGGCAAAAGTTGACAAGAATATAGCCGTTGGGCGTTGATGGGTTATTTTTTACCGTTGATACCCATTGGGACCTACCTAGTTGTTACTTTTTGACAAATTTTGGGGGCATATTTTTGGGAGTAGATAACTTTCAATTAATGCATGAGATAACTTATTTTCTTTTCAATATTTTCATGATTATATTTTGAAAATAGTTGCCTCATTTTTGACCAATCACATGCATATATCTCTCCTATATATTTGGATCCTATTTTTAAACAGGGTACCTATCATTCTTGTCTAACAAATTTTCTCCTATACTTCATCTTTCTCAATCATTCAAACAACTTTCTTCTACAATGGCACCAAAATTTAAACCAAGTGATTTGGTATTGGGATTCAAGAGTCAACACAACATGATAGCATATTTGGAGGCTGGTGATACTATGTTTCCCCAATACACACAGATGGTGGCGTATTTGAATGCATCCCCCATTAGGTATGCTCTTTCTCATGCTCCTCTCATCTCTGTCACACATATTAAGCAGTTTTGGAACACTGTTAGTTCCTCAACCGTTAATAAAGTGACTACATTTTCATCTATTGTTCATGGGCATACTTGGGTGGTTACTGAAGCCTTGGTTCGCCAGGCTTTGCATCTTGATGATGCAGATGGTATAACCACCCTTCCCATCCATGAAATAGAACAAGGACTAAGGGCTTTGGGTTATCCTTTCCCTGATGAGGGAACTTTAAACAAATATCATAAACAGGAGTTTCCCCCAGCCTAGAAGTACCTCATACATGTCATCTTACAATGTTTGAGTCCCAAGTGTACTACACACAATGAGATTAACATATCTATTGCTAGTGCTATTGTGTGCATTGCAACTGGGCAAAAGTTTAATTATTCTAAAATGATTTTTGATGGAATGTTAAAAAACAAAGGGAATAAGATGACATTAGCTTCTCCCAGATTTTTACAAATGGTTTTTGATGTCCAAAATTACTGCACAAGGGATCATGATGATTTTTATGAGATCCCTATGCAAAAGAAAGCTATTTTTGACAAGATGAACTCACCCCCTCACTGTGACTGACCCCTCACCACAGCTATGATTGCTGTCATTGAAGCAGCACAACCCCAACCAGACCCTCAACCACAACTTGACCAAATACCAGAACCTTTACCTTCACCACAACACATGCAAATTGACCAAGAACCCTTTGATGCTGTCACATTAAATGTTGGCGTTGACACACCTAATCCAGACGTTGACACCATTCCTTCACAGACCCAAATACCCCTTAACCAACCCACATCCACCCAATCCACATCATCTTCTACCCCATCACAATATAGGTTGCAAAAATGCCAAAGGACTACTAGAGTGTTCTCCTCTAGTGGTCCTAGCCATGTAGCAGAGAGAACCACCACCACAAGTGTGGTTGGTGCTGTGGATGAGGTTGGGACTATTGGCTCTGGCTTAGATGCAGGCCAAGACAGTCCTAACATCTTTAAGACCTCATCCATGCCCCATGAATCTAACTTGGGAGGTCAAATACCCATTTTAGAGGAGGGCAGATTGGAACCAATGACATTAATGGAATTGACGGCTGTCTGCATTAGCTTGCAAATGCAAAATGCAGACTTGGTACAAATTGTCAGTACACAAGGCCTTGAATTCAAGCAATTGAGGGAGAGGATTGTTATTTTGGAGAATGCTAGCACAAGGCATGGGATGGAGGAATCTTCCAAAGGGGAGGATGAACAGATAAATGTGAGTGACAAGGGCTCACATGATGGTGAATCTTTGGGTGTTGCTGAAGCCCTAACTAGTTTGAAGAAGCAACCAGGTTTTGTTAGATCTTTGGTAACTCCTACAAATTTAGACTTGTCTTTTACAGTCATGTTGGAGAAAATTACAAGAGCTGACAAGCAAATTTAGACAGGTAATTTGGGCGTTGACAAGCAAGATTTGAACGCTGACACACCAAGCGCTGACAAGAGCAAAGTGGGCGCTGACAAGACAAATTTGAGCGTTGACAGACCTGCAGATGAGTTTGATGTATTCTAGTCATCATCCATCATCAAAGAAGTTTCTTCACAGGTATTACCATCATCTTTACCCATCATTGATCCATTAGATGAGGTTAAAGGTATTATGGTAGAGGTAGAAGTTCTAAAGGATGCAGCACAGGTTGAGTTTGATAGAAGGTTGGCTGCACAACTTGTGGAACAAGAAAGAAAGAAAGTTGGTGAATCACCATTTGTTGTCACTTCATAAGAACAACAAGGAAGTGATGAAGCTAGTTCAGACTCAAGTGTGGTGATTATAGAACAGCCAGAAAGACTTGAGTATGGTGATGAGTTGGCAAGAGAGAAGCTGAATGAGTTGAAATTACAAGTAGATTTTGACATGCCCGAAGTTGTTCAGATGTACCATGCTTGGGAAGATAGGTGTATGGAGAATCCAGATTTGACTATTTCAGACCAGATATGGGGTTTGGAGATTCTTCTAAGAGTACAAAAGGACTGCAAGGTAATTCTGAAACACAAAGCTATCAATATTCTCTCAATGCTGAAAAGGGATAGAAGGGAGTTGTACTACATGCTACTCAGATGTCATGGAACAGGATGGACCTATAAGAAATTGATTGGATTATCCTTTGAAGAGTTGGAGTTCAAGGCTTATCCCATTTGGGCAAGAATGCAGGAAGAAAACACTCTAAGGATTCTTTCTGATGAAAGGAAAGAAGAACTTGCAGAAGAGATGGAGCTTAAGAAGGCAATGATTGTTCCCAGACCTTTGAAAAAGGGAGTTCCTCTTGAGTTTCCTAAAGATATGGATATATTGAATCCAAGTGAAGCTGTTATAAGAAGGAGCATCAAGCTCTCACCATTGGAAGCTTCAAATGTGGTACAAGTGTTACGTCTTGATTCCAGAAACCCTATTATAAGCTATGAAGAAGATGAATGTGGGTTTTGGAAGATTGGCAGGTATGGGAAAGAGGTACACACTTTTACTACACTTATATCTCTCTTTGCAAGTTTTGATAAAGAAGACTTGGTAGACCTTTGGAGGTTGTTAGAGGCCAATTATGAGACTGAAGCTCCTACTTCAGTCAATGGAATAAAACTTTGGTCAACATTCAAGAGAATTTGTGGACCAAGAGATGAAGATCCTGCTATTTGGAAGGATCTTGAAGATGACCTCAGTGATCTTCAATGGCGTTTGTATTCAGCTGCTGGTGTATATTATTTGAGCTCTACAAAGTTTGCTGAGTATCTACTTGTAGATGGTCAGTATTCCATGTCCAAGGAAGTCTTGAAGAAGATGAAGACAACACAGCTGGAAATTGATTATTAAAGTGATGTGGCCAAAGATTTGATCAGACATATTTATTACCAATATGAACAAGTTTGTAAGATTCCTCCTAGTTCTTAATGTTTATTCAGAAACTTGATTACTAGAGTAGATATCCAGTTTAGGGGAGGATTGTTGGGAATAAAATATAGCCAGTCCACTTGAGCGCTGACAAGAGTAAAACAAGCGTTGATAGGAAGAAAACAAACACTGACAGATCAAGTGTTGACAAGAAGAAGTCAAGCGTTGATAGGTTGAAGACAAGCACTGATGGAAAGATTTAGTCTACGCGTATATTGTTTCTAGTTTGTTTCTAGTAAAGATAAGTTCAACATTGTATTTTCTACAATTATCTTTACCTAGAATAGTTGATACGTAGACTCTTGTACAAGGCTTCTTATGTCTATAAAAGAAGACCTTTAGTTTAAGTTTCATACAAGTTTTTATACGTTAAACACTTTCATTGTAAGCAAGTTTGTTATCATTAATCAAGTGAAAGTTTGTTTACATCTTTGTGTGTTCTTGTTTAAGTGTTAATTCCGCATAACACATAGATTACTTTATACATATACAAAGGTTTCTCTACGTGTATAACTTGATCTAATCTCGTATACACAAAGCTAAATCGATCTAAGTTTGGGATCAACAATTATGACACAATGTCATTGTCTTAATGGATGGGAACTCGAGTAGAATTTTCCTAAAAGATAAGATGTTTATCAAAAGTATCTAAATAATTCTTGATGGAAGATCATATCCTGCATTTAGACTTGAAATTATACCATGAATGGTTATGAACTAGTTATAGATCTTGTAATCTACAAGGAACTTAATGTAAATTTAATAAAAGATATTTCCGTTATCTGAAACTTTAGAAGGTATTTGTTGGTGAATTACCTATACTTTAGCCATTAAGGCAAGTTGAAATTGGTATTCATTATATTCCCGGTGCTGCACCTGTGTCACGTGCACCCTACGTCAGCACCATCTGAATTAAAAGAATTACCAAACAACTAAGAGAGTTGTCGGAAAAAACTTTTATTCTACCAAGCTCTTCATTATGAAGAGCTATGGTGTTATCATTCCTTATATTTGTTGAATTACCGTGAACTAGGTAAATTGATGATCAAAATATATATCCACTACCCAAGATGATAGATTTGTTCGATCATTTACAAGGTTCTAGTGTATATTCAGGAATTTGATCCACGACATGGTTATCATCAACTTCGCATCCGCGAAAAAGATTATCTATTCCAATCACTATATTCAGAACTTGTAATGAACATTACGAGTTTCATGTATGTCGTTTGGATTAACTAATGCACATGTAGCATCCATAAATTTGGTGAATCTCGTGTGTAGGCTGTAATTTGATAAATTCATGCTCGTGATCATTAAGGACCATTTGTTTGTTTATAAGAATAAGAAGGAGTTAATAATCATTTATACACTACCCTGAATTGGCCGAGCATTGAAAACCTGTACCTTGAATATTTAACATGTGATTTAAGGCTTAATCCTTTACATTATTTGACCATGTGATTAATAGATAATGGAATCTGTACTGACTCTTCAAATATTAGAGCCTTTAAGGCTTTGGGTTTTACCAAAAAGAAAGTACAAATATGTTTTGACAAATATTTATCAAAGAATTTTTAAGGTATCATTCCCTTATACTCAGAACACTTAACTAAACTCCTTTAGGGGTAAATGTCTGTGCATACCTCAAGACAACCTAGGAGGAATTGAGGAAAACCATTTAAACCATGACTTGGAATTTGAAACGACAATTTTTGCTTGTCAACTAAGAAAATTTCGACCAAAGCATAAACAAAGATTTTTCAAACATTTACGGATCTTATTAATTATTTTCGATAAATCAACAAAAATCGTGTAAATTAAATTCAAATTTATTTTGAACATTTTTCTATAATTGGACGAACTGAGAAATTTAATTTTTTTTTTACGTTGACGTTTCATAAAAATTAAAGATTTATTATTTAATTACTTGTAATATTTATCGACGCTTTAAACGTCAGATTGAGCGAAACTAATAAAGATAATAGTTGAGACGAAACTAAAACTTAGAAAATATGAAGAAGAATTTCTGAGTGAATTGTGATTTTGATAATTACTTCATCAGGAAAGGTGAATGTAGATACTGATGCATTGTGTAGAAAGGATAAAGAATCAATTAGGATGTGTTCTTTAGTAATGATTGTGCAAAATAAATTGCCGAGCAATTTAAAAATAGTTTATGCTTGTAAAAAGGATAATATAGATAATAAAAGGGGATCGCGGCTAATATGAACCATTAGAATTGAGAAGCCGATGGCATTAAATGTTTTAAAGGCCACTAGTGGTTGCCTGGATATGGAGGATTTTGAGATTTAGTCATATTATAATCTCATAAGTTTAAGTATTCTGTTCATGCCATTTCTGATTTAATGTATCTTTATCTGAAGAAGTTGTACTGATGGCAAATTATGAAGGCATACATCACCTCATACATTAGTAAACGTCTAACTATTCCAAAGGTAATCATCTGAATTTGATTCTATTTGGGTCATCGTCGACAGACTGACCAAATATGTTAATATCATTCCTATTAATGATAGATTCTCGATGAAGATATTGACTATTTTGTATTAAAGGAGTTGTGTAAACATAGTTTGCCTGTATCGATCACCTCTATCAAGATCCTCGCTTTGCATCGAATTTCTAGAGATTTGCTCAGAAGTCATTGGGAACAAACCTTGATAAGAGTACTGTTTACCACCCCAATCGAAGGGACGAGGTAAAGTAACGATACAAAACACTAGAAGTGTTGTTTTATGCTTGAATAATTGACCTTTGGTAATAAACCGTATAATCTTTTTCCTTTGGAGAGATCATCATTGATAATTATCGTATTAGGATCGAGATCGAATCTAGTGAGGATCTAAATATGAGAGCATTTGTAAGCAGGAGTTGGGGTGAAGACATCCGACTTACACCCATTGTGAGTTGGACATGTATTTCAGGGTTGAGGTTGCCTATGATGACAAACCTAACCTTACAAAATACCCGACCCGCGAGACCTAAAATGATTATTGAAATTAGGATCTGATTATTGACTGCCGATAGTGGGAAGGAGGTTATGTGAATATGAAATGTAGATCGTGAAGTGCAGGATGGGTAGGGAAGTTATGCAAAAAAATTTCACCTTGGAAAAATGCATTGATGATCTGAAGGATCATGGGAAATAAGTCCCCGTTGTATGGGACCATTGAGATAATGTAAAAGTTGGTTTGAAAGGCATATAAGTTGGATCTACCCTAGGACTTCAAGGGCTGCGTGAATTATGTTTCGTATATCGAACATGATAAAATGTCTATCAAGTGAAGATCTGATTACTTCTTGATAAAGTTTAGATCGGCGAAAAGTTGCATTCATCAAAAACCCGTGAACATCATGGATAGAGAAAGTAAGTCAACATTAAGCCTGATTGTATTCCCGTAGTTATGTTTGATGAAACTCGAGTATTGTAATGAATTACACTTGTGAGAAAAGACCGAATGTGGAAGAAATACCCACATGGCTCTAACTCTATAAGAAGCGAGTAGTAAGATAAATTGATCTTTGAGGACAAAGATCCTGGTTAGGGGTAAATGCTGTGACAATCTATCAATTTATGGTCGATATTTTATTCTAAAGTATTATTTAGAACATAATTTTAATGTTGCATTATGAACTCACTCATTTTTGGGAAGAAATTTGGGTTTACGTCGTGAAGTAGCATCGACTACGTTTAAACCGGAGAATTCTACGTTACGTGCTTACGTTTATATACATCGTTTTTGGTGACAGTCCGACATTTTAGGAAATAAATTTATTCTTTAATATTATGATGTAATTTTTAATTTGTGTTGGTTCATAAACTCACAAATTTACGAGAAGAGATTAGGACTTACGTGCATAATTTAACGTCCTTTACGACTAAACCGGAAACCCTAGGTTTACGTATTTACGTTTTTGAACTCCGTTTTTTATGAGACAATTTTTATTAGATTCGTTTTGTGCCGTTGATTCAAAATTTATAAAAACGTTTTTCGTAAAACGACCCGAGGGCACGGAAATCGAGGAAACTAGAATCGAGGAAACTAGAATCAAGGAGTACCCGTAATTAAATGGGGATGAGACAAGATAAACTTGCCCCACCCCCACTAATGGGACGGCTAACTTAGCCCACACACATTATGAGGTGTCTGATGAGATGGCATTTATACATGATCCCATCGTTCTTTTCGGGCTTTTAATGCATAAAAATGTCATAAAATACCATATATATGCTTGTGTTTGTTTACTTGTGTACTTTAGGTATGGATATCGTGAAAAAGACAAAAGATCACAAGATATAAGGAAAAACGGACACGAGAAACGAAGCCGTACAAAGAACCTGGCCCTAATTCATGGAATATTCAACAAATACCCTTGAAGACTTGAAGACATACAAGATTGATCCTTATTTAATGAAGAAATGACACTTAAAACCCTTGTATATTGATAATTACAAGTTTGGTCCTTTAAGTTTGTCAAAATTTCACAAATGGTCCTTCAACTTTGAAGAAATGGCAAGATTAGTCCCTCAACAATTTCAAATTGCCAATTATGATCCCTCATGAAGCCAAAGATACATTGAAGACCTCTGAAGATCAAGAATGTCCAAGATCAGTCCTTGAAATATTTCAAAATGGCAAAAACAACCCTTTGAAACCTTTTTCCAAAGTTTTGTGCCAAAACTGCCAAAGTGTGAAACTTATTAACAAAGGGATATGAGTTTTTAGGCTGAAAAACGTTTAATACATGTTTTATCAAAACACAAGGGCTAAAGTTGTGCACTTGAAACATTTAAATCAAAAATGCGCCAAACACATAACTTTCCCCCAATTTCGGATCAAAAACTCCACTATTCACCTTTTACCCACCCAAAATTTACACCACTTAAACTTAGGGTAATTTTCAATTACCTTTGCACATGAGTGATTCACATGTGCAGAAACCCATCCCAACCATAAAACCTTATTCCCACTCACAATGGACCCCACCCCGAAATACCCGTCCACCAATCATGTGACTACTTGCCCTCCAAGTCATCCAACGTGGCAAAATCAACAGCTAAGACTCCTTGCTTCATCCTAAAGCTAAAATGAACGTCTTGGATCATTTTGGACAGCTCATCAACAGCAAACGACCTCAAGTGTTCAAGGGCATTTTAGAGAATTCACTTCTAGGGTTTGTGAATAGTGTAGCCAGGTATTTGCCTATAAAAAGAGACCTCAACATGTGAGAGTCCCTTTGTTCTAGATTTTAGCTTTTAAATCTTTGTAATTCCTTTTTATGAAATAAAGTTTGAATTTCTGAAAATTTTTGAGTTCTTGTCTGTTATTTATAAAAGTTGGTGTTTGATAAG
Organism: Glebionis coronaria; assembly: GCA_025667525.1. Classification (NCBI taxonomy): domain Eukaryota; kingdom Viridiplantae; phylum Streptophyta; class Magnoliopsida; order Asterales; family Asteraceae; genus Glebionis; species Glebionis coronaria. Next base: position 488,796 of record JANFOE010000166.1, read on the forward strand.
CTAAAATCTGAGTTCCATAATCTTGTTTAAAGGTTTTTGAGGCAAAGTTTTAGTTGATAAAGCTTGGGTTTCAAAAATCATAAAGTTTGGTATTATTTGATCTCACTTTGTGGTTTGTTCTTCTTAGCAGATTGGAAGCTGGTACTTGTTCTGCTAGTACCTCAGCTCAAATAATCCAAGGCCTGGATGTAGGTCTTGGAGGTTTGCATCCTTCTCCCTTTTCATTTTATCCTTTATTTTTCTGAATTTGGTGATTATTGCATGTTTGTGCTTGAATCTGTGATATTATTGTTGATTCTAGTTTATTTGTGTTGATTTGGTGTTATTGAAGTGTTGTTAACTGGTTTTGTGGTTTGAATCTGGATAATGCTTTGAAAATTTGTGAAAACAAGTTTTTAAGGGGTGTTTGGGTTAACTGTTTAAGAAGGATTTTGTGGTTTGTTAAGTGTTGGATTTGTGTTATTATCTGTTGGTATATGCTCTACTGGTATACTTGGTCATTTATCTGCAATATTTGTGGTTTGAAACACCTTGATTCATAAATAGGGTATAAAATCTTGGATACTTGGTAAAATTGGTTGGGATTTTGAGGACACCTAGATCTAAGCTTAGGCTAGGTCTAACAAGTGCTAAACCTTAGTTAATTACACCAGGGAAAGAGATTTGACTGCTTGAAATTGGATCTAGTGTCAAATAGATCAGCAAACTTGTCTGCATATTGTTCATGTTCTTATCAGTGACTGTTTATGCTTTGATCTTGTTGTTTACTTTGATTTAGTGTTTGATTTAAGTTTATTTGTGCTTATTCATAGTTAATATAGCTTGTGTATGCATCCTGTTGAGTTTGGTTGGCTTATTCTTGCTAAATCTGCTTATTAAGTGCATAACTGCTTATTTTCATGTCTGTGTGGCATCTGGTGACTGTTTGATCATTTGTGGCTTATTGTGTGAACCAAATTTGGATTTTCTTGTTGCTATTGACTCCTTGTGGTTCACTGATCACAAGGGTGCCTTTGTTTCCAATTGAATCCAACTAGAACTCTCTAAAAAGCTCAGTCAAATAGTCAAAGCAGTGGGAACTCCTTTCCCCTGCTGGTTACCACTGCTAGTGTTAAATTGGTTTCAGCTTATCAATAAGCTATAATAGCTTATTTTAACCAGCAACAACTTGGATTTTGTAATAGGTTCTCATTATTTGACCCATTTGTTCATACTGGAGCATTTGGTGGGTTGACTTTAGGGTTTGACTAGAAAACTAACTTTATTGACCTTTTTATAAGTGCTTATTGGCTTATTCTGGCTTATTGGTTTTGCTTATTGGAATTTTGTTGATTGTTTTGGCTTATTGAGTCCATTTGTGATCTTTTGCAAATTGAATCAAGTCCTGAGGTGCCTTATTTCTCAAAAACGACAATTTTGTCTTTTAGTGAAATATTACTTTGCTTATTTTTGGCTTATTGAGTGTGCTTTTTCAAAATTTCTTTTTACAGATCTCATAAGCATCCCAAAAGAAGGTTGTGTGTCAAATTAGAGCTTATGGCATTGGCTTATTGCTTAATGGGCTGAAAAGCCCAATAAGAATAAGCTGTTAGCTTATTAAGCTGTGATAAGCTCACATTCAGCTTTTGGGCCTTTAGAGTTTTGTGTTTAGAATTAAATTTTGAGTCAGATAGGGATTTTCCAAGTCAATTAGGCCAAGTTTGACTTTTTGGGCTAAAAAGCCCATTAAGGTTGACTGTTTTTGGTTTTGGCCCATTTGAGGGCCCAATAGGGGTATTCTGGTCATTTCACTTTGATTTTCTGATTATTTAGGTTAAAATAAACTAGTTTGCAAGTTTTTAAATTTTTTTTATAATTTTTGGATTTTTAATATTATTTTAATATTATTTTATTATTATTTTTCAAATTTCACATTTTCCAACTTTTTACATTTTTCTTAGCTTTAATACATTAAAATAAGAATTTAGCAACTTTTAGAATAATTTTATCACTTCTAGATTAATTTTTATAATTATTTTAAGTTTTAATGGTTTTTAAATCATTTTAAATAGTTTTTATTAGTTTAAAAATTTCTAAAAAAAGTTTTTAATCTTCTTAGGTCTTTTTAGAGGTTTACCAATTGAAAAATCTTTATTTGGGCTTTTGGATAATTTAGTTGATTTAGGGCTTTAATTAGCATTTAAAAATTGAATATTTAATTATTTAAAAGGTTTAAAAAAGTTTTGATCATTGGTAAACTCTTAGTTTATTTATTTTGATTTTTGGTGAATTTTTTGGTAATTTTTAGAATTAATTTTTATTTTTGTAGTTTTTACGGGTTTACGTTTTTTCGTTGTAGTATTATTTTCACGTCTTCATCATCTTCTTTTCTCATCCCCTTCTAAACCAATAATTAATCACAAACATTTAACAAGTTTTTCACACACATATACCTCCTTGGGAAACGAACTTTCACACCATAAGGGTCATTAGTGCTTGATTTTCCTAAATCATCACTCGATACTTACCGCTTTTACGCTTCTTTTCCAAAAGGACGTAAGTTACTACAATCATTTTGGCGCCGCTGCCGGGGTGGTGTGTCGTGATTAATTTGCATTGTTGTTTTTAATATTAACCATAAATAGTATTTGTATTAGTAGAAATCTACTAATACGTATTATCGGTTTTCTTGGTTTTTCTTGTGAAAATATTATTACTATATTGTATTAAGTATCACAACAAATAAACAATATCTCCAAAAGTGTGAAAACACAACCTTAATTGGGATTTGATCTCCTAATTATTGTATTCGAATCTCAAACAAAAAGAAAAAGGCAAAAATAGATAAATACTTTCGTGAAGCTCGATTTTGAAAAATACGAACTATAAGGTGGTTATAAGGCGGGTATTATAAAATATACCCTAAGGAAAAAGGCTCTTAAGTGCTTCGCGCCGCCTCGTTTCCCCGCTTGCTTGTGAGTATTTTGAGATTTAAGGCTAATCGAGGGTTTTGACGCCCAAAGTATTATTACGTATAATATATTTGCTTGGTTTCTTTGTGATTAAAACCTCTTGAACAATTTGGTTTTCACCAAAGTTCTAAAGTCATTCGAAGACGTTCACTCCACGTGATCGTTTTCATTCCTTTGAGGCTTCTTTAATCAAGAGTTTGATTCGAGGAGAGATTTTGTAGATTGTTGTCTACGAAGATACAACCAAAATCCAAAAAAAATTAAATACAATCAAAAACACAAAAAAATTGAAAATCCACAAAACACCCAAAAAGAATCTTCTTTGCTCACCTCCCATTCTTCGTGAAGTTTATGATCACTCGTAATCAAGCAAAACGAGCTCGTAAACGTCTTCAAAAGCAAGCCAATCAAGAGACGTTGATTGTAGAAAAACCTCCAATTGTTGAACCTATTGTAGAACAAGAAGTCGTCATGGCTAATCGTACTATAATGGAGTTGCTACAAGCACCCACCAGGGGTTTTCGAGAGGCTATTGTGATTCCCGCCATCCTTGCGGAGAATTTCGAGATTAAGACGGGTTTAATGTCAATGTTGCAAGCAAATAAGTTTAGAGGAAATGAGAAAGACAACCCGCACTATCACATTAGGAATTTTAACCGTCTCACCGCTACTAGCAAGTTTAAGGATGTTCCACATGACGCCATTAAGATGATGTTGTTTCCATACTCGTTAGATGGACCCGCAAAAATTTGGCTTGAGAAAGAACCGCCAAATTCGATTTTGACATGGGGTGATCTCGTTTCTAAGTTTGTGAACAAGTTTTTCCCACCATCTAAAACAACACATTTGAAAAATGAGATTTCACGATTTGTGCAAATAAATAATGAAAGTTTTTCAATGGCATGGGAACGCTTTAAAGAAATGTTACATGAATGTCCACACCATGATTTTTCGGAATTACATCAAATTGATACTATTTATAATGGTCTTAATGATCATGAACGAGATTATTTGAATGCCGCCGCGGGTGGTAATATTTTGTGTAAGACGACCAATGAGGCTTTGAAAATCATCGAGAATAGATCTAAGGTTTATAGGCCTCGTAACACACCGAGTGTTGCCAATTTGGGTTCGTCATCATCGTCATCGTCTCGTAGCATTAATGCCTTACATGATGAAGCTAATGAGGAAAATCGTTTTTTTGATAGATTTGCTAATCTTATGTCCCATTGGAAAGCTCAAGAAGCTTCAAATTCCGCTTCGGTTAAAGCGGTTGCTATGAGTTGTTTGTCTTGTGGTGGAGCTCATGATCTTTCCGAGTGCATTACCGCGGATGGTAACACTTCGAGTGCTTATGTAGCAACGGGAACTTATAACCAAAACGGTCAAGGTTCCCGCCCAAATCAAGCTCCACCAAATCAAAATGCTAATAACTATCGAAACAACAACCAAGGTGGTAATTACCAAGGTAATTCACGTAACTACAACAAGGGGAATTATCAAAATGGGAATGGACAAGTCACTAATCAAAACCAAAACCGTGATTTTCAAAACACTACACAAGGTTTTCAAAATGCTCACACTAAAAATCTTCAAGGAGAATTTTTGTATTATGCTAAAGCAAATGATGCTAAATTTGATAACATGCAACGTGAGATGATTAGCTTAAGATCCGAGTTGAAAAACGAGCTTAAAAATGAACTTGCTAATGAACTTAAAACTCATGCAAATAAAATGGAAGGAAATGTCCAACGTCTTCAACAAAATCAACAAAAGATGGAATTGGGACAACATGAGATTAAGCAAGAGTTATTAAAAGCGGATGCTAGGCAATCAAAATTTGAGGACCGAATGGCTAATATGTTTGAAGCAATCATGTGTAAACCCTCTTCCTCGGGTGGTCTTCCTAGTGATACCATTGAAAACCCGAAGGGAGAAATGAAGGTTATTACTACACGAAGTGGTAAAACTTTCAAGGAACCAATCTCTCGTCCAAGTACTTCTACGGAGAAGGAAATCGAGAAAGAACCCGAGGTGATGGTTGAAAAGGAGCACATTACAATCCCACGAAGTACCGCTCATATCACACCTACGGTTGAACCAATACCAATTGTGGAACCCGAGTTTCCAAGGCCGTTGCCTAATGACCAACCCACACCACCTTTACCTTACCCTTCGAGACGAAACAAAGAGAAATTGCAAGAACGTAACAAACAACAAATCGAGCTTTTTATAAAAATGTTTCAACAAGTGCATTTTGATGTGAGTTTAGCCGACGCGTTGTTGTATATGCCTCGTTTCGCTTCCACTTTTAAAAGTATGATGAGCGATAAGGAAAAGCTTTCAAAGCTTGCTAATTGTTCTTCGGTTTATCTTAACCGCATACCGGAAAAGGTTGGTGACCCCGGAAAGTTTCTCATTCCTTGTGACATACAAGATATGAAAGAATGCCTCGCCTTGGCCGATCTTGGTGCGAGCATTAATTTGATGCCATTTTCCATTTGGAAATCGCTTTCGCTTCCGGCTCTTATTCCTTCGAACATGTCTATCGAGATGGCCGATCATTCTACGATTTTAGCATGTGGAGTAGCCGAAGATGTTTTCGTGAAAGTGAGGAAGTTCTACTATCTCGTTGATTTTATAGTAGTTGACATCCCCGCGGATCCTCAAGTTCCTCTAATTTTAGGACGTTCATTTTTAGACACTTCGAGATCGCTTATCGATGTTCATGCGAGAACTATCACTTTGGGATTCAACGAAGAGGAACTTGTTATAAACGCTACTCAAAACTCGAAACCTTCTCATGTTTATGCAATCTCTACCATCAATCACATTGACATCTTTGATGTGATTTGCGATGATTTTTCACCAGAAGTTTTAGGTTTTTCCGATAGCTCGTCAAGTGGCAATCCCACTCTTTTGGATCTGATTCTTGCTAATTCCACACCAAATCTCACTCCATTCCAAGGAGGCGATCTCACTTCAAATGAAATCGACAATGAAGATGAGGTGTTGATTAGTGATGATACTTTTATTCCACCATTTCTTCCGCCGATGGAAGTTATGAGTGTTAAACCAAAATCTTCAATCGAGGAACCACCTATCCTTGAATTGAAAGATCTTCCTTATCACCTTGAATACGCATTGTTGGAAGGTGATGACAAGTTGCCGGTTATTATTGCAAGAGGTCTTGCTAATGATGAAAAAACCGAGCTCTTGAAAGTTCTTAAGGCTCATAAAGGGGCAATTGCGTGGAAAATATCTGACATTAAGGGTATTGACCCAAAATTTTGTACTCACAAGATTTTAATGGAGGAGGACTACAAACCCGCAATTCAAAGTCAAAGAAGGGTAAATCCCAAAATTCACGATGTCATTAAAAAGGAGATCCTTAAACTCCTTGACGCGGGAATGATTTATCCTATATCCGATAGCCCATGGGTGAGCCTAATCCATTGTGTCCCTAAAAAGGGAGGAATGACCGTTGTGCCTAATGAAAACAACGAGTTAATTCCCACTCGTGTTGTGACCGGTTGGAGGGTGTGTATTGACTACCGAAAGTTAAATGACGCCACTCGTAAAGACGACTTTCCTTTGCCCTTCATGGATCAAATGTTGGAGCAACTCGCGGGAAATGAATTCTATTGCTTTTTAGATGTTTTTTACGGTTACATTCAAATCCCTATCGACCCTCGTGATCAAGAGAAGACTACGTTTACGTGTCCTTATGGAACGTTCGCTTATCGTAGGATGCCTTTCGGACTTTGTAATTCACCGGGTACGTTTCAACGGTGTATGATGGCGATTTTTCACGATATGATCGAGAAGTCGATGGAAGTGTTTATGGATGACTTCTCGATGTTTGGAAATTCGTTCACATCATGTTTATCTAATCTCGAGCAAATGTTAAAACGTTGTGAAGAGACCAATCTTGTGCTTAATTGGGAAAAATGTAATTTTATGTGTAAACAAGGAATCGTCTTAGGACATAAGGTGTCGAAAGCGGGGATTGAGGTCGATAAAGCTAAGGTAGACGTCATCGCCAAGTTACCTCATCCCAAAACCGTTAAGGGAGTTAGGAGTTTCCTAGGCCACACGGGCTTTTATCGTCGTTTCATCAAGGACTTTTCGAAAATCTCTCGACCTATGACACACCTTCTCGAGAAGGATGCTCCTTTTAACTTCAATGAGGATTGTGTTAGAGCTTTCGAAACTCTCAAAAGGAAACTTACCGAAGCTCCCATTCTTGTTGCTTCTAATTGGGAATTACCCTTTGAAATCATGTGCGATGCAAGTGATTATGCTATAGGGGCCGTCTTTGGGCAACGTTATGACAAAAATTTCCGTCTTATCCACTATGCTAGTAAGACGATGACCGAGGCTCAATTAAAGTACACCACAACGGAAAAGGAATTCCTTGCCGTGGTCTATGCTTTTGAGAAATTCCGACCTTATCTCGTCTTGACTAAAAGCATCGTGTATACCGACCATTCGGCTATCAAGTATCTCTTAGCTAAGCAAGATGCTAAGCCGAGATTGCTTCGTTGGGTGCTCCTCCTCCAAGAATTTGATGTCACCGTGCTTGACAAAAAAGGAGCCGAGAATCTAGCGGCCGATCATCTCTCTCGTCTAGAAGATCCTCACAAAGATGTTTTCGAGAACAAGGAAATCATCGAAACATTTCCTCTTGAGACTCTCGGTGTAGTGAATTCTAAAGACACCACCCCATGGTTTGCCGACATTGCAAATTACCATGCGGGCAATTTCATAATTAAGGGTATGACGACACAACAAAAACGAAAATTCTTTCGTGACGTCAAGTTCTATTTTTTGGGACGACCCTTATCTCTTTCGGGTTTGTGCGGATCAACTCGTTCGACGTTGTGTGTTTGGTGCCGAAGCTTCTAATATCCTTAGAGCTTGTCACGAGGGACCCACGGGTGGTCACCACGGTGCTAATCTCACGGCTAAGAAAGTGTTCAATGTCGGCTTCTTTTGGCCTTCTATCTATCGTGATGCATAAACACTTATGAAGTCGTGTGATTCGTGCCAACGTCAAGCAAAATCGTCTCAATGTGATGAAATGCCGCAAAACATAATTCAAGTGTGTGAGATTTTAGACATATGGGGAATAGACTTTATGGGGCCGTTCCCATCGTCTCATGACAACAAATATATCCTCGTCGCGGTGGACTACCTTTCTAAGTGGGTGGAAGCTAAGGCTTTGCCTACTAATGATGCTCGTGTGGTAGTGATGTTTTTGAAGAAACTATTCTCTCGGTTCGGAACCCCTCGTGCTATTATAAGCGATCGTGGAACCCATTTTTGTGATGACCAATTCGAAAAGGTTCTAAAGAAATATGGAGTTACTCATCGTCTTTTTACGGCTTATCACCCGCAAACGAGTGGGCAAGTCGAGGTTTCGAACCGAGCTTTGAAAAGGATTTTAGAGAGGTCAATTGGAGAAAACCGTACTTCATGATCCGACAAACTCGATGACGCTTTATGGGCCTTTAGAACCGCTTATAAGACACCTATCGGTTGCACTCCTTATAAGTTAGTCTATGGGAAGAATTTTCATTTGTCCATTGAATTGGAGCACAAGGCATATTGGGCCCTTAAGCATGCAAACTTTAACTTGAAGACCGCGGGAGATCACCGGAAAATACAATTGAATGAATTGGATGAATTAAGAGATAATGCTTATGAAAATTCATTAATTTTTAAAGAAAAAACTAAAAAGTTTCATGATTCAAAGATTAAAAACTGGGTTTTTAACGTTGGTGATCAAGTGTTACTTTTTAACTCTCGACTTAAGATATTTTCTGGGAAATTGAAATCTCGTTGGTCGGGTCCGTTCACAATTACACACATGTTTCCGTATGGGACCATCGAGCTAGCTCAAGATGATGGTCCTAATTTCAACGTGAATGGACATAGGCTTAAGTACTACTTTGGTAGGGAAATTCCTTCAATGGTTGCCCTCGACCAAGTCACCTTCCCCAATGATAATTAGCATTGAGGGGATCGAGTCGAGCTCATGACTCGGTAATCAAAAACGAGGTGCCTCGTGGGGGAGATCCCATGCTTATCCTTTATGCTTACTATTCACTAATAAGGGGACTTGTACCCCTTCAACTCGTTGTCTCGTGGTTATTTGTGATTGTGTTATCTAGATCATCATCATCATCATCTACGATTAAAGACTCTCCTGTTCGTTTACGTGAGCTTCCATCGTTTGCTTGAAGAAGTTTTTCACGAATCCATGACATATCCGTTATTGTTCTAACAATTATCTTTTAGCATACTTAATAAACGGCTTTAGATATATTGTTGATCACCCTTTCCATGCTAGATCCTAAGCATTCGACTATTCGTCTCTAGTATGGGGGTACTCCACCCTTAGACTCGAAACATTTAGGACAATGTTTACTTTTAGTATGGGGGGTCAATAGGTACTTGCTTTGCTACGCCCTCACGCGTTCCAATTTTCAATGTTTTGTTTTGTTGCTAATAAGGCTAAAAATGGCCAAATTTTAAAATTTTTCTTAGTTTTCATGAGTGTTTTTAAGACACGAATGTATATTTTCCGATGGGTAGAATAAGAGCTAATTTTTGACTTGATGGGCATTTGGAGCCATTTACATTCCTTAACCCGCTCAATTCAAGTTTTGCTAGACTTTTATATAGGGAGCTTTAAAACGCGCAAGTCTTAACTCATACGGGTTAAGAACAAGAACTTTTCGCAAGTTCCTATAATTGATCCTAGAAAGTCACTTATCAAGGGAACTATAAAACGCATTCTCTAAACTTGAAAAAGTCCAAGAAAGTGCAAGATCCTATAGGTGGCTTGAAAACCCAAAAACTTTGATTTGATATAGTCTTAATGAAAGCTAATCCAAATGTGGCTTAATTTTGACTTGCATGGCTAAGTATTCACGAGTCTCTTTAATTAGAGGTCTTTATATAGTGAAGAACGAGAGATGATAGAGTTAGACAAGTGATCATGCTAAACGTAGAACATGAAAGTGTTCTTTCAAAAACTCATATGTTTTTAATTGTGGCTTTTTCTTCCCATAAGATCAATGCATTAGGAATAAATCATAATTGCAATAAGTAAGGTCGTACGATTTGAAAGGTTACTTAGCCTCTAGCGCAAGATCGTTTAAAAGTTGCTCGGGGTTGAATAGAGTTCATAGCCAAGGCATAACTTATTGAAGCGGGACGCGAAGATTGGCAATCATCCAAAAAGGCCCTAACAATGCATGAGGAGCTCTATTTTTGCTAAAGATCCAAGATGATGTGAAGTATCATTATTCCTAAATCAATATGAAGGATCGAGACACACGACGAAAAGCAATTACTCCCCTAAAGATCATGGAGAAAGTCTATCCAAAAGACCCTTACAAGGTATGAGGATAAATATATCCAAGTCCGAAAAGGAGGCGGATCGTTGTATATCAAAATCCAAAGTAAAGATTGAAGAAAAATGATGAAGTCGTGGTCCAAATATGAAGAATCTCTCAAAAACGTCAAGTGAAGAAATTCCAAATATATGAAGAGAAGACCATAATTTCAAGAACGTCTTCCCAAGATTTGAAGTATGAAGTACATGCCAAATATCGGTCCGAGAAAGGTCTCAAATCGTGAAACGAGTTATGCCAAGATATGAACTTAAGGAGATACACGAGAAGCCGTTTTAAAAGATTTTGTCCTTCGGCTAACTATCGATCAAATCGTGCTACTTTGCTTTCGGACTAATAACTACTCAAATAAGTCAATGTAAATCACTTGTGATCCATGATAAATAGTTAAAAAATGCTAGTAACCCATTTCCTTTTATAATAACTAGGACTACGGGGAGAAAAATATTACACAATTTGGACGTATGAGTAGTGTTAGCATTGTGACTTGTACCAAAAATGATCTCGTCACTTAGCATGGAATGTATGACAATCAAGGATGACGAAGTTTACTCCAAGGTACATTTGCTTGTTTCTATTCTTTGACCCTAAAAGTCACTTTTGTGATGAAAATCATACATTATGTCTTTACACATCTTCGTAGTATGTTGCAAGTCTTTTACTTTTCAATAAAGGTTAATAAAATTGAACTTTGGTGATGCTTAGATACTTTATTCTAGCATTGCGTGAGGGCACGGCAATGGCTTAGTATGGGGGAGTGATGAGATGGCATTTATACATGATCTCATCTTTCTTTTCGGGCTTTTAATGCATAAAAATGTCATAAAATACCATATATATGTTTGTGTTTGTTTACTTGTGTATTTTAGGTATGGATATCGTGAAAAAGACAAAAGATCACAAGATACAAGGAAAAACAGACACGAGAAACGAAGCCGTACAAAGAACGGGCCCTAATTCATGGAATATTCAACAAATACCCTTGAAGACTTGAAGACATACAAGATTGATCCTCATTTAATGAAGAAATGACACTTAAAACCCTTGTATATTGATAATTACAAGTTTGGTCCTTTAAGTTTGACAAAATTACAAAAATGGTCCTTCAACTTTGAAGAAATGGCAAGATTAGTCCTTCAACAATTCCAAATTGCCAATTATGGTCCCTCATGAAGCCAAAGATTCATTGAAGACCTTTGAAGATCAAGAATGTCCAAGATCAGTCCTTGAAATATTTCAAAATGGCAAAAACAACCATTTGAAACCTTTTTCCAAAGTTTTGTGCCAAAACTGCCAAAGTGTGAAACTTATTAACAAAGGGATATGAGTTTTTAGGCTGAAAAATGTTTAATACATGTTTTATCAAAACACAAGGGCTAAAGCTGTCAACTTGAAACATTTAAATCAAAAATGCGCCAAACACATAACTTTCCCCCAATTTCGGATCAAAAACTCCACTATTCACCTTTTACCCACCCAGAATTTACACCACTTAAACTTAGGGTAATTTTTAATTACCTTTGCACATGAGTGATTCACATGTGCAGAAACCCATCCCAACCATAAAACCCTTATTCCCACTCACAATGGACCCCACCCCCAAATACCCATCCACCAATCATGTGACTACTTGCCCTCCAAGTCATCCAACGTGGCAAAATCAACAGCTAAGACTCCTTGCTTCATCCTAAAGCTAAACTGAACGTCTTGGATCATTTTGGACAACTCATCAACAGAAAACGGCCTCAAGTGTTCAAGGGCATTTTAGAGAATTCACTTCTAGGGTTTGTGAATAGTGTAGCCAGGCCTTTGCCTATAAAAGGAGACCTCAACATGTGAGAGTCCCTTTGATCCAGATTTTAGCTTTTAAATCTTTGTAATTCCTTTTTATGAAATAAAGTTTGAATTTCTGAAAAAATTTTGAGTTCTTGTCTGTTATTTATAAAAGTTGGTGTTTGATAAGCTAAAATCTGAGTTCCATAATCTTGTTTGAAGGTTTTTGAGGCAAAGTTTTAGTTGATAAAGCTTGGGTTTCAAAAATCAGAAAGTTTGGTATTATTTGATCTCACTTTGTGGTTTGTTCTTCTTAGCAGCTTGGAAGCTGGTACTTGTTCTGCTAGTACCTCAGCTCAAACAATCCAAGGCCTGGATGTAGGTCTTGGAGGTTTGCATCCTTCTCGCTTTTCATTTTCTCCTTTATTTTTCTGAATTTGGTGATTATTGCATGTTTGTGCTTGAATCTGTGATATTATTGTTGATTCTGGTTTATTTGTGTTGATTTGATGTTATTGAAGTGTTGTTAACTGGTTTTGTGGTTTGAATCTAGATAATGCTTTGAAAATTTGTGAAAACAGGTTTTTAAGGGGTGTTTGGGTTAACTGTTTAAGAAGGATTTGTGGTTTGTTAAGTGTTGGATTTGTGTAATTATCTGTTGGTATATGCTCTACTGGTATACTTGGTCATTTATCTGCAATATTTGTGGTTTGAAACACCTTGATTCATAAATAGGGTATAAAATCTTGGATACTTGGTAAAATTGGCTGGGATTTTGAGGACACCTAGATCTAAGCTTAGGCTAGGGCTAAAAAGTGCTAAACCTTAGTTAATTACACCAGGGAAAGAGATTTGACTGCTTGAAATTGGATCTAGTGTCAAATAGATCAGCAAACTTGTCTGCATATTGTTCATGTTCTTATCAGTGACTGTTTATGCTTTGATCTTGTTGTTTACTTTGATTCAGTGTTTGATTTAAGTTTATTTGTGCTTATTCATAGTTAATATAGCTTGTGTATGCATCCTGTTGAGTTTGGTTGGCTTATTCTTGCTAAATCTGCTTATTAAGTGCATAACTGCTTATTTTCATGTCTGTGTGGCATCTGGTGACTGTTTGATCATTTGTGGCTTATTGTAGAACCAAATTTGGATTTTCTTGTTGCTATTGACTCATTGTGGTTCACTGATCACAAGGGTGCCTTTGTTTCCAATTGAATCCAACTAGAACTCTCTAAAAAGCTCAGTCAAATAGTCAAAGCAGTGGGAACTCCTTTCCCATGCTGGTTACCACTGCTAGTGTTAAATTGGTTTCAGCTTATCAATAAGCTATAATAGCTTATTTTAACCAGCAACAACTTGGATTTTGTAATAGGTGCTCATTATTTGACCCATTTGTTCATACTGGAGCATTTGGTGGGTTGACTTTAGGGTTTGACTAGAAAACCAACTTCATTGACTTTTTCATAAGTGCTTATTGGCCTATTCTGGCTTATTGGTTTTGCTTATTGGAATTTTGTTGATTGTTTTGGCTTATTGAGTCCATTTGTGAGCTTTTGCAAGTTGAATCAAGTCCTGAGGTGCCTTATTTCTCAAAAACGACTATTTTGTCTATTAGTGAAATATTACTTTGCTTATTTCTGGCTTATTGAGTGTGCTTTTTCAAAATTTCTTTTTACAGATCTCATAAGCATCCCAAAAGAAGGTTGTGTGTCAAATTAGAGCTTATGGCATTGGCTTATTGCTTAATGGGCTGAAAAGCCCAATAAGAATAAGCTGTTAGCTTATTAAGTTGTGATAAGCTCACATTCAACTTTTGGGCCTTTAGAGTTTTGTGTTTAGAATTAAATTTTGAGTCAGATAGGTCTTTTCCAAGTCATTTGGGCCAAGTTTGACTTTTTGGGCTAAAAAGCCCATTAAGGTTGACTGTTTTTGGTTTTGGCCCATTTGAGGGCCCAATAGGGGTATTTTGGTCATTTCACTTTGATTTTCTGTCTATTTAGGTTAAAATAAACTAGTTTGCAAGTTTTTAGAATTTTTTATACTTTTTGGATTTTTAATATTATTTTAATATTATTTTATTATTATTTTTCAAATTTCACATTTTCCAACTTTTTACATTTTTCTTAGCTTTAATACATTAAAATAGGAATTTAGCAACTTTTAGAATAATTTTATCACTTCTAGATTAATTTTTATAATTATTTTAAGTTTTAAGAGTTTTTTAATCATTTTAAATAGTTTTTATTAGTTTAAAAATTTCCAAAAATAGTTTTTAATCTTTTTAGGTCATTTTAGAGGTTTACCAATTGAAAAATCTTTATTTGGGCTTTTTGATAATTTATTTGATTTTTAGGGCTTTAATTAGCATTTAAAAATTGAATATTTAATTATTTAAAAGGTTTAAAAAAGTTTTGATCATTGGTAAACTCTTAGTTTATTTATTTTGATATTTGGTGAATGTTTTGGTAATTTTTAGAATTAATTTTTATTTTTGTAGTTTTTACGGGTTTACGTTTTGTCGTTGTAGTATTATTTTCACGTCTTCGTCATCTTCCTTTCTCATCCCCTTCTAAACCAATCATTAATCACAAACATTTAACAAGTTTTTCACACACATATACCTCCTTGGGAAACGAACTTTCACACCATAAGGGTCATTAGTGCTTGATTTTCCTAAATCATCACTTGATACTTACCGCTTTTACGCTTCTTTTCCTAAAGGACGTAAGTTACTACAATCATTTTGTAAGCTTATGTACAAAGCTAAGACACATGTCTTAGCTTTGCACCAAACCACTAGCAACACAAAACCACCTACATATAAACCATTTACACATTTCCATGCATGCAAAAACACACAACTCTCTCATCCCTCTACCCATTACCGTCCACTCCCACACATAAACACCCCATTTTGATCACAAGTTAACCATAAATCCTATGTTATTCATACATATGATGAAGCCCTTTTGAAGCTCTATTGATTGGTGGTGATTATAACATCTAAAGAGAAGTTTCCTTGGTGTCTTGGGGCTGATTTTCCACAAGGTGTTCTTAAAGATTGGTGATCTTGAAGTTGGTTTTGTTGTACCACAAGTTTTGTCATCAAAAGTCAAGTTTGATCTTAACTTTCATAATCTTGGTTGGTAACAAGATCATCCTTCCTATTTCCTTGTTATTTTTGTAAATGTAAATTGTATTTTATTTCTTAATGTATATGTATATGATGATATATGATGATAAAAATATTATGTGGGGATCATGTGTTGATAAACTTGGTTAAAAAGATTGAAAACTACATGTAAAATGTTAAAATCATGCTTAAAATAGTAGGCTGTATAAAATAGTAAAGAACCTTATGATAAATTGTTAAAATGGCTTGGATGAATTAATATACAGTAAGATATGAGACTTGTACATATGTGAGAGTTGGGCACTCAATGGAATCCATAAAATGAGTGAGATATGATCAAAACAATATTGAAGTTTAATTCTGTATAGTCTGTTTTGGACGGACTGTTAGAGACATTTAGAGATTGATTGAGCAGTAGCTAAACGGGAGTTAATTGTAGCACATATCATTCAGTTTGTGCTGCCCAAAAATGAGCTTCTACCTCCTTGTAGAACTCAAGATATGGTAAAAATGGTGAAAGTGAAATTCATAATCAGATTTGTAAAAAAAAGTATATATTATAAAATTAGAACTCAAGTAAAACTAATATAAAATATATACCTAAAACCCACTAATACAAGGGATTTCCAAGTATAAAAAGTTATCGTCCGATCTTTTCGAATTGATTACTAGTTAAAAGTGTGACTCAATCGTTCTTGGTGGAAAATAATATGGGTGTTTGATTATCTATTTTAAACTAATGGTAAAATGAAAGTGTCGTTGAGTAAAAATAAAAACTTTAAAAATTAAACTAAAAATAACTAGAAAAACACTTGAAAACTTTGTACAAACAAGAAATTAAACCCATCGGAATGTTGCCATCAGAATCGAATCGGAATGTGATCGGAATGTCAAAGGAAGAATCACGTCGGAATACACCATCGGAATCCAAATCGGAATCACGTCGGAATTTGTCAATCGGAAAGCACCAAAAGGAATAGGATCGGAATGTCTTAATCGGAATAATGGAAAACAGGTCCAATCGGAATATCAAAAGAAACACTCCTGATCGGAATCCAAATCAGAATAGCAATCTGAATCTAAAACCCTTTTCCGATCCTGTTGATTGGAATAATAGTGAGCTGATCGGAATAACGATCCCTAATCGGAATGTAAGGTCGGAAAGGGGTTTTCCCTTTTCCAATGGTATGTATTATGCAATAAGCCAAGTTTTAAGATATTTTTGATAAGATCAAACCAAGACATAATCAACTTAATAATAAGCCGAGCTAATAAGCATAAAATAAGAACTTTCAAAACATTAAATAAGCAAAACTTTTAAATCAAACTTTAAAAAGACTAAAACTTTAATCAAACTCAAAACGTAAAATAAGCTAAACACAAACTAAGCCAATAAGCATGAAAATCTCAAAGCTTAATCTGTATAAAAACTTAGAGATGAATAAAATGATAAAAATTTTACTCACATAAGCATCAAGATTAAAAAAAATCAAAGATTATCACTAATCAAAGATAAACAAAATAGAGAAAGTTAGAAGAAGATTATCAATGAAAAGCTTAACTTGAACTTGTATATTAAAGATTCAAAAATACAAGATTGGAATAAAGCTTAAACTTGAAAGAAAGAAAAGATGAAGTTCTAGTGAGAGAACGTTAAACACTTTCTCTCTCTAAAATTAAAACTACAAAAAGGAAAAGTACTCTAGCTAACACCCTCCTAATGTGTCATTAGGAGGGTATTTATAGGAGGTGGGAAGGTGCATGTGTTGCTTCCTTCTTTCTTTCTTCTCTACTCGAATTAAATGCTTTGTCTTTCTCGACGTCGTCTCGGGATTTCTCGATACAAATTGAACTTGTCTTATAATTTTCTTCTTCTATTAGACTTGAGTTCTTCGACTTCATTAAACTTCCGTCTTTAGACTTTTTCTTCGATAAATCTTCAGAATGGGCCTTGGATTTCCGTTCTTTTTGCACTCTTGATCTTTTGACTTCGTCTTTTCTCGTTTTCTTTGATAAAAGCCCGTGATAGCCCGTGTTTTCTCCCTTTTTTATATTTTTATCCTGAAACACAATAAAAACACAAACCACGCATAATTCCGACTTCTACGTCATAAAATACACGTTTTGTTCTTGTTATTATTGGAAATAAGTGGTAAAAGGATAAGTGTTTTCACACTTTTTATATCCCCTACACTTGACCATTGCAATGCCCTCATGCAATGCATTAATTTCAAAGCACAGATTACATTCTTCATCATAAATAACCCACCTTGGCCTTTTTTAAGGAAACTAAAAAACATAGAAATATGTATAAAATATGTAAAGAAATCAAAGACTTACATTGGGGTTTTGGCTGTCATGAATGTTTATCACCCTCAAGTTTCACGTTCCCCATAGCAAGCTTAAAAACGAGATCATTGTTATTATAAGTTAGCAAACTAACACAAATTCATGTGGCCTAATTATTTACTTAGACTCCCTTATTCCTAGGTATATCTCTTATATTTTATTGTTGTCTTTAATGATCACGAGGATGCATTGTTGACTTATTTCGATAGTTATTTAGGCTGAAAATAAAGTAGAACGATTTAATCAATAGTTAGCTAAAGAACAAAATCTTTTAAAACTGCTTCTCGGGATCTCATAAAGTTCATATCTTGGCATAACTTGCTTCACAATTTGAGACCTTTCTCGGACCGATATTTGGCAGCGACTTCATACTTCGAATCTTGAGAGACGTTCTTGAAATTATGGTCTTCTCTTCATAATAGGAATTTCTTCACTTGAAGTTTTTGAGAGATTCTTCATACTTGGACCACGAATTCTTCATTTTTCTCCAATCTTTATTTTGGACTTTGATATACAACGATCCGCCTCCTTTTAGGACTTGGGTCTATTTATCCTCATACCTTGTTAGGGCCTTTTCGGATAGACTTCTCCATGATCTTTAGGGGAGTATTTGCTTTTCGTCGTGTGTCTCGATCCTTCATATTGATTTTCGATAAATGATTCTTCACATCACTTTTGGATCTTTAACAACAAAATGTAGCTCTCATGCCTTGTTAGGGCCTTTTGGGACTCGCCAATCTTCGCATCCCGCTTCAATAAGTTATGCCTTGGCTATAAACTCTAATTAATACCGAGCAACTTTTAAACGATCTTGTGCTAGAAGCTAAGTAACTTTTCAAATCGTACAACCTTATTTATTGCAAATAAATTTATTAGCAAGCGATGGAAGAAAAATCTTATAATCAACTCACATAAATTCATGAAACAATACCAAACTTATAATTGACTCTATCATCTCTCGTTCTCCCCAATTTAAAATCTCAAGGAATGAGACTCATGGATGCTTAGCCAATTAAATCAAAGTTTTAGGTTTTCAAGTCATCTATAGGATCTTGTAAATTCTTAGACTTTTTCAAGTTTACAATTCGCATTCTAAAGTTCCCTTAATAAACGACTATCTAGGATCAATTATAGGAACTTGCGAAAAGTTCTTGTTCTTAACCCGTAAGAGTTAAGACTTTCGCGTTTTAAAGTTCCCTACATAAAAGCCTAGCAAAACTTGACTTAAACACGTTAATGATACTAGCTAGAGTCAACTTAGATAAGTAAACTCGGGTTGAGTCAAAATATTCACAACTTTGAAAAATTTAAAACCACTTTATTAAAAATTTATTCTCTCAAAGAAAGTAAATAACGATAACAAAGGAAAATACTACTATACAACTAAGGCAAAATAGATTAAAAATTTTGAAAAATGTCAAAAAATCAAATTTTCTGGTTAAAATGAGGGCAAATTCATGGAAAAGACCACTTACATCGATAGAAGTCCCCCCTACACTTGATATAAACATTGTCCTCAATGTTTAAGCATGTGGGAGTAATCTCCCCTACACTTAGGACACTATGCACTTTGTTTAAATCTTGCTAAGCAAAAGACAACTATAAGGATTCCTATTTTAATATTGAAGAATATCAAATAGTGAATCAAAAGAGTTTAGGATAGAACCGGGAAAATGGGTACACGGGATCACAGTTCGTTAAAAGTCATCGAGAATGGATCTTTGAAGCTTTAATCCCTGCACATCAGAAGAAACAAGACAACAAACACATACGGGGCTCCCCCCTACACTTATTATGAAAACGATAAAGGATAGATCAACGGGTTGCCTCCCGAGAAGCGCTTGTTTTTTATAACTGAGTCACGAGCCTGACTCAACCCAGAACTAATTCAAGGAAAACTTGGTGAGGGATAGAATCATCTCATGAGAGATGTCCTCACCAAAGTACAACTTCACACGCTGGCCATTCACTTTAAAATTAGGCCCATTCGGCTGAGAAAGCTCAATGGTGCCATAGGGGAAAACTTTGGCGACGGTGAATGGACCAGACCAACGGCTCTTCAGCTTCCCGGAGAAGATCTTCAACCGAGAGTTAAAGAGTAAAACTTGATCACCAACGTGAAACTCTCGGTTCTTAATCCTAGCATCATGGATGATCTTGGTCTTCTCCTTGTAGATTAATGAGTTCTCATAAGCTTCATTCCTCAGTTCATTGAGCTCGTTGAGTTGAATCTTCCGAAGATCTCCAGCTTTGTTGATGTCGAAGTTAGCCCATTTCAAGGCCCAATACGCCTTATGTTCCAGCTCAATAGGGAGGTGTGACAACCGTGGTTTTGAGGTTCGTCACTTGGTCTTATTTTAAGGTTACTTTATGTGTGACTATGTGATTTGCGTGTTTACATGTTATTTTGCGTGAACGAGGTTGGTGTGGATATCATTTATGGGTATAAAGTACTCATAAGTAAATCGAGGAACGGTTATTTCATGTTCACGAGCTCACAAATTAGTGACTATGAAATGAAATGGTGTTATTTGGGTGTTTTACGTATACGTATAAGTATTATTGTAAATCGTATTTTTACGATTTAGGGTTTAGCGTTTAGAGGTCTCAGATGAGGTATTTAGTCACGGGAATAATTTATGGGATGGTTTTAAGTCATTTAGTACTTAGTTATTAAGTTTATTTCATATTTTAAGAATTTTCCTAAAACTGTATATATTTTACGTATTTTACGGTAACCGAGTAAAATTGACTAGTTAAAAGGTTTAGGTGTAATTAATTAATTAAGGGATTAAAAGAAAAATAAAAAAATAAATATAAATAAGGAATAAAAAAAAACGAAATTTAAAAAAAAATAAAAAAATAATAATTATATTTTTGGAAAATACTTTTGTAAAGTCGGTTTAAAGAAGGAAAAAAAAGAATGGGTAAAAGCCCATTAGAATTTGTATTAAATTAGGAAAAGACTTGTTTAAAGGGTATAAATACATAGCTACTAAAAAAACACAGATCTATCTCCAAGAAAAAAAGAGGCGACGTGGTTTTTACAAAAAATTAGGGTTCTTCCAAAAATCTTGGTTTCCATTAATCTTAAGGTAAAACCTTCAAATCCCTTTTCAATTTAATTGTTTTTAATTCTTTCTCAATCATCTTATTATGGATTTAGGTTAGAGTTTAAATTAAAATGTGTATATTAATGATATTATAATGATTAGGTGAATTAGGGCTTTAATTAGTGGAGTTATGGGTAATTAATTAGACTAATTTTGTTAAAATCGTTTTTAAAAACTGGGCAGAATTTTAGGTCAATTGTTTTGACCATATATAGAGTTCTACAAACTCTTATTTTACGATCCAACTATCCCTGGAAAGGTAATTGAGTTTGCTTTCAAATGCAAGAAACGAGAACTAAATTGGAGGTAGGGAAGTGGGTCAAAAGCAGGTTACAACAGTCGGAGGTCAAAACAGTTTTGAAATCAGCGGGTTTCCAATTAATCTTTTAGGGTGATTGGGGTACTTAGGATTATACTTGAGCCCTCTAATGAGCATGGGAGTTGGTTTATATATTAAATAAGAGTCCTGGAGGAGGGCTAAGCAAATGGGTTAGGGTAAGACCCCCTAATCATAACAAACTTTTTATATGTTCAAAATCAGTAAAATCGGGATAGACAAAAGTATATATATATATATATATATATATATATATATATATATATATATATATATATATATATATATATATATATATATATATATATATATATATATATATATATATATATATATATATATATATATATATATATATATATATATATCGGGGCTTTAACAGTAGCTTTAAGGTTGGGGCAAAGGGGAGGAGTTAGCTAACATATGTAAGGGCATAGGGTTTACTTTACAAAGGTCATGGGTATGGTTAGGTGGGCGTTTGGCTTATAGTTTGGAGACCTAAAAACCGGGACTGTTTTGGGTAAAATGTTAACGAGACGAGTTATGAAGTAAACTAAGTTAAGGGCTTTATAGAGGGGTGTAATGAGATGCTTAGAGCATATAAATGAGTTATATATATTGGAGAAGGTTAGATGTCCATCATGGGTTGATGATCCATTTTAGTGTTTGGTTCATGTTTTGATTGTGTGCTTTTGTTTGTTAGCTTTTTGCTAGTGCGTGGATTTTTGGAGAAGCTCAATCAGGTGAGTTTCATAGTCCCATGTCGACTAATGATTTTGACTTCCAGATGGGATGGAGGAGACACTGTCTTGTTTTTATAAATTATTCTGTGAATGTTTTGTGTTTGGTGATGGACTTGTGCATACTTATGTGATTAACTGCTAGTTGATTCATGATTGTTTTATGTTTTGACATGGTACCAAGGGGATGTTGACAAGGCGTGGCCTTGAGGAGGTACATAGATGTGTGAGCATCTATGGGACCAATGGATAATGACAATGCGGGGCCTTGGGATTGGTACATAGGTGTATGGGCGCCTATGGTACCATGGTGTTTGGTAAGGCTGGGAGCCTTGGATTTGGTTTGGTTTGTTAAATATTGAATATTAGTTGTTAATGCATGTTTGTATCACATTTTCCATATGCTCATTTGTTAGTGGTTGTTGTTCACAGCTTATGGTTTGATTTTGGCGTTGGGGTCTAAACCTATGACTCTCACCAACTTTATGTTGACGTGTTTTAGTGTCTCTTTCAGGTGAGAGTGTGGTTAAGCTTGAGAATAGAAGTTGCTAGTTTCGGAGGCATTAGGATCGCATTTAGAAGGAGATCCCCGTTCCTTCTTAGTTTATTTTTCTGTTTGTTTCAATAAGTGATACTATGAACCTATATGTTGATTTGTTTGTGTTATTTGTTTGTCTTGGGTAAGAGGTAGGACTGTTACCTACTTACCTAGTGTTAGAAATACGTTTTAACGTATATTAGAAGTATCGGTCACTCCATGATATTATTAAATGTTAAATAGCTCGTAGTTGAATATTATGTTACTTTGTTAGTAAAACCGGCCCATGGGCTTGTCATGGGTCGGAGGCCCAAGTCCATTAAGGACTTGGGTATATAAACCCCTTTCCACCATGGAAAGGGGTGTTGGTTGTTTCACTTTTTGATTAATAAAACACACATTTTCTCTCACTTTCTCTCTCTAGAAACATCAACCTACCTTATTGATTCACAAGATTATCACAAATCTACAATTGGTATCAAGAGCCATGGGGTGATTTAAGGTAATGATTTGTGTTGCTTTTTAGTTTTTGATTGTATTAGTGGTTTTTAGGAAAATCTATCTTGAATCTTGAAGTTTTTGGTGATTTTGTTGTTGGGATTAGTAGATAAGCATTGGGTTTTACTTATTTTGGTAGAAATCACAAAACTTTTCGTGTAATTTGGTAAAAATATGGGTTTGTTCTTAAACTAGTTATTCCGGATAAACAAAGTATTCCGGATAAACTAGTTATTTCGGATAAACAAGTATTCCGGATAAAGTGATATTCCGAACGAAGCACGTTATTCCGGATCAGATATTCCGAACCAAGGGTATTCCGAATCAAGCTCACCAATTTATTTCGGATCAGTGATATTCCGAACCAAGGGTATTCCGAATCAAGCTCACTAATTTATTCTGGATCAGTGATATTCCGAATCAAGCTCAACAACTTATTCCGGATTAGTGATATTCCGAACCAAGGTATTCCGGATCAGTGATATTCCGAATCAACAACTTATTCCGAATCAAGAGATTTTTCTATATCAAGGTAATTATTCCGAACCAAGGTCTTTTTCCACATAAAGGTAATTATTCCGAACCAAGGTCTTTTTCCACATAAAGGTAGTTTTATTCCGAATCGACTTAATTATTCCGAGTCAAGGGATATTATTCCGAACCAAGGGATATTTTACGAGTTTTTTCGACGATTTTTAGAGGATTTAATCTTGGTTTCTTACACACATTTCATTTCAACAACACAACACAACTCACAACCTTAATTCACTGCTCGATCAGCCGATAATCTTTGATTCTTTAAAGTGATCAAAATGAATCCGAGTTCATTAATGCCTCAAATGACATCACTTACGGAAATTTCCGTCATAACGGGAACGGATAATCGCCCTCCAATGCTCATTAAATAAGTCTTTGAAGCATGGCAAGGCCGTATGATGTCATACATTAAGGGAAAACCGACATATGGGAGGCTTATGGTCAAGTCAATTCTAAATGGTCCACTTGATTATGGTACCATCGTTGTTAACAATGTGACTCGACCACGGGAGTTTGAAGAACTTACACCAGCTCAACAACTTATTGCCGATGCAGATGAAAAGGGTCTTCAAACCATTCTCCAAGCTCTTCCACATGACATCTATCGAATGGTAAGTCAATATACGGTTGCAAAGGAGTTATGGGAACGTCTACAGGTTTTGCTACAAGGTACGTCTCTTACTAAACAGGAACGCGAATATCAGTTGTATGATCTGTTTGATAGGTTCACGTATAGTCCAGGGGAAACGCTTCACGACTACTACTTCAGATTCACTACTCTCATGAATGATTTGAATGTGTACAATCTCGTGATTGCTCCATTCCAGGTTAACACCATGTTTTTGAATACTTTACCTCAAGCTGAATGGGGTGAGTATATTACTGATGTTAAGTTAACTAGGGATTTGCATAAGTCCAATTTGGATCAACTCTATGCTTTTCTCCAGCAGCATGAGAAACACGTGATCATGCACCGTATGCCTCGACGTATGTACCCTGAACCTTTAGCTTTGATGGAAAATAAACCAAGCTTGTCATATAACAACACTCCTTATATCATGGGACACCAAGCTTATCATCCATCTCCATACATGACTCCAAGCTTCCCCCAATATCCGATTCTACCTCAACCACCCACCTCACATCATCAACAATATCGGTTTAATGCACCTTTGTCTCAGAGAGAACCACAAGCATCACAATATGCTCCACAACCTCACCCATATTCACCAGCAAGCATTGTACCCTATTCTCAGTCATCATACTCTCCATATCAAGAAAATGCAGCATATCCACCAAGCTATTCTGACCACGTAAGTACTCCTTCTAGTGCTTATGCCGCTCAACAAGACCAAGGAATGTATTGTGATAATGATGAGGTTCCCATTCCTGAATTCAAACAAGGAACTGACCCAGCTAAAGTGTTAGCCACTATGTCTGCTTACCTCACAAGGACAATGAGCAAACGAGGATTTAGAGGACCAACTCCTACTAACAATCAGCTGAGGAATTCATCTAATTCTCGACAACAAGCTACCATTGAGAATGGCAGGGTAATGGTTCAACCTATTCAACCTTATCAGGGGAGACCCACTACATCAACCACCAATGCACGCATGGTCAACACTGCTCCAATGGTCAACACTGCTCCAATGGTTACTGCTCCACGGGCTAATTCTACAGGTAAGTTGAGAATGATTACATGCTACAACTGTAAGGAAGAAGGTCACATGTCTAGGGATTGCACAAAACCAAAGAGGAGAAGGGATGGTCAATGGTTTACAGAGAAGATTTATTTGGTGAACGCTCAAGCACAAGGACAAGAACTTGATGAAGAGGAGCTAGCATTCCTTGCTGATCCAGGGATTGCGGAACAAGAAGTTCTCACTACGCAGAATGCAGCATACCAAGCAGATCATCTGGATGGTTACGATTCAGACTGTGATGATCTTCAATCTGCTCAGGCAGCTCTTATGGCAACTATCTCCAGCTTTGGGTCAGATCAAATATCTGAGGTACTTACTAATGCCACTGATACTAGTATTCAACCACATCAAGTTGGGCAAGAGGGTGCTGATCCGAATGAGTCTTCGGTGGTGAGTCTTTAAAATGAGGAGACAATCAATGATAGCAATATCAATGCAAGTCCCCAGACTTTGAGTGAATCACAACCGGGAGTCATTTCGCATACGCATATTCCTGCTCAACAAGATTTGGTCATGGTTCCTGCAAAGTTACTTAGCCAAATGAATACTGCACTTTTAGAAACCCTAGCTACGAATAAGAATCTGTCGGCTGAGCTTGCCTTGTGCAACGAAAAAGTTCAAACTTTAGAATTAGTTCCTTCGTCCAATGTTCTAACAAATCCCGAATATGATCATTTTCGAAACAAACAAATGGGTCATTTGCAAGAAATTGAAACCTTAAGAGCAAATCTTTCCAACGAACTTAAAGAAAAAGAGTTAGTGGTCACTAATTTTCAAAAAATTCAAACGGATTTTGAATTACTCGAGTCTAAAAAGAATGAAATGGAAATTAATGCGGCTAATAGGCTTAAGAGTTTAGATTATTTGCTTTTAAGACAATACGCTGCCTCTCAACTAGTGCACTTATTTGACTCATCGTTTAGAGATTTTAACTTATCGCGTCAAAAAGACCTTCCCCCTAACCCACGGTATGCAAGACAAGCTTTTATCCATAATCCAAGACTTTATGATGCAACCAAATTAGGATTGGTCTAAGATCCGATTGTTATTTTCAAGGATCGCAAGAATAAGGCTCTAGTTGATGAGAGTCGGTCATACAACTTTGCAAAATATCCTCAGTGTGATTATTTTAAAATGAATCAGGAGTTTGCAAAAAATGACTTTAGAATTCGCTTCCATATTGATAAAGATCTCATCACAACACCAACCTACATGTTAAATGAAGAAAACCCTAGTACACTTCCTACACTTGTCAAAATGGAAGGACCTAAGGAAATTCCAAAGGATCTTCCACCAATTAGCAATGTATGGATAAATTTGCAAGAGATTAATCAATACTTTGCTAGTTTTGACAAGGTCATCCGGGAATGTACGACTTCAAATGGTCTAAACGCCGGAGAATGGGCTTTCGAACACATGAACGAGGTGTTTAAGAATGAGATCAACCCTTTTATCGAAAATCAAAAAAGGAAGTTTTGCATCTCTTTCGGACAATCTCGATTTTGAAATTAAAGAAGTTCAAAAAGTGTTTTATGAAATGGACACCGCTTACGAACTACAATTAATTGAAAAGGAAAAGATTTTATCCGAATATGACTGATTCTTGTCCCAAGTAATATCGTGTGATGTGCTTACTACTGTGAATGTTAATTATTCGAATGAGCTTACATCCGCTATGAATAAATGTGATGCTGTGAATATATGTGATGAAGTGCATGATCTCTCTGTAAATATTGCTGAGACTGTAAATGACGTAGATAATCATTCTTGTCACGAGTCTAACGCTGATTTTTTAAAGCTTCAAGATTCTTACAATTTACTTGCAAAACGTTTTAATCAACTTGAACAACATTGTATATCTTTAGAATTGAAACACCAAACTCAAAATGAGGTTCTTTTGGTAACAAATGGTTGTGAAAACAGTGTTGAGACGAGTGACAAGATGATTGAGATAGTGAAGGCATTAGAGGAAGAGATTATGAGATTAAAGAGAGACTTATCATCGAATGAAACACTAAATTTGGAACTAGAGGCTGCAAAGTCTAAAAACCAGTACATAGAAACTAGAATTTCGTCTATTCTAGGGGAGATGGAACGTGAAAGACAGGGAATGTCCACTCTTTATGGTTAACTAGAAGAACGCTTCGCTTTTAATGCGGCACAGCAACAATCTTATGTTGAACAATTGAACCAAAAGTGTGAGGAAATCTCTGACTTAAATATCAAGCTCATTGACAAAAACATGGTCTTGGTCGAGTTAAAGGAGACACTTCTTCTCACCCGACAAGAAGTTGTTAATAACTTAGCTACCAACTCTGCACCGTCCTCTAGTGCTCCATCAACCAATTCAGTAGTGATCTATAAGAACCCGCACCATAAGCAAAATCCGAATACTTACGATGTTTATATGATGAATGCAATTAAGCAAGTGGACCTTGTTAGGGATATTTTAGATGATTTTTATGCGTTAGATCCCTCAAGCAGTTACTATTATTCAGCTCATGCAGATATTCAGCGAGTTCAATATTGCTTAGCATATTTGTAATACATAGGAAAACCGGGTTCTGCACTACTCACTAATCGACCCATTGCTGTAACTTCATTCAATAAGACCCCAGGAGCAAAACCGTCATTGACACCATCAACTAAGGCACCTTTAAAATCTGTTGCTAATGTTCCCACTTTGCCTTCTACAGGAGTAAAAGAGTCTACTAAGGCTAAAGGATCACAAGTCAAGAAAGATAGGATCAAGCCCTCCACTAGTAGTACCATCAAGAAGAAAGTAGAAGCTCATACTAGGACTGTTATTTCAGATTTAAATAAAAAGAATCATGTTGCTAAAACTAAAAGCTCTGCGCCTGTGCAGAAGCCTAAACCATTTGTGAATTTTAATTTGAAATGTTTGAATTGTAATGAATGCATGTTTTCTCAACGTCATGATTTGTGTCTTATTGATCATGTGAATGAAATGAATGCCATTAGGAATGATCTTGAATGGAAGCAGACTGGGAGAACTCGTACCCAAGTTGGATGTGTTGGGAATAAATTATAGCCAGTCTACTTGAGCGCTGACAAGAGTAAAACAAGCGTTGACAGGAGTAAAACAAACGCTGACAGATCAAGCGTTGACAAGACAACGTCAAGCGTTGATGCATTGAAGACAAGCACTGATGGATGGATATACTCTACGTGTTTATTGTCTTCTAGATTACTTCTAGTAAAGATAGGAACAACAATGTATTTTCTATATTTATCTTTACCTAGAATAGTTGATACGTAGATTATTGTACAAGGCTTCTTATGTCTATAAAAGAAGACCTTTAGGTTATTGTTCAATATAAGTTTTCATACGTTAAACACTTTCATTGTAAGCAAGTTTGATATCATTAATCGAAGTGAAAGTTTGTTTACATCTTGTGTGTTCTTGTTTAAGTGTTAATTTCGCATAACACTTAGATTGTCATATACATATACAAAGGTTTCTCTAAGTGTACTACTTGATCTAATCTCGTATACATAAAGCTAAATCGATCTAAGTTTGGGATCAACAAGTGGTATCAGAGCTTGTTGAGAAACTTTTGATCTTAAAGAACACAACAACCCTAAAAATCACCAAAACCCTAATTTTCTCAAAACCCTAACAACATCATGTCAAATTCAGAAATAACCTCCTCCTCCTCACCTTTTCCAAACATCAAGATTCCCATACTTGATGCAACCAACTTTGAATTGTGGAAATTCAACTTTGAGCAATATCTAGGGATCTATGACTACACACTCTGGGAGATTATTGAATATGGAAACACATTCAATAAAGCCCAAAAGATTGATGATGCTATTGCTGGAAGAGCAGCTGTTGCTGGATGTTCAGAAGCAGATAAGAGAGAAAAGACTAATGACGGTAGAGCTGTGTCTGCTGAAGACATAGCAAAGAAAAGGGTTGACATGAAAACCCTAAACATTCTGAAGTCTCTTTGGGACAAGAGAACCAACATAAATACAGAGGTTATGAATCTGCTAAGGACCTTTGGGCAGCTCTTGAAGTTGCATATGGTGGCAATGAAGATACTAAGGAAGAGAAGAAGAAGCAACTCATGCATGATTATGCTGTCTTCAAGGCTCAACCTAATGAGATGCTCAGCAGTGTGAGAAGCAGATTGCTTGACATTACAAGCAAATTGTCCTTCATCGGGACACAACTTGGTGATGTCGACATTAATGCCACTTTTCTTAAAAGTCTTGGTGAGGCATGGAAGATTGAGGCAAGATCTATACTTGCCAACAACACTCACAAAAGTTCTACTTTTGATGACATCTACAACAATCTGAGGCTGTTGGAAGATGAAACTCTTTTGGAGCATGGAAGCAAGTCTACCAACAGTAACATGGCCTTATTTCCTCATAGTAAAGGTCAATTCAATCAGAAGGACTCTTACATGCATCCAGTTACTGGATCATCATGTGTCAACGCTGGAACATGTCTAGTCAACGTCTCATACATGGACGCTGACACATACAAAAATGACTCACCAAGAGTTAAACCTGCTGGTTTGGATCTGGATATTGTATGTGCTTATATTGCTTCTTTGCCCAATGGTTCAGTGATTACATATGAGGACCTTGAGCAGATAAGTGATGAGCACTTGGAAGAGATGGATATTAAGTGGAACATGGATCTTGCTAGTATAAGAGCAAACAGGTAGAATAGAAGGTTTAAGAAGAAGATGACCTTCAATGCAAAGGACACAATTGGATTTGATAAATCCAAAGTAGAGTGCTACAACTGTCATCGTATGGGGCACTTCATGAGGGAATGCAGATCTCCTAGAAGATCTGATGCTGGCAAACCTTCAAGCCAAATTGTTAAGGCTTAGGATCCTAACTGTGACAAGTCTAACATTTTCAGGTAGTTAAATATTTTCTCGTATAATATTTTGAAACTTATTTTTATGTTGGTTGACGAACTCACAATTTACGGATTTAAATTTGGGCTTACGTGCATAATTTGGCGTCTTTTACGACTAAACCGGAAACCTTAGGATTACGTATTTACGTTTTTGAACTCCGTTTTTGATGAGACAATTTTTATTGGATTCGTTTTGTGACGGTGATTCATAATTTATAAAAACGTTTTTCGTAAAACGACCCGAGGGCACGCAAATCGAGAAAACTAGAATCGAGAAATACCCGTAAACTAGTGAGATGGGACAAAACACATTGCCCCATCCCACTAGCTACTAAGGGACGGCCAAAAACACCTCACCACCATTAGGTGGCACTAACTTAACTTGTTTAGTAACAAGTGTAAGCCTTAGCTTACACTTTAGGCTAAACTACCACCAAACTTATCAAAACCAACAAATGGTTTCACTTAACCATTTTCATCCATGCAATTTACTCTCAAACTCTCTCTACTTCACCCTATATGCCGTCCCATATCAAGCTACAAACATCATTTTTGATCTCTTCCAACTACAAACCACATGTTTACTAGTCATATTAAGGTGTTTCCTTGAAACCTTGATCATTTGGTGGCCATATAACCAACTTTGGAGGTGATTTGCTTGTGTCCTAGGGCTGATTTTCCAACATATGATCTTGCTATTTGATGGTCTTGGAGATACTTGTTGTGTTCATCAAGTTCTTGCCTTCTTAAAACAAGAAATCCACTTGGATTGGTAAAGAAGATCATCCTCTACATTTTTCTCTTATTATTTTGTAAAGAACAAATGTATTTTCTTTCATTTTGTATATGTATATGATGTATATATGATGATAAAAATGTTGTGTGAGGATCAAGTGTTGATAAACATGCTTAAAAATGATGATAACCATAAGAAATGAAGCTAAAATCATGTCTAAATAGTTGGCTGTATAAAAACAGTAGATAACTAAATAAGGAACTGATAAAAATGCATGGTTTAATCTATTTACAGTAAAGTAGATGATGTTATACACATGTGAGAGTTGGCCATGCAATGGAATCAAAATAATGAGTGAGATATGATCAAAACAAGTTAGGTGGTACAATCTGAATAAGCAGTTTTGTAGGGACTGTTAAGGCAACTTAAGTTTAAAATGGACAGTAGCTATAACTAAGTTATATTTAGCACATATCATGAAGAAGTTGTCATTTAAAAATGAGCTTCTAAGTCATTATAGAACTCTAGATATGATAAAAATGGTGAATGTGAAGTTAAAAATCAGATTTTGGAAATAATGTTTATTATTATTATATAAGCACTCACTTTATAATTTATAAAATGTAAAGTATAAACCCACTAACTTGTAAAACTTAATTATATAAATGTATAAAAGGTTAATTAAATGGGTAAAATGTATAAATGGTGGTAAAAGTAATATTTATAAGTAATAAAAACTATAAACTTTATTTTTACGACTTTTTCGGCTATCGCCGTGAAATTAACGTTTTTCATCAAATAAAACTTAGACGACCAAACCCGTCTAATGTAAAGTTTATAAAAGATATATACTGATGTATAAATAACTAAGACAAGTAAAAACCGATAAAACCCGAACTATAAGAATTACGGACAATTACGAGCTAACTAAACCTATTAGACTAATAATTGGACTTAATAAGAAAAATACTTGTAAAAAGAATTATTTGGGCTTAACCCAATAGGACCCAACATGAAAAGTATATATACTGATCATATAAGTATAAAATGGGTAAAAACAAGTAAAAGAACTTATAAAAGACTTAATGAACTTAAAATAGGTAAAATCGGTAAAACTAGTGAACTAGTAAGACGATACTAAAACGTAAACACTAAAATGAGTAAATAAGGATTTATAAACCCACTTGATCATCATCATATGTACAATAATCATATATATGTATATTGTTATTTTGATAAAAGTCATTGGACCGAGTCTAAGACCGATTATTATTTATATAGGTTTCCGTGACCGAAGCACGCCCGTAGCCGATAATCCGCCTTTCATTAACAACGTGAGTTCATAGCCTCGCACTCTTTTAAATGTTTTATAAAATGATTTGTAAACCCGCGAGGGAGATAACATGCTAGATTTTTATAAAAATAGAACACAAGTAGTCCCGATTGTATGCTTAATGAGATGGACCCGAATGATGCTATGACCCTATATTCGAGACTAAAAGGATTATTAGTAGTTAGGTTATGTCACTTAAAGTCCCATTAGCATGAATTGTGAACTACCGGGTTTTGGTAGACGCTTATGCATTTGATAGTACTATTTGGGGACGATCACCCCAGTTCGCGCCTTGACGGTTGATCCCCGTCGTACCACATTGATTGGTAAGCGAATTTATGTATGAGAAGATTCCATAGCGTGATTTTTGTGACGACACGCTAACTTAGATGGGCAAATTGTTTGTCGGGTTCGCGGCCCGCTGTTTTCACAGTAAGGTAACAATGTCATGCGGCTAATAATAATCCTATACAAATAATACAATATAAGACATAAATAAACGATAACGACGCTATTACGATGAATATATTACCTATCATGGTAATATAGAGACTACGGTCTCATGGACGGTTTCAGATGTATGCTTGATTTATATATTGCCTGACTAGCAATATGTGGACTTACTTCCGATATTATACTTGTGTTCTGATTTTAAATGATTGTAAATGATTGTTTTATATAACGGTTTTCATTAAACTCTATGAATTCACTCGGCATTCGCTGATATGATTTTTGCATGTTTTCTATCTCAGGTGCTTGAAGGTAATCCGGATGGAGATCGACTCTGATGGCCCACACTTAATATTAAAAATGTTCATTCGATCTGTGTTTTGTAAACTTAATGACCTGTATAATTTGGGACCTGTTGTACACTTTTAAACCTTTTTATCGAATGAATGTTTGTTAAACCTTGTACAACCATTTTTATGTGTTGTCTATGATTGGAGTTATTGTGCTATCCCGTAACACTCTGAAAGACCCTTCCGCTATACCGATACGAAAAATGAGAGTGTTACAGTTTGGTACCAGAGCTCTCGTTGTAGAGAACAAAAGATTTTTAAAAAAAAAAAAAAACCAAGGTTTTGAACAAAACTTTTCAAAATCTTTTGACAATGAACATTTGAGAAAATATTTGAAAAATCTTTTGACTATAACGGTGCCAGAGATCTCCGACGTTACCAACAAGCCTTATTGAGAAGATATATATTTTGATATATATAATTTAATTTATATATATGTATATATCGTGATTTCATTATGTAATTGTTTAACTAGTATGTTATCCTAATACGAGATAAATATATACAAATGCAGATTGTCATGGCTGACCCTAATATTCCTGTAGAAAACCATGCTATTCCCGAACCTAATATAGAAGATGATCCTTATTTAGACTTAGTAGATTTTGATATTGATGACGAGGAGGAACCATTTGAGGATCCCGAGCCCGAGTTAGGACTAGGAGATCAGATTGCCCCTCAGGAAGACTTAGTAGAGAATGTGGATATTGAGAATGTGGGTAATGAGGACGTGGATATTGAGAATGCTGATATTGAGAATGAGAATGAGATTGGGTTAGATGAGTTAGATGATGAGATAGACGACGAGGATGTCGAGGAGGATGTAGGTATAGATGTTGAGGTTGATGACGATGAGGAAGCTGAGCTTATATATCCGTATGATGTTCCAGAGGGCGAGCCTTTGCCCCCACCAGTTTGTTTGTCTGATTCCGAGGATGAGTTACCTAGGGATGAAATGTCTGAATCGTCTGAATCTGATTCTGAATCAGAGGAGGATGAGGATGACGATGCACCTGACGGTACCGACGGTATTGCTGCTCGTAGACGTGAGATAGGAGAGTCGTCTAGTACTCGAGAGGCTACTCATATTGATGGTCTTGCACCATGGGCCTTGAGACGTGATCTAGATGCTTCCCGTGTTAAGAGTTGTGTGACAGAGGTTGGATTAGGTGTTGTTCGGACTCAGGTTGCTTATTTGGAGTCGAAGGCAAAGATTGGAGAGAAAGAGCGAGAATTGCTTAGTTTGGATTTGAGTGATGTAGAACGTGGTTTGAATGAGGCTTTTAGGAGGTTATCGGTATTGGAAAGTGGTGAGTATGCTGCTATGAAGAGAAAGGTGAATTCTTTGGAGATTCAGTTGAGTGTGGCTCGTGCGATGCGTGAGAAAGCCGAAAAGGAGTTGAATGTATCTGTGGGTTGGAACAGTAGATTTTATGCCGACATGGTTGAAAGAGGAGTAATCCGTAAGCGCCCAGCTGAAGATGAGTCTAGTGATCGTCCGGCGAAGATTCAGAAGACGATGGATGATGGACCATCTGGCGGTTCTCAGTAGACCAGTCTGTATTTAGTAGTGACCTTTAGATCTTTTGTGTTTATAGCTTTGACTGAACCGACTTGTTAGTAGTAGATTTGGCACGAATTTTGAGTGTATATAGTGTTAGAACTTTGATATGGATGTACTAAGACAATACTTTTGTTTCAGATCGAATGAAATATGTATCTTGTCTTGAATTCCATATTGTGCCTTATTTGTATCTTGATTATGAATTCGATCCATATTATATGAATCCTTTGTTGGATGAATGCTTAATGCTTTGAAATTGTGGAATTATAGAACTATGCCGCCCAAGAAGGCTGTGACTGAGGATGATGTACGTAGGATTATTACGGAGCAAGTTACCGCATCTATGACTGAATTCATGGCAAATGCTAGAAATGAAGCTGGCGGTAGTGGAGCTGGCGGTAGTGGAGCTGGCGGTAGTGGAGCTGGCGGTAGTGGAATTGGCGGTACTAATGTGAATGTGAATGCTAATAATGTGAATGCTAATGCTGGAGGAAATGTAGGAGGACTTGGAACTAATGCACCTGAAGTTGGTGGTTGTACTTATGTGACGTTCGTGAAGTGTGAACCTCTACCTTTTAATGGAACTGAAGGTGCTGTAGGATTAAGTCAGTGGATTGAAAAGATTGAATCGGTGTTTAGGATTAGTAAGTGTAAGGAGGAAGATAAGGTGACTTTTGCTATGGCTACTCTTAAAGGTCGTGCGTTGACTTGGTGGAACGGGAGAATTGCTTTCATGGGTCTTGATGCTGCTAATGCTACTCCTTGGGCTGAAATTAAGAAGTGGATGACTTTGGAGTTTTGTCCTCGTAGTGTGATAATTAGGATAGAACAGGAGTTGATTCATCTGAGAATGAAAGGTGTGGACATTGATAGTTACACGAATCGATTCCATGAGTTGGCCTTGCTATGTCCTCGATTGGTTGAACCCGAAGAGATCCGAATTGAACAATATGTGAAAGGGTTGACCAGGAATATCCGGGGGGACGTGATATCATCGAAACCACTTACCATTGATGATGCTGTTCGAATGGCTTACCGACTCATTGGACAGATAATTCAGGATAAGGAAGATGAAGCCCGTGTTGGTGAGAAAAGAAAGGGAGACGGTGATCGTGTAGATAGAGGTGATAATAGGAAGAATTTCAATCGCCGTCAGAACCAGAGAAAGGGGAATGCAAATGCTATTACCAACAATGCACCGCGCAACGATGATAGATGTCCTAAGTGTGGCAACAAGAGGCATCCTGGCGACTGCTGGAAGTGCCGAAATTGCGGAAAGCTTGGACACAAGGTTGAAAGGTGTAAGAAGGGAACGATTTGCTTCAACTGTAGTGAAGAAGGTCATAGGAAATCGGAATGCCCCAAGTTGAAAGCGATTGTACCTGGAAGAAACCCCCAGGGTGGTATCTACCAACTTGGAACAATTGAGGTGAAGAAAGAGGATCCGAATGTCGTTACCGGTACGTTTTTACTCAACAATCATTATGCTGTCGCTTTATTCGATTCGGGTGCCGATAGGAGCTTTGTATCCACTAAATTTAGTGCCCTTATTGATATTGAACCTGTTGAGATAAGTACCAGTTACGAGGTGGAATTGGCTGATGGTAAATTAGTGAAAACTAATAAGCTATTAGAAGGATGCTCTCTAAATCTCTTGAACCATTCCTTTCCGATTGATTTGATGTTGATAGAATTAGGTAGTTTCGATATTATTATTGGCATGGATTGGTTGTCGTTGAATAATGCTACTATTTTATGTGGAGAGAAGAAGGTTAAGATTCCTCTTAGGAATAGAACGTTAGTAATTGATGGTAGTCGAGGTGAATCCCGTTTGAAAATCGTTTCATGTATTAAAGTCCAAAAGTACATCAGGAACGGTTGTGAGTTATTCTTAGCTCAAGTGACCGGGAATGAGTCTAGGGAGAAACGATTGGAAGATGTACCTATTATTTGTGAATTTCCTGAGGTATTTCCTAAAGATTTACCGGGACTTCCACCGATAAGGCAAGTAGAGTTTCGAATCGATTTAATTCCTGGTGCTGCACCGGTGGCACGTGCGCCTTACCGATTAGCCCCTTCTGAATTAAAGGAGTTATCTGAGCAACTTAAGGAGTTGTCTGATAAAGGTTTTATTCGACCGAGCTCGTCGCCTTGGGGAGCTCCAGTCTTGTTCGTTAAGAAGAAGGATGGATCTTTTCGTATGTGCATTGATTATAGGGAACTGAATAAGTTGACAATTAAGAATCGATATCCTTTACCTAGGATTGATGATTTGTTTGATCAACTGCAAGGATCTAGTGTGTATTCTAAGATAGATTTGCGGTCAGGATATCACCAACTTCGCGTCCGTGAAGAAGATATTCCTATAACTGCATTTAGAACTCGTTATGGACACTATGAATTTCAAGTAATGCCATTTGGGTTAACTAACGCACCTGCGGTTTTCATGGATTTAATGAATCGAGTGTGCAAGCCCTACTTGGATAAATTTGTGATTGTGTTTATTGACGATATTCTAATCTATTCTAAGAATGAAGATGAGCATAGAGAACATTTGAGGATTGTTTTGAAGTTGCTGAAGGATGAAAGGTTGTATGCTAAGTTTTCGAAGTGTGATTTCTGGTTAGATTCTGTGCAATTTCTTGGTCATGTGATTAACAAAGATGGAATTCATGTTGATCCTGCAAAGGTTGAAGCTATTAAGAATTGGTCTGCACCGACAACGCCAACGGAAGTGCGACAGTTCTTAGGATTAGCTGGCTATTATAGGCGATTCATTAAAGAATTTTCTTTGATAGCTAAACCCTTGACTAAGCTTACTCAGAAGAATAAACCTTTCGTTTGGGGAAGTGATGAAGATGGAGCATTTCAGACATTGAAGCAAAAATTATGTAGTGCGCCAATCTTATCATTACCCGAAGGGAGTGAAGATTTTGTAGTGTATTGTGATGCATCTCTTAGAGGTTATGGAGCTGTGTTGATGCAGAGAGAGAAAGTGATAGCTTATGCTTCTAGGCAATTAAGGAAGAATGAGGAGAATTATACTACTCATGATCTTGAGTTAGGAGCTGTGGTCTTTGCTCTTAGGTTGTGGAGGCATTATCTGTATGGCACCAAGTGTACGGTATTCACCGATCACAAAAGCCTACAGTATATTCTCGACCAGAAGGAGTTGAACATGAGGCAACGAAGATGGATAGAGTTGTTAAGTGATTATGATTGTGATATAAAGTATCACCCAGGAAAAGCCAATGTTGTTGCTGATGCGTTGAGTAGGAAAGATAGAGAGCCTATCAGGGTGCGTTCTCTAGTCTTGACCGTGCACAATAATTTGCCTGAGCAAATTAGAAATGCGCAAATAGAAGCTAGTAAGAAGGAGAATTTTGTTAATGAAGGGTTCCGAGGAGAAGGAGATCCTTTAGAGGTTAGAGCTGATGGAGTGAAATGTTTAAGAGGTCGTATGTGGATACCTAAGTTTGGAGGCTTAAGAGATTTGATTATGTTAGAATCCCATAAATCTAAGTATTCCATTCATCCAGGATCTGATAAGATGTACCATGATTTGAAGAAGTTGTATTGGTGGCCGAATATGAAAGCTGACATAGCTATGTATGTTCTTCAATGCTTGACTTGTGCTAGAGTTAAAGCTGAACATCAAAAGCCATCAGGACTACTTCAACAACCAAAGATTCCTGAATGGAAGTGGGAGCGAATTACGATGGACTTTATCACCAAGCTTCCTAGAACATCATCTGGAAACAATTCGATTTGGGTTATTGTCGATAGACTGACCAAATCAGCACACTTCATTCCGGTTAAGGAGCAGTTCTCACTGGAGAAGCTGACTCGAATATACCTGGATAATGTCGTATGCAAGCATGGAGTGCCTGTATCGATCATTTCAGATCGAGATCCTAGATTCGCATCGAATTTTTGGAAATCTCTCCAAAGATCTTTGGGAACGAATCTCGATATGAGCACTGCTTATCACCCCCAGACTGATGGGCAGAGTGAAAGGACGATACAAACACTGGAAGATATGTTGAGAGCTTGTGTGTTAGATTTTGGTAAGAATTGGGATAAACAATTGTCGTTAGCAGAGTTTTCGTATAACAATAGTTACCATTCTAGTATTAAGGCTGCACCGTTTGAAGCTTTGTATGGTAGGAAGTGTAGATCTCCTGTATGTTGGAGTGAAGTTGGGGATACCCAGCTCACGGGACCGGAACTGATCCGGGAGACTACGGAGATGATAGTTCAGATTAAGAAGAGGTTGTTGACTGCCCGAAGTAGACAGAAAAGTTACGCGGATGTGCGGCGGAAGCCAATGGAGTTTGAAGTGGGTGACCGAGTAATGTTGAAAGTATCGCCATGGAAAGGCGTTATAAGATTTGGAAAACGAGGAAAATTGAATCCCCGTTATATTGGACCCTTTAAGATTCTATCTAGAGTAGGTCCGGTGGCTTACAAACTAGAGTTACCCCCAGAACTTCATGGTGTTCACAACACATTCCATGTATCTAATCTGAAGAAATGTTTAGCAGTGAGTGATGAGAAAATTTCGTTAGGTAAGGTTCGAATAGATGGGAAGTTGCATTTTATCGAAGAGCCCGTAGAAGTCATGGACCGTGAGGTAAAGCAACTGAAACAAAGTCGGATACCTATTGTCAAGATCCGATGGAATTCAAAACATGGACCGGAGTATACTTGGGAACGAGAGGATTAAATGTGGAAGAAATATCCGCACCTCTTCGATTTCAATAAGAAACGGACATCCAAATGAAATGGATCACGAGGACGTTGATCCCTTTTAGGAGGAAAAGCTGTGACAAGTCTAACATTTTCAGGTAGTTAAATATTTTCTCGTATAATATTTTGAAACTTATTTTTATGTTGGTTGACGAACTCACAATTTACGGATTTAAATTTGGGCTTACGTGCATAATTTGGCGTCTTTTACGACTAAACCGGAAACCTTAGGATTACGTATTTACGTTTTTGAACTCCGTTTTTGATGAGACAATTTTTATTGGATTCGTTTTGTGACGGTGATTCATAATTTATAAAAACGTTTTTCGTAAAACGACCCGAGGGCACGCAAATCGAGAAAACTAGAATCGAGAAATACCCGTAAACTAGTGAGATGGGACAAAACACATTGCCCCATCCCACTAGCTACTAAGGGACGGCCAAAAACACCTCACCACCATTAGGTGGCACTAACTTAACTTGTTTAGTAACAAGTGTAAGCCTTAGCTTACACTTTAGGCTAAACTACCACCAAACTTATCAAAACCAACAAATGGTTTCACTTAACCATTTTCATCCATGCAATTTACTCTCAAACTCTCTCTACTTCACCCTATATGCCGTCCCATATCAAGCTACAAACATCATTTTTGATCTCTTCCAACTACAAACCACATGTTTACTAGTCATATTAAGGTGTTTCCTTGAAACCTTGATCATTTGGTGGCCATATAACCAACTTTGGAGGTGATTTGCTTGTGTCCTAGGGCTGATTTTCCAACATATGATCTTGCTATTTGATGGTCTTGGAGATACTTGTTGTGTTCATCAAGTTCTTGCCTTCTTAAAACAAGAAATCCACTTGGATTGGTAAAGAAGATCATCCTCTACATTTTTCTCTTATTATTTTGTAAAGAACAAATGTATTTTCTTTCATTTTGTATATGTATATGATGTATATATGATGATAAAAATGTTGTGTGGGGATCAAGTGTTGATAAACATGCTTAAAAATGATGATAACCATAAGAAATGAAGCTAAAATCATGTCTAAATAGTTGGCTGTATAAAAACAGTAGATAACTAAATAAGGAACTGATAAAAATGCATGGTTTAATCTATTTACAGTAAAGTAGATGATGTTATACACATGTGAGAGTTGGCCATGCAATGGAATCAAAATAATGAGTGAGATATGATCAAAACAAGTTAGGTGGTACAATCTGAATAAGCAGTTTTGTAGGGACTGTTAAGGCAACTTAAGTTTAAAATGGACAGTAGCTATAACTAAGTTATATTTAGCACATATCATGAAGAAGTTGTCATTTAAAAATGAGCTTCTAAGTCATTATAGAACTCTAGATATGATAAAAATGGTGAATGTGAAGTTAAAAATCAGATTTTGGAAATAATGTTTATTATTATTATATAAGCACTCACTTTATAATTTATAAAATGTAAAGTATAAACCCACTAACTTGTAAAACTTAATTATATAAATGTATAAAAGGTTAATTAAATGGGTAAAATGTATAAATGGTGGTAAAAGTAATATTTATAAGTAATAAAAACTATAAACTTTATTTTTACGACTTTTTCGGCTATCGCCGTGAAATTAACGTTTTTCATCAAATAAAACTTAGACGACCAAACCCGTCTAATGTAAAGTTTATAAAAGATATATACTGATGTATAAATAACTAAGACAAGTAAAAACCGATAAAACCCGAACTATAAGAATTACGGACAATTACGAGCTAACTAAACCTATTAGACTAATAATTGGACTTAATAAGAAAAATACTTGTAAAAAGAATTATTTGGGCTTAACCCAATAGGACCCAACATGAAAAGTATATATACTGATCATATAAGTATAAAATGGGTAAAAACAAGTAAAAGAACTTATAAAAGACTTAATGAACTTAAAATAGGTAAAATCGGTAAAACTAGTGAACTAGTAAGACGATACTAAAACGTAAACACTAAAATGAGTAAATAAGGATTTATAAACCCACTTGATCATCATCATATGTACAATAATCATATATATGTATATTGTTATTTTGATAAAAGTCATTGGACCGAGTCTAAGACCGATTATTATTTATATAGGTTTCCGTGACCGAAGCACGCCCGTAGCCGATAATCCGCCTTTCATTAACAACGTGAGTTCATAGCCTCGCACTCTTTTAAATGTTTTATAAAATGATTTGTAAACCCGCGAGGGAGATAACATGCTAGATTTTTATAAAAATAGAACACAAGTAGTCCCGATTGTATGCTTAATGAGATGGACCCGAATGATGCTATGACCCTATATTCGAGACTAAAAGGATTATTAGTAGTTAGGTTATGTCACTTAAAGTCCCATTAGCATGAATTGTGAACTACCGGGTTTTGGTAGACGCTTATGCATTTGATAGTACTATTTGGG
Source organism: Glebionis coronaria (assembly GCA_025667525.1). NCBI lineage: Eukaryota > Viridiplantae > Streptophyta > Magnoliopsida > Asterales > Asteraceae > Glebionis > Glebionis coronaria. The sequence goes on from JANFOE010000166.1 coordinate 530,420, forward strand.
GACGATCACCCCAGTTCGCGCCTTGACGGTTGATCCCCGTCGTACCACATTGATTGGTAAGCGAATTTATGTATGAGAAGATTCCATAGCGTGATTTTTGTGACGACACGCTAACTTAGATGGGCAAATTGTTTGTCGGGTTCGCGGCCCGCTGTTTTCACAGTAAGGTAACAATGTCATGCGGCTAATAATAATCCTATACAAATAATACAATATAAGACATAAATAAACGATAACGACGCTATTACGATGAATATATTACCTATCATGGTAATATAGAGACTACGGTCTCATGGACGGTTTCAGATGTATGCTTGATTTATATATTGCCTGACTAGCAATATGTGGACTTACTTCCGATATTATACTTGTGTTCTGATTTTAAATGATTGTAAATGATTGTTTTATATAACGGTTTTCATTAAACTCTATGAATTCACTCGGCATTCGCTGATATGATTTTTGCATGTTTTCTATCTCAGGTGCTTGAAGGTAATCCGGATGGAGATCGACTCTGATGGCCCACACTTAATATTAAAAATGTTCATTCGATCTGTGTTTTGTAAACTTAATGACCTGTATAATTTGGGACCTGTTGTACACTTTTAAACCTTTTTATCGAATGAATGTTTGTTAAACCTTGTACAACCATTTTTATGTGTTGTCTATGATTGGAGTTATTGTGCTATCCCGTAACACTCTGAAAGACCCTTCCGCTGTACCGATACGAAAAATGAGAGTGTTACACTAACGCCATGGTTGCAGTTCAAGGAATTGATGGCATGGGATGGGATTGGAGCTATTTGGCTAAGGATGTGGAAGAGGATAAAGCTTTGGTTGCTGAGATAGAAGAAGAAGAGCATGTCCAATATGCTCTCATGGCACACTCCTCATCTTCATCTGATAATGAGGTATACAATGATGCTTCTTGTAGTAAGGGTTGTAGGTTAAATATTGAGAAACTTAACAAAGAGGTGTTAAGATTATTAGATGATGTGAGTACTGAAAGATGAAAACTGTCTAATTACCAACTAGCTCTCACTCAAACTGAGAAGACAGTTTCTGAATACAAGAAAATGGAATTTGACTTAAAAGATAAAATAAATATCTTAAAACATGAGTTGAATGCTAGTAATGATATTAGGAGTATCATGGAAAGGGTTAATGGTGAGTTACAGGCTAAGTTAGATGAGGCCATTAAGAATAAAGATAATGTTGGCCTTAAAATTCAAAGATTTGATAAGGCCGCACAAACCCTAGGAGAATGTGTGAGTAAACAATGGGATCCCAAGGACATGACTGGGATTGGGATGAAAAACTACTCTATGGTTCCACCACTAGCTGGTGACTTCTATGGTGTCCAACAAAAGGACCTATCTTGGACTGGTTTGCCAGAACTCCAAGAGGAGGAATTCATTCCTCCACCAAGAGTTGTTACCCCAGTTGAAGAGTATCAACAAAAGTTGACTGACTTGAATGAATGGAAGAAAGCCAACCCTACCTTATTCGTTAAGGGTGGCTTGTTATGTGAAAGTCCTAACGAGTCAACCCCCATTAAAGTTACAAACCCAATCACTGGTAAGGCTGTTGACCTTGGCTCAAACACTGTTAGAAAACCTAGCATTAAGTATGTAGAGATGTATAGGAATACTAGGTCTCCTAAGAGCCAAGTTAGCAACGATGGAACAGGCTTCTTCTCTTCTAGACCTAGGGTTGTGTCTAGAAAAGCATGTTACATTTGTGGTAGCTTTTCACATTTAGCATATAAGTGTGTCAACGCTTCTAATGTCAACGTTGTTAGAAAGTCAAACGTTGTCAGACCCAAACCTTGTGTACAGCAAAGTCCACAAGTTGTTAGACCTGCCCCATTCTTCACTAGAGGGTCTAACACTCATGGACAAAGACCATTTCATAAGACAAATACTTGGTCTAACAGGCAATGGGTTTCTGTAGCAAACCCTAGGTTCAACGCTGACAAGGGTAATTTCAGTGTTGACAAGACCAATTCCAACGCTGACAGAAACGTGACCAGACCCAAATATTTGCAACCACAGGGTAAGGGGTCTAAAGCTTCTTCAAGCTTGACATGGAGACCAAATAAAGATCAAAACCCTAATGATAATGGGACTTCAATGACCTGTAATAGATTTAATTACATTTCAAAGGTCATTACAAAACCTATTGGGGTTAACTGGGTATTTCATCCAAAGAAGGATGAAAATGGGGTTGTTATGAGAACTAAGTATGTTCTTATTGAACAACCAGATGAATCCAAGTCTGCTAAGGCTTGGGTTCCCAAAGAAAACTAACTTGTTTTCTTTATGTGCAGGGCATTCAAAAACAAGTCAATAATTATTGATATTGGGACAGTGGATGCTCAAGGCACATGACAGGGAAGGAATATTATCTGACTAACTTCACTCCCATTAAGGATGGTGATAAGGTTTACTTTGGAGGCGGATATGGTACTATCACAGGCAAAGGAACCGTTCTCACCAAGAACTTGCGTTTTGAGAACGTATTTTTGGTAAAGGAACTTGATTACAATCTTTTTAGTGTATCACAAGTTTGTGATAACAAAAATAAAGTTCTGTTTACTGCTACTGAATGCTTGGTGTTAAGCAAGGATTATAAGATCCCTGATGAGAAATATATCGACTATAGAACACCTAGACATATATAATGTGAATCTGAATGGGATTAGAATGAATAGCAATATGTCATGTTTTTATGCTAAAGCTTCAGTAGATGAAAGTAATTTATGGCACAGGAGACTAGGGCACATAAACTTTAAGAATATAAACAGGCTTGTGAGACTTGGCTTGGTTGATGGTTTGCCTGAAAAGGCCTTCCACAATGACCACTCTTGTGTTGCATTTCTTAAAGGAAAGCAGCACAAGGTCTCATTCAAGTCCAAACAGGTGCACTCTAGTACTAGACCTCTTCACTTGCTTCTTATGGACCTATTTGGTCCAACCAATATAGAGAGTCTGAATGGTAAATGATACTGCTTTGTCATCACAGATGACTTTTCTAGGTTTACTTGGACTTTCTTTTTAGCTATGAAGAGTGATACAGCTGACACTTTAATTGATTTTATCACTCGGATTGAGAAGAAAACTGGAAATGAAGTTAAAATGCTTAGGAGTGATAATGGTGGTGAAATTAGGGATAAAGTGTTAGATGATTTTTGTGCCAGGAAAGGAATTACTAGGCAATTTAGTGTTGCCAGAACCCCACAGCAAAATGGGGTTGCTTAGAGGAAAAATAGAACCCTAATTGAAGCAGCCAGAACCACGTTGGCTGATGCTCATTTTCCTATAGCTTTTTGAGTTGAGGCTGTTAATACAGCTTGCTATGTTCAAAATAGAGCATTGGTCAACAAGATACATAACAAAACACCTTATGAGTTACTTTGGGGAAGAAAACCCAATATTGGTTTTCTCAGACCTTTTGGTTGTCATGTAGTTGTCTTAGATACTAGTGATGCCTTAGGTAAACTTAGTGCAAAAGGTGATGAAGGCTATTTCATGGGGTATTCAGTGCAGAGCAAGGGTTATAGGGTTTATCTTAAAAAGGAAAAACGTATACTTGAAAGAGTACATGTTAGGTTTTTAGAGAATAAACCTAGTGATCCTGAAAGTGGTCCAAATTGGTTGTTTGACTTGGAACCTTTATCTAGGACTTTAAATTATATGCATGTCACTAATCCAGACATTGTGAAGGTAACTTCAAATGTTATGGAAGAACAAGTTGTTGATGATTCAGGTACACAGGTTCATGAAAAGGTTGGATCACAAGCAGAAAAGCCATCTCCTATACTAGAGTATGTCACAATTCCCATATGGACAGATGCTTTTGCTGCTGCTGCTGCTGCTGGAAAAGATAATGGTGGTCCCCAAGTACCACCAGATAACAACATGCATGGTCCTTCAGGCGCTGACAAAGGAAAATCTAGCGCTGACAAGACCAATTCAGACGTTGATGGCTCAGACGTTGACAACAACAGTTCAAGCGTTGTTAGCCCACACGTTGACAACCAAGGTTCAGGCGTTGACAACACTTTTGCACATCTTTTCTCTTCTACTTTTGAACAGGGTGAACCTTCCAATTTATATGAAGAGGTTCATCCTCATGTTGATGAAAGAGAGTCTGAAGAAGAAGATATTGGCAACTTGGAGAATGAGATTGAGGACACCAGACTTTTTGAAGGAGGAGTTCTCACTTATACCATGAAGAATCACCCCACTTCTCAAACCATTGGTGATATTATGACTCATGTTAAGACTAGAAGATCTCATCAAGGTCTTGGTGGATTTATTGCCAATATACACAAGAAGGTTGATACCCCTCTTGTGCAAGCATGTTTGTTTGCCTGTTTTCTGTCACAACATGAACCCAAGAAGATATTTGATGCTCTCAAAGAACCAAGTTGGGTGGAAGCAATGCAGGATGAGCTTCACCAATTTGCAATTCTGGATGTTTGGGAGCTGGTTGATTGTCCCAGATATGTCAGACCTATAGGGACAAGATGGGTTCTAAGAAACAAGAGAGATGAAAGAGGTATTGGGGTCAGAAACAAGGCAAGATTAGTGGCTCAGGGGTATACACAAGAGGAGGGGATAGACTATGAGGAGGTCTTTGCACCAGTTGCAAGGATTGAAGCTATCAGGATCTTTCTAGCCTATGCATCCTGCATGGGCTTCACTGTCTGTCAAATGGATGTCAAGAGTGCCTTCCTCTATGGAACAATTGTTGAGGAGGTATATGTGATGCAGCCTCCTGGTTTTGAGGATCCAGAGAATCTAGACAAGGTGTATAGAGTCAAGAAGGCTATGTATGGACTTCATCAAGCCCCAAGAGCATGGTATGGTACTTTGTCTACTTATTTAGTCGATAATGGATTCAAGAGGGGCACCATAGATCAGACACTATTTACAAAGTAGAAAGGTAAGGATGTGTTGCTTGTTCAGGTCTATGTTGATGACATCATTTTTGGGTCTACTGATCCAAAGATGAGTGAGGATTTCTCCAAGCTTATGACAGACAAATTCAAGATGAGTGCTATGGGGGAGATGAACTTCTTTCTTGGTTTACAAGTTCAGCAGAAAGAAGATGGTATCTTCATCTCCCAGGATAAATATGTGGCAGAGATCTTGAAGAAATTTGGCTTTTCTCCACATGAAAAAGGGCTACTACTCCTATGGATAGAGAACACCCTTGGGGAAAGATTGGAGATGAAAAGGATGTTGATGTCAGGCAATATAGATCAATGATTGGTTCATTGATGTATCTCACACCCTCTAGACCTGACATCATGTTTGCTGTGTGTGCTTGTGCACGCCATCAAGTGAATCCCAAAGAATGTCATCGTTATGCTGTCAAGAGGATCTTTAGGTACCTAAGATGCTATCCTAGTCTTGGTTTGTGGTACCTAAAGGATTCACCATTGGAGCTGATTGCATATTCAGACAGTGACTATGGAGGTGTTAAGTTTGATAGAAAATCCACAACTGGTGGATGTCAGTTTCTTGGGAGCAGGTTGATATCTTGGCAATGCAAGAAACAAACAGTGGTGGCTAATTCTACAACTGAAGCAGAGTATGTGGTTGCAGCTGCTTGTTGTGGACAAGTTTTGTGGATTCAGAACCAGCTGTTGGACTATGGGTATAATTTCATGCATACCAAGATATTTGTTGACAATAACAGCACTTTATGCATTATTAAGAATCTTGTACATCATTCTAAAACTAAACAAATAGAAATTAGACACCTTTTTATAAGAGATTGTTTTGAAAAGGGTTTAATACAACCAGATAGGGTTGACACAGAGGAGAATGTGTCAGATTTACTAACTAAACCTTTTGATGCTGGAAGGTTTCAATACTTGGTAACAAGTATTGGAATGATCAATCTCACATAATATGTATTTTGAAGTCTTTTTGTAAAAGTATGTACAGGATAATGCATTGTTATTGGTCTTTTTGAGGATTTAGATTTTCCACTATATTTTTCTAACTCTGACAAAGGTTGCTTGAACGCTGATAAGTGTTTTTGTGACGTTGTCAGCAATATATTTGTCTAACGCTGACAAAGCTTCCTTCAGCGCTGACAAGTGTTATCGGGGCGTTGTCAGCAACAATGTTAGTTTTGTGGTTTTTAATCTAAATGTGCAGGTGGTGTTAGCAGTATACCATTGGATATAGAGTTGCTTATGGATCATTGGAGAAGCATTTGGACATGTTTTTTTTATGGATGATGGTTGGAATTTTTAATTCCTATCTTGACATAAATTTTTTATGTTCATGCATATTTTAGCAACATATGTATCATAGTTTAAGGGGAGGTTTTAGGAACCTTTAGGATGCTTGGGTATCCATATGATACTCTTATCACAATTCTAGATTGTGTCCACAGGTGAGTATGAGTTAATTTTACTAAATTATGAGGCACTGTAGCATGCAAAGTTGATATACTATGCATGCTGCCAAGACATTTTTGGCCTAGAATTGGTTGTGGTCTGTTGGGATACATGGGAATGATTTTATCATGGGTTATACCTGGGAGTAACAAGGAATTTTATAAGGTAACTTAGTTGTTAAGAGTTTTGGTTAGCAAGGGACACTAGAGGACTGTTATGTCTATCTTGCATAAGCAAGTGTGCATAACTGGACAGTACTTGCCGCCCTATAATAATTATCAACTTTTTGGTTATCTTCTCTAGGATAAATTACTTTGTTAAGGTCATTTTTCATTTTTAAACATTTTTATTTTTGGACGCTGACAAGTATTTTTCCAAGCGTTGTTGTGACCAATTTCGACGCTGACATGGCTTTGGCAAACGTTGACAAGAATATAGTCGTTGGGCGTTGATAGGTTATTTTTGACCGTTGACACTCAATGGGACCTACCCAGTTGTTACTTTTTGACATATTTTTAGGCCGTAATTTTGGGAGCAGATAACTTTCATTTAATGCATGAGATAAACTTATTCTTTTTCAATATTTTCATGATTGCATTTTGAAAATACTTGCCTATTTTTGGGCCAATCACATGCATTTTCTTCTCCGATATATTTGGCTCCTATTTTAAACAGGGTACCTATTATTCTTGTCTAACACAATTTTCTCCTATAAACTTCATCTTTCTCAATCATTCAATCAGCTTTCAACAATGGCACCAAAGTTTAAACCATCTGATTTGGAATTGGGGTTCAGAAGTCAACACAACATGGTCACGTATCTTGAAGCTGATGATTCTCTGTTTCCCCAATACACGCAAATGGTGGCGTATTTGAACGCATCCCCACTTAGGTATGCTCTTTCTCATACTCCACTCATTCCTGTCACACATATTAAACAGTTTTGGAACACTGTCAGTTCCTCAACAGTTAATAGAGTGACTACATTATCTTCTATTGTTCATGGGAGAACATGGGTGGTTACTGAAGCTTTGGTACGCCAAGCTTTGCATCTTGATGATGTTGATGGTATAACCACCCTCCCTATTAGTGAAATAGAACAAGGACTAAGGGCTTTGGGTTATCCTTTTCTTGATGAAGGAACTTTAAATAAATATCATAAACAGGAGTTTCCCCCAACATGGAAGTACCTAATACATGTCCTCTTACAATGTTTGAGTCCCAAGTGTACTGCACACAATGAGATCAATAGGTCTATTGCAAGTGCTATTGTGTGTATTGCTACTGGGCAAAAATTTAATTATTCCAAAATGATTTTTGAGGGCATGTGTAAAAATAAAGGGAACAAAATGACTTTAGCTTATCCCAGATTTTTACAAATGGTTTTTGATGTCCAAGGATACTGCACTAGGGATCATGATGATTTTTATGAGATCCCTGTGCAAAAGAAAGCAATTTTTATGAAGATGAACTCACCCCCACATCGTGACCTACCCCTAAACCCTGCTATGATTGCTATCATTGAAGCAGCTCAACCCCAACTAGACCCCCAACCCCAAATTGACCCAATACTTGAACCTTTACCTTCACCACAACATATGCAAATTGACCAAGAACCCTTCGACGTTGACACGTTAAATGTTGGCGTTCTGTGCCTATTTCAAACGTTAACACAAATCCTTCACAGACCCAAACACCCTTTAACCAACCTACATCCACCCAATCCACAGCTTCTTCTCCCCCAACACAATATAGGTTACAAAAACGCCAAAGGACTACTGGAGTGTTCTCCTCTAGTGGTCTTAGCCATGTAGCAGAGAGAACCACCACCACAAGTTGGTTGGTGCTATGGATGAGGCTAAGACCTCATCCATGCCCAATGAATCTAACTTGCGAGGTCAAATACCCATTTTAGAAGAGGGCAGATTGGAACCAATGACTTTGATGGAATTGACGGCAGTCTGCATGAGCTTGCAAAAGCAAAATGCAGACTTGGTACAAGTTGTCAACACACAAGGCCTTGAACTCAAGCAATTGAGGGTGAGGATTGTTATTTTGGAAACAACTGAATCAAGGAGAAGGCAGACAAGGGTCCTTTTATCTGAGGAGGATTCTTACAAAGGGGAGGAAGCTGCTACAGAGCCTGTTAATTTGAGTGATAAAGGCTCACATGAAGCTGCTACAGAACCTTTTGTTGAGAGTGGAAAAGATTCATATGATGAAGAATCTTTGGGCGTAGCTGAAGCCCTTACTGGTTTGAAGAAACAGACAGGTTTTGATATGTCTCTAGTTGCTCCTACCAACTTAAATTTGTCATTTACATCCATGTTGGAGGAAATTGCAAGAGGCGCTGAGACAGGTACATTGGGCGTTGACAAGACAGATTTGAACGCTGACAGAAGTATTTTGGGCGCTGACAAAGCAAAAGTGAACGTTGACAGACCTGTAAATGAGGTTGATGTATTCCAGTCATCATCCATCATCAAATAGGTTTCTTCACAGTTATTACCATCTACCTTACCAACAATTGATCCACTAGATAAGGGTAAGGGTATTATGGTAGAAGAGGTTGTTCCAAAGAATGCAACACAAATTGAGTTTGATAGAAAGTTGGCTGCACAAATTGTGGAATAAGAAAGAAAGGAGGTAGGAGAATCACCTTTTGTTGTCGCTTCAGAAGAGCAAGAAGGAAGTGATGGAGCTAGTTCAGACTCAAGTGTTATGATCATAGAACAACCAGAAAGACTTGAGTATGGTGATGAGCTGGCCAAGGAGAAATTGAATGAGTTGAAATTGCAGGTTGATTTTGATATGCCAAAGGTGGTTCAGATGTACCATGCTTGGGAAGATAGGTGTATGGAGAATCCACACTTGACCATTTCAGATCAGATATGGGGTTTGGAGATTCTTCTTAGAGTACAAAAGGATTACAAGGTCATTCTAAAACACAAAGCAAGCAATGTTCTCTCAAATTTGAAAAGGGATAGAAAGGAGTTGTACTTCATGTTGCTCAAATGTCATGGAACAGGGTGGACTTATAAGAATATGACTGGGTTGACATTTGAAGAGTTGGAATGTAGAGCTTATCCCATTTGGGTTAGAGTACAGGAAGCAAACACTCTAAGACTTCTTTCTGATGAAAGAAAAGAAGAACTTGCAGAGGAAATGGAGCTTAAGAAGGCAATGTTTGTTCCCAGACCAGTGAAAAAGGGAGTTCCTCTTGAGTTTCCCAAAGATATGGATCCATTACATCCAAGTGAAGCTGTTATAAGAAAGAGCCTCAAGCTCTCACCATTAGAAGCTTCAGATATGGTACAAGTGTTACCACTTGATTCCAGAAACCCTATTATAAGCTATGAAGAAGATGAATGTGGGTTTTGGAAGATTGGCAGGTATGGAAAAGAGGTTCACACTTTTACCACCCTTATATCTTTGTTTGCATGTTTTGACAGAGAAGACTTGGTAGACCTATGGAGGTTGTTAGAGGCCAAGTATGAGACTGAAGCACCAACTTTAGTCAATGGAATAAAACTGTGGTCCACATTCAAGAGAATGTCTGGACCAAAAGATGAGGATCCTGCTATTTGGAAGGATCTTGAAGATGATCTCAGTGGTCTTCAATGGAGATTGTATTCAGCTGCTGGTGTTTATTATTTGAGTTCTACAAAGTTTGCTGAGTATCTACTTGTAGATGGTCAGTATTTCATGTCCAAGGAAGTCCTGGAGAAGATGAAGAAGACACAGCTGGAAATTGATTATTCAAGTGACATGGCAAAAGATTTGATCAGATTTATTTATTACCAATATGAGAAGGTTTGTAAGATTCCTCCTAGTCTTTAATGTTTATTCAGAAACTTGATTACTAGAGTAGATATCAAGTTTAGGGGAGGATTGTTGGGAATAAATTATAGCCAGTCTACTTGAGCGCTGACAAGAGTAAAACAAGCGTTGACAGGAGTAAAACAAACGCTGACAAATCAAGCGTTGACAAGACAAAGTCAAGCGTTGATGCATCGAGGACAAGCACTGATGGATGGATATACTCTACGCGTTTATTGTATTCTAGATTACTTCTAGTAAAGATAGGAACAACAATGTATTTTCTATATTTATCTTTACCTAGAATAGTTGATACGTAGATTATTGTACAAGGCTTCTTATGTCTATAAAAGATGACCTTTAGGTTATTGTTCAATATAAGTTTTCATACGTTAAACACTTTCATTGTAAGCAAGTTTGATATCATTAATCGAAGTGAAAGTTTGTTTACATCTTGTGTGTTCTTGTTTAAGTGTTAATTCCGCATAACACTTAGATTGTCATATACATATACAAAGGTTTCTCTAAGTGTACTACTTGATCTAATCTCGTATAATAAAGCTAAATCGATCTAAGTTTGGGATCAACAGGATGGCAATGGCGTCCTACTGGTAGGACCTTTACATTAGATGGAAAAATGTGCCCTTTAACTAGGAATGCATCCATTGAGGTTAGGTCTCAGCGTCCTTTAATTAGGAATACTAGCACTAAAGTATGGAAACTGTGCCCTTTAATTAGGCCAGCCCCCACTATAGTGCCTATCAGCGAAGAAATACCTCAGGATTTAAGCCAACTTGAATCTACACCACCAACTGGGAAGAAGGCTAGGAAATCTAAGAAACCTAATGTTAGCAAATCTAAGATCATTAAATCTTTACCTGCTAATAACAAGGAACATTTAGATTCCAAAACCTATACATTGTCCTCGTCTGGTGATATTTTCAGGTGGTCCAAATCATCCTCTGGTATTTGGACTCCGGTTGCTCAAAGCATATGACCGGAGATTGCTCGATGCTCGTCAGCAAGTTTCTTGGAACGGTTAAATTCGGTAATGATCATATTTCAAAGATAATGGGGTATGGTGAATATCAGATTGGAAATGTTACGATTTCAAGGGTATACTATGTAGAAGGTCTTGGTCATAATTTATTTTCAGTAGGACAGTTCTGTGATTCCAACCTAGAGGTTGCTTTTCGACAACACACTTGTTTCATCCGCAACTTGGAAGGAAAAGACTTGTTGAAGGGGTCTCGTGGTGCAAATCTTTATACTTTGTCCCTACAATACATGATGGCCGCCTCTCTAGTATGTCTTCTCTCCAAAGCATCTAAGACCAAGTCATGGTTATGGCATCGCAGATTATCTCATCTCCACTTTGATGCTATTAATCATTTTGCTAAAAATGAATTAGTTCGTGGTCTTCCAAAGCTCAAATTTCACAAGGACCATTTATGTTCCGCGTGTTCAAGGGGGAAAAGCACCAAGATATCATACAATCCCAAAGCTGAAGACACCAATCAAGAAAAACTTCATCTTTTGCATATGGATCTTTGTGGGCCAATGCGAACCGAAAGTGTGAGTGGTAAGAAATTCATCCTTGTTATTGTGGATGATTTCTCCAGGTTTCCATGGGTTAGATTTCTACGTACAAAGGATGAAGCACCGGAGGCTATCATCACTTTCCTGAAATTCATTCAGGTACGTTTAAATACTAGTGTCCGCCGTATTCATACTGATAATGGAACAGAGTTCGTCAACCAGACTCTTCGTGATTACTATGAAGAAGTTGGTATCTCACATGAAACATCTGCTGCACGTACTCCACAACAAAACGGTGTCGTTGAAAGACGGAATCGTACGCTTATGGAAGCTGCTAGGACTATGCTGATTTATGCGAACGCTCCATTATTCTTATGTACAGAAGCTGTATCTACTGCATGTTACACCCAAAACCGCTCTATCATTCGGAAACGCCATGGAAAAACACCTTACGAGCTTCTACATGATCGTAAACCCGATGTTTCATTCTTTCATGTGTTTGGTGCTCTTTGTTATCCAAACATTAATAGTGAGAATTTGGGCAAACTTCAACCGAAAGCCGATATAGGTATTTTCATTGGTTACTCACCCTCAAAGAAAGAATACCGAATTTACAACCGTCGTCTTGGTAAGATAGTAGAAACTATGGACGCAGATTTTGAGGAGCTGACAACGATGGCTTCTGAGCAAAACAGCTCTGAACCCGCGCTTCACGAGATGGGAACCGGTGCTATTAGTTCTGGATTAGTTCCTAATAATCCTACTTCTACATCATTTATACCACCTACAAGGCCCGAGTGGGATAAACTATTTCAACCATTGTTTGATGAATTCTTTGATCCCCCAAGTGATGAAGTTCCAGCACCTGTAGTGATAGCTCCAATCCCTAAAGTTGTTGCTCAAGCTAATGAAGCTTCATCAAATGCATCTTCAATTAACATTGAATCGGATGCACCTCCACCAAGTAATTCTCAAACTACACCTGAATCTTCACCCTTACTTGTGCCTAATGATGATGAAGAGGATTCTGTTGATCATGATTTGGAATATGCTCACCAACAAGAGCTTCCATTCTTTGGTATACTAATACCTGAAAACCCTTCAGCCGCGTTTACCTCAGAAGAAGCTCCTACGATCGTTCACTCCAGACCACCACAGATTGAAAATCACAGCACCAAATGGACAAAAGATCACCCAATTAGGAATATTATTGGAGGTATCGATCGACTAGTCTCGACACACCATCAATTACAAGAGAGTGCACTCTATTGCTATTTTGATGCATTTCTCTCCGAAGTTGAACCTAAAAACTGGCAACATGCTATGACTCAATCATCTTGGATTGAAGCCATGCAAGAGGAACTAAATGAATTCCAAAGACTTGAAGTATGGGAATTAGTTCCTCTCCCTGACAAGGTTAACATCCTTACTTTGTTGTGGGTTTATAAGGTTAAACTCGATGAGATGGGTGGAGTTTTGAAGAATAAAGCTAGATTGGTTGCTAGAGGATACAAACAGGCCTTGGGTATCGACTTTGAAGAATCTTTTGCTCCGGTTGCACGATTGGAGGCTATTAGACTTTTCCTTGCGTATGCTGCTCATATGAACATGATCGTCTATCAAATGGATGTGAAGACGGCATTTCTGAATGGTGAACTAAGGGAAGAAGTCTATGTTAGTCAGCCGAATGGGTTCGTTAGCATGGAGTTTTCTAATAATGTGTACAAGCTTAAGAAGGCTCTCTATGGGTTGAAACAAGCTCCACGCGCGTGGTATGATCTCCTTTCAACATATCTCATTTCGGAAGGCTTCTCCAAAGGCAAGGTAGACCCTACTCTATTCACTCTCAAGGAAGACAACGACATGATACTGGTACAAATTTATGTTGATGATATAATATTTGCTGCCTCTAACATAGAATTGTCAAACCGCTTTGAGAAATTAATGTCCACACGCTTTCAGATGTCAATGATGGGAAAATTTTCATTTTTCTTAGGATTACTGATAACTCGGTTTTTACCCATGTTAAAAAGTTCGTTTAAGTATGTCTAATCGAATTGAACAACTTTATTGTTTTATGTGTGACTCAGTTGGACTTTGGTGAAACAAAGATGTGTCGTTGTAGTTTTGAAAATAAAAGGTGCAGAACAATTAAAGTAAAGGTGCAATTAAAATAAATCTAAGTCTAATTAAAATAACGTGCAAGTATTTAAAAGCAAGACTAAAATTAAAGGGCAATAAAGTAAATAACGCAAACTTAAATCTAACTAAAGCAAACTTGGAACGCAACTAAAACTAAGACTTAAACTAAGACGAATAAAGCTTAAAATGAAAAGGCAGAAAACTAAAAACTAAGACTTCCCTATCCGGAATAAACTCCTATTCGGAATAAATGCTATTCGGAATAACTGTCACCTATTCGGAAAGATAGCCCTATTCGGAATATTTGTCTACTCGGAAAGCCAACCCTATTCGGAATATTTGCTCTATTCGGAATAAAAAGCCTACTCGGAATATGGGTCCTATTCGGAATACTGTCACTATTCGGAATATATACCCTATTCGGAAAAATCAGCTCTATTCGGAATATCCAGAAAGTTCCGAATAGCAATTCTTAAAATCCCCTATGCGGAATAAAAAGTTCCGAATAGCAATTCTTAAAAACCTCTATGCGGAATAAATGTTCCGAATAAGCAATCTCACAAGATCCCTATTCGGAATAAATGAAATGTTCCGAATAGAACACTAATTTCCACACCTATTCGGAATAATCTGGGCACAGGTCTGGGAAAGAACAGTTACTGTATAAAACGAAGAACAAGGAAGATTAAAAAGGCACGAATTAATTAAAAACTTAACCAAATCAAACACAAAATTAGATCAAACACATTAATAAACAACTATAAAGCATAAACAATTAATCCAAAACAATCAAAATCACAAAACCTAATCAAAATAATCAAAACCCACTTAAATAAATCAACAAAAATAAAGAACATAAACATGAACAAATCAACACAAAGATTAAGAAAGGAAGAATGAGATTAACAAGATAAAGATAAAACTTGACAAGAATTAAAAAGGAAAACTTACTTGAATTAAATGGTAACTAAGTGCAAGACAAGGTAATTGAATTGGACAAGTAAATAAAGATGCAAGGTAATTAAAAATGGAAGAGCTAATTTGTCAAGTTAGCCAACAAAACAAATGATAACTAATCTAATCTATTTATAGGGGAGGATTAGGAAGCTTCCTCCCCTCCTTCATTTCTTGTTAATTGCGGGATTAAGTCCTTTTTCTCATCTAATCTTCATTAATTGCGTCATTAGTCCTTTTTCTTCTCATCTTTCTTTTAAGTTTGGACTTTAAGGACTTGTGGCTCGGGATATCTTTTGAACTCGTCTTTAATTTCTTCAATAAAATAGACTTGAGTTTCTCGGCTTTTGATAAACTTCCGTCTTTTGACTTTTTTTTTTCTTCGATAAATCTTCAGAATTGGTCTTGGACTTCCGTTCTTTTTCCACTCTTGATTTCTCGACTTCGTCTTTCATCTTTTTCTTCAATAAAAGCCGTGAATGCCCGTGAATTCTCGTGTTTTCTCCACTTTACACAATTTCGTCCTAAATTACAACAAAAACACAAACCACGCATAATTCCGACATAAAAGACATAAAATACACGTTTTGGTCCGGTTATTATAGTAATTAAGTGGTAGAAAAGATGGGTGTTTACACACCTATCAAATCCCCTACACTTGACCATTGCAATGTCCTCATGCAATGCATTAGTTACAAAGCATGTTTACACTTTTCATAATAATCAATCCACATTGGCCTTTAGCAAAGAAATTAAAAGCATACCTTGGGTTTTGAAAATGTCATGAATAATCATCATCCTCAACTTTTCACTTTCTCCAAACCAAGCTTAAAAACGAGATCATTGTTATTATAAGTTAGTAAACTAGCACGAACTCATGTGGGCCAATTATTTACTTAGACTCCCTTATTCCTATGGGTATCTCGTATATTTTATTATTTGTCTTGAATGATCACGAAGATGCATTGTTTGACTTATTTCGATAATTATTTAGTCTGAAAATAAAGTGCACGATTTAATCAATAGTTAGCTAAAGGACCAAATCTTTTAAAACTGCTTCTCGGGATATCAGAAAGTTCATATCTTGGCATAACTTGGTTCGCGATTTGAGACCTTTCTCGGGCCGATATTTGGCAGCGACTTCATACTTCAAATCTTGAGAGACGTTCATGAAATAATGGTCTTCTCTTCATAATTGGAATTTCTTCACATGGAATTTTTGAGAGATTCTTCATATATGGACCACGACTTCTTCGTTTTTCTCCAATCTTTATTTTGGATTTTGATATACAACGATCCGCCTCCTTTATTGACTTGGATCTATTTATCCTCATACCTTGTTAGGGTCTTTTCGGATACACTTCTCCATGACTTTTGGGGAGTATTTGCTTTTCGTCGTGTGTCTCGATCCTTCATATTGATTTTCGATAAATGATTCTTCACATCACTTTTGGATCTTTAGCAACAAAACATAGCCCTCATGCCTTGTTAGGGCCTTTTCGGACTCGCCAATCTTCGCGCCCCGCTTCATAAGTTATGCCTTGGCTATGAACTCTCGTCATTACCGAGCAACTTTTAAACGATCTGGGGCTAGAAGCTAAGTAACTTTTCAAATCGTACAACCTTATTTATTAGCAGATAAATTTATTAGCAAGCGATGGGAGAATAGGCTTATAATTAACTCACATAAATTCACGAAAGAATACCGACTTATAATTGGCTCTATCATCTCTCGTTCTCCACAGTTTAAAATCTCAAGTAATGAGATTCGTGGATACTTAGCCTATTAAATCAAAGTTTTGGGTTTTCGAGTCGCCTATAGGATCTTGCAAATTCTTAGACTCTTTCAAGTTTAGAAATCGCATCTTAAAGTTCCCTTGATAAACGACTCTCTAGGATCAATTATAGGAACTTGCGAAAAGTTCTTGTTCTTAACCTGTGAGAGTTAAGACTTTCGCGTTTTATAGCTCCCTATATAAAAGCCTAGCAAAACTTGACTTAAACACGTTAAGGATACTAGCTAGAGTAAACTCGGATTGAGTCAAAAGATTCACAACGTTTGAAAATTAAAACCACTTATTAAACATTTATTCTAGCAAAGAAAGAAAATAACTTATACAAAGATAACAACTAATAGGCCAAAATAGATCAAAAATTTTGAAAAAATGTCGAAAAATGGATTTTCCGGTTAAAATGAGGACAAATACAAGGAAAAGACCACTTAACTTCGATAGAAGTCCCCCCTACACTTAAGATAAACATTGTCCTCAATGTTTAAGCATGTGGGAGTAAACTCCCCTACACTTAGGACATTGTGCACGTTGTTTAAATCTCGCTAAGGAAAAGACAACTAAAGAGATTCCTATTTTAATATTGAGAAAATATAAAAATAGTGAATCAAAAAGAGTTTAGGATAGAACCGGGAAGAAGTAGAACACGGAATCACGGGTCGTCAAGAATCATTAAGAGTGGATCATTGAAGCTCAAATCCCTGATTAAGAAGTGAGGAGAGGAAATAGCAATCCAAAGGGGTCCCCCCTACACTTATGATAAAGAAAGCGAAAAGATAGATGCATGGGTTGCCTCCCAAGAAGCGCTTGGTTTTTGTTAACCGAGTCGTGAGCCTGACTCGACCTTGATCATCAACGGAAGTAGCATGAAACAAATCCACCAGGATCAAAGACATAGTTTTCATCCATCAATAGGCAAGAGCTTAAGGTGAACAAGGCAAGCCAAAAGAGAAGCGGCAAGGTTCCCTTAAGCAGAGATGGAGCACAGTAGAAGCAAGTATGAAGCGGTGCAAGCATGTCTTCCAAATTTCCAAAGATTTTTCCTTTTATTGCATCAGGTGGATACTGAGATGGCTTAAAGACTTCAATACCGGGATCGAACACCTTTTCCTTCAGGGGAAAATAGCACTCCGGCTCAGCCGAGTGTGAAGAAGATCCGCAAAGAAGCACAACCTCGTCCTCAGAAGTGGGACAAAGAGGTGTCAAATCATAAGTGCAACGGAATTTGGTGTCAACCGGTTTCTTCTCCTTGGACAAAATGCTCTTCAAATCCAAAGTAGGATCAAGACGATAATCTTCAAAGTCCAAAGGAGGTGCATCACTCTCATGAGGGAAGTATGTGTTAAGAAATTCAGAGAAATCTTCCTCGAATGAGTAATCGTCCAAAGTAGGATCGAGTGATGGCGGAGGATCTTCATCATGTGAAGAATCGCTCGAGAGAGTATCGGCCTCATCAAAATCATCATATGTAGGTAGCTCGGGATACTCAGAAGTACAATCAAAATCATCCAAATCTGAGCTAGAATTATCATCTTCATAAGCATCAAAGACCGGTGGAGAATCAAAAATGGGAGAAGCGTCCAAAGTAGGGAGAGAATCATCCACATTATCTTCAAAGAGTGGATTATCAGTGGAAGACTCGAATAGAGGATTGTCATAGACGGTAAAGTCATCGAGCACATTTATCATATTCACTGATTCTCGGCCTCCAAAAGATCTGCCGGTAAGCTTCCCCATTTTAAAAATTTTAGAATCATCCCCGACTCGTAAGATTAACTCACCTTCGGCCACATCTATTAAAGCACGTCCGGTTCTCAAGAATGGCCGACCAAGTATTAGAGGAATACGAGGGTCCATTTCATAATCAACTACAACAAAATCGACCGGGAAGGTAAATGTGCCAACTTTGATAAACACGTCTTCGGCTATACCAACGGGGTAAGCGAGAGTGCGGTTTGCAAGTTCGAGAGTCATCTTTGTAGGAATGAGATCGGGCAATGATAGTGTTTTCCAAACACTGAGTGGCATAAGATTAATACTAGCCCCGAGATCAGCAAGGGCAGTAAATTCTTCAGTTTTGTTGAATAAGCAAGACAACACAAAACGACCGGGATCTCCAAGTTTTTCCGGAAGTTCTTTAAGAAGGACTGCAGAGCAGTTTTCATTTAAGCGTGTGTTGGCAAGTTCAAGTAACTTCTCCTTCTTGCTAAGCAAATCCTTGAATGTTTTGACGAATTTTGGCATGTGGCAAAGTGCTTCAACAAGGCTAATGTTGATGGTCATTTTAGATAGCATATCCACATATTTCATTACATTACAATCATTCTTGGTTAGCTCGTTGGTCTTGCCTATGCGAGAAGGGTATGGGATTCTGGGCTGATAAGGATTGGGTGGAGGTGTAGTTGGTGAAGGTTGTGATGTTGAAGGGTCCTTCCGAGATACATCGTCATGACGAGGCGGAGACAGTAATGGTGCACTATTACTAGGTGTAGGAGGAGTAGGGCTACATGGTGGTGGAGGAGGTGTAGATGATGGTGGTGGGGTAGATGGAGTGACAATGGTAGTTCCACTACGCGTAGTTATAGCGCTCACATTAGCTCGCGGATTGGTGACGGTATTTGAAGGTAGAGAACCCGAAGAAGAAGGTTGAGCGTCAGGCAAGAAACTAGCCAACAGATTCTTCAATTCAGTTGTTTGAGTGATGAAAGAGGATTGAAGATTATCACGAACCTCAGTTCTGATGTCATTACCTTGTTTTAAGATATCTCCTTTCAAATTAATTATTTGGCTCTGCAGATTCTTGATTTGCTCACCTTGAGTTCTCATGATTGTGTCAACATCGGGATTAATAGGTGGGTGTTGTTGGGTGGGTGGTTGATAAGGATTAGAAGCACGAGGTGGGATTTGGTTACTTCTATTGTAGTTGTTGGCGGGATTTTGGTTTTGAGGAGAAAAACCGGGTGAAAGGTAATTGTTGGAACGGTAGCTCAGCAGATTTCTATCCCCTTGTTGTCTAGCTTGGTAATTTTCCGGTGAATAATTACCATAAGCTGCATACACATTTTCCGGATTTCCTTGTGTTGAAGGACAATCGGTGTATGAGTGAGGACCGCCACATGTTTCACAAGGATTAGCAACCGCTTTAACTTGTTGTTGTTGGTGGGTTGAAGCGAGAAGCGTAATACTTTTGCTCATTTCGGCCATCATGCGGGTGAGTTCGGTCATCTCAGGGTTTGTTGAGGTAGAAGAAACATTGACTCTCGTGTTGTTTCTAGAAGAAGCAGAGGAATCCCAGTTCTTATGATGAGTAGTCATGTTCTCTATTAACTCTCTACACTCCTCGGGTCTCCTTTTCATGAATGTGCCACCGGCGGCTGCATTGATCGTATCACGATCTCGAAAAGTCAATCCGTTGTAGAAAGTATCGATCAAGGTGACCGGAAGCATGTTGTGGTTTGGGCAACGGTCGATCAAGACATTATATCTCTCCCATGCATCAAAAAGAGATTCATCGGGATCTTGCATGAAACCGCTGATCTGATTGCGAAGGCTTGTGACCATGGATGGTGGAAAGTAGCGCGACAAAAAGCGTTGAGTCATGTCATCCCAAGTGCGAATAGAATTCTTCGGGAGACGATCAAACCATTTCTCGGCATGATGTAATAGAGTGTGTGGAAAGAGTTGTAGGCGAAGCTCATCCATAGTGGCACCAGCCAACTTCATGCTCTGGGTGATTGTAATGAACTTGTCGAGGTGTTTGTTGGCATCATCATCAGGCAATCCTCTAAATGGGTTTGTTTGCACTTGCTGAATCATGTGGTGCTTCAACGAAAACTCAGGAGCGTTGATTTGCATCGGCGCAATCGGTCCTCCTCGTCCAAACATTGTTGGTTGACAAAGTTCCTCCATGGTCCGAAGATCGGGCTGTGGGGGAGCATTGTTGTTATTATTATTATTATTGAGGTGCGGTAGTTGATTATTGTTGTTAACACCTGCCATATCTAAATCTTCTTGAGGCTCGGGCTCTTGATAATTAGAAGATCTAGTACGCATACACCTGAAAATGCAAAAGAAAACCAAACCAAACACAAAGACAATATATATACACAATAAAGATAAAATCTTTTTGGATTTTTAATATTTTTAATTTTTATGGTTTTTATGAATTTTATAATTTTTATGATTTTTTGAAATTTTAGTGCAAGAAAAATAACGCTCACAAGTGAACGGATCCCAAAAAGCAACGTGTCTCTCACAAAAAACTATTGATCTTTACGAAAAGAGCCGGCAGCGGCGCCATTTGATAACTCGGTTTTTACCCAGGTTAAAAAGTTCGTTTAAGTATGTCTAATCGAATTGAACAACTTTATTGTTTTATGTGTGACTCAGTTGGACTTTGGTGAAACAAAGATGTGTCGTTGTAGTTTTGAAAATAAAAGGTGCAGAACAATTAAAGTAAAGGTGCAATTAAAATAAATCTAAGTCTAATTAAAATAACGTGCAAGTATTTAAAAGCAAGACTAAAATTAAAGGGCAATAAAGTAAATAACGCAAACTTAAATCTAACTAAAGCAAACTTGGAACGCAACTAAAACTAAGACTTAAACTAAGACGAATAAAGCTTAAAATGAAAAGGCAGAAAACTAAAAACTAAGACTTCCCTATCCGGAATAAACTCCTATTCGGAATAAATGCTATTCGGAATAACTGTCACCTATTCGGAAAGATAGCCCTATTCGGAATATTTGTCTACTCGGAAAGCCAACCCTATTCGGAATATTTGCTCTATTCGGAATAAAAAGCCTACTCGGAATATGGGTCCTATTCGGAATACTGTCACTATTCGGAATATATACCCTATTCGGAAAAATCAGCTCTATTCGGAATATCCAGAAAGTTCCGAATAGCAATTCTTAAAATCCCCTATGCGGAATAAAAAGTTCCGAATAGCAATTCTTAAAAACCTCTATGCGGAATAAATGTTCCGAATAAGCAATCTCACAAGATCCCTATTCGGAATAAATGAAATGTTCCGAATAGAACACTAATTTCCACACCTATTCGGAATAATCTGGGCACAGGTCTGGGAAAGAACAGTTACTGTATAAAACGAAGAACAAGGAAGATTAAAAAGGCACGAATTAATTAAAAACTTAACCAAATCAAACACAAAATTAGATCAAACACATTAATAAACAACTATAAAGCATAAACAATTAATCCAAAACAATCAAAATCACAAAACCTAATCAAAATAATCAAAACCCACTTAAATAAATCAACAAAAATAAAGAACATAAACATGAACAAATCAACACAAAGATTAAGAAAGGAAGAATGAGATTAACAACATAAAGATAAAACTTGACAAGAATTAAAAAGGAAAACTTACTTGAATTAAATGGTAATTAAGTGCAAGACAAGGTAATTGAATTGGACAAGTAAATAAAGATGCAAGGTAATTAAAAATGGAAGAGCTAATTTGTCAAGTTAGCCAACAAAACAAATGATAACTAATCTAATCTATTTATAGGGTAGGATTAGGAAGCTTCCTCCCCTCCTTCATTTCTTGTTAATTGCGGGATTAAGTCCTTTTTCTCATCTAATCTTCATTAATTGCGTCATTAGTCCTTTTTCTTCTCATCTTTCTTTTAAGTTTGGACTTTAAGGACTTGTGGCTCGGGATATCTTTTGAACTCGTCTTTAATTTCTTCAATAAAATAGAATTGAGTTTCTCGGCTTTTGATAAACTTCCGTCTTTTGACTTTTTTTTTTTTCTTCGATAAATCTTCAGAATTGGTCTTGGACTTCCGTTCTTTTTCCACTCTTGATTTCTCGACTTCGTCTTTCATCTTTTTCTTCAATAAAAGCCGTGAATGCCCGTGAATTCTCGTGTTTTCTCCACTTTACACAATTTCGTCCTAAATTACAACAAAAACACAAACCACACATAATTCCGACATAAAAGACATAAAATACACGTTTTGGTCCGGTTATTATAGTAATTAAGTGGTAGAAAAGATGGGTGTTTACACACCTATCAATTACAAATTTCTCAGAATCCCAGAGGCATCTTTATTAATCAATCCAAATATGCTCTAGAATCATTAAAGAAATATAACTTCGAAAATTGTGACCCCGTGGATACTCCAATGGTGGAGAAATCCAAGTTAGATGAAGATAGGAATGGGATTATTGTCGATCCAAAACTCTACCGTGGGATGATCGGCACCCTTCTCTATCTAACTGCTAGCAGGCCTGATCTGCAATTTGCCGTATGCATGTGTGCCCGGTATCAGGCTCTGCCTACCGAAAAGCACCTACATGCTGTTAAAAGGATCTTTCGGTATCTTAAAGGAACACTTCATCGTGGTCTATGGTATCCAAAAGATTCCTCTATTGCTTTAGTAGCATATGCAGATGCCGATCATGCTGGGTGTCAAGACACTAGGCGTAACACTTCTGGTTCTGTGTAACTCCTTGGAGACAGATTGATTAGTTGGTCTTCAAAAAGGCAGTAAAGCGCTGCAATTTCAAGCACGGAGGCTGAATACATTGCCATGTCCGGTTGTTGTGCTCAAGTCCTTCGGATGAGATCACAACTAACTGACTACGGTCTTGGATTCAACAAAATCCCGATGTATTGTGACAACAAGAGCGCCATTGCCCTTTGCTGTAACTACGTTCAACACTCCCGGGCAAAGCACATTGACATTCGCTACCATTTCATTAAAGAGCAAGTGGAAAATGGAGTGATCGAGCTGTATTTTGTCACCACTGAGTATCAGCTGGCAGATATGTTCACAAAAGCCTTAGATCTAGGACAAATCGAGTTTTTGATCGACAAGCTTGGCATGAAATCCTTCTCTCCAGCGACTCTCAAAGAGTTGGCAGAAGAATCAGCAGAATAGTGGTTGTAAACTATTCATGCGTATCCTTTGATCGTGATCATGTATATTATCGTATATATATAAACCACAAAAAGAAAAATACAAAAATATAAAACCTACAAAAACCATAAAAGATATAAAACCTACAAAAACCACAAAAATATAAAACCTACAAAAACCATAAAAAATATAAAACCAAGAAGACCCAAAAATATTTTTGTTTTTTTTTTTAATCGGGCATGTCTTTTAGTACGGTAATATTTATGGCCTTAGAAATGTCGATTAATATTGACACGGCGCCATAGATAGAGTCCGTATAAAAGTTGTACATTTTTAAAACATGCCCATTATGGCTTGTAGTTATTTCAGACTGCAACCCGCTTTTCGCATTAAAGTCACGTATTTATTTTGAAAATGTTGGCTCACAACGGGAATTAATTTTCTCGGGTATGATTTACAAGCCAAATCATACAAAGGGATCAAGTTTACTTTATAACTTGGTCTAACACGAATTAGTGTACGTCTCAGTGCATTATTTTGTTTAAATAAGAGAAATCTTATTGCCACCACGAATCAATTTTTCTAAGACATTAATTGGAAAATTATTAAATTATTAAATTATTAAACAATGACTACAGCTCTTTAAATAGAAAACAGGTCATCGTTTAAGGGGGATAAAATATTAAATTATCTTCGTCATCAAAACGGTCTTCAAAAGTTCTCGAGAAAAATTAATCGGTTAAAGGGTTAGTTACTGGATGTCCTTTGGAATACGACTTGTGATTTATTGTGAGTTATAGGTTTCGGATATGTGCTTTTAAGATAAGGTGTTTAGCTTGTGTGAAGAACAGAACATTAATTGGGTAGGCCTAACGATTGTTAGATGGTTTAACGATTGTTAGTAACTAGAAAAGAAAAGAAAAAGGAAAAGTCAAGGGACTAAAAGTGTTAAAGTGACAAAGTGTAAAAAAAATTGACCTAAGTCAAACAAACACCCCCGTCTCCTTTCTTTATTTTCTTCTTTCTCCTTCTTTATCTTCTCTGGCCGCCATTAACACACACAAAATCACACACAAAGCTCACAAATTCCTCGTTCTTGATCTTTCAATCCGTTTTACTCGTTCAAACTAAGGTACAAACATCGACTCTTGGTTTTAATTCGCCTAATTCATTCTTTAAATCCAGTTAATTGCCTTGTTTTAATTAATTCATCACATTAGGGTTTATGAATTAATTAGATGAAATAAATTAGGGTTTATAAGTGGGTTTGGCTCGGATTAGGATTAGAACAACATTTGTTGCTTTAATTTCCTTAAAACCACTCATGCGATTAGAAAGATTCATCATAGGGTGCGTTTAGGATTGAACCTTATTCCGAATGAACGAATGTTCCGAATGAACGAATGTTCCGAATGAACGAATGTTCCGAATGAACGAATGTTCCGAATGAACGAATGTTCCGAATGAACGAATGTTCCGAATGAACAAATGTTCCGAATGAAAGGATGTTCCGAATGAAAGGATGTTCCGAATGAAAGGATGTTCCGAATGAAGGACGTTCCGAATGAAGGACGTTCCGAAGGAAGGACGTTCCGAATGAAGGACATTCCGAATGAAGGACATTCCGAATGAAGGACATTTCGAATGAAGGACATTCCGAATGAAGGACATTCCGAATGAAGGACATTCCGAATGAAGGACATTCCGGATGAAGGGCATTCCGGATGAAGGGCATTCTAGATGAAGAACATTCCGGATGAAGAACATTCCGGATGAAAAAAATTCCGGATGAAGAACATTCCTGATGAAGGACATTCCGGATGAAGGACATTCTGGATGAAGGACATTCCGGATGAAGGACATTCCGGATGAAGGGTATTCCGGATGAAGGACATTCCGGATGAAGTACATTCTGGATGAAGGGCATTCCGGATGAAGGCATTCCGAATGAAGGCATTCTGAATGAAGGTTTTCCGATTGAAGGATTGTTGGATTGATAATTGTTTGCTTGTTATATTTACTTGATGAATTGTGTGATGCTTAGAAGTAACAACATAATGGTATATATATATATATATATATATATATATATATATATATATATATATATATATATATATATATATATATATATATATATATATATATATATATATATATATATATATATATATATATATATATCTGTGTATCAACCTTTTATGTCTTATCTTAAGAAGAAACCATAACTAATCCAACCGTGCAAGAACTCCAAGATGCTAGAGCAGCCGCAATTGCCGAGGCAAAAGAACTTAAGTTTATACCGAACAATTACCGATTGAAGGAAGTCTCTCATTCCACTCACCATGGATTCAAAGTCGCCTCAGCAATCCTTGATCTATCTCACTTCAAGAATGCTTTAAGGAGTACTGCTTCAGTGCCATTTGATTACATGTACGAATTCTGGGCTACCAAGGAAAGGACTTGAAACAAGATCACCTTCTTCCTCGACCACAAACAACAGACACTCACCGTTTCAGACTTTCGCAAGATATTTGGAATTCGGGATACACCCAAAGGTATGTCATTTTCAAGGAACCCTACCAAAGATGAACTCATGGAGATGTTCATTGCTCTTGGATGTCCTGACATGCGAATAGTGTCCGAGTTTACCACAACCAAAGTGGGTCAACCTTGGAGAGCTATCTTCGGTATCCTTAGTCGGTGTCTTACACCTAAAACAACTGGGCATGATGTTGTGCGAGCTCCAATTATGAGTATGTTCTATGGAATGTACAAAGGCATAAATGCAGATTATGCATCCTTGTTGTGGGAAGAGTTTAATTTTCAACACTTCCAAAACACGAAGCAGAAGGCTAAAGTTTTTCCTTACCCTAGGTTCCTCAAGCTCATCATTAATTACTTTATGGTAAATGATGCTTCTATTGATAAGCGTGTAGAAAGCCGTCACCACACTACAGAGGCTGATGACCTTGTGAACTTAAGGCATGAAGGACCCTCTGGTACTGTTAAATCCTGGTCTTGTTCCTAGTCATCTCCTGACGGACAAAATTCTAGCTTCTGATGATTACAAGCAAATGCTAATAGAAATCAGAAAACAGCAAGAAAAAGTTCAGGCGGGAGAAGTCTCGTCAATTATAGTCAAAAGTAAAGGTAAACGTAAGCAAGATGTTGTCTTACCTGAGTCTAAACCGAAGAAAACAAAGATTGTGGCTAAAAAGGATAAGCGCAAAGCTGAGAAGTTTGTCATTCGAGATGAAGATACTGATGACGATGTTACTCCCGAGCAAATTCAGAAAGCTGAGAAAAAACAATTGAAAAAGGTTGTTGAAAGAAGTAGGAATGACACAGGAGGTAGTGGTTTGGGTGTGCAGATAGAAGATGAACAGGAAGTCGAGGAGCCGCATGACATTTTTGGGTTTGGAACACCAGACAAGTACTCAGCTCCGAAGGAGACATCCATTGCTGAAACAACAAGCATCGAAAAGGAGTCCGTTGCTACAACAATCTTTGTGACTCCAAAGCCTTTATCTACTCAACCTCCACCAATGCAGCCTCTGCCAACACAACCGTTGACTGCTCAACTACTATCCCTTCCACCTCCAACTACTTCCGTCCTCAGTACTGTCATCACAACCGTGCCTACTCAACCGCCCCCGATTAGCCCTGTGCCATCTACATTTTCTGCACTCCTCATGGCAGAAATGATGGATAAACACATGGAAACTCAAAGAAAAGAGATGGCTCAACTTCGAGAAGAGCTACTCCAACGAGTGAAAAGTGAAGAGACATCCAAGAAAGCTCAAGAGGAGATGATAGCTAAGTTCAATGCAGAGATGGAGTCTACACGGAAATCTCATGCAGAAGAACTTGCTCATGTCAAACAGGTTGAAGCTGATAAAAGTGCAGCAAGGATCGCCAAACTCCGCGAATTAAAGATTAAGTATAAAGAGGAGAAAGAAATACTTGAAGCTTCACTTAATGATAGGGTAAAGGAATCTGTTGAGTCTATTACGCCAAAGCTGCGAAAAGAGGTGAAGAAAATTGCGGCTGATAAGTTGATGGTTAAATCGTCAAACCCTTCCAAATCAGCCTATAAAATTGCATATGACTTAACGGACTTTGAAATGAAGAAGATTCTCCACGCCCGCATGGTTGAAGTTGGATCTTTCGACAAATCCAAAATTCAGCGGACACTTCACAAGGCAGTTAATGCAGCAATAAAGGAGGATGACAAGCTGTTTAAGACATTTGGAAGCGTGGTTCCTTACCATATTTTGTATAAGAAAGGAGATGAAGAGGCATCTGATGAGGAGGATAGTGAGCAAGGAGAGAGTGATGGTGAAGAAGACGATGCGAGTGATGAAGATAAGGGTGATGATGATGATGATGGTGAAGGCGGTGATCGTAATGATGATAGTGACGAGGATAGCAACAGGAACGATGATGATGATGATGACAACGAGAACAGGGGTAGCGACAACAATGACAAGTCTGACAAGCCTGATCAGTCTGATGATGATGATATGGGTGACAATGCTGCCAGCAAGAAGAAACCGTCCATGACCGGTGGCAAATATCATAAAGATATTGCTCGCAAGGATAAGTCCACATCAACGGAGACAAGACTCACCAAGTGGCACCATGATGTGAATGCCACAACAGCATCTTCAATTCTCGGTACATCTGTTTCTAGCTCTATTCCTGTTACTGTTAATCCTGTTAGTTCTTTTGTTGCTACCACAACTGCAGAACCAGAAACTGCATCTGCTCAACATGAAACTACAGCACCTGAATCAGAACCGGCACCCGTTCAAGTATCTACTGCTCTACCTAATGAACCAGTTACTACAGTTCCTGAGTCACGCACACTGGATTGGGCTGATACATTGCAGATCGATGAGACCGCACCAGAACAACCATGGATCACAGCAGCTGTTGCATATGATCCAATCACAGATGCTGATGCAAATGTTCTATTTCTACATATTCGCAATCCAATAGATCTGTGTGCATTTTGGTCTCATGAGTTTGGATCTTCGGTCACTTCGTCCTTGGTGAAGAGAGAGCTTAAAGACAAGAGTCTTCGCGCTAAATCAAGATTAAGCTGAATGGAGTCTGAGTATTATGCTGATGAAATCCTGAAAGCTCTCAATACAATTCAAAGGCCAGGCCTTCATGCGCCAGAAAGACCTCCTCTTCCACTTGATACTACTCAAGACAATCAAATTACACTTGACTTCTTTGTCACATATGATCTTGATTATCTTCTCAAGGGATCATCCAAGTACGCGACCTCCCTGACTTTGTTGAAAGCTGCTACTTGGGGGTCAATACCTTATATCGAAGAAAAGGTCAATCGCCTCTGGGTTCCAAAGATTAACCGCAATTATGACATGTATTCTGCTATAGGAGCATCACACTGGGATGAGCGAGTGCGAAGGGCATACAAAGGTTGCTGCTTAGTCAACTCAGGTAGTATTGTCAAATCCAATCTTCGAATCACAAGTATATTAGGAATGAGGATTGAACCCAAGAATGGATATCATCATGTCACGGAAATTCGACTGAAAAAAGAAGATGATCGAGAATACACAATACAGCAAGGAGATTTCTCAATCATTCGCCTTGAAGATATAGAAGATATGTTGCTACTCATGACCCGTGATCAGCTTACACATCTCACCCGTGAAGAAATCATTGCTCTAAACACAACACTTCGTATGTTTACACGAAGCGTTGTCATCAAGAAACGTGTAGAAGACCTACAACTGGGAGTTGAAAGCTATTAACGCAAGCTTAACATGACTCCTCCACTTAATCAAGTATTACCTCAACATGCCGATAGATGTCCCTATACCGGCACAACCCTTCCGATGTGCGAGATTTTCTACTTGAACGGTCGTGGGATCATGAAGTTTATGAGGGTAGCTGAGCTTCATAAGTACAGTGATGGGACTCTCTCAATCGTCAAAGACAAATTGGAGCATCTCAATTCTGGCGGGAAATTACCAGAAGTGATTGAGGATTGGCATCCGGCTTATCAGAAAATGGCTACATATGTGATCAAGAAGATTGATGAAAAGCTCAGGGAACGTAGGTTGATGAGGAGCTTAGAAAGGTTCGTGGGTGGCAGACCGTATGGAGGGAACTTCAGACTTT
The DNA here is from genome assembly GCA_025667525.1 of Glebionis coronaria. Taxonomy (NCBI): domain Eukaryota; kingdom Viridiplantae; phylum Streptophyta; class Magnoliopsida; order Asterales; family Asteraceae; genus Glebionis; species Glebionis coronaria. Next base: position 560,137 of record JANFOE010000166.1, read on the forward strand.
TGCAACGATACATTTAATATGGGTTGTCTTCACTAAGGTCAACTCCATACTGTAAGTTAATTGTAAATATGTGAATATGTTAATACTGTGAATATTGTGCTTTTGTGGCTTGATGTAGTGTGAAGGTATGATAATTTTTCAAGAATTTCTCACGAGATTCTAAATCTTTCAAAATATATCATACTCAAGAACTACAACTAACCCTCATTAATTTGAGGGGGAGCATTAATATGTTCTATGGCCATACATTGATTTCATTTTTTACCCAAAGACCGGTTAATCCATTCAATATCCCAAATATTAATGGTTAACATTTTAGATAAGGGGAGAAAATGGGATTAAGGAGACTTAATGATATTTGGCTAATGATGAAAAAGACTTAAAGATAATCCAACTTAATATGTGTAATGCATGTGTTAAGGGGGAGCGATTTTGATGAACAAAACACTTAAGGCACAAAAACATTGATTATAATCTCACAAGTGCCTTAAGTGATTTTCAAGGATTTTTCATGGTGACAATACTTACCCACAACACACTTAATTCAGACGGATGTGGTGACAAAAGGGTGGTAGGTATAACTATTAGTCCAATGATTCATCAGAACCGATGGAATCTTCCCAAGGACAATTCCCTAGATAAAATTAGAAGTCCTAGGAAAGATGGAGAATGATTGTGAACGAAGCTGAATGCCGACCAAGTACTTAAGCTAGCACTGGAACAATCACAACAAGGTGCTAGTGATGACGTATTGGTAAGCATTGAAGGGGTTGAAGAATTAAAAAGAATTGTAAAGATAAAGGGTGTAAAGAAAGAAGCCCTCCTTACAACTTTAGGCAGAAACCGGGTCAATACATATGCTATTGAGATCATTTGTTAATGATTCTCGATATTGAAGAAAGACATCATGGACCCAGTGATGCAATGCACAACCCTCCCCAGCTAACTCAAATATCTCTCAAAAGGTATTTTTTTAATCACACGGAGATCAACACGTTATCTATTGGTTTATTCACTCCGAATAGAGTGATATTGAATAGGTGGCACTCCTCTCCAGCCATCGCTCACTAAATCAAAACGCACTATCGACTCTAGAGCCACGAGATCATCAAAAGTCTCATTAGGACACTTTCCATTTATTCCTTGCTTCTTCACATACTGTGAAAAGTAAGAGATCTTTATGAGTCCTACGCAGTATTCTTGTAATATTGCCAGAACATCGAAGTAATACGCAAGTACTACAATGAAGATGAAAATCCTGCTTGAGCCAACATCAAACAAGCTCATGGTAGGTGACACGTGCGGTTCTTTAGAAACCAATCTTGTGAAAACTGGAAAGAAACAGTAGTTTAATTCTTAATTGAACTTAAACCCGTTCCAGGCCTCTACGCATTATCATATGATCTTGCCAGAACACTCGGAGTGACACTCTTTAGTGTTCACAGTGACGAGTGGAAATCCTTCTAGTGTTAACATCAAACAGCACTTGGTAGGTGACGTGCAAGATTCTATATGAATCAAGCTCGTGACAACTGGAAAGCAACAATGGTGAAAATCTTAATTGAAATTCACTTGTTCCAGGTTCATGAATTGACGGTTTCAATCACAAGGATAAGTAATCCAAGTGATTCACTCTTTATGTTCGCAGTCAGGCTTAGTGACGGTCGAGTAAAGAGAACGGGTTTACCCGCGAAATCCTGTCAGGAAGTTACTTAATTGAAACTATCCGTCACGGGTAAGATATTTAATATCGTCCAACGGTCTTCACCGACCGGAGGTAAAATGCTACCGATTTAGAATGAAATGTTCTAAGCCATTTCATTCATGTCTTGTTATGTTGCGGCATTTGAAGACGGCGGCGTTGCGGTGTACCAGTTGAAGTCGTTCCCACATGCTTATGTTTTTCTGCATCAAATTTCAGCAAAATTCAAGAAAGTACAAAATGAAGTCTTCCGCTGTACCAAACTCTGAAGCTTTCAAGAATTCAACAAAAACATAAGTGTGTGGAACATGGAGTCACGAGGAGGCAAGATTCACAAGAAGGCAAAGATCGCACGTGAATGGTCAAAAGGAACAATGCTCTAAAGCCAAAGCCTAAAAGATTAACATCAACATATTCACAACAGAAAAGGCAAAAAGAAAAGACTACGAGCTGAAGAACGAAAACTTGGTATAGTATGCTAGGTTTAGGACTTTGTAAATTGGGGTGACCTCCCTTAGGGGGAGATTGTTAGAAATACGTTTTTAACGTATATTAGAAGTATCGGTCACTCCACGATATTATTAAATGTTAAATAGCTCGTAGTTGAATATTATGTTACTTTGTTAGTAAAACCGGCCCATGGGCTTTTCATGGGTCGGAGGCCCAAGTCCATTAAGGACATGGGTATATAAACCCCTTTCCACCATGGAAAGGGGTGTTGGTTGTTTCACTTTTTGATTAATAAAACACATATTTTCTCTCACTTTCTCTCACTACTTTCTCTCTCTAGAAACATCAACCCACCTTATTGATTCACAAGATTATCACAAATCTACACCTAGACTCCTACATTGATGAGATATTGTCATGACATTTGTGTCACCTTTTATGACATTTCTAATTCATATAGTTCTCTATATGGACACGCTATTTTTGTGATGATATCCATGCGTCGCGTCCCATATTCCGCCATGGTGGGGTGTGACAGAATGGTATCAGAGACAATGGTTATAGAGAATTAGGTTGCCTAGTCTAGTAACATAGTCTATAGCTTAAGGGTCCCTGCATATAGGCGTCATAGGAATATATGTGCATTTTATATTAATTAAAGTTTTATGGATGTTATTGGTTTTTACTTGAGATGTTTGTTAAGTTTTGACTAGTATGGGTTGAACCATAGTAGTTCATTCTTAGCCACATGTTATTTTCTTTTCGGGGTGTGACTAGTGCTGGTTGAACCATAATCATCCACGCTAGTCATTGTCGTATTTTGCTTAAATTGTACATTATAGTACATAATTTGGTACATGGTAGTTTCTATCTTTTGTTGGGTTATTTTATGTACCTGAGGTATAGTATTTTTCTTTTGATGTTTAAGTCATGTTCCCTAAGAATCATGTGGTGGTTCGAGTTATTAGGAGTAGGTGGATATGAAGGATTTTAAGCTGTTTCCACTCTTATGGGCGACATGACTTATAACTGATTATGTTTTCGTTTTTGGATTTAGTCTATGTTGTTTTAGCTAGACTATGGATTTATGTATTTCAAGAGTTTGACTATGTTATTTTAATGGATGGAGTTTTGGACTTTTTTTGGTTATGTGGTTATGAGCTTATGTGAGTAGATGGATATATGTGTTATGTGTTGTATGAATTCTTATAAGTGTCATCATAGGAAGGAGTGCATTGGGGAAGGGTAATTGTATAAGTATGGTGGCCAACATAGTTATACAAGTACCACAACTTCAATGGATTCCTAAGTATGTTGTATGAAAGAGGGTTAGTACATGCTTGTATAGTAGATGTTAGACGGATTTAAGTATATGTATCCCGATATTCCTATATATATATGATCCCCTACAATTATCGATTGTATCCTTAGGAGGGTGGCTTGCTCGCTTTTTTTTATATTAAACCTCCGTTGTAGCGTATTCTTTGAGTTTCGTATTTCACGTGTACGTTTTAAAATGGTGTTCTTGGTTTTAAGTCTATTGAAATAACTTGGGATTTATTTTGAGATAATGAAATCTTTTGTGTTGGGTCTTACATTCCTTTTAGTCGGTATATACTGAAAAGACTTGGAAATCTACTATAGAGTTGGATCGTTGGTTGTATTCGGTAAAATAAGGGTAAGGTGTTGGAGTCGTGTTTGAAACAAGATGTAACATAAGATTTTTTTTAATCAACACTTATTTATTTCAAATTCTAAAAGACTTTCTTTAAAATAAAGCGAAATAAAATTTCTTTCTACTTAAATAGTTTATATAAATGAGCTTAATCAATATACGTCATTTATAATTATTTATGCAAGACTAAACAAAGTTCATGAAAATTTCACATACATTTACTTCTTTTCATTTAAAAAGGATTACGTTAATTACTAAGAGGATTCTTTAGTTTTTTTTAAAACAACTAGTATAAAACTGTTTTGGTCATAACTTGTTCGTTTTTAAAGCTTTTTGGGTGATTCAAAAGCCTAAAACTATGTACTCGGAATGTACTTTTCAAATATTTGGTACGTATAGTCATGGGGTGTCAGTATCTTGATCGAAATTTTGGTACAAGTGACGGGTTCAAGGTTGAGTTTTGAATAGTAGTTTTTTTATGATTTGGGATGCACGGGATACCTAGTCTTTGAGTTGAGTTTTGAGATCGTCTAGAAGGTTGTTTGTAGATTGTTTGAGTCACATAGATGTGGTGAGGAAAGAAAAAAAATATTCTTTTGGAAAAGTCGATCTTGTGCACGGTTCTAATAATATGTCGCGGGGCATAGGATGTTTTGGTTGTCATTAAGTGTTTCTAGGATCATTTTTCGTTGTCATGAGTCATTTTAATTGGTACATGTTTGAGTTTTCCTTTTGAGTTTTTGTGGTTTTGGTCTGTTTTAACTCATGCACGTGAAATGTGGTTAGTTTTCCGTGGGTTTGATTCGTTGATCCTATCTAGTGGATTCAGGATGTAGTTTTTGGTTGGTATTGATTGGGAGCGTTGAGGTGGACATAGGAAAGACTTGGTCGCGCCTACACGATGAAGTAGGTGGCCCTGAGAGAATGGTCGGAATGCCCTTAGTGGGGATGAAAGAGTTAAAAGTTCGTAGACGAACTAATGTGGTCATGAGGTCTCTTAGGAGTGCCAAGGGGGATGAATATAGATTTGTATAATGTGTGGATATTGGCACAAGTAACGCGCCATAGAGAGTGTTGGAAGGGGATATAATACCTCAAAGGTATTTATGATTGTTCGTAAGGCATGTAAGTTTTCCGAAAATTTCCTGAGATTTAGTAGGTTTGCCTATTTCTGTGAGGTAGAACCATAAATAAAGCAAGTAGGAGAAGTGAGAGGAGTTGTAGTTAGTGCCTTTCCAAGGAAATTGTTGATGGAATGATTTTAAAAGCAAGAGTTGTTAGAAATTGCAACGAATGCAAGGTAAAATTTGAGTTGCTTAGTAGTAGATTGGTTGTGAAAAGTGGTTGAGTGGTCTGATAAGAGGAAGTATTGGTCTTTTAGAATACGTGTAGATTTTCGCGAGTAGAACGAGGTAGAAATTTATTGGTATTGCTTCTAAGAGAGGGTGCAAGGAGGACGTAGTTGAAACTGCTAAGGATGTTATATGAACGCTTTAGGTTTACGGTTATGATTTTGGCTTCGCCGAGGCGCTAGCAGTTTTCATGGAGTCAATGAACCGGGCGTGCATGACAATATATAAACGAGTTGTCATCAGGAGCATCGACGACATCTTGATCTACTCAAATCTAAGAAGGAGAGTGAGGAGAATTATGAGTTGGTTTTGGAGTTGTTAGGAAAGGGAATTATACGTGTGATTTTCAAGTGTGAGTTTTTGGATTAAGTTGGCCAGGACGAGTAGTCCGAGATGATGGAATATCGTGGAACCAGCAAGGGGCAAAGTGAAGAAGGGTGAGGAAGCGTTTTGGAGGCTGAAGAGGTGGATTGGATAATGAGTAGATCTTGGAATTATCGGAAGGACTGGATGAATTCGCGAAGCATGATGATACGTGGAGCAAGGATTTGGAGGTATACGAGAACGACAAATAAAGGCGGTTGTTTATACGTTGTGGGAACTAAAGATTTGGAAGAACTAGATAGACTTAGTTAGTGGAGCTGGATTGTTATATCTGCATAGAATGCTAGAGGCATTTGGGGTACGAGACGTAGAGAATGATCTATATAGATCATGAACGTCTCCAACACATATTTAATCATCTTGATTGAACATTTGGAAAAGGTGATGGGTGGAGTTAAGTGATGAAAGAAAATTGCAAGGCCAAGTACCATCTGGGAAAGGCAAGCATGGTTGATGAGACATGGAATAAGAAGAATGAAGTGAAGCTGAGACGAACTTGAACTATATGGATGACGTATTAGGGTGGTTTGGATGAAGGATGTAGGTTGCATGAGTTGATTGTCTAAAGCAGAGAACGCGTCAACATGTATGTTGCGTGGCTTGGACAATCATATGGAGAAAAGGGACGTAGACTATACTTCCTACATAGATAGGAGTAGCTTAGAAAGGGCGATGTAAGGACGATGTTGGTGAAAGGGATACATAATGGGGTGGAGGAATAAGTACTACGAGAGTTGGGTGATAGTCGATAGACTGACTAATTCATCTCATATTTCAAGAGGAATGAGAAGTCTCATAGTTGAGAAGTTGGAAGGATTGCATACTGATGTGATGGAATAGAGGATTTTGCGTAAAAGTGAGCCTAATATGTATGGAATGCCTTATGAAGGAATTGTAGTAGAAACTGCTGGAGTTAATTCATAGGAGATAAGGTGGATCACTGTTACAGTGGGATGAAGTTAGAAGCGGCCAACGTATTGGACCGGAGGTGGATCAGAAAACTATGGAGGTGGTGGCAGTGACTAAGTAGAGGTTGAAAATAGCAAAGAACCGACAAGGGAGCTATATGGACAAGAGGTGTAAGCCGTTGAGATTTGAGATAAAGTTATGTTAAAGGTTTCACCATGGAAAGGGGTGATGCGGTTTGGAAAGAAAAGGGAAGTTAGCACCTAGATTTGTGGGTCCATTTGAAATGCTTGAAAGGATTGGGCTAGTGGCGTATAGGTTGAGATTACCCGAGGAATTGAGTAGTGTGCATGACGTATTTCATGTATCAAACTTGAGGAAATGCTTAGCGAGAACTGACTTGCAAGTACCGTTAGATGATATTAGTATGGATACGAGTCTTCGTTTTATTGAAGAGCCGATTGAGATTTTGGGTCGTGAAGCTAGGACGTTGGATAAAAAGGGTAATATACCGTAGTTATGGGTAGATAGAATTTGGAACGTGGACTAGAGTTCACGTGGGAACGGGAAGGATTTATGAGGAGATAGTATCCTCAGCTAATTGATAATGACGATCCTAAGGAGTAAATCTCGGGACGAGATTTCTATTAGGAGGGAGTGATGTGACCACCGTGTTTTTGAGGTTCGTCACTTGCTCTTATTTTAAGGTTAATTTATGTGTGACTATGTGATTTGCGTGTTTACATGTTATTTTGCGTGAACGAGGTTGGTGTGGATATCGTTTATGGGTATAAAGTACTCATAAGTAAATCGAGGAATGGTTATTTCATGTTCATGAGCTCACAAATTAGTGACTATGAAATGAAATGGTGTTATTTTGGTGTTTTACCTATACGTATAAGTATTATTGTAAATCGTATTTTTACGATTTAGGGTTTAGCGTTTAGAGGTCTCGGATGAGGTATTTAGTCACGGGAATAATTTACGGGATGGTTTTAAGTAGTTTAGTACTTAGTTATAAAGTTTATTTCATAATTTAAGAATTTTCCTAAAACTGTCTATTTTACGTATTTAACGGTAACCGCGTAAAATTGACTAGTTAAAAGGTTTAGGTGTAATTAATTAATTAAGGGATTAAAAGATAAATAAAAAATAAATATAAATAAGGAATAAAAAAACGAAATTTAAAAAAAATAAAAAAATAAAAATTATATTTTTGGAAAATACTTTTGTAAAATCGGTTTAAAGAAGGAAAAAAAGAATGGGTAAAACCCCATTAGAATTTTTATTAAAATAGGAAAAGACTTGTTTAAAGGGTATAAATACATTGCTACTAAAAAAACAAAGATCTTTCTCCAAGAAAAAAAGAGGCGACGTGGTTTTTACAAAAAATTAGGGTTCTTCCAAAAATCTTGGTTTAAGGTAAAACCTTCAAATCCCTTTTCAATTTAATTGTTTTTAATTCTTTCTCAATCATCTTATGATGGATTTAGGTTAGGGTTTAAATTAAAATCTGTATATTAATAATATTATAATGATTAGGTTATTTAGGGCTTGTAATTAGTGGAGTTATGGGTAATTAATTAGACTAATTATGTTAAAATCGTTTTTTAAAAACTGGGCAGAATTTTAGGTCAATTGTTTTGACCATATATAGAGTTCTACAAACTCTTATTTTACGATCCAAGTATCCCTGGAAAGGTAATTGAGTTGGCTTTCAAATGCAAGAAACGAGAACTAAATTGGAGGTGGGAAGTGGGTCAAAAACAGGTTACAACAGTCGGAGGTCCCAAAACAGTTTTGAAATCAGCGGGTTTTCAATTAATGTTTTAGGGTGATTGGGGTACTTAGGAGTACACTTGAGCCCTCTAATGAGCATGGGAGTTGTTTTATATATTAAATAAGAGGCCTGGAGGAGGGCTAAGAAAATGGGTTAGGGTAAGACCCCCTAATCATAACAAACTTTTTGTATGTTCAAAATAAGTAAAATCTGGATAGACAAAAGTATATATATATATATATATATATATATATATATCGGGGCCTTAATAGTAGCTTTAAGGTTGGGGCAAAGGGGAGGAGTTAGCTAACATATGTAAGGGCATAGGTTTTCCTTTACAGAGGTCATGGGTATGGTTAGGTGGGCGTTTCGCTTATAGTTTGGAGACCTAAAAAACAGGACTGTTTTGGGTAAAATGTTAACGAGACGGGTTATGAAGTAAACTAAGTTAAGGGCTTTATAGAGGGGTGTAATGAGATTCTTAGATCACATAAATGATGTATATATATAGGAGAAGGTTAGATGTCCATCATGGGTTGATGAGCCATTTTAGTGTTTGGTTCATGTTTTGATTGTGTGCTTTTGTTTGTTAGCTTTTTGCTAGTGCGCGGATTTTTGGAGAAGCTCAATCAGGTGAGTTTCATAGTCCCATGTCTACTAATGATTTTGACTTCCAGATGGGATGGAAGAGACACTGTCTTGTTTTTATAAATTATGTTGTGAATGTTTTGTGTTTGGTGATGGACTTGTGCATACTTATGTGATTAACTGCTAGTTGATTCATGATTGTTTTATGTTTTGACTTGGTACCAAGGGGATGTTGACAAGGCGGGGGCCTTAGGGAGGTACATAGGATGTGTGAGCATCTATGGGACCAATGGATAATGACAAGGCGGGGCCTTGGGATTGGTACATAGGTGTATGGGCGCCTATGGTACCATGGTGTTTGGTAAGGCTGGGAGCCTTGGATTTGGTTTGGTTTGTTAAATCTTGAATATTAGTTGTTAATGCATGTTTGTATCACATTTTCCATATGTTCATTTGTTAGTGGTTGTTGTCCACAGCTTATGGTTTGATTTTTGCGTTGGAGTCTAAACCTATGACTCTCACCAACTTTATGTTCACGTGTTTTAGTGTCTCTTTCAGGTGAGAGTGTGGTTAAGCTTGAGAATAGAAGTGGCTAGTTTCGGAGGCATTAGGATTGCTTTTAGAAGGAGATCCCCGTTCCTTCTTAGTTTATTTTTCTGTTTGTTTCAATAAGTGATACTATGAACCTATATGTTGATTTGTTTGTGTTATTTGTTTGTCTTGGGTAAGAGGTAGGACTGTTACCTACTTACCTAGACTCCCGCATTGATGAGATATTGTCATGACATTTGTGTCACCTTTTATGACATTTCTAATTCATATAGTTCTTTCTATGGACACGCTATTGTTGTGATGATACCCATGCGTCGCGTCCCATATTCCGCCATGGTAGGGTGTGACAGGAGGTGGCATGCTTTCCCGTACATAAGACGATATGGAGTGAAACCAATCGGAGTATTATATGCGGTACGGAAAGCCCACAAAGCATCATCTAACTTATCAGCCCACGAGGCATGATGCTTTCCCACAGTACGATCAAGAATTCTCTTCATTCCACAGCTAGATATCTCGGCTTGACCATTTGTTTGGGGATGATAAGCGGTGGAAGGACGGTGATTGATACCATACTTAGCCATGACTCGAGCAAATTGGTCATTGCAAAAATGAGTCCCGCTGTCACTGATGATAGCACGAGGAACACCGAATCGAGCAAAAAGTTGCTTTAGAAAGTTCACAACCACCCTCGCAACGTTCGTAGGGAGAGCCTTAGCTTCAACCCATTTGGATACGTAGTCAACGGCTACGAGGATGTATTTGTTCCCTTTAGATGATGGAAATGGCCCCAAAAAGTCGATACCCCATACATCAAAGATTTCACATTCTTGTATGAAATTTTGAGGCATCTCATCTTTATGTGTGATCTTGCCTTGTCGTTGGCAAGCATCACAATGCTTAACCATTTCGTGTGCGTCACGATAAATGGTGGGCCAATAAAATCCAGAGTCAAACACTTTCTTCGCGGTGTAGTTGGGACCAAAGTGACCACCAGTGGGTCCTTTATGGCACGCTTCGAGAATTAGTAACGCTTCCGGCCCATCAACACATCGACGAATAATCAGATCAGCACATTGTTTGAAGAGATAAGGGTCATCCCAAAAGTAAGTCTTAACATCTTTAAAGAACTTCTTCATTTGTTGGGATGTTAACCCTTTGATGAGAATACCACCCGCTAAGTAGTTTGCAATTTCTGCAAACCATGTGGTGTCATCAATATTGGAGTTGATAGACATTAAGGCCTCAAGGGGAAAAGATTTATTGATCTCTTTATTCGGATGATCCCCTTGGTAAGGATCCTCAAGTCTACTTAGATGATCCGCGGCTAGGTTTTCGGCTCCCTTCTTGTCACGAATTTTAATTCTAAATTCTTGAAGGAGTAAAACCCAACGAAGAAGTCTTGGTTTGTAATCTTGCTTAGTAAACAAGTACTTCAACGCGGAATGATCGGTATAGACAGTGGTGGTGGAAAGGACAAGATAGGGGCAGAACTTCTCAAAAGCATACACTACAGCTAAAAGCCCTTTTTCGGTAGTGGTATAATGCAATTGAGCCCCCGTCATTGTCTTGCTAGCATAATGGATTGGTTGGAAGTGTTTGTTCACTCTTTGGCCCAAAACCGCTCCAATAGCAAAATCGCTAGCATCACACATTAATTCAAAAGGTAGCTCCCAATTAGGGGTAACTAAGACCGGTGCCTTAGTTAGCTTGTCCTTAAGAAGATTGAAGGATTCAAGACACTCTTTAGAAAAGAAAAAAGGAGTATCTTTTTCCAAGAGGTGGGTCATCGGGCGAGAGATTTTAGAAAAATCTTGAATGAATCGACGATAGAAGCCCGCATGACCAGAAAACTTCTCACACCCTTCACGGTTGAAGGTGGAGGCAATTTAGCAATAACATCGACTTTAGCACGGTCGACTTCAAGACCAACCTTGGAGATTTTATTTCCAAGAACAATGCCTTCTATTACCATGAAATGTCATTTTTCCCAATTTAGAACAAGGCGAGTGTCTTCACAGCGCTTAAGCAGGCGTTCCAAATTGGCAAGGCAAGAAGAGAAGGAGTCACCATAGACCGAGAAATCATCCATGAAGACTTCCATAGTTTCTTCAACCATGTCATGGAAGATAGCCATCATACACCTTTGGAAAGTCCCAGGAGCATTGCATAAGCCGAAAGGCATTCTTTTGTAAGAAAATGTTCCATAAGGACAAGTGAATGTGGTTTTCTCTTGGTCTTTAGGATCGATGGGAATTTGAAAATAACCAGAGAAACCGTCTAAGAAGCAATAATAGTCATTACCCGCTAGACGCTCAAGCATTTGGTCCATAAAAGGAAGGGGAAAATGATCATTTCTCGTAGCATCATTGAGTATGCAATAGTCTATACAAACTCTCCACCCTGTAACGAGACGAGTAGGAATCAACTCGTTGTGTTCATTGGGCACAACGGTGATTCCGCCTTTCTTAGGCACACAATGGACGGGACTAACCCATGGTGAATCCGAGATAGGGTAGATCATTCCCGCATCAAGAAGCTTGATAACCTGTTTTTTGATAACGTCATGGATCTTGGGATTCACCCTTCTTTGGTTTTGAATAGTGGGTTTAAAGTCGTCCTCCATGAGAATTTTATGTGTGCAAAAGTGATGATCAATTCCACGAATATCGGATATTTTCCAAGCAATCGCTTTCTTATGATTCTTCAGCACGGCGATAAGTCGAGACTTTTCATCCTCTTTCAAGTCCTTTGCGATGATGACGGGTGACTTCTTATTGTCTTCAAGGAAAACGTACTCGAGATGAGACGGTAGGTCCTTAAGCTCTAAATCTGGAGGATTTTCGATGGAAGGCGTACTCAAATTTGGATCATCGACAGAGATATATTTGGGAGATGGTGGAGAAATATGGTCCTCATTGAGAAGTTTCTCAATGGTACGAATGTCTTCATCCCAATTGGAGGGAAAATCGTCATATTGTAAGTCCACATCTCCCAAAGTTGCTTCAAAGTTTTTGAAAAGGAAATCACTTTCTCCAAATGGAGTTAGTGAAGGAGCAATAGAGGCAACGGTCTCAACAATGGGTAGAGAAGAAGAACCACTTTTACAAGCGTCTTTGAAATGCTCTTCACAAGCCTCATCAAGAACGTCAATGAAATTAACACTCTCGTTTTCAGAAGGCTGCTTAGAAAGTTTACCCATGTTGAAGACGATTTTTTCGTCACCAACTCTCATGATTAATTCGCCCGCGGCTACATCAATGAGAGTGCAACCGGTCCTCAAGAATGGACGTTCAACGATTAATGGAACACGGGGGTCCATCTCGTAGTCAACGACAACAAAATCCACCGGGAAGGTGAATTTGTTGACACCGACGAAGACATCTTCGGCTATCCCCACCGGATAAGAAACCGATCGGTTAGCTAATTCCAAAGTCATTCGTGTGGGGACTAGCTCAGGTAGAGATAATTGTTTCCAAACGCTTAAAGGCATTAAGTTGATACTAGCACCTAGATCGGCTAGGGCCATACAATTCTCTACCCCGGGGAAGTTGCAAGGGATTAGAAAGCGACCGGGATCTCCTAACTTAACTGGAAGTTTTCTCAAAAGAACGGCAGAACAATTCTCATTTAATTGGGTATTGGCGATGTCGAGCAATTTTTCATTATCACTTAAAAGATCCTTAAACATCTTAGCCTATTTAGGCATGTGAGCGAGAGACTCAACAAAGGAGATGTTGAAATTCAGTTGTTTAAACATTTTAAGAAAGTTAGAAACCTGAATATCATACTTATTTATGAACTTCTCTTTCCTCAACCTTGAGGGATAAGGTATATTGGGTTGATAGGAAGGCTTTGGAATGGAATTCTCACTCATATCCTTGGGTGGTGGAGGGGTAGATGTGGAAGGTGGAGGAACCGGTTTTGGAACCGAAGGTGTGGTATAAACTTGAGGTATTGGTGGGACATAAGGTGCAGACGAAGGCATAACGGGTGGTATATCACAAGTAGAAGGAATCTCGGGTACTTGGTTAGTTGGTGAAGAAGAAGGTTCAACGATGGCCCTAGGATTGGTCACGGTGTTAGAAGGGAGAGTACCTTGGGGTGGGCCTTGGAGATTAATGGCTTGAAACATTAGCATAAATTTCTTATCACTTGATTCTTTCATAACAGACCTGATTTTCTCATGTTCACTCAACTTATCAATTAACTTTTGAAGAACCAAGACCATTGAAGGGGAATTCGTGTTTTGCCCTTGATTTTGAAAACCTTGGTTTGGATATTGTTGTTGATAAGCATTGTTATTATTAAAACCTTGGTTAAAGTTGTTATTTTGAAACCCTTGGTTTTGCCCATTAAAAGTCCCTTGATTTGAGTGATAATTCCTTTGATTATTAGAGGAATTCCCTTGGTAGTTACTTCTTTGGCCTTGGTTCCTTGGTGGGTATTGTGTGTTGTTCAATGGAGGTGGTGGTGGTATATTATGGGATTGAAAACCGGGTGGTGAAATAAAGTTATTCGAACGATAACTAAGCAAATTGCGGTCACCTTGAGGACGTGCTTGATAGCCTCCCATAGAAAAGTTACCGTTGGCGGCATACATTTTTTCCGGATTGTCATGAGTATAAGGACAATCGGTGTATGAATGAGAATCCCCGCAAATCTCAAAAGAATTTGCTACAACTTTAGCTTGTTGTTGTTGATTCGTAGCTATAAGTAGAATATTTTTGTTCATTTTGGCCATCATGTGAGTGAATTCGGTCATAACTGGGGTTGCTGAAGTAGTAGAAACATTGACTCTCGGTTTGATCTTGAGGATGCGGATGAATCCCAATTTTTGTAGTGAGTGGTCATGTTCTCAATCAGCTCTCTACACTCCTCAGGTCTTCTCTTCATGAATGTACCACCGTCGGCAGCATTAATCGTATCACGATCACGAAAAGTTAAACCATTGTAGAAGGTATCAATCAAAGTAACGGGGAGCATGTTATGGTTCGGACAACGGTCGATCAAGACATTATAACGTTCCCAAGCATCGAAAAGCGACTCATCAGGTTCTTGAGTAAATCCATTGATTTGGTTACGAAGACTAGTGACCATGGATGGTGGAAAGTAGCGCGACAAAAAACGTTGAGTCATGTCATTCCATGTATGAATTGAGTTTTTGGGAAGACGATCAAACCATTTTTCGACATGGTGGGATAAAGTGTGTGAGAAGAGATGTAGGCGAAGGAAATCCATAGTAAGACCGGGAAGTCTCATGCTTTGGGTGACGGTAATGAATTTGTCGAGGTGTTTATTGGCATCATCATCGGGTAATCCGCGAAATGGGCAAGCGTTTTGAACTTGCTGGATCATGTGATGCTTCAACGAAAATTCAGGAGCCGAGATTTGCATCGGCGCAATCGGACCTCCGCGTCTGTTCATTGTTGGCTGACAAAGCTCATCCATTGTTCGTAAGTCGGGTGGGGGAACATTTTTGTTGTTGTTATTATTATTTAAATTGGGTAGAGGTGGGTTGTTATTGTTGTTGTGCACACCAGCCATATCTAAATCTTCACGAGTCTCGGGCTCTAGATAAGTTGAAGATCTAGTACGCATACACCTGCAAAAGAAAAAGAAAAAGATACAAAGAATATATATGTACTTGTGAAAATAAAATCTTTTTGGTGCAAAACTTTGGAAAAGAAATGCTTTTTATGATTTTTTTTTAATATTTTTGTATTTTTGAAAAAAAAATTTAATTTTTATGGATTTTTTAAAAATTTTTAAGAAAGGAAAATAACGTTAACGAATGAACGGATCCCAAAATCCAACGCGTCTTTCACTAAAAACCGTTAATCTTAACGAAAAGAGCCGGCAGCGGCGCCATTTAATACAAGGGATTTCCAAGTATAAAAAGTTATCGTCCGATCTTTTCGAATTGATTACTAGTTAAAAGTGTGACTCAATCGTTCTTGGTGGAAAATAATATGGGTGTTTGATTAACTATTTTAAACTAATGGTAAAATGAAAGTGTCGTTGAGTAAAAATAATAGCTTTAAAAATTAAACTAAAAATTAAAAGCTTTAAAAATGAAAGTGTCGGAAGCGTTCAGTTTTTGGAAATTAAAACGTAATAAATTTAAAACTTGAAAACTTTGTAAAAACAAGAAATTAAACCCATCGGAATGTTGCCATCGGAATCATGTCGGAATGTGATCGGAATGTAAAAGGAAGAATCACGTCGGAATACACCATCAGAATCCGAATCAGAATCACGTCGGAATGTGTCAATCGGAAAGTACCAAAAGGAATAGGATCGGAATGCCTTAATCGGAATAATGGAAAACAGGTCCAATCGGAATATCAAAAGAAACACCCCTGACCGGAATCTAGATCGGAATAGCAATCTGAATCTAAAACCCTTTTCCGATCCTGTTGATCGGAATAATAGTGAGCTGATCGGAATAACGAGCCCTGATCGGAATGTAAGGTCGGAAAGGGATTTTCCTTTTTCCATTGGTATGTATTATGCAATAAGCCAAGTTTTAAGCTATTTTTGATAAGCTCAAACCAAGACTTAACCAGATTAATAATAAGTCGAGCTAATAAGCATAAAATAAGAACTTTCAAAACTTTAAATAAGCAGAACTTTTAAATCAAACTTTAAAAAGACTAAAACTTTAATAAAACTTAAAACGTAAAATAAGCTAAACACAAACTAAGCCAATAAGCATGAAAAACTCAAAGCTTAATCCGTATAAAAACTTAGAGATGAATAAAAAGATAAACTTTTTACTCACATAAGCATCAAGATTAAACAAAATCAAAGATTATCACTAATCAAAGATAAACAAAATAAAGAAAGGTAGAAGAAGATTAAAAATGAAAAGCTTAACTTGAACTTGTAGATTAAAGATTCAAAAGTACAAGATTGGAATAAAGCTTAAACTTTAAAGAAAGAAAAGATGAAGTTCTAGTGAGAGAAAGTTAAACACTTTCTCTCTCTAAAATTAAAACTACAAAAAGGAAAAATAATCTAGCTAACACCCTCCTAATCTGTCATTAGGAGGGTATTTATAGGAGGTGGGAAGGTGCATGTGTGGCTTCCTTCTTTCTTTCTTCTCGACTCGATTTAAATGCTTTGTCTTTCTCGACGTCGTCTCGGGATTTGTCGATACAAATTGAACTTGTCTTATAATTTTCTTCTTCTATTAGACTTGAGTTCTTCGACTTCATTAAACTTCCGTCTTTAGACTTTTTCTTTGATAAATCTTCAGAATAGGCCTTGGACTTCCGTTTTTTTTGCAATCTTGATCTTTTGACTTCGTCTTTTCTCGTTTTCTTTGATAAAAGCCCGTGATAGCCCGTGTTTTCTCCCTTTTTCATATTTTTATCCTGAAACACAATAAAAACACAAACCACGCATAATTCCGACTTTTACGACATAAAATACATGTTTTGGTCTTGTTATTATTGGAAATAAGTGGTAAAAGGATAAGTGTTTTCACACTTATTACCAACTAACTTATATATTACTTATAAATAAGTATATACTTTGATAAGTAAATGGGACATTTTATAAAAATGGCATTTTGATAAGTTTTATAAGTTATAAAACTATACACATAAGTTTTACGTCTTTTCGGCTAAAATCGAGAAATTAACGTTTTCGTCAAATAAAACTTAGACAGTTGGACCCGTCTAATGTAAACTTTCTATAACTCATATACTGATCTATAAGTATATTTGAAAAGTAAAAACCGATAAAACCCGAGCCTTATAACTTATGAACATTAACGGGCCAAAGTAGCCTTATTGGACTATTAACCCAACTAGATTGGCTAAACACTAATGGACTTACTAATTGGGCTTAACCCACTTGGGCCCAACATATGAGTAAAGGCCTGATATTAAAAGTATAAATAGACTAACATAATTGATTAGGCTTTTAATGGGCTTATTGGGCCTTAATATGGAATTGGATTGAAACTAGTGTAACTAGTCAAAAATTTGACTTACACATAACACTATAATGTTGAAATGAAGAGATAAAATCCCACTTGATCATCATCATACTTATAAATATCATCATATATACATATCCATTGTTTTTATAAAGTCATTTGGACAAGAGTCTAAGACGAGTATTATTTGTCTAGGTTTCCGTGATTGAAGCACGTATCGTATATCCAAATCGCCGATAACCCGCATTTCCCAATCAACGTGAGTTCATAGCCTCGCACTCTTTTAAATGTTTTTATGAAATGTTTTATAAACCCGCGAGGGAGATAACATGTTAGTTTTAATAAAATAGGACACCATTTGTCCCGATTGTTTGCTTATTGATTTAGACCCAAATGATTATATGACCTGATGAATGATATATGACCCGATGAATGAAATGAAATGGATTATTATTAGTTAGGTTATGTCACTAAAAGTCCCATTAGCATGAATTGTGAACTACCAGGATTTGGTAAATGCTTATGCATATAATAGTACTATTTGGGGAAGATCACCCCAGTTCGCGCCTTGACGGTTGATCCCCGTCGTGCCACATTGATTGGTAAGCGAATTTATGTGAGAGAAGAATTATATAAGCGTGATTATTGTGGCGACACGCTGTTTTAGATGGGCAAATGAGTTTTGGGTTAGCTACCCGTTGTTTGTTATAGTAAGGTAGCAATGTCATGCGGCTTATAATAATCCAATAACGAAAATACTGCTATACGCATTGAATTACGATATATTGCCTGACTAGCAATACGGGGTCTTATTATTAATATTATGTTCATGTTTTGGATTTACATAACGGTTTTTATTAAACTCTATACAACATTATAAAACGTTCAGTATGATGTTTTTACGACATTGGTTCGTATAATGGTTTTGAAGGCAAAAGCCTATATTATGATTTACAACAAAGATTTGTACAAAATGAATTTCGGTAATATTTATATACCGATGATATATTAATGGTTTATATTAAACAATATGAATTCACTCGGCGTTTTCGCTGACCTTTTCTTTTAACATGTTTTATCTCAGGTACTTGAAGGTAATTCTCGGGAAGACGACAAGAATTTATGTCCCACACTTAAATAACAATTTCCATTCAAATGTTTTATAAAATTTTATGAAATACTATGACTTGGGACCTATGTAATATGATGCTTATGAATGGAAAATACTTTATTATTAAACGACGCGATTTTTAAGCGTTGTCTATGATTTGAGTAATGTGCTATCCCGTAACACCAACGACTCTTCCGTTGAACTAAAGTATGAATATTTGGGGGTGTTATACAAAGTATGAATACAAGTGGATGATTAGTCACACAAGCATCAACTATTTAACATTACAAGAAATCCTTTTGACCTCTAGATCTCGTTATATCAAATGCATAAAGATCGGTTAATTTTGGTGTAGATAACGCAAGTGCTCGCTGAGCCACACTCTTAAAAACCCATGGAAAAACATTAAACAAAATCATACAAGAGTTGATATGTAACTTATTCGCCAACATCTATAAGGCAAATATCCAGATTCATTAACTAATTGAAATAAAATTCAATCAATCATATAAGCACTTTTGAACATCTTATAATCAAGAGAGAATAAAATACATAGAAATTATTAAGTATAACAATATCGAGCACAAGGGTATTTCAACCACGCTAATAACTATGCATCAGACAGGAAGTACGCCACACATTGGTACATGTGAGGCGTACATTTACACAACTAAGTTAGAACCAATTCATAAAATCTATATACACCTAACCAAACACAAGACGGTTACTCCTTAATCAAAGTAATAACAAACTTCATATTCATAATATTTCCAAAAAAAGTTATATCAAAAGGGATAATAAATTATACCAAAGTTTATGATCCAAATATTACAAGTTTTACCCAAACGAAAACTATTATTGATCACCAAAACTATTGATTCCCAATGCTACGAACCTTTGGGTGATGTTACTACACCAAAATTCGTCCTAAACTACTGAGGAAGATATGAGAGAAGTGGTGGAGAGTGTTTGTAAAGTGAGAGGGAATGATCTCAATTTATAGTGCTTTCTAGGGGTCAAAGTATGCCGCACAATGTCAAATGTGCGCGGCATACTTGAGAGGTAATTTGTGCGCCACACATCTGACACGGTGCGCCACACAATTGCATGTCTAGAACCTTCCAAGTGTTGCAGAGAAGTGCACCGCAGAACTGAAAAGTTCGCCGCACTTCTGGACGTTTCCAGTTTTGGACTAAATATCAAAGTTTTATATAATTCTTTTTTTCTTTTCGTGGCCGCTTGAACCAACTAAAACGGAGTTCGTATGCTCAAGTAATGACCAAAATAGTGTCATGTGTCGGGAGATCTTTAGCTTGACTTTATTTCTTCATTTAAGCTTCATGTCTTCGTGTTTTCTTCCATTTCTTCCACGACACGTCCTTGGAACCTATAACATCAATTATACTCCATCAAGTATTGGTAGTTCATATAATTAACCTAAATATATACAGATAACGCACATGCAAACATGTATAAAATGAGCATTATCAAATTCCACCACACTTAAATTATTGCTTGCCCTCAAGCAATGCCAAGAAAAAAGAAAGTTAGAAATAAATTTACCTAAGTGCAAAAAGAAATTTTTTATAATTGAAATCGCAAATATTTTTGGGTTTTTATATGAAATTTGCTTAAAGTGCAAACACTCTCCCATACTTAAGGGGTTGCTTATCCTCAAACAATAAAGGAAAAAAATAAGTTTTTACATGTGTAAAATTTCCCATGTTGCTAGCTACCAAACGTACCACAAACCATGAATTACTACAATTTTATTTAATCATAATTCGAATAACATACATATATCATGTCTTAGCAGGTTTGCTAATCGATATCTCAAAAAACTTCGTCTTCCTTCAAATTAATAAATATACATATAGCTCAGCTCATTGGTTATTTTTCATTCACTTTTGTTAGCCTCAAAATATTGAGTCAAACAAGAATGCTCGGTCATATGTTAATTATGTATCGTATATTAGAATGTTGAAATAGGTAGTAGATTAGTCGTGTTATACGGGCTTAAATTTAGGCTAAAGTTCATTAATAAGTAACTAAAACCTAAAAGGAAAGCCCGGCCCATTAGAATATAGTCCATAAGCAAGCCCGCATGTGGGTGGACTATATATACCCTTCCTAGCATGTTAGTAAGGGTGTTGGTCATTTTCATTATTCACTCTCTAATCTAATCCTCCAAAAGTTCCAACCATTTTATCTTTACTTTCTCTCACTACTTTATATCTCTAGAATTCATCTTTTATCTACCTTTCTTTCTTGTTTAATCATCATGTAATCTATAGGACAACAATTGGTATCAATCTCCATGGGGTAGTTTTATGATTCGTTGTTGATATTCTACTTAGTTCGTGTGATTTACTCCTAAAATCATCTCGGATTCAAGTTTTTTCTTGTGCTTTCCGTGCCCTACATCTTGATTTACATCTCCTACATACTTGTGGTATGGTTTTCGTTGTTTTAGTTTGGTTAAAATCACGGATTTCTTGTCAAAAATTACAAATTTTTACCTAAAATTTCAGTACTGTTACAATATTCCGACAGTTATTCTGATAGCACTCCATCGGAAAAGGGTTTTAATATTCCCACCGTTATTCCGATTGTGTATTCCGATAGGTTATTCCGACAGTGATTCCGACAGGGATTCCGACAGCCTTATTCTGACATCCTTATTCCGACAACCTTATTCCGACAGTGATTCCGATAGGTATTTCGACAGCTCATATTCCGATAGTAATACATTCCGACAGTATTCCGATACAACATTCTGATAACATTCCGATGGTCATTTCGATAGCACATTCCGATGGACATTCCGATGATATGTTTAGCTAAATTTTGTTCGAGTATTTTTTAGACTTAGCCACTATCTATACTAGTTTCGGAATATCGTTCAAATTTTTTCCATACTAGTTTTAGGACATTTCTAGCTCGATTTTAAAATTTGACGATTACAAAATTTGGCGATTACAAAAATTTTTCTAGCTCGATTTTAAAATTTAAAAGTTTTTCCATTCTAGTTTTAGGAACTTTAAAACGCGAAAGTCTTAACTCGTACGGGTTAAGAACAAGAACTTTTCGCAAGTTCCTATAATTGATCCTAGAAAGTCGTTTATCAAGGGAACTTTAATATGCGAATTCTAAAATTGAAAAAGTCTAAGAAGATGCAAGATCCTATAGATGACTTGAAAACCCAAAACTTTGATTTAATTGGCTAAGCATTCACGAGTCTCATTCCTTGATATTTTGAATTATAGAGAACGAGAGATGATAGAGTCAATTATAAGTTTGGTATTCTTTCATGAGTTTATGTGAGTTGATTATGAGCTTTTTCTCCCATCGCTTGCTAATAAATTTAATTGCAATAAATAAGGTTGTACGATTTGAAAAGTTACTTAGCTTCTAGCCCAAGTTCGTTTAAAAGTTGCTCGGTATTAATTAGAGTTCATAGCCAAGGCATAACTTATTGAAGCGGGATGCGAAGATTGGCGAGTCCGAAAAGGCCCTAACAAGGCATGAGGGCTACATTTTGTTGCTAAAGATCCCAAGTGATGTGAAGAATCATTTATAAAAAATCAATATGAACGATCGAGACACACGACGAAAAGCAAATACTACCCAAAAGATCATGGAGAAGTCTATCCGAAAAGACCCTAACAAGGTATGAGGATAAATTGATCCATGTCCTAAAAGGAGGCGGATCGTTGTATATCAAAGACCAAAATAAAGATCAGAGAAAAATGAAGAAGTTGTGGTCCAATATGAAGAATCTCTCAAAAAAGTTCAAGTGAAGAAATTCCTATTATGAAGAGAAGACCATTATTTCATGAACGTCTCTCAAGATTCGAAGTATGAAGTCGCTACCAAATATCGGTCCGAGAAAGGTCTCAAATCGTGAAGCTAGTTATGCCAAGATATGAACTTTAAGAGGTCTCGAGAAGCAGTTTTAAAAGATTTTATCCTTTAGATAAGTATTTCTTAAATCGTCCCACTTTATTTTCAGCCTAAATAAACTATCAAAATAAGTCAACAATGCATCCTCGTGATCATTAAAGACAACAATAAAATATAAGAGATACACCTAGGAATAAGGGAGTCTAAGTGAATAATTGGGCCACATGAATTTGTGTTAGTTTGCTAACTTATAATAACAATAATCTCGTTTATAAGCTTGGTGTGGAGAACGTGAAACTTGAGGATGATAAACATTTATGACAACCAAAACCCCAATGTAAGTCTTTGATTTCGTTACTTGTTTTGTATATATTTCTATCTTTTTAGTTTCCTTAATGTTTAGTATTTAATAAAGGCCAAGGTGGGTTAATTATGATGAGAAATGTAATATGTGCTCTGAAATTAATGCATTGCATTAGGGCATTGCAATGGTAAAGTGTAGGGGATTTAATAGGTGTGAAAACACCCATCCTTTTACCATTAATTATAACAATAACCAAGCTAAAACGTGTATTTTATGTCGTAAATGTCGGAATTATGTGTGGTTTGTGTTTTTGTTGTGATTTAGGATCAAAAAATGAAAAGGGGAGAAAACACGGTCTTTCACGGGCTTTTATCGATGAATACGAGAAAAGAAGAAGTCAAACGATCAAGAGTGCAAAATGAACGGAAGTCCAAGGCCTATTCTGAAGATTTATCGAAGAAAAAGTCAAAAGACGGAAGTTTAATGAAGTCGAAGAACTCAAGTCTAATAAATGAAGAAAATTATAAGACGAGTTAAATTTATATCGACAAATCCCAAGACGACGTCGAGAAAGACAAAGAATTTAAATCGAGTCAAGACGAGAAGAAAGATAGAAGAAAGCTCCAACACATTTTCCTCCTCATATATAAACCCTCCTAATATGTCATTAAGAGGAGTTAGTCATTTTAAGGTAGATAGATTAGTTTTAGGAGTAGGAGTAGTGTAATTTACTTTCTCTCTCTAGCTTTTCTTAAATGTTTTAAGCTTTTTCATTAATCTTGTAATTTAAATCTTTAATCATCTTAATTTCAAGCTTTTTCAATTAATCATTCTCATTCTACCTTTCTTTATTTTTAATCTTGTCTAATTTTGATAAATATGTAGTTCGTTAATCATGTTCTTGATTAATTGATGTTTGTGTTTGATTGTGCTTATTGATCTTTTAGTGTTTGATTTTTATAGCTTATAGTGTTTTAGTGGTTATTGTGTTAATTTTCTTATTTTTAGTTAAGTGCTTATTAGTTTATTTTTATAAAAAGTTGTTTTTAAATATTTTTATTATTTAGTGTTTTTAAAAGTTTTTAAATTTTGCCTTATTTCCTTTTTCTTAAAATCATTTTGGTTTAGTTTTTAGATAAGTGCTTATTTGATTTTAGCTTATTTTTAGTTTTTCTTAAAAATTGTTTTAATTCGGGTTTTGACAAAACCCTAATATTCCGAGTTAGGTTAAGGATCTACTTTCCCGAATCGCAAGCAAGATCTTATATCCCGAACTAAGTGTTTAACCATATCCCGAACTACATGAAAACCATTTATTCCGAACTATAATGAAAACATACATGTTCCAAACTAGAAACTGGTTAAACACTCTGAACTAAGTGTCAACGAGTGGATTCTGAATAACATTAGCAATTTCACCTACATGCCTAGTTTCCAACTTACACTTTTCCTTCCATTTTGAGCTACTAGGTTGGCTGCTTGAGCAGCTTGCCTGCTAGCTCGGTTAGTATTTAATTTTGTTCGTAATCGTTTAGTTTAATCTGAAAGTTGTTCCGATTTTAATTCTGGAAGTCACATATTTTTAGTTGAATTTTTCGTCAATTTTCAGTATTAATACTTTTTCCAAAAGTTTATGTTTTATCTTTTATTTAGCGCCCGCTTTAGCTTTTACCTTGTTTAGTTTTAAAGTAGCCATTTAGTTTTATTTCCTCCTTTTTCATTAGGTAAACTTTATTTTCAAGTCGAAAGTTAATTTCTTCTCTTAGTATTATTTTTATTAATTGTTTCGTTTTAATTTACGTTTTATTATTTGTTTTGCTCCTTTATTATTAGTTATTTGTTTTTGGTTTATTTTTATTACGTTTTGATTTTACCTTTTAAGTAGAATAGAAAACCAAACCTTCTTTTTGTTAACCAAAAACGACCGAGTCACACTTTTACCCGGAGATCAATTCGATTAGACACCGAGAAAACGAACTTTTTAACTAGCAAAATCACGATATCAAGCACCATCACCCACACCTGAGCAATCCTTCAAAGAAGATAGTGATGAAGAATTTACTCAAAAGGATAGGGAATTCAAGCAACAAATGGCTTTTAGTATGAAACAATACAGGAAAATCTAGAAACCTACCAACAACAACCTCAGAACGCCATCTAACACGAGGAACAACTATGCTCAAATTCCTCCAAGGTATGACACACGAAGACGTGCTGAGAGTCCTCCAAAGTATGATCGTCAACCCGCAAAGTATGATAATCAGAGGGTTGCTACTATTGTTGGAAATAGGGAAACTGCTGGTACTCAAGCTGTGCAACAACCTGGGATTCAGTGTTTTAACTGCCGACGTTATGGGCATTTGGCTAGGTAATGTAGGCAGCCAAAGAGGGTAAAAGATTATGGTTATCATAAGGAAAAAATGCTGCTATGCAAGAAAATGGAAGCTTGGATCAAGTTATCAGCTGAGGAAGGAGAAATGCTTGACGACACAGATGATGAACTCTCCGACCAAGAACTCGAGGCACATTATTCATACATGGGAAAGATTCATGAGGTCCTTAACGTCACTGAAGATGACAATTGTCCTATCTTTGATACCGAGCCAATTGATAAGGTACAACATGATGATGAATATAAGGTGTTTGGTGATACACATGAGCATTGTGATCTACCAACAACAATTACTGACACGTGTATGATGGAAACGGTTGATAGCAATACCACACCCGATTCATCAGACATGTGCAATAATGAGTTTGAGGATGATCAACATGTAAATGAGTATGATGATGAGGAGCGTGTCGCGCTTGCTAATTTAATTGCTAGTTTACAAAAAGATGTCAATGAAAATAGAAAGAGTCAAAAGCAATTAAAGAAGGCAAACACAGCGCTCACTCAAAACTTTGAAGAAATCAAAGCCGCTCTTATAAAATCTAGTGAGACTATTGATAGTTATAGGGTTGAGCTTCTTCAAGCGACCAAAGAGCTTGAGGGGTACAAAAGTCGTGTTCTAAACGTCAAAAAGGACGATTTTGAAAATAAATACAACGAAGCTCTTGCTTTGTTAACAAAAGGAAAACGTCAATTTAATGTCGTATTAAGTGATGAACATCAAAAACATACCTTGCCACAACAAACGTTAATGAACTTGAATACCACCAATTCTCCTAAAATTCTTGACGAAAAGAAACAAGAGGTTGAAAAATTAAAACAAGATTTCAAAAATAGACAAGGCAAAGATATTGAAAAAGTAAAGGATCTATAAGAACAAGTCGATTTTTTGAAAAAAGTTGTTTATAAAACGCATGACTCTATTCAAACTGTTAGAATGATAGCACCTCGTACGTTTTTTAATGGTCAACCTAGATTTGCCACCCCCAAGTACCTCGAACAAGCTCAAGCTGCTAACCCTACTTATATCTTGATGAATCCGAATGGACCGATCATGATTGCCCAGTAGCTAGCCTCGATAATGAAGAGACGTCCCTTTGGGATGAGGAGAGTAGATCACCGATCAACAGATATTTTGTGAAACCATATAACTATGCTTATGAAAACAGTCTTTATGGTCTTTTCACTCCACAAAAACAGAAGTCTCGTGAGGAATTGTTTTTAGAATGCAAACAAAGACGAATTCAATGGAAGAAAGATTTTGCCACTAAGAGGAAAATGAATGTTTTTAAATATATTAACTATTTGCCTCTTGATGCTTCTAAAAGCAAAAGTAGAAAAACACTTAGTTTTCTTAAACAATATATTGATAATGTTCACTCAATTGTTGAAAGCGATTGGGAAAAACGTCAAAAAGATAAGTGGAAAACAGAGATTCCTCACGACATAACTGTTCTTGTGAAAGCACTTTTAATACAAAATACTAAGATTATCGAAGAAGATGTTCTTGAGTTCAAAAAATTGATCCGGCCTGAAATGTACAATGATTTGAAATATGTTGAGTCTCTTGAAAAAGCAATTGATGAACTTGAAAATGACAAATATGATTTTTCAAACGAATATGATCTACTCTTATAAGAATGTATCTCCAAAGATATTTTGTGTGTTACTCTTCAATCTTGTGCTGATATCGATGAATATTCTGATGTTGCATGCAAATATCTTGATAAAATCAAAGAATGTGAGCGTCTTGAACTTGAGCTTTCAAAACATAGAGAAAATGTTGATAAAAAGGCTTTTGAGTTACTTCGACACAAAACTGATTTCCTTCAAAAACATTGTCATTCTCATGAACTTGCTTTGCAAAAAGACATAGGAAGTTTTCTACATGATAATAAATTGCAAGAAAAACTTTCCCAGATGTGTCGAGAAATGAATGAAAAAGAGTTTGGAAATTAAAGAGTTGAAAGCTCAGTTACAAGACAGGGAAATAGCGATATAGAGTTGAAGAAACTAGTTGCTAAGATCGGTGGGAAAACTGTGGAACCTAGTGTTAAGAAACCTGTTGTGAGA
This sequence comes from Glebionis coronaria, assembly GCA_025667525.1. NCBI lineage: Eukaryota > Viridiplantae > Streptophyta > Magnoliopsida > Asterales > Asteraceae > Glebionis > Glebionis coronaria. The sequence goes on from JANFOE010000166.1 coordinate 587,257, forward strand.
CAACCAAATGCTTACAAAGTGACTAGACCCTCTGTTTTGGGAAAACCATATGTTTTCTCTAATTCTGCATTTGCAAAACCTGGGTTTTCCCCCAAGACGGATGGGAAAGATAGGTTACCACAAAACACTCCCAAAACACATATTCAATCACAAAGCATTAAGAACACAAATGTGGTTAAACCAGGGATGTATAGATTTGCCACTAAACCCACACACAACAAAAAAAGTCAATCACCTCAGACATCTAGAAACACTAATAGACGTGTGTCTTTTACTGCAGGAGTAATACCCACTGATAGTGTTAGCCGACCTCAGCTTAAGAGCACTCGCATGAATGAAAAGGTTTGGCAAAACAAACGTCAAGGGAAGATGGAGACAGTAGAAGACCACCCTAGGATTTTCAATGTTTCTAAGAATAGAATGTTAAGTGTGCTAATGCTAATCATGCTATGTTTGTTTCGAATAATGTCAAAGGCGTAGATACTAGAACTAAGAAGCAAACTACGATGCCTATTAGTGCTAGAAAACCAAAACGCAAAGTGAACCATTCTGGTGCAACCCCCCCCCCCCCTGAGAAAAGTATTGCATCAGACTCCACTACTAAGAACCCTAGAAGCAAAATTAGGGAATTATATGAGTCTGCTAGCAAGTCTTGGAAATGGTGGTTTGCTAATCAATATCCTCCAGGATATAAATGGATGCCTAAAGTTAGGACAGAAAATGTGACTACGTGCGTTAGTGTGCCTCTAAGTGATGAAACTAGGGAAACTAATGAATCGGAAATCACAACTAACATGGAATCCAATTTAGCAAATGCTCCATCGTGTTCTAATTCTTCTGCAGGTGATCGAAATAATTCTATTCATACTGGACTAGGGATGCACGAAGCACATGACGGGGAATCTCAAGCTTCTAATTAACTTCGTGGAGAAGTTCCTGGGTACGGTCCGATTCAGAACTGATCAATTTGCACCGATCCTAGGATATGGAGACTTGGTTCAGGGGAATATCACTATCAAAAGGGTTTACTACGTCGAAGGGATCAATCACAATCTTTTCCGGTTGGTCAATTCTGTGATGCGGATTTGGAGGTTGCTTTAGAAAGAAGACATGTTTTGTTCATGATTATGATGGGAATGACTTACTTATCGGTTCACGGGGTACTGATCTCTACACTATTTCACTACAAGACTCCACATCTTCAACTCCAATCTGTTTCATGGATAAAGCTTCAACGACTCAAGCTTGGTTATGGCATCAACGATTATCTCATCTTAACTTTAATACCATCAACTTGATTTCCAAGAAAGATATTGTGAGAGGCCTTCCAAATTTGAAATTCATCAAAGATCATCTTTGTTCTTCTTGTGAGCTTTGTAAAGCTAAACGAAGTAGTTTTAATATAAAGACTACACCAAGCTCTAAAGGACGGTTAGATCTTCTTCATATAGATTTGTATGGCCCCATGCGTGTTCAAAGCATCAATAGGAAGAAATACGTTATGGTAATTGTCGATGACTACTCAAGGTACACGTGGACCCTCTTCTTAAGGTCCAAGGATGAAACACCTGAGGTTCTCATTAACTTCCTTAAGTTGATACAACGTGGTCATCAAGCTCAAGTAAAAGTGGTATGTACTGACAGAGGCACAAAATTCTTGAATTCAACTTGGAAGAAATATTTTGAAGCCGAAGGGATTGAACATGAAACATCTATTGCTCGAACAACTGAACAAAACGGAGTTGTTGAAAGACGAAATCGTACTTTAGTTGAGGCTGCTCGAACATTATTATCTGCTTCAAAACTACCACTATTCTTTTGGGCCGAAGCCGTATCAACCGCATGCTACACACAAACCCGTTCCTTAATTATCCCAAGACACGAAAAGACACCATATCACATAATTAATGATCACAAACCTTCACTCAAACACCTTCATGTTTTCGGATGTACGTGTTACATTATTTTGAGATGGTGAAAATTTGGACAAGATGAAAGAGAAAGGTGATGCATGCACTATAGTGGGATATGTAACTCAGTCTAAGGGATACAGAGTCTACAACAAGAGAACAAAATTGATATTCGAGACTATTCATATCAGATTTGATGAATTGCAAGAAATGGCACTTGAACAAAAAAGTTTAAGTCCCAATCCACAACGACAAAAAACTTCTGTGCACAACCGCACGGAACTCAGAACTCAAGACCATAGCAATGAACCGTCAAGTTCAAAGCTGGTTCCTGAACATGTTCCTAGAGCAGATATCACAGTGGACACGACACTTAAAGAGTTGGAAATGTTATATGGACCAATATTTGATGAATATTTCATGGGGGAGAAACATGTTGTATCAATGTCTTCCGCTCTCACTCATGATAAGAATGATGATACCGATCATCGTTAACAAAAGGATACAACCTCATCTACTTCAACACGGGTTGCTGCAGATTTACCTCCTCAGAATATCACTTCAACAATCGATCCTACAACATCCACAACTACTGTCATTGCTCCAGAGAACTCAAATCAAGCAGACGATGCATTATCTGACGATGACGATTTTCACAACCCATTCGGTACACCGGTACACGAAATTGGAGAGTCTTCTACTCGCCATGTTGATCCGTCTAATATGCATACGTTCTATCAAAGACATCCTTCAACACATCATTGGACCCGAGAACATCCTTTGGTTCAAGTAATTAGAAACCTTTCACAGCCTGTTCGTACAAGACGACAACTAGCCACCGATGGCGATGTTTGTATGTTCGCACTCGCCATGCGTACAACGGAACCGAAAAACATCAACGAAGCCATGGCTGATCATGCTTGGATTGAATCGATGACGGAAGAACTTCAACAATTTGAAAGACTTAAATTCTGGGAACATGTTGACAGACCATACGATGTGATTCCATTAAATCTTCGTTGGATCTGGAAAAACAAGATGGATGAAGAAAACACGATCATCAAGAACAAAGCTAGGCTAGTGGCTAAGGGGTATGGCCATAAAGAGGGAATTGATTTTGACGAATCATTTGCACCAGTTGCTCGTATGAAAGCGGTCAGGATTTTCTATGCTTATGCTCCATATAAGGGATTAACTGTCTATCAAATGGATGTAAAGACAACATTTCTTAACGTTCCTTTGAAGGAAGAAGTCTATGTCACGCAGCCGGAAGGATTCGTCAATCCTCATTATCCTGACAAGGTGTATCGTCTCCACAAAGCACTCTATGGACTCAAGCAAGCTCCAAGGGTGTGGTACGACGAACTCGAAATTTCTGGAATCCAAAGGTTTCTCAAAAGGTTCCATTGATCTAACTTTGTTCACTTATATATATGGGGATGACATTTTGCTTGTGCAGATTTATGTTGATGACATTATTTTCGGGTCTACAAAACCAAAACTTTCAAAATGGTTTGAAAAAGTCATGCACAACAAATTTTAAATGTCTATGATGGGCGAACTAAAATTCTTTCTAGGAATTCAAGTTCACCAATCTCCAAGTAGTATCTTTATAAACCAAGCTATGTATTGTCAAGAGATAATCAAAAAGCATGGTATGACTTCATGTGACCCTGTTGGGACACAATTATAAACCACATCGCTAGATGCTGACTTGGAGGGAAATGCCATAGATCAAACGAGATATTGTTGCATGATCGGTTCCCTCATGTACTTGACAACAAGCAGACCTGATATTTCACATGCTATGTGTTATTGTGCATGATATCAAGCACGACCCACTGAAAAGCACCTCAAGGAGGTTAAACGGATCTTTCGGTACCTCAAGAATACCATTCATTTGGGACTCTGGTATCCGAGGGAAACCGATTTCTTTCTAACGGCCTATTCAGATTCTGATCATGCAGGGTGTCTTGATACACGAAAAAGTACTTCTGGTGGTGCACAATTTCTAGGTCAAGATAAGTTTGTGGGATGGTCTTCCAAGAAGAAGGATTGCACGTCACTTTCATCAGCAGAAGCGGAGTATGTGTCTCAATCTGCGTGTTGTGCTCAAGTTCTTTGGATGAGAACACAACTCACGGATTATGGTTCCCACTTTGATAAAGTACATATGTACTGTGACTCAAATTTAGCCATAGCCATCTCCTGCAATCCAGTACAGCATTCTCACACGAAGCACATCGATGTCACATACCACTTCATAAAGGAACAAGTTGAAAGAGGTATCGTTGAACTATACTTTGTGGGAACGGATTACCAATTAGCCGACTTGTTTACGAAAGCTCTGTCGAAATATAGGTTTGAGTACCTCGTTAGGCAAATTGGTATGAGATGTTTGACTCCAACAGACCTAGAGATTCTGGCAAAGGTGCCTGCTTGATTTATCTGTACAAAAATATAAAACGTTGATAGGTGTGAAAATACCCATCCTTTTACCACTTAATTATAATGAAAATGAGACCATAACGTGTATTTTATGTCGTAAATGTTGGAATTATGCGTGGTTTGTGTTTTTGTTGTGTTTTAGGAAAAAAAGATGAAAAAGGAAGAAAATACGGAATTGCACGGGCTTTTATCAAAGAAAATGAGAAAAGACGAAGTCAAAAGATCAAGAGTGCAAAAAGAACGAAAGTCCAAGGGCTATTCTGAAGATTTATCGAAGAAAAAGTCTAAAGACGGAAGTTTAATAAAGCAGAAAAACTCAAGTCTAATTTATGAAGAAATTACAAGACAAGTTTAAAGTAATCCCGAGACAAAGTCTAAAAAGTCGAAGAATTTAGAAGACTAAGGACTAAACAAGAAAGAAAGAAAGAAGAAAGAGAGGAGGAAGCTTCCAACCTCTCCTCCTCCCCTATATATAGTCACTTATGTTTATTTTTCATAGTTGTTGGCTAGATTGACAAACTAGCTCTTCCATTTTTATTTCTTGCACTTTAAATTCTTGCAATTTAATTACCTTGTCTTACACTTTAATTTTCAAGTAAGTTTACTTTTATTTTTATTGAATCTTTATTTTTATTGTTAATCTATCATCTACCTTTCTTGTGTTGATTTAATCTTATGTTTATGTTCATGTTGTTGAGTTTTTATTGATTTGATTAATTGGGTTTTGATTTTGTTGGTCTTTATTATTAGTTTTATTGATTTGGTTTGATTGATTATTGTCAATTCATCATTATTGGTTAGTTTGGTTTAATCTTTTGGTTGATTTTAGTTAGATTTGGTTAGATTCGTAGCTTTATTTTGTTCTCCTGTGCTTCGCTTCATTTTTCTGTTTCCCAGATTCCGAACCAAGTAGTTTATTCCGCATCAGTTGTTTATTCCGGATGAGCTCTACATTCCGAATGAGTTTGATATTCCGAACGAACAAGGTATTCCGCATGAGCAATTTATTCTGGATGATCAAGTTTATTCCGAACGAAGTCGATATTCCGGATGAAGGTTATGTTCTCCGAATGAAGCTTAGTATTCCGAACCAATCCTTATTCCGCATAAATAGAATATTCCGAATGAACCCTTTATTCCGGATGAGTTTTGTATTCCGGATGAATCATTATTCCGGATGAAAGGATTATTCCGAATGAAGCTATATTCCGGATGAACCATTATTTTATTCCGCATGAAGATGACATTCCGAATGAATATAATCTTTCCGAATGAAGGTGACATTCCGAACGAAGGGTTATTCCGAATGAATATGTTTTTTTGAATGAGTATTTTTAGTTTATTTTAAGTTTAAATTTTTAAGCTTTACTTTTCCCGCCTTTTTCCTTAGTCGCACTTTTAGTTTACTTGCCTTAGATTTATTTTAAGTTTGCCTTATTTACGTTTATGTTTGCCTTTTAATTTCTTGTCACGTTTTAATTTCTCGTCATTTATTTTTAAACATTTTTAACTTTATTTTACCTGCTTTTTACTTTATAGTTTTTGTGCATTTACTACTACAACGACCAAACTATTATTTTTCCACCAAGAACAGCTGAGTCGCACGTTTACCAACAATCAATTCGAAGAGAGTGGAACAACGAAATTTTCTAACTAAGTAAAATATTACATTAAAATGGCGCCGCTGCCGGCGAAAAATAATATTCTGCTATAAAACAATCACCAAAAATAATATTCTTCTGTAAAATAATATTCTTCTGTAAAATATTATTTATTCTGTAAAATATAAACAAAACACAAAATTAAAAATCTTTCTAAATCCAAAAATATTCTTCTCGACATGTCTTTCAGTATCGATAATTTGGACGTGCCTAGAAATGTCGCTCAATAACGACACGGGTGTGTACATAAAGCTCGAATAAAAGTTGTAAATATTTTTCAAAACATGTCATTTCTTCTTTTCATAAAGGAAAATGTCTATTTTGGACAATTTTTCCAACAACGGGTAGAGCAATATATCTTGGGTTGAGCTTGTCACAAAACATTCAACGTTTTAAGCTCAACACAATGGCTTGTAATCACTTTCAGATTGCAACCCGGTTCTATATTCACAGGGGAGTGTACGCTTTAGTGCCCTTACCCTCAGCAAAAGAAGAGAAATCATCTTACACTTGAGTGGATTTGTAAAGACATTCAAAGTCTATGAACTCAAGTTTATGCTTTAGAAAAACAATTTCGCCAAAAAGAATGGATTTTTCAAAAAGCGTTGAACACAATTTTTTCAAGAGTTTTCCAATGATTATTCAAAATCTTTCAAAAATTGTGTGTTCAACAACTCCTATCCACAAAAAGCGAAATGTGGATCATATCCTCACAATGACATTTCAATTGGATCAATTTTTGAGGGGGAGCATTTCAACTTCATGCAAAGTTTGACACATCTTTCTCCCGAATATTTTCAAGACTATTTTTCAAAATATATTTTAATCAAATTTGGTATCTCTAATATCAATAGATTTTATATATTAGAAATATGGGAGAAAATGTGATTAAAATGTGATATTATATAAGACTCAAGCACTTTAACTCTTACCCACATGTGCGTAACACTTTCAATTATCGATGCACATGTGAAGGGGGAGCATTTCTGAAACAACAAAACTAGCAAGGTGTTAAATGCTTTTCAAACAATTTGTTAGAAATTTGAAGTGGTTTTATGGTTACGATCTCATACCCACAACATCTTTAATCCACGATGTTATTGGTGTCAAAAGGGTGGTTAGGTTTAAGTCCTATGATCCAACCAGAACCGGATGGATCTTCCCATGGACAATCCAATAGATTATTAGAAGTCCTTAGGAAAGATGGAGTAGAATGTGAACGTAGTTGAATGCCGACTAAGTACTGATGCTAGCACTGGAACAATCACAACAAGGTGCTAATAATGATGTCTTGGTAAGCATTGAAGGGGTTGAAGAATAAAAAAGAAATGTAAGGATAAAGGGTGTAAAGAAAGAAGCCCTCTATACAACTTAGGCAGAAACCAGATCAACACATCATGAAGACAACTCATCATGGACCCAATGATGTGAAGCACAACCCTTTCCTAGCTACTCAGGCTACTCTCAAAACAAGTTTGTTTTATTGTCACGGAGAACAACATGACTTCTGTTAGCTTTCTCATTCCGAGATAGTTGATATTGAATAGGTGGCATCTGCTCCAGCTTCCGACCACTAAAACTGCACAAATCGAGTCTAGAGCCTAGAGATCAATCAAATCTCAGTAGGACATACGGAATGACGATAAAGAGAGTCCTACGCCATATCCTTGTGATATTGCTAGAACACTCAGAGTGATACTACTTAGTATTCACAATGATGAGTGGAAATCCTTCCAGTGTTAACATCAAACAGCACTGCGGTAGGTCATATGCAAGATTCTTTATGAATTGAACATGTGTAAAACTGAAAAGCAACAGTGGTTTGATTCTAAATTGATTCAAACTCGTTTCAAGTTTCTACGCAATATCTTTATGGTCTTGCCAGAACATTCAGAGTGATATTCACAATGACGAATGGAAATCCTTCTAGCGTCAACATCAAACAGCGCTACGGTAGGTGACTCGTGAGATTCTTATGAATCAAGCTTGTGTCAACTGGAAAGCAACAATGGTAAGATTATTTATGAATCACACTTGTTCCAGGAATTTGAATTGACAACTTTAATCAAGCGGATATTTATCCAATTGATTCACTCTTTATGTTCGCAGTCTTGCTTTGAGACGGTCGAGTAAAGAGAACGGCTAGTACAGCCACGAAACCCTGTCAATGAGATTCTTAATTGAATCTACCTAATCACAGGTACGGTATTTAATATCGTATAACGGTCTTCACCGACCGGAGGTAAAACGCTACCGATTTAGGACGAATGTTAAAGTCATTCAGTCCGTGTCTATGTTTTGTCTCGAGAAGGTGGCGTCACGGTGTACTCAGCAAAGTCAAAGATTCAAAACCACACACTCATTCCTAAAGAGATATTCAACAATTAATAGCGTGAGCATGTGAATAAAGACACAAGATTGCAAGATGGCTAAGACAAGTCAAGGATGATTTGAAGATGTCAAGATAAAAAAACAAATTCGAAAGACAAAGACAAAGGTTCAAAGATCACAACATGAAGGAAAAAGACTACTATTACACGTTCAAGACTCATTTATGACGAGATTAGTAATCTCTACAATTCTCCAAATAACAAAGGGTAATGACCTCTCATAAAGGGTAATGACCTCTCATTGGCGGAGATTGTTAGCCTCTAAATATTGAGTCAAACAAGAATGCTCGGTCATATGTTAATTGTGTATCGTATATTAGAACATTGTAATAGGTAGTAGATTAGTCGTGTTATACGGGCTTAACTTTAGGTTAAAGTTCATTCATAAGTAACTAAAGCCTAAAAGGAAAGCCCGGCCTATTAAAATATAGTCCATAAGCAAGCCCGCATGTGGGTGGACTATATATACCCTTCCTAGCATGTTAGGAATGGTGTTGGTCATTTTCATTATTCACTCTCTAATCTAATCCTCCAAAAGTAACAACAATTTTCTCTCTACTTTCTCTCTATAGAATTCATCTTTTATCTACCTTTCTTTCTTGTTTAATCATCACGTCTATGTGACAACAACTTTTTTCTCTTTTTTTCTTCTTTCTTTTTTTTGGTTTGACTTTTGTCATCATTTTTTTTTGTTTTCATTTTTTCGATCACGCCTTTCACAACTAACATTTCTCTCAAACTTGATATAAACGTACACCACAAAAAATATATGAAGCACAAAGTTTGCAACCCTCGTGTTCGTTGAAATGGCACAATACTCATAAAGAACCGTGAACCAACTCTTATCAAAAATCAACCAATCATTCCGTGTAACTAGCAACCAACCATTTCTTCTAAGTTTTATTCTAATATATTAACCTAAGTGGTAAAAAAACAAAAATAATTAAGATTTTTAGATTATCGAGGGCGAACAAAAGTTTTTATTTAATAATGAGCCATATTTTCCAATTCATTTCCCCCCACACTTAAGTTTAGCAATATGCGTAATTTAGAAAATAACTTAAAAGTACGACAAGTGGAAACGAGACTTTCCAGGGCAAATAAGTTCTTCGGTTGAATTCTGAAAAGACTTATCGCAAAATGAAGCACCATCACAAGCATGCAAATTCAACAATATAATATTACAAACCGATCCAAATATATGTCACATCCCCAAGTCATAAGGTAGCAACACCAATCCACACTACACCTATTTATTAAATCTTCAAAGTAAACAAAACTAGGAAAAACGTAAAATTCAAAAGCGCACTTTTGTAGGCACCACGATTCATTTAGCGTATGCAACAAGCCTTTAAACCCCTTGGTGGCCCGAGTTGTAACACCCCATTTTGGTAAATGGAATGTCACGCGTGATTATGGAGTGTCATCAAAGCATACAAGGTAAATGTCTTAAAAACATTAAATGAACATGAATGGAAATACTGGAAACAAACATCGGTAGTCCAAGTATAAGCTCATCACACACAAACGTAAGTACTTAAATGGAAAAGGACTAAACAGTGTCGGAACAAATAAGTAGAAAAATGTATGAAGAAATGCATAAAGTAGAAAAGGCTAGATATCTCCCAATCCATATGCACGTACGCTTAAAGTCTACGAGTGCCCTTGAGTACCTGCCGTTTGGGAACATGAAAGGAAAACGGCTGAGCATAACACCCAGTGAACGGATATACAAGTATAGCATAGAATAACATAAGCATAAAACACTGATAGCAGCAGAAATGTATAAGTCCTAAATAACCTGGAAACATGTTCATACAACTGGTTTTTATGTAAAATATATATTAATTAGACAATAGCCCATATAGGTCATGCGGTTCCACCGTGCATGAATACTTTTAGGGGAGACCTCGTCATGCAATTAGAGGGGTTACCTCTAATTAGATAATCTGGGTAGGAGGGAGCAACTCCTTGTGAAGGATGTAAGGCACACATCGCATTCACCATGAAAATCCATTAAAACATGTAACTAGGATGCACCCATACGCCCCACATAATATTAAATATAGGCCAAAACTGAAAAGGGATGCCACGAGCAATCACTCCACCATGGGGAAGTCATAACACTGGTGCCTCTAGTGTTATGGTTATGGTACCTCCATTACTAGGTGACACTGGTCATGCATGTATATGGCTTAGGCAAATATTCTAACATAAGTATCAAACATATAAAACAATACTGGGAAAACAGTTGGCTGCAAACGGGGAATCCTAATAAGAAAAGAATGTCCATACTGAAGGACGGGAAATCTGTACCTTGTGTCCAGTGATTGAAGAAAGACGAAAGGTTGAAAGCCCTACTCTGATCTCACTAACGCTACATAAATCGGGGATATGTATAAGTATTCTATTTACTTAGTATGTAATTGATTATATCATGTCTTAGCTTGTTTTATATGTTCTTGCCTTGTTTTACTGATTTCATTGTTATACTGCGTTTATCGTGTATTTCATGTATTCTGATTAAGTATTAACTTGTATTCTTGTATTATTATACTTGTTGTGTAATAATAAGTAACTTTCTAAAAATAACAGGTTTCCTATAATAGAATGTTTCCAAAAATAGAAAGTTTACAAAGATAGAAAGTTTCCAAAAATAGTAAGTTTCCTGAATAGAAAATTTCAATATTTAGAAATAAGCTGGATTAATAAGCTAATAATATAAGCTTAAGTTTACTGGTCAAATATCTTAAGTCGTGTAATTATTAGTATAGTTTATTAAAATATCATGTTAATTTAATAAACTATCGGTTATACGATTTAATTAAATAAAGCATGATTTAATTTAATTAAAGCACATAAAATATTTAGGTTTAACATGTATTAATATTTTATTTATTATAACCTAAGTCATGTTTATTAATTAATCATAGTCCATGTTTTAAATAATTAATTAATACTATAGTCTAAATTAATGGAAAAATGCTTAGGTTAAAACGTGTATTATTCCTAAATTAATTATGACCTAATTCCATGTTAAATTAAATTAATTAAAATAAGATAACTTGTAAAATGTAACTTGTAAAAATTACCCATGAACCGAACCGTGTTTTAATTTAGACCGAACGTGAACCGGATCGGATCCCCTTGAACTAGACCAAGCTAAACACACCCTTAGCAGTGGCTACCCGGCCTAGCCGGTTGCCACTTCTATTGCAAAAACACCACCGCTTGTAGCCGGTGGTTCCCCCTGGTTTGCCTCGACTAGCCACTGCCCATAACAAGGTTCCCACCGACAGTTAGCCGGTGGTCCCCGTGCTGCCGCGTGTTCCCCTGCTTGAACCAAACTGCCATCGGTCTTGGACCGGTGGTGTTGTTGCTGCTGCGCCGAGACCAAACAAACCACAAGGCCACCCTGACTTACGTCCGGGTACTTGTTTCCTGATGCTGAGATACCAAGCCCATACCCGAGACCTTAAGGTCTCGGTTGGAGGTGATACAATGACCACCGGGATCCCATGGCTCTCGGTTCTTACGTCAGCCAAACCAACCCGAACCACAAACCCTTATTTTTTATTACTCCATGATAAAACCAACATGTTTTCTTGTTATTAAGATTCACATATTCATGTGTTCTTGATTCAAATAAAAGAATAAAAGAAAAGGATTAAAAAGGTTACCGAATACATGAATCGAGTGAAGATTAATAACACGAACACTAACACCCGAACTCCAATAATCAAAATCAAACAACCTCCTTGGTGGTGCTCTTGGTAGCCGGCTGCAAGGAGGAGAGGCAAGGAGAACTAGGGTTTTTAATTTTTAGAAAAACTCTGTAAAAATGAGTGTGTATTTTCCCTTTCGTTTATTTAGTTAAAAACTAAACTGGGCCTGGCCTTCCCTTGTCTTGTGTCCGCGGCTATAAGGGGCCCACAAGTGAAACTCGTTCAATTTTCATGTCTAATAATTTACGTGTTCATTCGTTAGTGTTTTCATGTTATATCGTCATTAATTATTCGTGTTATGATTCATACTTGTACGTAATTGATATTTATCGTATTATAATAAATACATACGTAGTTACATGTTCGTGTTTTTAATGTTCGTGATTCAGGTTCGTGATTATAATTATTATGATTAATAATTATCGTGTAATATCACGTACTTAATACTTATCGTGTAATAACACGTACGTAGTTTCTAAATTTAATATTCATGACACGTGTTCATGCTATTAAAGAAAAATTTAAATTGGTTCGTATGTTTACTAAGTGTACTGTTCATGGTAAAAGTGTGCGGGTTTTACAACTCTTCCCCCTAAAAAGAATAGTTCGTCCCCGAATTATAGATAATGTAAACTGAAAGACGAACATAACCAAATTCAAAACTTGAAATGAGGGTAAGAATCCCAGATAGACTCCTTTGTTTCCCATGTGGCTTCCCGCTCGGTATGATCCCTCCATCGGATTTTAACGAATGGAATCGTCTTCTTCCTCATGACTCGTTCTTTTCTGTCAAGAACTTGTTCGGGTTCCTTGATTAATGTAAGATCTTCACGAATCTATTCCAATGGATACTGAACCTTGTGAAGGGAATGATAATTGTACCCTCTGAGTAAGGACACATGGAAAACGTCATGAACGTGATAAAGTTGTGGAGGTAACGCTAAACGATACGATACTTCACTGACTCTCTCGATGATATCAAACGGTCCGATGAATCAAGGACTGAGTTTCCCTTTTATTCCAAAACGTCTAACACCACGTGCCGGTGATACCTTAAGAAAGACATGATCTCCCACGTTGAAATGTAAGTCCCTACGATGCTTGTCGGCATAACTCTTCTGACGTGCACGAGCTTCCTATAATTTCGCCTTAGCTACAGCGACCTTCTCGTTGGTCAACTCTATCATCTCCGGTCCTTCAAGTGTTCGCTCACCAAACTGATCCCAGCAGATTGGGGCGCGACACTTTCTGCCATACAACATCTCAAACGGTACACACTTGATGCTGGCTTGCCAACTGTTGTCGTATGCAAACTCTTCCAAGTAGATATAATCATCCCAATATCATGTCCACTCCAATGCACATGCTCAAAGCATGTCCTCCAATCTCTAAATGGTTCGCTCCGACTGTCCGTCTGTTTACGGATGAAAGTCGTGCTAAGCTTAAGTTTTGTACCCCAAGCTTTCTGCAGACTTCTCCAAAATTGCAAAGTAAACCGAGGGTCTCTGTCCGAGATGATATTGGATGGAGCACCATGAAGTCTCATGATCTCCTTCTTGTAAGTGTTGGCGAGTTTGCTAACCGGATCATCCTTACGGATGAGTAAGAAATGAGCTGACTTAGTAAGTCGATCAACGATAACCCAAATCGCATCATGCTTCCTCTTGGTCTGCGGAAGACAAGTAACAAAATCCATGGTGATGTTGTCCCAATTCCACTCTAGAATGTCTAACGGTTGTAGTAGACCACTAGACCACTGATGCTCGATCTTAACCTGCTGGCAGGTAAGACATTTGGAGACATAAGTAGCAACATCTTGTTTCATACCACTCCACCAAAAGTACTGCTTGATGTCGTGGTACATCTTGGTTGAACTAGGATGAATGGAGAATGGGGAGCTATGAGCTTCAGCCAATAATGCTTCCTTGAGTGTAAGATCACCAGGAACACAAAGTCTGGTGCCTTGCCATAAGATACCGTCGTCTTCTAACCGAAACCCCGTCTGCTGCTCTAAGTTCTGAAATGATTGCCCAAATTTCACCATCATCCTTCTAAGCTTCCTTGATCCTAGAGAGTAATTCAGGTTCTACTCTAAGATTAGTCGAGTAACCGTGCTGCACACGTACCATGATCTCAATGTCTAGTCCCTCAAAGTCTCTTATAACCTCTTCCTCTATCTTGATGTCGTTGATCATACCCGACTTTCTACTAAGAGCATCTTCTACTATATTCGCCTTGTCGGTATGATACCGCAGATTAATCTCATAATCCTTCAATAGCTCTAACCATCTTCTCTGCCTCATGTTCAGTTCACGTTGAGTGAAGATGTATTTCTGGCTCTTGTGATCTGTGAAGATATGACATGATTCGCCATACAAGTAGTGCCTCCATATCTTCAATGAAAACACGACTGCTGCAAGTTCCAAGTCATGCGTAGGGTAGTTCTCCTCATAAGGCTTAAGTTGCCGTGATGCGTAAGCAATCACTTTCCCATGTTGCATTAGAACACAGCCAAGTCCTTTCCCTGAGCATCACTGTAGATTTGAAATCCACCTGTACCAGATGGTAGAGTAAGAATCGGTGCAACTACCAGCCTTTGCTTTAGGTCTTCAAAGCTCTTCTCTCTTTATTCAATACAAACGAATTTCTCCTCTTTCCGCATCAGTTTGGTCAATGGCAGTGCTAAACAGGAAAAGTTCTCTACAAACCTACGGTAGTAACCAGCTAAGCCTAGGAAACTGCAAACCTTAGTCGCTGATGTCAGTCATGGCCACTTGGTAACAGCCTCAACCTTTGATGGATCCATGGTTATTCTTTCTGCTGATACAATGTGGCCTAGGAACGTCACCTTGTCTAACCAGAATTCGCATTTGCAGAACTTGGCATACAGCTGCTTCTGGCGAAGTATCTGTAATACTGTATGAAGATGGTCTTCGTGTTCCTCCTTTGACATAGAGAAAATCAGAATATCGTCAATAAAGACAATGACAAACCTGTCCAGAAACTCATGGAAGATACGGTTCATCAAGTCCATGAAAATAGCTGGAGCATTGGTAAGGCCAAATGGCATGACTATAAATTCGTAGTGCCCATAACATATACGGAAAACAGTCTTGGCGATGTCTTGCTCCTTAACCCGTACCTGATGATAGCCCGACCTCAGAGCAATCTTGGAGAAATGTTTGGCCCCTTAGAGTTGGTCAAACAGGTCGTCAATGCATGGTAACGGATATCTATTCCTGATGGTGATCTTGTTAAGCACACGGTAATCGATGCAAAGATGCATATTATAGTCCTTCTTCTTTACGAATAGAACTGGTGCGCCCCATGGAGATGCACTAGGGCGGATGAAACCTCGTTCCAAAAGTTCCTGAAGTTTCTCCTTTAACTCCTTTAGCTCTATGGGAGCCATGAGATAAGGATCCTTGGAAATTGGCTCAGCTCATGGGATGAGATCAATATTAAACTCCACTTCACGAGCAGGTGGTATGCCCAGATGTTCTTCTGGAAACACGTCTGGGTATTCTGACACGATCGGATGATTCTGGATAGATGGAGATTCAACCTCCAAATCATGAACAGTAGATACGTAGCCCTCGTAACCATGTGACAATATTGCACGTGCTTGTAAGGTAGAAATTATTTGTACAGACCTTCCGGGTATGAAACCGTTGTGAATGTACTCTGGTGCATTTACATCACTGAAGATGACCCGATATGAATGGCATTCAATGGTGGCATGATGTTTGGATAGCCAGTCCATGCCTAATATCATGTCTAAATCGCACATGTCCAATGGAAGTACGTCAATTGGGCGAATCTTATCGTCAAACTCGAGGGGAAGACTCTTGTACCCATGTGTTATGTGTACAGAGTCTCTTAAGGGTGTGGAGATGTTTAAGACATATTCTAATGGCATAGGGGATATCCTAACATTCTTGGCATAAGTAGTAGAGATGACCGAATGAGTAACACCCATGTCAAATAAAATGCATGCAACTTGACCATACATATACAAGATTCTAGTGATGGTACCTGTTGACTTGTTGGCCTGATCACGCGAGGTCGTGTACACCCGCCCAGTAGTAGGAGGTGGCTTGGAGTCGGCATGTCCATATGTGCCCTCTATCTCACCCTTGTGATAGTCCTTCATGCGATGACCTGGTTGGCCACACTTGAGAAAGCATCGCTGTCACGGCGACATGGCCTTGGGTGCCTGCGGCTACAGATAGTGCAGAGAGGATGAATGTACCCTCCAACAGGTGCCCTTGCAGGCTGGGAGCCTGTTCAGAAAAGTATACATGAGACATGGTTTATGGGTACAAACAGGACAATGCAGAAAATCATAAGACATAATACTAGTAATAGCTCCACGGTTGGGCTGTGATCCTCTACGGTCCTACTCCCTTCCGTTGCCATGATTCCTGGTAGAAGATGCTGATGTGTCAGAATTATGAATTATAAGCATGTAACATAAGAAATGAGTAAGTTTAGGGACCTGTTGCTGTTGGAGTTGCTAGCTTTGTTACGGTAATTATCATCACCGCCCCGCCTATCCGAAGCAAAACAGTCTTGGGTCTGACAATTACCCTTGTGCTGACTAGGTTGCTGCTGAGTAACCGGTTGAGACCGGTCCCAAGTCTTCTGCCCTAAAACATGCAATTTAAAGAGAAAGATAAATATTTGGATAGTACTGAATGAATTGAAATGATCACCGTTGAGTGACTATATATACCTCTTCTTGGGTCTCTCTTCCTCTCCAAACTCATCCCTCTCTTGTAGCATCTCTAACTTCCGTGCTACATCAGCTACTTGTGCCACCGTGTTGAAGGTAGCACACACCAAGTTATTGGCGACCAATGTATAAAGAGCCCAACAAAAGTGGTACGCTTGCTCCTCGGCATTACCTGCTGTTGCGCCAAGAAAACCAGCCAAACGAAGAAACCTCTGCGTGAAATCGTTGTTGTTCGCTCCAGCTCTCTGCCTAATTTCGTGGTACACCATCTTCTGCTTATCTTGCTCATTCTTGGGGAAGAACTGTCGCATATAAAAATCCCTGAACTGAGCCCAAGTCAAGCTAACCACCCAATTAACGCCTCCCTCAGACTGCTTCACTAACTTCCACCATCCAAGCACGTCTCCTTCAAACTTGTAACAGGCCAACCTTGCCTTGAAGACAGGGTCGCAGCCCATTGCATGAAAGATCTTCTCAATATGAGCTAGCCAGCTCTCTGCCTCATTGGGGCTGTATGTCTTCTCGAAGGATCGCGGGTGTTGCTTGTTGAATCGCTCCAGCCATGTGACCAGTATAGCTGTAAGAGGAGGAGGAGGATTCTGATGCTGGTGCTGGTGCTGATTGTTGGCAGCTTGCACCTCGGCCCTGATTTTATTCCTCAGTTGAGGAAGCATCGCCTGCATCGCAACTTGAACTACTGTGTTGAGTTGTTCTTATGCGCGTATGAGAACCATCTGACAGTATAAAACAAAATGCATGATTAAACTAATTAAAACATAATATAGGTATATATACATGAAAATTTTTTATGCCAATCAATCATGAGAAAATTTTTATGCATGAAAACATTGTATGAACGGATGATGATGAAATAACATGGTTTTGGGTGAACGCCTTTGGGTCGGTTCACCTAAACAAAATGACATGACGAAGATGAACACCTATGGGACAGTTCATCAAAACGACACAATAGATAAAAGCATATGCGACTAAATATGTCCAGTCTAGTACCAACCATTACTTAGTCAAAATTCCTACGACAATGATAAATGATATAAATGCATGAAAACAAACTGTCAGATCTAGGTAGACCATGGTGATTACCCACTAATCACAGGTCATGTTTAGAGAGCCTACAGGTCGAAGCCTTGGCTCTGATACCATAATTGTAACACCCCATTTTGGTAAATGGAACTTTACGCGTGATTGAGGCGTATCATCAAAGCATATAAGGTAAATGTCTTAAAAACATTAAATGACCATGAATGGAAATACTGGAAACAAACTTCGGTAGTCCAAGTATGATCTCATCAAACACAAACATAAGTACTAAAATGGAAAAGGACTAAACAATGTCCAAAGAAATAAGTAGCAAAATATATGAAGAAATGCATAAAGTAGAGAAGGCTAGATAGCTTGATGAGACTGCTTTTATACATAGTCTCATCTTCCAAATAGGGCTTAAAATGCATTAAATATCATCAAAATACCCATATATATGCTTGTGTTTGTTGCTTGTGTATTTTAGTACGGATATTGAGAAAATGACAAAAGATCACAAGAATCATTCAAAAACGAACACGGGAAACGAAGCCGCACAATGAACCAAGCCCTAATGAAGACTTTCCTAAGATCAACCCTTGAAGATTTGAAGAATTATGAAGAAGGGTCCTCCAATATTGAAGAATTGACACTTTATACCCTTGTATCCTCAAAATTACAAGTTTGGTCCTTTGAAAATCCCAAAATTACAAAAAGGACCCTTGACTTTCAACATTTGGCAACAATGGTCCCTCATAATTAAAGACTTGGCAATTTCAGTCCTCCAAAATGCTCAACATACAAGTCAAGACCATTATCCATCAACAAAATGCCAAAACAGCCCCTCAAGTATCACAATATGGCAAGAATTACCCCTGAAAATACTTTGGAAAAAGTATTTGGGGCAAAAGTGTGAAAAGTGAAAGTTTAATAACAAAGGAAATCCGGATTTGGTTGTTTTAATTGCAAGTGAAAAGAGAAAAGAAGGTGAAGGACTTAACATGGCCAGACATGAAACATACCTTAACCTACCAAATGGTGACATGTGTCCCACTTACTCCATCCCACCAATCAGCTCTCTTCATTTTGCCACATCACTTCCCACCCATAAAAGATTTAAACTAATCTTTATTAGTTTAATAAACTGGCGCTAAACATCTTTTTAAACCCAAACTCAGATTAAACGCCCAACTATTCACAAAGAACACAAATTTGGTTTTCTTAATTCACTTGTAATTAGACCTTATAAACCTCCAGATTAATGATTAAGCATGCCTTAATCATATCCCAACCTTAAAAACACATGCCACTTTACCCCATATGCCACATGGGACATGCCCTGCTACACGTTTGAGGAAGAAGACAAGATTGAGCCAGCCATCCAACGCCTCACAATCTTGCTTACATCCTAAGCTCATTATGAACCTTTGATGCTATTCCAACACCTCACACCTCAACTACATGACAAATGCAGTCACATGATCCTTAAAAAGTTCAAATTTCTCAAGGGCATTTCTGGGACTTCACAACTACGGTTTATGTTATTTTTCAGCTTCCTTAGTCTCATTGTAGCCTATATAAAGGCATTAGGTCTTAACATTTACGTTTGCTTTTGGTTTTTCCTTTGTTCAAACACTTGTAAATCCCTTTTCAGTTTAATGAATTTGAGTTAAGTGTTTTGAAGAAAGACCAAGTGCCATCTTATTTCTGCTTCTTTATGTTCTTAGTTTACTGCTTTTGAAGTTTAAAACCTGTTTTCAAAAGAGGAGTGTGCAAAAGTTTGCACATTTTCTCATTTTCTTGATATTTTGCTAAGTTCTTGTTTCTATCTTGGAATTCTTGGGTTATAGGGCTGATCATAGCATCCTAATTAGGTTGATTAAGGTGTGGTGAGGCTTATAACTTGGGGATAATCAAGTGTGGGGTAACAAGGTTGCATTAATCAAGATTTTTCAAGTTTCTGATTTTATACTTGTGCTTCTAACTTTGTTGTTTCTTAGCAGGCTTTATTGTGGAAGCTTGTGCTTGTTCTTGCTAGCACATAAGCTCAAAATTCGTGGGTGTGGATGTACATCCATGACGTTTGCATAATCAATCCTAAAATCTGCTTAAAATTTTGATTTTTGGTGATATTTGTATATGGCTTGTGTTCTTGTGAATTTTGTGGCTTAAATCTGCTTAAATCTGTTAATCTCACTTGTTATTGTGTTAATTGATGCTTGGGTAGTCTTGAATCTTACTTTTACTTTGAAAAATTTGATTTTCAAAAGATAAAGGGGTGTTTGGGTCTACCTGTTTGTGATTGTAACTTGATATTGTGTTGTTGGATTGTGTTGTTTATGCTTGGTATCTGATATATGCTTGGTTGAGAGTGTTTTACTGCAAGTTTTTGGGTTTGAAGCCTTGAATCAAACAATCTGCTATATAAGCTTTGTTACTGCTTGTTTTGACCTAGGATTTTGGGAACACTTAGTGTGTATGCATGCGTAGGGCTAAAAGTGGTTTAAACAAAGTTATTGTAACCTGTTTGAAAGATTTGAGGTATTGAATCTGGCTTAAGTGTCAAATACATCAGCAAAGTAGAAAACTGCATGTGTTAGTGTTCATCAGTAACATTCATTGGCTTGAATCTTGCTTAATTCTTTGAATCATTGCATGAAACCTGTTTAGACTTGCTTATTGGAGTTTATAATAGCTTGTGCATGCATTTTGTTGAATTTGGCTGGTTGATTATTTGCTAAAACTCCTTATTTGTGCTCAACTGCTTAAGTGTTCATGTCTGTATCATATCTGGTGATTGATTGATTAAACTATATCAATTGGGTGTTTGTGATTGTGTTATTTTGATTAATATTGACTCCTTTTGATCCAAAGATCATTTGGGTGCCTTTGGGTAATCTGAATACCCAAAAAAGTCACTAAAGACAAAAAGTCAAACAAGTCAAGCAGTGGAAAAAGTTTCCACTGCTCTACACCCAAAACTAGCCCCTGCTAGTGTAATTTTGAACTCAGCTTATCAATAAGCTATTCTAGCTTATCCAGACTTGCAACAACTTATTTTTTGTGATAGGTCTTCATTATTTGACCCATTTAAGTAGAATGGAGCTTATTGGACTTTGACTTTGACTTTTTACTAGAGAACCAACTTATTTGACTTTTACATAAGTGCTTATTTGCTTTTTCCAGCTTATTGAGTCAACTTATTTGAAAACTCTTTGTTGATTTTGCTTAATTAAGTCATTTCAAAGCTTTTGGAACTTGAATCAGCACTTGGGGTGGCCTAGAAATCAAAAACGACTATTTTGTCGTTTTCTGTAGATTGCTTATTGCATTTTCAGGCTTATTCCTTGGGCTTATTTCAAATTTCTTTTTGCATTAGTCTTATTTAGGTCAAAAGAAGCTTGTGTGTCAAATTTTAGCTTATGGCATTGGCTTATGGCTTAATGGGCCAAAAAGCCCATTAAGAATAAGCTGCTTGGTATAAGCTAGCTTATTTCACACTTTCAGCTTTTGGGCCTTTGGAAAAAGTTGTTTAAAATCAAATTTTGAGTCAACTTGTGCTTTTTGGGCTTATTTTGAACACTTTTTGTTATTGGGCCCAAATTTGGCCCAATAAGCTACTGTTTTGGGTTTAGCCCATTTTCTAGGCCCATTAAGGGTATTTAGGTAATTTCACTTTCATTTCTGAGTTATTTAGATTAAATTAAGCTAGTTTGCAAGTTTTTAGAATTTTTTATGATTTTTGGATTTTTAATATTATTTTATTATTAAAAATTAAAAGTCTGATTTTCTAAGTTTTTATATTTTTCCTAGGTTCTAAACACTTAATTAGGATTTTTTCAACTTTCCAAATATTTTTAGAGTCTTTTAATTATTTTCTAGAATTAATTTAAGTTTTAATTGATTTTAGTAGTTTTTAATTGTTTAAAAATAGTTTTTAGTGATTTTAAAATTTTGAAAAATACTTTTTAGCTTAATTAGAGTATTTTTGAGGTTTACAAACTTTAAAATCTTGTTTAAGGCTTTTTAATAATTAATTTTGATTTTTAGGGCTTTAATTAGCATTAAAAAGTTATTATCTAATTAATTAAAAGGTTTTAGCAAGTTTGGATTTTTTTGTGAACTCTTAGAATATTATTGTGGATTTTGGTAATTTTTAGGGTAAAATTTTAATTTTAGCACTTTTTACGGTTTTACGTGTACACCTTTTTTGACTTAGTTTAATCCATCTTCGTAACCGTCATTCTCTTCTAATCTCACTTCTATTTTTCCTTCTCAACAATATAATCACAAAGATAATCAATTCATTACACACACACTAAGCCTCCTTGAGAACGAACTCATTTTAGGGTCATTAATACACGGTTTTCCTAAATCGTCGTGCTTACCCTATTTGTTGCTCTTTTCCTAAAGGGTAGCAAAAACTCAACTATCATTTTGGCGCCGCTGTCGGGGAGGCGTGTTGTGTTTTGATTGGAATTGTTGTTTTTATATACTAACCATAAATAGTATTTGTATTAGTAGCACTCTACTAATACGTATTATCGGTTTTTGATTTTTGTGTGAATACTATTACTATAGTGTATACGCAGAACAATAAATTCATAAGTACTCCAAATACATGAGCAATCACAACCTTGACTTGGGAGGTCATTACCCAATCATTGTATTCGAATCTCAAACCAAAGAAAAAGGCAAAAATAGATAAATACTTTCGTGAAGCTTAATCTTGAAAAATACAAACTATAAGGTGGGTATAAGACGGATATTATAAAATATATCCTAAGGAAAAAGGCTCTTAAGTGCTTCGCGCCGCCTCGTTTCCCCGCTTGCTTGTGAGTATTTGATTGTGAGAGCTAATCGAGGGTTTTGCCGCCCAAAGTATTACTAAGTATCATATATATTTTCTTGGTTTCCATTGATTAAACCCTCTTGAACGTTTTGGTGTTCCACCAACGTTCTAAAGTCATCGAAGGCATTCACTTCACGTGATCGTTTTCATTCCTTGAGGCTTCTTTAATCGAGAGATTTGATTAAGGAGGAGATTTGTAGATTTGTGTCTACTGAATACATTCACCAAGTTCCAAAAAGGTTAATACAATCAAAAACCACAAAAAAAATTGAAAAATACAAAACACCAAAAAGAATCTTCTTTGCTCGTCCCCTCGTTGTACGTGACGTTTATGCTAACTCGTAATCAAGCAAGACGTGCACGTAAATGAAAGAACAAAACTCCCACTCCCAATCTTTCTAGTGAGGAGTCTCCTATTGACGAACCCATTGTAAGAGAAGCACCAACCATGGCGAATCGAACTATGATGGAGTTACTTCAAGCACCCACCGAGGATTATGGAGAGGCTATTGTGATTCCCGCTATCCTTGCGGAGAATTTTGAGGTGAAAACGGGTTTGTTGTCGATGATCCAAAGCAAAAAATTCCGTGGTGATGAGAAGGACAATCCACACAACCATATCCGCCAATTCAGTCGTCTTACCGCCACTTGCAAGTTTAAGGATGTCTCGAATGACTCGATTAAGATGATGCTTTTTCCGTATTCCTTAGCGGGGCCCGATAAAATTTGGTCAGAGAAAGAGCCACCCAATTCTATATTGACGTGTAAGGATCTCGTGTCTAAGTTTGTGAACCAATTTTTTCCTCCCTCTAAGACTACGTACTTGAAAAACGAGATTTCAAAGTTTTCACAAGAATTTAATGAAAGTTTTTCAACGGCTTGGAATAGGTTTAAGGAAATGTTACATGAATGTCCTCATCACGGTTTGTCCGACTTGCATCAAATTGACACGTTTTACAATGGACTTAATGATCATGAAAGGGATTATTTGAATGCCGCCGCGGGTGGTAATTTTTTGTGTAAAATGGTTGAGGAAGCTTTGGTGATAATTGAAAATAGATCTAAGGTGTATAGTCCTCGTAGCACGTCTATTGTTCGTAAGGCTTCGTCTTCGGCTTCATCTTCTTTGTCTACTACCATCGATGCTTGCCAAATTGAGGCAAACTGGGAAAACAAGATTTTTGATAAGCTTAAAGGACTTTTGATTGAGTTTAAAGTTGGTGAACAAAGTGCTCCCGCTAAGGCTAAAGCGGTTGAGGTTTCTTGCATGTATTGTGGTGGAGGTCATGATTTCTCCGAGTGCATTACCAACGGTGGTAACACTTCGAGTGCCTTCGCGGCCACGGGAAATTACAACCAAAACGGTCAAGTTTCCCGCTCTAATCAAATGACTCCACCGGGTTTTGGTTCAAATCAAAATGCCAACAACAACTATTGCCACAACCAAGTTGGTTTCAAAAACAATTACAACAAGGGAAACTATGGGAATCAAGGGGCTAATAATCAAGTTTCAAACAAGAATCAAAATGATTTTCAAAACAACAACAAAGGCTTGCAAACATTGAAAGATCTTCCAAGTGAGTTTGTTGAATATGCTAGTGGAAATGATGCTAGGTTTGACAATATTCAAAGAGAAATCATTAGCCTAAGATCCGAGTTTAAGAACGACTTGAAGAAAGAGTTGAAAAATGAGTTAGCTAATGAACTTAAGATCCACACCAACAAGATGGAAGGAAATTTCACTAGGTTGCAACAAAACCAACAAAAATGGAACAAGGGCAACATGAGATTAAACAAGAGATGATTAAGGCCGAGAAAAGGCAAACCGAGGCCGTATTTAAGCAATCCAATTTTGAAGATAAAATCTCGTCTATGTTTGAGGCAATAATGTGTAAACCGTCTTCTAGTAGTCTTCCTAGCAACACCATATCCAACCCTAAGGGTGAGATGAAAGTGATTACCACACGTAGTGGTAAGACACTTAAGGAACCGACTTCTCAACCAATTGCTCCTACGGAGGAAGCAATTGAAGAAGAACCCGAGGTGGTGGTCCAAAAGGAGCATGTCCCAATCCTATGAAGTACTGCTCATGCCACACCTATGGTTGACCCATTACCATCATTGGAACCCGAGATTCCAAAGGCTATGCCTACTATGCCTCAACCCACACCACCTTTGCCCTATCCATCGAGACTTAGGAAGGAGAAACGTCAAGAGCGCGACAATTATCAATTTGAGCTTTTTATGAAAATGTTTCGTGATTTGCACTTTAATGTGAGTTTCGCCGATGCTTTGGTCATGATGCCTCGATTTGCCGCTAACTTTAAGAGTATGTTGAACAACAAGGAGAAATTGCACCAATTGTCTAGTTGTTCGTCGGTTTATCTTAATCGCATACCTCAAAAAGTCGGTGATCCCGGTAAATTCTTGATTCCATGTGCAATCCAAGATATGGAGGAATGCTTCGCCTTGGCTGATCTTGGTTCTAGCATTAACTTTATGCCACTTGCAATCTTCAAGTCGCTCAATCTTCCAAATCTTACTCCTTCACTAATGTCTATCGAGTTGGCCGACCATTCCACGATTCCCGCATGTGGTTTGGCGGAAGATGTTTTTGTGAAAGTGGGGAAGTTATACTATCACATAGACTTTATCGTTGTTGATATCCCCACGGATCCTCAAGTTCCTCTCATTTTAGGTCGTTCGTTTTTAGATACGTCTATGGCTTTGATCGATGTTCATGCTAGAAAGATCACCTTACGTTTCAACGACGAGGAACTTGTTATAAACGCAACTCAAAACTCTCAAATTTCTCATGTTTATTCTGTTGCAACCATAAACCTCGTTGATATGATTGACGTGGTTTGCGTGGAATTTTCACAAGAAGTTCTAGGTTTTGGTGATGAAGAAACTAGTGGCAATCCCACTATGTTGGATCCAATTCTTAATAATTCGACACCAACCTTCACTCCATATGAAGGTGGTGGTTTTACGTTGGAAGAATTCGATGTTCCACGTACATGTGACGAAGACCTCGACAACGATGAGGACTTCTCGATTATCAAGGATTTTCTTAACGATTTCTCATTACCTCCACCCGAGGAGGTTATGAGTATCGAGCCCAAATCTTCACTTGAGGAACCACCTATTCTCGAGTTGAAAGATTTACCTCCTCATCTCGAATATGTCTATTTGGAGGAGGACGACAAGTTGCCAGTTATTATTGCGAAGGAACTTTCGAATGATGAAAAAACCACACTTGTCGATGTTCTTAAGGATCACAAAGGGGCAATTGCGTGGAAGTTATCCGACATTAAGGGAATCGATCCCAAGTTTTGTACCCATAAAATATTAATGGAGGAGGATTACAAGCCCGCAATCCAAAGTCAAAGGAGGGTGAACCCCAAAATTCACGACGTCATCAAAAAGGAGGTCCTTAAACTCCTTGACGCGGGAATGATTTACCCTATTTCCGATAGCCCTTGGGTGAGTCCTATTCATTGTGTCCCTAAAAAGGGAGGGATGACCGTTGTGCCAAACGATGCCAACGAGTTGATTCCCACTAGACTCGTGACCGGATGGAGAGTGTGCATTGACTATCGTAAGTTGAATGAAGCCACTCGAAAAGACCATTTTCCCTTGCCCTTCATGGACCAAATGTTGGAGCGTCTTGCGGGAAACGATTTCTATTGCTTTTTAGATGGTTTTTCTGGTTACTTCCAAATTCCCATCGATCATCGTGATCAAGAAAAAACTACGTTTACGTGTCCATATGGAACGTTTGCCTATCGTAGAATGCCATTCGGACTTTGTAATGCACCGGGAACCTTTCAAAGGTGCATGATGGCTATTTTTCATGACATGATCGAGAAGACGATGGAAGTCTTCATGGATGACTTTTCCGTGTTTGGTAATTCGTTCACTTCGTGTTTGTCGAACCTTGAGAGAATGTTAAAACGTTGTGAGGAAACCAACCTTGTGCTCAATTGGGAGAAATGTCATTTTATGGTTAAGAGTGGAATCGTCTTAGGGCACAAGGTCTCGAAAGTGGGGATTGAGGTAGATCAAGCTAAGGTAGACGTCATCGCCAAATTACCTCATCCCAAAACCGTCAAGGGAGTTAGGAGTTTCCTAGGCCACGCGGGCTTTTATCGTCGATTCATCAAGGATTTTTCAAAGATCTCTCGACCCATTACACATCCTCTTGAAAAAGAGGCACGTTTTGTCTTTGACGAAGATTGTGTACGAGCCTTTGAAATCCTTAAGAGGAAACTTACCGAAGCTCCCATTATTGTTGCTCCCAATTGGAACCTCCCCTTTAAGCTTATGTGTGATGCTAGTGATTACGCTATTGGGGTCGTATTGGGGCAACGTCATGATAAGCACTTCTTGCCTATTCACTATGCTAGCAAGACGATGACCGAGGCTCAACTTAAATACACTACAACAGAAAAGGAGTTCCTTGCCGTAGTTTATGCATTTGAGGAGTTCCGACCTTATCTCGTCTTAGCCAAATGCATAGTGTATACGGACCATTCGGCTATCAAGTATCTCATGGCAAAGAAAGATGCTAAGCCTAGACTACTTCGTTAGATTCTCCTCCTTCAAGAATTTGATCACACCATCGTTGACAAAAAAGGAGCCGAGAATCTAGCGGCCGATCATCTTTCTCGTTTGGAAGATCCTCACCAAAGTGTATACAAGCCCAAGGAAATCACCGAAACATTTCCGCTCGAGACACTTGGTGTAGTGAATTCTAAGCTTGATTCTTCCACCCCATGGTTTGAGGACATCGCAAATTACCATGCGGGTAATTTCATCATTAAGGGTATGGCGACTCAAGAAAAACGATAATTCTTTCGTGACGTCAAGTTCTACTTTTGGAACGACCCTTACTTGTTTCGAACTTGTGCGGATCAAATCATCTGACGTTGTGTATTTGGCACCGAAGCTTCTAACATCCTTAGAGCTTGCCATGAGGGACCCACGGGTGGTCACCACGGTGCTAATCTCACGGCTAAGAAGGTGTTTGATGCCGGCTTGTTTTGGCCTACTATTTACCGAGATGCACAAGATCTTGTGAAGTCATGTGATGCATGCCAACGACAAGTAAAAGCCTCACAAAAAGATGAAATGCCACAAAATATCATCCAAGTGTGTGAGATCTTTGACGTTTGTGGTATAGACTTTATGGGGCCGTTCCCATCATCTCGTGGTAATAAGTACATCCTCGTTGCGGTTGACTACCTATCTAAGTGGGTGGAGGCCAAAGCCTTGCCCACCAATGATGCTCGTGTGGTAGTCAATTTTTTGAAAAGCTTGTTTTCTCGGTTTGGAACCCCTCGTGCGATCATAAGCGATCGTGGAACCCATTTTTGAAACGACCAATTCGAAAGGGTCCTAAGGAAATATGGGGTTACACATCGTCTTTCTACGGCTTATCACCCACAAACGAGTGG
The DNA here is from genome assembly GCA_025667525.1 of Glebionis coronaria. NCBI lineage: Eukaryota > Viridiplantae > Streptophyta > Magnoliopsida > Asterales > Asteraceae > Glebionis > Glebionis coronaria. Next base: position 615,478 of record JANFOE010000166.1, read on the forward strand.
GCAAGTCGAGGTTTCAAACCGAGCGTTGAAGAGGATCTTGGAGAGATCCGTTGGGGAAAACCGACAATCTTGGTCGGATAAGTTGGACGATGCTTTATGGGCCTTTAGGAACGCTCATAAGACACCCATTGGGTGCACTCCCTATAAGCTTGTGTATGGAAAGAATTGTCATTTGCCTATCGAATTAGAACACAAGGCTTATTGGGCCCTAAAGCATTGTAATGATGATATGGAGACCGTGGGAAAACACCGGAAAATGCAATTAAATGAATTAGATGAATAGAGGGACATTGCTTATGAAAATTCATTAATTTATAAGGAAAAAACTAAAAAGTTGCATGATTCTAAAATTAAAAACCGGCTTTTTAACATTGGGGATCAAGTTTTGCTTTTTAATTCTCGCTTGAAAATCTTTTCCGGTAAGTTGAAATCCCGTTGGTCCGGTCCATTCACCGTGACTCAAGTGTTTCCGTATGGGACCATCGAGCTAGCTCAAGATGATGGTCCTAACTTCAAGGTGAATGGACATAGGTTGAAGCACTACTTTGGCGGGGAAGTTCCATCCTTGAACTACCTCGACCAAGTCACCTTCCCCAACGATAATTAGTATTGAGGGGATCAAGTCGAGCTCATGACTCGGTAATCAAAAACGAGGAGCCTCGTGGGGGAGTCCCATGCTTATCCTATGTACATATTATCGCTTTCTAATGTAGTTAACGTGTGGGGATTTGTGCCCTTCCAACCTTTGCTCCGTGGTTGTTTGTGAATTGTGGACTTTAGATGAACATGATCTTCACGATTGGAGCCTCTCGTGTTCGTTTTATGGGAGCACTCGATCGTTTGCTTTGAAGACTTTCTCAATATCCATGATATATCCTTTTGATGTTCTAACCTTAGGTTTTTAGCACACTTCATAAACGGCTATTAATTTATTGGTTACACCCTTTCCATGCTAGATTATGCATTCGACTACGTCTCTAGTATGGGGGTGTTTGCACCCCTAGACTCGAAACATTGAGGACAATGTTTAACTTTAGTATGGGGGTGAATAGATACTTGCCTTGCCAAACCTTCACACTTTCCAAAGTTTAACTTTTTGTTTATCATATTTGTTGCAAAATAAGGCTAAAAATGGCCAAATTTTAAAATTTTTCTCATGTTTTATAAGTGTTTGAAGACAAGAATGTAGGTCTTCCGATGGCGAGAATAAGAGTAATTTTTTACTCGACCGTGCGTGTTGAGCACTTAGCTTTGATTCCTTAACTACACATTAGGCTAAGTCTCTTAAATGAGGACGAGAAATGATAGGGTTAATTATAAGTTACTATGCTAAACGTAGAGTACTCGTATTCTTTCAAAAACTCATGTGTTCTCGTTGTTTGCTTATTCTCCCTTCGCTTGTAAATATTTTTTGCTTAATAAATATTGACTTAGTGGTTTAGTTAGGATTGTTGGGTTTCTAGTCTTTTCTAGTAGCTTCCGTGTAATTAAATTGGGAAGACATTAAGGTATCGCGAGCGTCACGGTTTTGAAGTATTGGAACCCTAATAATCAAAAGCTTCACCTAATAATAAGATTTCAAGTGCTCACCTAAATCAAGCAAACAATTTGAAGCCCCACAAGGCCGAAAAATCTATGCAAAATTGAATGTGAATCAAGCCTTAATCTTCGAAGCTTTAAAGATCCAAAATTCGCCTTTGCGTGAGGATATACGTCTTTGGCTAATAAAACTACCGATAAGGTGGATAATAAAAGGCAAGGCAAGACCGAAGTCATAATAAAAGCTTCATGGCGAAGTTGAATAAAAGATGGAGGTAAACCAAAGATAATAAGGCCCTTCCGTTAGGGGGCGTATAAAAGTCTTGGTAATAAGTCTCATGTTCAAAACCGTTATAAAACCGTGTTTATCGATTCTTCTTGTCAACTTAATTTTTTAACATTGTTGTCTATTGGGAGGGGTTATTGATTTAATGGTCTTAGTTACACCGTTAGGACTCTATTTTTAGACCTAAATCTCTATTATCGCATAAGTCAAACAATGTATTCTCGTGAAACATTCAAGACAATATAAAATATAAGAGATACAACTTAGGAATAATGGGAGGATAAGTACGTGATTAGGGCATATGAGTAGTGTTAGCATTACTAACTTATAATGACAATGATCTCGTTGCACGCTTGGCATGGAATTGGGGTGAAAATCGAGGACGATTAAATTATTTCTAACGAAGCATTCACATGTTCTTATTCTATGAACCTAAACGTCCCATTTTGCGATGAAAATCATACATTATGTCTAAAACGCAAGTAGAAGTAGCAATAGAAGTAGTATAGCTTGTTTATCGTTCAATAAAGTGAATAAAAATGAATTTTGGAGGTGCTACGATACTTTATTCTAGCATTGCGTGAGGGCACGGCAATGGTTTAGTATGGGGAAGTGATGAGACTGCTTTTATACATAGTCTCATCTTCCAAATAGGGCTTAAATTGCATTAAATATCATCAAAATACCCATATATATGCTTGTGTTTGTTGCTTGTGTATTTTAGGTACAGATATTGAGAAAATGACAAAAGATCACAAGAATCATTCAAAAACGAACACGGGAAACGAAGCCGCACAATGAACCAAGCCCTAATGAAGACTTTCCCAAGATCAACCCATGAAGATTTGAAGAATTATGAAGAAGGGTCCTCCAATATTGAAGAATTGACACTTTATACCCTTGTATCCTCAAAATTACAAGTTTGGTCCTTTGAAAATCCCAAAATTACAAAAACGACCCTTGACTTTAAACATTTAGCAAGAATGGTCCCTCATAATTGAAGACTTGGCAATTTCAATCCTCCAAAATGCTCAACATACAAGTCAAGACCATTATCCATCAACAAAATGCCAAAACAGCCCCTCAAGTATCACAATATGGCAAGAATTACCCCTGAAAATACTTTGGAAAAAGTATTTGGGGCAAAAGTGTGAAAAGTGAAAGTTTAATAACAAAGGAAATCCGGATTTGGTTGTTTTAATTGCAAGTGAAAAGAGAAAAGAAGGTGAAGGGCTTAACATGGCCAGACATGAAACTTACCTTAACCTACCAAATGGTGACATGTGTCCCACTTACTCCATCCCACCAATCAGCTCTCTTCATTTTGCCACATCACTTCCCACCCATAACAGATTTAAACTAATCTTTATTAGTTTAATAAACTGGCGCTAAACATATTTTTAAACCCAAACTCAGATTAAATGCCCAACTATTCACCAAGAACACAAATTGGGTTTTCTTAATTCACTTGTAATTAGACCTCATAAACCTCCAGATTAATGATTATGCATGCCTTAATCATATCCCAACCTTAAAAACACATGCCACTTTACCCCACATGCCACATGGGACATGCCCTGCTACACGTTTGAGGAAGAAGACAAGATTGAGCCAGCCATCCAACGCCTCACAATCTTGCTTACATCCTAAGCTCATTATGAACCTTTGATGCTATTCCAACAGCTCACACCTCAACTACATGACAAATTCAGTCACATGATCCTTAAAAAGTTCAAATTTCTCAAGGGCATTTCTGGGACTTCACAACTAGGGTTTATGTTATTTTTCAGCTTCCTTAGTCTCATTGTAGCATATATAAAGGCATTAGGTCTTAACATTTACGTTTGCTTTTGGTTTTTCCTTTGTTCAAACACTTGTAAATCCCTTTTCAGTTTAATGAATTTGAGTTAAGTGTTTTGAAGAAAGACCAAGTGCCATCTTATTTCTGCTTCTTTATGTTCTTAGTTTACTGCTTTTGAAGTTTAAAACCTGTTTTCAAAAGAGGAGTGTGCAAAAGTTTGCACATTTTCTCATTTTCTTGATATTTTGCTAAGTTCTTGTTTCTATCTTGGAATTATTGGGTTATAGGGCTGATCATAGCATCCTAATTGAGATGATTAAGGTGTGGTAAGGCTTATAACTTGGGGATAATCAAGTGTGGGGTAACAAGGTTGCATTAATCAAGATTTTTCATGTTTCTGATTTTATACTTGTGCTTCTAACTTTGTTGTTTCTTAGCAGGCTTTATTGTGGAAGCTTGTGCTTGTTCTTGCTAGCACATAAGCTCAAAATTCGTGGGTGTGGATGTACATCCATGAGGTTTGCATACTCAATCCTAAAATCTGCTTAAAATTTTGATTTTTGGTGATATTTGTATGTGGCTTGTGAATTTTGTGGCTTAAATCTGCTTGAATCTGTTAATCTTACTTGTTATTGTGTTAATTGATGCTTGGGTGGTCTTGAATCTCACTTTTACTTTGAAAAATTTGATTTTCAAAAGATAAAGGGGTGTTTGGGTCTACCTGTTTGTGATTGTAACTTGATATTGTGTTGTTGGATTGTGTTGTTTATCCTTGGTATCTGATATATGCTTGTTTGAGAGTGTTTTACTGCAAGTTTTTGGGTTTGAATCCTTGAATCAAACAATCTGCTATATAAGCTTTGTTACTGCCTGTTTTGACCTAGGATTTTGGGAACACTTAGTGTGTATTCATTCTTAGGGCTAAAAGTGGTTTAAACAAAGTTATTGTAACCTGTTTGAAAGATTTGAGGTATTGAATCTGGCTTAAGTGTCAAATACATCAGCAAAGTAGAAAACTGCATGTGTTAGTGTTCATCAGTAACATTCATTGGCTTGAATCTTGCTTAATTCTTTGAATCATTGCATGAAACCTGTTTAGACTTGCTTATTGGAGTTTATAATAGCTTGTGTATGCATTTGGTTGAATTTGGCTGGCTGATTATTGCTAAAACTGCTTATTTGTGCTCAACTGCTTAAGTGTTCATGTCTGTATCATATCTGGTGATTGATTGATTAAACTGTATCAATTGGGTGTTTGTGATTGTGTTATTTTGATTAATATTGACTCCTTTTGATCCAAATATCATTTGGTTGCCTTTGTGTAATCTGAATCCCCAAAAAAGTCACTAAAGACAAAGTCAAACAAGTCAAGCAGTGGAAAAAGTTTCCACTGCTCTACACCCAAAACTAGCCCCTGCTAGTGTAATTTTGAACTCAGCTTATTAATAAGCTATTCTAGCTTATCCAGACTTCCAACAACTTATTTTTTGTGATAGGTCTTCATTATTTGACCCATTTAAGTAGACTGGAGCTTATTAGACTTTGACTTTGACTTTTTACTAGAGAACCAACTTATTTGACTTTTACATAAGTGCTTATTTGCTTTTTCCAGCTTATTGAGTCAACTTATTTGAAAACTCTTTGTTGATTTTGCTTAATTAAGTCATTTCAAAGCTTTTGGAACTCGAATCAGCACTTGGGGTGACCTAGAACTCAAAAACGACTATTTTGTCGTTTTCTATAGATTGCTTATTGCATTTTCAGGCTTATTCCTTGGGCTTATTTCAAATTTCTTTTTGCAGAAGTCTTATTTAGGTCAAAAGAAGTTTGTGTGTCAATTTTTAGCTTATGGCATTGGCTTATGGCTTAATGGGCCAAAAAGCCCATTAAGAATAAGCTGCTTGGTATAAGCTAGCTTATTTCACACTTTCAGCTTTTGGGCCTTTGGAAAAAGTTGTTTAAAATCAAATTTTGAGTAAACCTGTGCTTTTTGGGCTTATTTTGAACATTTTTTGTTATTGGGCCCAAATTTGGCCCAATAAGCTACTGTTTCGGGTTTAGCCCATTTTCTAGGCCCATTAAGGGTATTTAGGTAATTTCACTTTCATTTCTGAGTTATTTAGGTTAAATTAAGCTAGTTTGCAAGTTTTTAGAATTTTTTATGATTTTTGGATTTTTAATATTATTTTAATATTATTTTATTATTAAATATTAAAAGTCTGATTTTCTAAGTTTTTATATTTTTCCTAGGTTCTAGAATTAATTTATGTTTTAATTGATTTTAGTAGTTTTTAATTGTTTAAAATAGTTTTTAGTGATTTTAAAATTTTAAAAAATACTTTTTAGCTTAATTAGAGTATTTTTGAGGTTTACAAACTTTAAAATCTTGTTTAGGGCTTTTTAATAATTAATTTTGATTTTTAGGGCTTTAATTAGCATTAAAAAGTCATTATCTATTTAATTAAAAGGTTTTAGCAAGTTTGGATTTTTTTGTAAACTCTTAGAATATTATTGTGGTTTTTTGGTAATTTTTAGGAATTTTTAGGGTAAAATTTTAATTTTAGCACTTTTACGGTTTTACGTGTACACCTTTTTCGACTTAGTTTAATCCGTCTTCTTAACAGTCATTCTCTTCTAATCTCACTTCTATTTTTCCTTCTCAACAATATAATCACAAAGATAATCAATTCATTACACACACACTAAGCCTCCTTGAGAACGAACTTATTTTAGGGTAATTAATACACGATTTTCCTAAATCGTCGTGCTTACCCTATTTGTTGCTCTTTTCCTAAAGGATAGCAAAAACTCAACTATCATAGCTTCCAATACATATGCACGTACGTTTAAAGTCTACGAGCGCCCTTGAGTACCTGCCGTTTGGGAACATGAAAGGAAAACGGCTCAGCATAGCGCCCAATGAATGGATATACATGTATAGCATGGAATAAAATAAGCATAAAAGAGTAATAGCAGCGAAAATGTATAAGTCCTAGATAACCTGGAAACATGTTCATACAACTGGTTTCATAGTTTGAAATGTAAAATCTGTATTAATTAGCCAATAGCCCATATAGGTCATGACGTTCCACCATGCATGAATACATGGAGGGGAGACCTCGTCATGCAATTAGAGGGGTTGCCTCTAGTTATATAGTCTGGGTAGGAGGGATCAACTCCTTGTGAAGGATGCAAGGCACACATCGCATTCACCATGAAAATCTTGTAAAACATGTAATTAGGATGCACCCATACGCCCCACATGATAATAAATACAGGCCAAAACTGAAAAGGGACGCCACGAGCAAACACACCGCCGTGGGGAAGTCATAACATTGGTGCCTCCAGTGTTATGGTTATGGTACCTCCATAACTAGGTGACACTGGTCATGCATGTATATGGCATAGGCAATTATTCTAACATAAATATCAAACATATAAAACAATACTAGGAAACCAGTTGGCTCCAAACGGGGAATCTTAATAAGGAAAGAATGTCCATACTGTAGGACGGGAAATCCGTACCTTGTTTCTAGTGAACGAAGAAAGATGAAAGGATGAAAGCCCTACTCCGATCTCACTAATGCTACATAAATAGGGGACATGTATAAGTATTATGTTTACTAAGTACGTAACTGATTGTATCATGTCTTTGCTTGTTTTATATGTTATTTCCTTTTTTTACTGATTTCAATGTTATACTATGTTTATTGATTGTAGAGTTTTTACCCCTTTAGGAAAAGGATGGCAAAAGTGGCAAGTATTAAGTGTCGGTTTAGGAAAACCGAGCACTAATGACCAAATGAGTTCAAGTTCGTTTCCCAAGGAGGCAAGTGCGTTGTGTTAAGAGATGATAAATGATTTGTGATTATATGATTGAGAGAAAAGAAAATAGAAATGGGATTAGAAGAGAATGACGGTTATGAAGACGGATTAAACTAAGATGAAAAAGGTGATCACGTAAAACCGTAAAAACTCCCAAAATTAAAATTTGAAACCTAAAAATTAATTCAAAGCTAAACTAAGTCTAAAATAATATAAATAAGAATAAAAATCCAATAAAAATATTTTAAAACCTTTTATTAATTAAATATTAAATTTTAAATGCTAATTAAAGCCCTAAAATTAAATATAATTAATCAAAATGTCCAAAATATGATTTTATTGAACCAATAACTTACTTATATTATCTAAAGACTAAAAAGTATTTTTCCTAAATTTTAAAAACTATTTTTCTATTTTTAAATCACTAAAAACTATTTTTAAACTAAAATAATTATAAAAAATAATAAAATAAAGCTAAAAATAATTTGACACTTTTAAAAATCCTAAATTACTCTAATGAACAGTAGAAAAATGAAAAAGTTTGAAAAATATAAAATTTTTCACTAGAAGACAAAAACAGTTTGAATAAAACCCTAATTAAACTAGATTAATTCTAAAAAATAAATAAAAAGTGAACAGTAAAAACTTTTTGTACCAAAAATCTTAAAATGTTTTTCTTAATCTATGAAAAATGTTTTAACTGAAAAATAATGATTTTTGGCACTAAATGCCAAAAACAGAAATATTAAAAGTATTTAAAAATGCAATTAAACCTAAAAATAGCAAATGAATTGTAATAAAAATTTTACTTAAACTGAAAAATCACAAATTAAATTAGAAAAATATTGCAATTAGTTTCAATGTCTAACTCTTAAATAAGTGCACTAAAGACAAAAATTCCAAATTCTTATAGTGACATGCACAGGACTTTTGTCCTTATGCTGAGCAGTGGAAACAATAAGACAAGTAGGGGGAATTATGTTCCCACTGATAGTGCAAAATCTTGGTCAGTTGACCAATTGAGCTTAGGAAAGCTTGTGCTTAGTTTTTGATTGGACAAATGGGCACTCCCACAACCAGTTGGGTTGTGGGAAGTCAGTTAAACAAGAAAAACACAAGTCCTTTCACCAAAATCTCACAAAATGCACAAATGAAGTTACTGATTAAGCTTATGGGTATCTGATGAATAGTGTGCTGATACACTTTGCACAAAAATGATTTTCAGACCTTCAAAACTTGCACAATAACCCACCAAATGACATACAAGTTATACTCAATCCTGCTTAGACCTAGAATCTGACATATAACAAGATTTGAGGCACAAATTTACTCAAAAATAAGCAGAAAAGGACTTGACTATTTTTATGTGCTATATTCCAGTTTTTAACATGCAAGTTTGATTTAAACTTCACTAAACCTAAAACCAAAGTAACATACAACCTATTTATACCCTAATGAGTGATTAAGACAGATTTTTAAGCAAGATTTAAACCTTTAATCCCCACTTAAACCCTAATCCAAACACCCCTTAATAATCAAAAACTTAAATTTAACAAAGCAAACCTATTTAAATCTACTCAAACCTGATCTATATAGCTTCTAACATGCCTTAAAACACCAAACCAGCATAAACCAACAATTTAACAAACACTTAAGCAACTTCAAGCACTTTTCACTTAAATCACATAAATCAACAAACTGAAAATTGAAAAAATAGAAACAAGGAGGTTACCTTGTTGGACCTACATCCAGGCCCAACAGTGACTGAAAAGCCACCTCCAATCAGGCTGGGGCCTGAGCAGAACCTCTATAAGCTGCTTATGAAGCTTATGATTGATAATAAAATGAAATGGATAACAAAATTGGATACTTGTTTGCTTCTTGTTTCCTGCACACCACAACCAACAAGAAAAGAGAACAAGTAGAGTAAGCTTGTCACAAGCTTATCATGCTTGTGATGAGCTTATGCTACAGTAAATGTCAAGGTAAAAAAAAGGGTAAAAATGAGATTTTTGAAAATTCAGAAAACTTGAAAACCTTTTGAAGCAAAGTAAGACAACAATCAAAATCAATAAAACTTTAAACAATGTAAGTAAATTGGCACTTTTTTTCTCATCACCAAACTCTAAACCATTTTTCATTCACAAAAACGGATTTACAAGGTTGTGACCAAAAGAGAAAAAAACAAGGACAAGGGGTATGCACAGCTCGCATCCTCCTTTTATAGACTCTCATAGAACTATCTAGATAACTGAATAAAATATTACAAGCTAAAACCCTAATGGTTAAAAATCCAAAAATGCCCTTGAGTCTTGATTCTTCAAACTGGGTCAAATGGAGTCATGTGATGAGACAGCTGTTATGGATGCATCAGGGACGTTGAAATGATATTGGGGGCCAAGGAAATCAATCCATCCGTTGGTTTTGTCTGCTCCTTGGGTTTGAGGTGAAAGAGACGGGGCAGGAGAGGTCCCACAAGACACATGGGTGTGTCTTGGTCACGGTTTTTGTGTGGGTTGTAGTGACGATGAGATGAATTAAGGATCTGGATAATTAGGGACTAAAACCCTTTGTTTTGCTCATTGTTCATCCTGGGAAATTTAGGGTTTATAGGTGATTAAGGAAGTGTTTAATCTGTTTTGGGGGGGGGGGGGTTAAGATTTAAAAAAGGTGTTTGGAGAGAAGTACTTAAATAACTGATTAATCAGTTATTTAAAGGTAGTGGAAGGTGACGTGGGAGAGGAGGTGAGGTGGTGGGATGTGATTGGTGGATGGGGGTGATGTGGCTATTTGATTGGCTGGGAAGAGTTGGGTGGTCTTGGCAGAATAGGTCCCTTGGTTCCCATGTTTTGTTCATTTTGTAAATAACAGCTAAAAAGTCCATTTCCCTTTATAACAAGTTTCAATCACTTGTCAAATTTGGCACATCATGTTTACAAACTTTTATCAAGGACTTGAAATGTAATTTCTTCAATCTTCAAGGGCTTTTAGTGACATGTCTTCATACTTCAAGTTTATGACTTGTTTGTTGACTTCTTGGAGGATTAATATTGGCAATTTAGTTTTGTTGAGGGACTAATTTTGCCAATTCTTCAGAGTTAAGGGTCCTTTTTGTAATTTTGACAAACTTTAGGGACTAAACTTGTAATTATGGAGATACAAGGGTATAAAGTGTCAATTTTTTCTATATTGGAGGACCCTTCTTCATAATTCTTCAAATCTTCAAGGGTTTTCTTTGGAAAATTCTTCATTAGGGCTTGGTTCATTGTGCGGCTTCGTTTCCCGTGTTTGTTTTTTCATGATTCTTGTGATTTTTTATCATTTTCTCAATATCCGTACCTAAATACACAAGCAACAAACACAAGCATATATTTGGGTATTTTTCATGATATTTAATGCATTTTAAGCCCGATTTGGACGATGAGACTATGTATAAAAGCAGTCTCATCACTCCCCCATACTAAACCATTGTCGTGCCCTCACGCAATGCTAGAATAAAGTATCATAGCACCTCCAAAATTCATTTTTATTTACTTTATTTGAACGATAAACTAGCTACACTACTACTATTGCTATTACTTGTGTTTTAGACATAATGTATGATTTTCATCGCAAAATGGGACGTTTAGGTTCATAGAATAAGAACACGTGAATGCTTCGTTAGAAATAATTTCATCGTCCTCGATTTTCACCCTAATTCCATGCCAAGCGTGCAACGAGATCATTGTTATTATAAGTTAGTAATGCTAACACTACTCATGTGTCCTAATCACGTACTTATCCTCCCATTATTCCTAAGTTGTATCTCTTATATTTTATTTTGTCTTGAATGTTTCACGAGGATACATTGTTTGACTTATGCGATAATAGAGATTTAGGTCTAAAAATAGAGTCCTAACGGTGTAACTATGACCATCAAATCAATAACCCCTCCTAATAGACAACGATGTCAAAAAATTAAGTTGACAAGAAGAATCGATAAACACGGTTTTATAACGGTTTTGAACATGAGACTTATTACCAAGACTTTTATATGCCCCCTAACGGAAGGGCTTTATTATCTTTGGTTTACCTCCATCTTTTATTCAACTTCGCCATGAAGCTTTTATTATGACTTCGGTCTTGCCTTGCCTTTTATTATCCACCTCATCGGTGGTTTTATTAGCCAAAGACGTATATCCTCACGCTAACGCGAATTTTGGATCTATAAAGCTTCGAAGATTAAGGCTTGATTCACTTTCAATTTTGCATAGATTTTTCGCCTTGTGGGGCTTCAAATTGTTTGCTAGATTTAGGTGAGCACTTGAAATCTTATTATTGGGTGAAGCTTTCGATTATTCGGGTGCCAATACTTCAAAACCGTGACGCTGGCGATACCTTAATGTCTTCCCAATTTAATTACACGGAAGCTACTAGAAAAGACTAGAAACCCAACAATCCTAACTAAACCGCTAAGTCAATATTTATTAAGCAAAAAATATTTACATGCGAAGGGAGAATAAGCAAACAACGAGAACACATGAGTTTTTGAAAGAATACGAGTATTCTACGTTTAGCATAGTAACTTATAATTAACTCTATCATTTCTCGTCCTCATTTAAGAGACTTAGCCTAATGTGAAGTTAAGGAATCAAAGCTAAGTGCTCAACACGCACGGTCGAGTCAAAAATTACTCTTATTCTCACCATCGGAAAACCTACATTCGTGTCTTCAAACACTTATAAACATGAGAAAAATTTAAAATTTTGTCATTTTAGCCTTATTTTGCAACAAAAATGATAAACAAAAAGATAAACTTTGGAAAGCGTGAAGGTTTGGCAAGGCAAGTATCTATTCACCCCCCCATACTAAAGTTAAACATTGTCCTCAATGTTTCGAGTCTAGGGGTGCAAACACCCTCATACTAGAGACGTAGTCGAATGCCTAATCTAGCATGGAAAGGGTGTAACCATTAAAATAATAGCCGTTTATGAAGTGTGCTAAAAACCTAAGGTTAGAACATATAAGGATATATCATGGATATTGAGAAAGTCTTCAAAGCAAAAGATCGAGTGCTCCCATAAAACGAACACGAGAGGCTCCAATCGTGAAGATTATGATCATCTAAAAACCACAATTCACAAACAACCACGAAACAAAGGTTGGAAGGGCACAAATCCCCACACGTAAGCTACATTAGAAAGCGATAATATGTACATGGATAAGCATGGGTCTCCCCCACGAGGCACCTCGTTTTTGATTACCGAGTCATGAGCTCGACTCGATCCACTCAATACTAATTATCATTGGGGAAGGTGACTTGGTCGAGGTAGTTCAAGGATGGACCTTCCCCGCCAAAGTAGTGCTTCAACCTATGTCCATTCACCTTGAAGTTAGGACCATCATCTTGAGCTAGCTCGATGGTCCCATATGGAAACACTTGAGTCACGGTGAATGGACCGGACCAACGGGATTTCAACTTACCGGAAAAGATTTTTAATCTTGAATTAAAAAGCAAAACTTGATCCCCAATGTTAAAAACCCGGTTTTTAATTTTAGAATTATGCAACTTTTTAGTTTTTTCTTTATAAATCAATGAATTTTCATAAGCAATGTCTCTCAATTCATCTAATTCATTCAACTGCATTTTCCGGTGTTTTCCCGCGGTCTCCATATCATCATTACAATGCTTTAGGGCCCAATAAGCCTTGTGTTCTAATTCGATAGGCAAATGACAATTCTTTCCATACACAAGCTTATAGGGAGTTCACCCAATGGGCGTCTTATGAGCGGTCCTAAAGGCCCATAAAGCATCGTCCAACTTATTCGACCAAGTTTGTCGGTTTTCCCCAACGGATCTCTCCAAGATCCTCTTCAACGCTCGGTTTGAAACCTCTACTTGCCCACTCGTTTGTGGGTGATAAGCCGTAGAAAGCCGATGTGTAACCCCATATTTCCTTAGGACCCTTTCGAATTGGTCGTTACAAAAATGGGTTCCACGATCGCTTATGATAGCACGAGGGGTTCCAAACCGAGAAAACAAGCTTTTCAAAAACTATACTACCACACGAGCATCATTGGTGGGTAAGGCCTTGGCCTCCACCCACTTAGATAGGTAGTCAACCGCAATGAGAATGTACTTATTACCACAAGATGATGGGAACGACCCCATAAAGTCTATACCCCAAACGTCAAAGATCTCACACACTTGGATGATATTTTGTGGCTTTTCATCTTTTTGTGAGGCTTTTCCTTGTCGTTGGCATGCATCACACGACTTCACAAGATCTTGTGCATCTCGGTAAATAGTAGGCCAAAAGAAGCCGGCATCAAACACCTTATTAGCCGTGAGATTAGCACCGTGGTGACCACTCGTGGGTCCCTCATGGAAAGCTCTAAGGATGTTAGAAGCTTCGGTGCCAAATACACAACGTCGGATGATTTGATCCGCACAAGTTCGAAACAAGTAAGGGTCGTTCCAAAAGTAGAACTTCACGTCACGAAAGAATTTTTTTTTCTTGAGTCGTCATACCCTTAATGATGAAGTTACCCGCATGGTAATTTGCAAAATCCGCAAACCATGGGGTGGAAGAATCAAGCTTAGAACTCACTACACCAAGTGTCTCAAGCGGAAATGTTTCGGTGATTTACTTGGGCTCGTAAACACTTTGGTGAGGATCTTCCAAACGAGAAAGATGATCGGCCGCTAGATTCTCGGCTCCTTTTTTGTCAACAATGGTGTGATCAAATTCTTGAAGGAGGAGAATCCAACGAAGTAATCTAGGCTTAGCATCTTGCTTTGCCATGAGATACTTAATAGCCGAATGGTCCGTATACACTATGCATTTTGTCAAGACGAGGTAAGGTCAGAACTTCTCAAATGCATACACCACGGCAAGGAACTCCTTTTTCGTTGTAGTGTATTTAAGTTGAGCCTCGGTCATCGTCTTGCTAACATAGTGAATAGGCAAGAAGTGCTTATCATGACGTTGCCCCAAAACGGCCCCTATAGCGTAACCACTAGCATCACACATAAGCTCAAAGGGGAGGTTCCATTTGGGAGCAACAAGAATGGGAGCTTCGGTAAGTTTACTTTTAAGGATTTCAAAGGCTCGTACACAATCTTCGTCAAAGACAAAACGTGCCTCTTTTTCAAGAAGATGTGTAATGGGTCGAGAAATCTTTGAAAAATCCTTGATGAATCGACGATAAAAGCCCGCGTGGCCTAGGAAACTCCTAACTCCCTTAACGGTTTTGGGATGAGGTAATTTGGCGATGACGTCTACCTTAGCTTGATCTACCTCAATCCCCGCTTTCGAGACCTTGTGCCCTAATACGATTCCACTCTTAACCATAAAATGACATTTTTCCCAATTGAGCACAAGGTTGGTTTCCTCACAATGTCTTAACATTCTCTCTAGATTCGACAAACACGAAGTGAACGAATTACCAAACACGGAAAAGTCATCCATGAAGACTTCCATCGTCTTCTCGATCATGTCATGAAAAATAGCCATCATGCACCTTTGAAAGGTTCTCGGTGCATTGCAAAGTCCGAATGGCATTCTACGATAGGCAAACGTTCCATATGGACACGTAAACGTAGTTTTTTCTTGATCACGAGGATCGATGGGAATTTGGAAGTAACCGGAAAAACCATCTAAAAAGCAATAGAAATCGTTTCCCGCAAGACACTCCAACATTTGGTCCATGAAGGGCAAGGGAAAATGGTCTATTCGAGTGGCTTCATTCAACTTTCGATAGTCAATGCACACTCTCCATCCGGTCACGAGTCTAGTGGGAATCAACTCGTTGGCATCGTTTGGCACAACGGTCATCCCTCCCTTTTTCGGGACACAATAAATAGGACTCACCCAAGGGCTATCAGAAATAGGGTAAATCATTCCCGCGTCAAGGAGTTTAAGGACCTCCTTTTTGATGACGTCGTGAATTTTGGGGTTCACCCTCCTTTGACTTTGGATTGTGGGCTTGAAATCCTCCTCCATTAATACTTTGTGGGTACAAAACTTGGGATCGATTCCCTTAATGTCGGATAACTTCCACGCAATTTCCCCTTTGTGGTCCTTTAGAACATCGACAAGTGCGGTTTTTTCATCATTCGAAAGTTCCTTCGCAATAATAACCGGCAACTTGTCGTCCTCCTCCAAATAGACATATTCGAGGTGAGGAGGTAAATCTTTCAACTCGAGGATAGGTGGTTCCTCAAGTGAATATTTGGGCTCGATACTCATAACCTCCTCGGGCGGAGGAAATGGGAAATCGTTGAGAAAATCCTTGATAATCGAGAAGTCCTCATCGTTGTCGAGGTCTTCGTCACAAGTACGTGGAACATTGCATTCTTCCAACGTAAAACCACCACCTTCAAATGGAGTGAAGGTTGGTGTCGAATTATCAAGAATTGGATCTAACATAGTGGGATTGCCACTAGTTTCTTCATCACCAAACCCTAAAACTTCTTGTGAAAATTCCTCGCAAACCACGTCGATCTTATCAACGAGGTTTATGGTAGCAACGGAATAAACATAAGAAAGTTGAGAATTTTGAGTTGCGTTTATAACAAGTTCCTCGTCGTTGAAACGTAAGGTGATCTTTCTACCATGAACATCAATTAAAGCCATAGACGTATCTAAAAACGAACGACCTAAAATAAGAGGAACTTGAGGATCCGTGGGGATATCAATGACGATAAAGTCTACGGGATAGTAGAACTTCCCCACTTTTACAAAAACGTCTTCCGCCAAACCACATGCACGAATCGTGGAATGGTCGGCCATCTCGATAGACATTAGTGAAGGAGTAAGATTAGGAAGATTGAGCGACTTGAAGATTGCAAGTGGCATCAAATTAATGCTAGCACCAAGATCGGCCAAGGCATAGCATTCTTCCATATATTGGATTGCACAAGGGATCAAAAATTTACCGGGATCACCGACTTTTTGAGGTATGCGATTAAGATAAACCGACGAACAACTAGACAATTGATGCAATTTCTCCTTGTTGTTCAATATACTCTTAAAGTTAGCGGCAAATCGAGGCATCATGACCAAAGCATCGGAGAAACTCACATTAAGGTGCAACTCATGAAACATTTTCATAAAAAGCTCAAATTGATAGTTGTCGCGCTCTTGTCGTTTCTCCTTCCTAAGTCTCGATGGGTAAGGCAAGGGTGGTGTGGGTTGGGGCATAGGCATAGCCTTAGGAATCTCGGGTTCCAATGTTGGTGATGGGTCAACCGTAGGTGTGGCATGAGCGGTACTTTGTGGGCTTGAGATATGCTCCTTTTCGACCACCACCTCGGGTTCTTCCTCAATTTCCTCCACCGTTGGAGCAATTGGTTGAGGAGTCGGTTCCTTAAGTGCCTTACCACTTCGTGTGGTAATCACTTTCATCTCTCCCTTCGGGTTTGATACGGTGTTACTAGGCAAACTACCCGAAGTAGAGGCTTTGTTTCCCATGACGGCTTCTAAAATAGCATTAAGCTTAACATCTTTACTAGCGGCTTTTTGGTCAATTCTTTGTTCAAGCCTAGCATGACTTTGTTCAATTTTATTGTTTTGACCTCTAATTTGATTAGCAAAATCATTTTTCAACTCATTTCTCATGTTAAGATTTTCCTTCACAAAATTAGCTAACTCCTTGGTGTTTTTAGCCGTGTCCCTAGCTTGACTAGCCAATTGCTCTTGAATGTTTTCCAAAATCTTATCATTTGCCGTAGCGTAATTCAAAAAGTCCATGGGAAGTTCTTTAGTGTAAACATTTTGAAGACCTTGACTTGTGTTTTGAAAATTACGGTTTTGGTTTTGATTTTGTAATTGGCTACTACTTCCTTGATTCCCATAGTTGTTATTACCCTTGTAATTGTTTCTTTGATTGTTCTGGTAACCAACTTGATTGTTTCGATAATTGTTAGCATTTTGATTTGGTGGAAAACCCGGTGGAGTCAATTGATTAGTGCGGGGAACTTGACCGTTTTGGTTATAAGTTCCCGCGGCCGCGAAGGCACTCGAAGTGTTACCACCGTTGGTAATACACTCGGAGTAATCTTGAGCTCCACCACAATACATACAAGAAACCTCAACCGCTTTAGCCGTAGCGGGAGTGGGTTGTTCACCAACTTTAAACTCAATTAACAATCCCTTAACCTTATCAAAAATCTTGTTCTCCAAATTAGCCTCGATTTGGCAAGCATCAACGGTATGTGACAATGAAGGCAAAGGCGAAGACGAAGTCTTACGAACACTCGACGTGCTACGAGGACTATAGACCTTAGACCTATTCTCAATGATTAACAATGCTTCCTCGACCGTCTTACACAAAAAATTACCACCCGCGGCGGCATTAAGATAATCACGCTCATGATCGTTCAAGCCATTGTAAAACGTGTCAATTTGATGCATGTCGGAAAAAACATGATGAGGACATTCGTGCAACATTTCCTTAAACCTATTCCAAGCCGTTGAAAAACTCTCATTATACTCTTGCGAAAACTTTGAAATCTCGTTTTTCAAATGCGTAGTCTTAGAGGGCGGAAAAAATTGGTTCACGAATTTTGACACGAGATCCTTCCACGTCAATATAGAATTGGGTGGCTCTTTCTCTAACCAAATTTTTGCGGGCCCCGCTAAGGAATACGGAAAAAGCATCATCTTAATCGAGTCGTTAGAGACGTCCTTAAACTTGCAAGTGGCGGTGAGACGATTAAATTGGCGAATGTGGTTATGAGGGTTGTCCTTTTCGTCACCTCGAAACTTGTTTTGAATCATGGACAACAAACCCGTCTTAACCTCAAAATTCTCCGCAAGGATAGCGGGAATCACAATCGCTTCTCCATAACCCTCGGTGGGTGCTTGAAGCAACTCCATCATAGTTCGATTAGCCATGGGTGCTTCTTTCACTACGATGGGTTCGTCAATAGGAGACTCCTCACTAGAAGGAGTGGTTGATTTGTTTCTTCGTTTACGTGCACGTCTTGCTTTGGAGCGAGTTTGCATAAACGTCACGTACAACGAGAGGGTGAGCAAAGAAGATTCTTTTTGGTGTTTTTACTTTTTCAATTCTTTTGTGGTTTTTGATTGTTTTTACTTTTTTTGGATTTTGTGGAATGTATTAGGTAGACAAAAATCTACAAATCTCCTCCTTAATAAAATCTCTCGATTAAAGAAGCCTCAAGGAATGAAAACGATCACGTGAAGTGAACACCTTCAATGACTTTAGAACGATGGTGGAACACCAAATCGTTCAAGAGGGTTTAATCAAATGAAACCAAGAAAATATATATGATACTTAGTAATACTTTGGGCGGCAAAACCCTCGATTAGCTTTCAATCTCAAAATACGCACAAGCAAGAGGAGGAAACGAGGTGGCGCGAAGCACTTAAGAGCCTTTTTCCTCTAGGTCGTGAAATACAACCGCCTTATACCCACCTTATAGTTTGTATTTTTCAAAATCGAGCTTCACGAAAGTATTTATCTATTTTTGCCTTTTTCTTTGGTTTGAGATTCGAATACAATGATTGGGTAATGACCTCCCAAGTCAAGGTTGTGATTTCTCACGTATTTGGAGTACTTGTGAATTTATTGTTCTACGTATACAATATAGTAATAGTATTCACAAAAAACGAAAAACCGATAATACGTATTAGTAGAGTGCTACTAATACAATTAGCTATTATGGCTATATCTAAAACAACAACGTTCAAATCAAAACACAACACGCCTCCCCGGCAGCGGCGCCAAAATGATTGTAGAGTTTTTATCCCTTTAGGAAAAGGATGGCAAAAGTGGCAAGTATTAAGTGTCGGTTTAGGAAAACCGAGCACTAATGACCAAATGAGTTCAAGTTCGTTTCCCAAGGAGGCAAGTGCGTTGTGTTAAGAGATGATAAATGATTTGTGATTATATGATTGAGAGAAAAGAAAATAGAAATGGGATTAGAAGAGAATGACGGTTACGAAGACGGATTAAACTAAGATGAAAAAGGTGATCACGTAAAACCGTAAAAACTCCCAAAATTAAAATTTTAAACCTAAAAATTAATTCAAAGCTAAACTAAGTCTAAAATAATACAAATAAGAATAAAAATCTAATAAAAATATTTTAAAACCTTTTATTAATTAAATATTAAATTTTAAATGCTAATTAAAGACCTAAAATTAAATATAATTAATCAAAATGTCCAAAATATGATTTTATTGAACCAATAACTTACTTATATTATCTAAAGACTAAAAAGTCTTTTTCCTAAATTTTAAAAACTATTTTTCTATTTTTAAATCACTAAAAACTATTTTTAAAATAAAATAATTATAAAAAATAATAAAATAATGCTAAAAATATTTTGACACTTTTAAATATCCTAAATTACTCTAATGAACAGTAGAAAAATGAAAAAGTTTGAAAAATATAAATTTTTTCACTAGAATACAAAAACAGTTTGAATAAAACCCTAATTAAACTAAATTAATTCTAAAAAAATAAATAAAAAGTGAACAGTAAAAACTTTTTATACCAAAAATCTTAAAATGTTTTTCTTAATCTATGAAAAATGTTTAAACTGAAAAATAATGATTTTTGGCACTAAATGCCAAAAACAAAAATATTAAAAGTATTTAAAAATGCTATTAAACCTAAAAAATAGCAAATGAACAGTAATAAAAATTTTACTTAAACTAAAAATTCACAAATTAAATTAGAAAAATATTGCAATTAGTTTCAATGTCTAACTCTTAAATAAGTGCACTAAAGACAAAAATTCCAAATTCTGATAGTGACATGCACATGACTTTTGTCCTTATGCTGAGCAGTGGAAACAATAAGGCAAGCAGGGGGAATTATGTTCCCAATGATAGTGCAAAATCTTGGTCAGTTGACCAATTGAGCTTAGGAAAGCTTGTGCTTAGTTTTTGATTGGACAAATGGGCACTCCCACAACCAGTTGGGTTGTGGGAAGTCAGTTAAACAAGAAAAACACAAGTCCTTTCACCAAAATCTCACAAAATGCACAAATGAAGTTACTGATTAAGCTTATGGGTATCTGATGAATAGTGTGCTGATACACTTTGCACAAAAATGATTTTCAGACCTTCAAAACTTGCACAATAACCCACCAAATGACATACAAGTTATACTCAATCCTGCTTAGACCTAGAATCTGACATATAACAAGATTTGAGGCACAAATTTACTCAAAAATAAGCAAAAAAGCACTTGACTGTTTTTATGTGCTATATTCCAATTTTTAACATGCAAGTTTGATTTAAACTTCACTAAACCTAAAACCAAAGTAACATACAACCTATTTATACCCTAATGAGTGATTAAGACAGATTTTTAAGCAAGATTTAAACCTTTAATCCCCACTTAAACCCTAATCCAAACACCCCTTAATAATCAGAAACTTAAATTTAACAAAGCAAACCTATTTAAATCTACTCAAACCTGATCTATATAGCTTCTAACATGCCTTAAAAAACCAAACCAGCATAAACCAACAATTTAACAAACACTTAAGCAACTTCAAGGACTTTTCACTTAAATCACATAAATCAACAAATTGAAAATTGAAAAAATAGAAATAAGGAGGTTACCTTGTTGGACCTACATCCGGGCCCAACAGTGACTGAAAAGTCACCTCCAATCAGGCTGGGGCCTGAGCAAAACCTCTATAAGCTGCTTATGAAGCTTATGCTTGATAATAAAATGAAATGGATAAAAAAAATTGGATACTTGTTTGCTTCTTTTTTCCTGTACACCACAACCAACAAGAAAAGAGAACAGGTAGAGTAAGCTTGTCACAAGCTTATCAGGCTTGTGATGAGCTTATGCTAAAGTAAATGTCAAGGTAAAAAAAGGGTAAAAATGAGATTTTTGAAAATTCAGAAAACTTGAAAACCTTTTGAAGCAAAGCAAGACAATAATCAAAATCAATAAAACTTTAAACAATGTAAGTAAATTGGCACTTTTTTTTCTCATCACCAAACTCTAAACCATTTTTCATTCACAAAAACGGATTTACAAGGTTGTGACCAAAAGAGAAAAAAACAAGGACAAGGGGTATGCACAGCTCGCATCCTCCTTTTATAGACTCTCATAGAACTATCTATATAACTGAATAAAATATTACAAGCTAAAACCCTAATGGTTAAAAATCCAAAAATGCCCTTGAGTCTTGATTCTTCAAACTGGGTCAAATGGAGTCATGTGATGAGACAGCTGGTATGGATGCATCAGGGACGTTGAAATGGTATTGGGGGCCAAGGAAATTAATCCATCCGTTGGTTTTGTCTGCTCCTTGGGTTTGAGGTGAAAGAGACGGGGCAGGGGAGGTCCCACAAGACACATAGGTGTGTCTTGGTCACGGTTTTTGTGTGGGTTGTAGTGAGGATGAGATGAATTAAGGATCTGGATAATTAGGGACTAAAACCCTTTGTTTTGCTCATTGTTCATCCTGGGAAATTTAGGTTTTATGGGTGATTAAGGAAGTGTTTAATCTGTTTTTTTGGGGGGGGTTAAGATTTAAAAAATGTGTTTGGAGGGAAGTACTTAAATAACTGATTAATCAGTTATTTAAAGGTAGTGGAAGGTGACGTGGGAGAGGAGGTGAGGTGGTGGGATGTGATTGGTGGATGGGGTGATGTGGCTATTTGATTGGCTGGGAAGAGTTGGGTGGTCTTGGCAGAATAGGTCCCTTGGTTCCCATGTTTTGTTCATTTTGTAAATAACAGCTAAAAAGTCCATTTCCCTTTTTAACAAGTTTCAATCACTTGTCAAATTTGGCACATCATGTTTACAAACTTTTATCAAGGACTTGAAATGTAATTTCTTCAATCTTCAAGGGCTTTAGTGACATGTCTTATACTTCAAGGTTATGACT
Source organism: Glebionis coronaria (assembly GCA_025667525.1). Lineage (NCBI taxonomy): Eukaryota > Viridiplantae > Streptophyta > Magnoliopsida > Asterales > Asteraceae > Glebionis > Glebionis coronaria. Next base: position 637,801 of record JANFOE010000166.1, read on the forward strand.
TGTTTGTTGACTTCTTGGAGGATTAATATTGGCAATTTAGTTTTGTTGAGGGACTAATTTTGCCAATTCTTCAGAGTTAAGGGTCCTTTTTGTAATTTTAACAAACTTTAGGGACCAAACTTGTAATTATGGAGATACAAGGGTATAAAGTGTCATTTTTTCCATATTGGAGGACCCTTCTTCATAATTCTTCAAATCTTCAAGGGTTTTCTTTGGAAAATTCTTCATTAGGGCTTGGTTCATTGTGCGGCTTCGTTTCCCGTGTTTGTTTTTGCATGATTCTTGTGATCTTTTATCATTTTCTCAATATCCGTACCTAAATACACAAGCAACAAACACAGGCATATATTTGGGTATTTTTCATGATATTTAATGCATTTTAAGCCCGATTTGGACGATGAGACTATATATAAAAGCAGTCTCATCATTTATCGTGTATTTCCTGTATTTTGATTAACTATTAACTTGTATTCTTGTATTATTATACTTGTTGTGTAATATAAAGTAACTTTATAATAATAGCAGGTTTCCTTAAATAGAAAGTTTCCAAAAATAGAAAGATTCGAAAAATAGATCATTTTTTTAAAAATAGAAAGTTTCCAAAAATAGTAAGTTTCCTGAAAAAGAAAGTTTCCATATTTAGAAATAAGCTGGATTAATAAGATAATAATACAAGCTTAAGTTTACTGGTCAAATATCATAAGTCATGTAATTATTAGTACAGTTTATTAAAATATCATGTTAATTTAATAAACTATAGGTTATACGATTTAATTAAATATAAGCATGATTTAATTAAATTAAAGCACATAAAATACTTAGGTTAAATATGTATTAATGTTTTATTAATTATAACCTAAGTCATGTTTATTAATTAATCATAGTCTATGTTTTAAATAATTAATTAATACTATCGCCTAAATTAATGCTAAAATGCTTAGGTTAAAACGTGTATTATTCCTAAAATAATTATAACCTAAGTCCATGTTAAATTAAATTAATTACTAGCCATGATTTAATTAATTTAATTTCCTTGTTAAAATAATATAACTTGTAAAATGTAACTTGTAAAAATTACCCATGAACCAAACCGTGTTTTAATTTAGACCGAATGTGAACCGGACCGGATCCCCTTGAACCAAACCGAACCAAACACCCCCTTAGCAGTGGCTACCCGGCCTAACCGGTTGTCACTGCTAGTGAAAAAACACCACCGGCTGTAGCCGGTGGTTCCCCCTGGTCTGCCTCGGCTAGCCTCTGCCCACAATAGGGTTCCCACCGGCAGTTAGCCAGTGGTCACCCTGCTACCGCATGTTCCCCCTGCTTGAACCAAACAGCCACTGGTCTTGGACCCGTGGTGTTGATGTTGTTGCGCCGAGTCCAAACAACCCACAAGGCCACCCGACTTACGTCGGGGTCCTTGTTTCCTACTGCCGAGACACCAAGCCCACACCGAGACCTTAAGGTCTCGCTTGTGTCGGCCAAACCAACCCGATCCACAAACCCTTCTTTTTTATTACTCCATTATTAAACCAACATGTTTTCTTGTTTTTAAGATTAACATATTCATGTGTTCTTGATTCAAATAAAAGAATAAAAGATAAGGATTAAAAAGGTTACGAAATACGTGAATCGAACACTAACACCCGAATTCCAATAATCAAAATCAAACAACCACCTTGGTGGTGCTCTTGGTAGCCTGCGACAAGGAGGAGAGGCAAGGAGAACTAGGGTTTTTAATTTTTAGAAAAACTCTGTGAAAATGAATGTGTATTTTCCCTTTTGTTTATTTAGTTAAAAATCAAACTGGGCCTGGCCCTCCCTTGTCTTGTCTCCGCGGCTATAAGGGGCCCACAAGGGAATCCTGTTCAATTTTCATGTCTAATAATTTACATATTCATTCGTTAGTGTTTTCGTGTTATATCGTAATTAATTATTCGTGTTATGATTCGTACTTCTACGTAATCGATATTTATCGTATTATAATAAATACATACGTAGTTACATGTTCGTGTTTTTAATGTTCATGATTGATGTTCGTGATTATAATTATTATGATTAATAATTATCGTGTAATATCAAGTACTTAATACTTATCGTGTAATAACACGTACATAGGTTTTGTATTTAATATTCGTGACACGTGTTCATGCTATAAAAGGAAAGTTTAAATTGGTTCGTATGTTTACTAAGTGTACTGTTCATGGTAAAAGTATGCGGGTTTTACACGAGTGGATGAGTTATAGCCTCGTGAGGGTTTTCAGGAAATACACCCACAAAGTTCGTGATATATTTCTTTTCGGATACAATAGGCAAGTACGAAATACACAGATCCATGCACATAACACTAATCAAATTGCAAAGTTTTACGAAATGAAAAATAAAGGCGATATAAATATTTTTGGATTTTAAATTTGATAGACAAACACTCATCAAACACATATTAACAAATATGTAGCATAAAATACAATCAAACAGACATACTGGTTAAAATAAAATGATATTTTTACAAAAGTGTGCCGCACAACAAACTATGTGTAGCGGTTTTATTATGGCAGAAAAGCACACATTTTATTTTTATTTTTTAAGATTTGTAACATATATGACCATTTATAAACAAATAAAAGCATAGAAACTGATGAGACCGCAATTATACATAGTCTCATCGTCCAAAACGGGCTTAAAATGCTTAAATATATCATAAAATACCATAAAATATGCTTGTATTCGTTCATTGTGTATTTTAGGTACGGATATCGTGAGAAAGACAAAAGATCATAAGAAACAAGCAAAAAACAAACACGGGAAACGAAACTGCACAAAGACCCAGACCTGATTATGGATTTTACAAAAATGACCTTGAAGTTTGAAGAAATTACAAGTTTGGTCCCTCATCTTTGAAGACATGTAACGAATGACCCTCCAAGAATTATTTTGTACAAAATAAGTCACTTAAGTTTGAGGATATTGCATAATCAGCCTTGAAGAAATCAAAATGTACAATTCTAGTCCTTATGAGAAACTTGATCAACATTTGTGCCAAAATTGCCAACTCTCCAAATTTATTACAAAGGGAATGGAATAAAAGCTACCAATACTTTGTTTGTACACTTTTGTGAAGACCAGGGGCCACTATTGCCAAAAACAAACCCACCAAACCAACCAAACCCGACCTTATACCCTATACCCAACCGGACCAACCCAAACCCATTGCCACCTCACCCCATTAAAACCAGATAATTATATTTGATTAATTTTTAAAACGAATTAATTAGTATATTATTTGGCGCTAAACACGTTTTCCCCAAACTAAACAGATCAAAATCCCCTTATACATTCTATAAACCCTTGATACAAGGTTTTGCCTCGTATGAAATAAATTCGTTTTCCAATCTTTTCGAATTGATTACTAGTAGAAAGTGCGACTCAGCCGTCTTTGGTGAAAATAAAGACTAGGTTTGTCGTTGTCTAAAACTAATGAATAGAAAAGGCGTCGTTGAGTAATTAAAATAATAATAAAGCTAGAAACAATTAAACTAAAAATAAAGACTTTTAAAAATAAATGACGAGAAATTAAAACGTAAAGAAATGAGAACTTTGAAAATAAAACACGTTTAAAATTAAACTAAGAAACGACAAGTTAAAATAAAGCTTAAGAAAAATAGGACGAAACAATTAAAATAAAGCTTAAGAAATATAAGACGAAACAATTAAAATAAAGCTAAGTAAAAATGGCGGGAAAAATAAGTTTAAAAATAAAATTTAAAATAAAAACAATTAATCTCGCAATTAAAAACAATAAATCCGCAATATTCCAAAAAGTTGACCCAATTTCGCAATAATTGCAAAATCTTGTATTAATTCCGCAATCCTTAAATGGCCAAGATTTCGTAATACATACAAAAGTGAAAGATTTCGCAATATTAAAAAGAAGCAAGATTTCGCAATATTCAGGAAAGGGAAAGATTTCACAATTTTTGTTGTGATTCAATTTCGTAATAATTTCAAAATTAAGGCACAATGTCGCAATAATTGCAAAATCATGAAATAATGTCGCAATAATTGCAAAATTGAAGATTTCGCAATAATTGTAAAATTAAGGCACAATGTCTCAATAATTGCAAAATCATGCAATAATGTCGCAATAATTATGAAATTGAAGATTTAGAAATAATTGCAAAATTAAGGCACAATGTCGCAATAATTGCAAAATCGAATCAGATTTCCTAAAAACTAGGAAATCGTAAAAGGACAAAAATAAGCTCTAAAAACTCAACTTTTTAAGGAAAATAAGCCAAGAAAAGCACCAATAAGCTAACTAAAACTAATAGATGAATGATAAAACTTATAAAAACTTTAAAAACAAACAAAGAAATGTAAAAAGACACAAACATTATGTAAAAACTAGACGAAAAAGATTAAGATTAAGAACACGAAATTAAAAGAAATGAAGATGATTAAAAAGATTAAGATTAAAACAAGAAAGGTAGAAGGAGATTAATAAACACTTGATTAAAATTTAAGATTCAACAACATAAAATTAAACTTACTTGAAATTAAAGGCAAGAATTTAAATGACAATTAAGTAAATGACAATATGAAAGTGCATGTAATGAAAAATGGAAGAACTATTTGTCAAATCGCCAACACTAAAAATGAAATACAAATCTAGTATATATAGCAGTTGGAGATGGTAGGTGTTGGTGATTGGTTTTCCTTTTCTTCTTTTCTTTTCTTTCGTCTCGTCTTTAAATTAAATTAAAGTCTCGACTTTTGCTCGGGATTTGTCGATAAAAATCTTGAACTCGTCTTATGATTTCTTCATTTATTAGACTTGGGTTCTTCGACTTGTAAATCTTCCGTCTTTGGTCCTTTTCTTAAATAAATCTTCAAAATAGGCCCATTGACTTCCAATCTTTTGCAGTCTTGATCTTTTGACTTCGTCTTTTGTCTTTTTCTTCAATAAAAGCCCGTGAAAGCCTGTGTTTTCTTCCTTTTCATATTTTGATCCTAAAACCCAACGAAAACACAAACCACGCATAATTCCGACATTTACGACATAAAAATACACATTATGGTTTCGTTTTTAATTGTTTTAAGTGGTAAAAATACACATTATGGTTTCGTTTTTAATTGTTTTAAGTGGTAAAAGGATGGGTGTTTTCACACCTATCAATTCCCCTACACTTGACCATTGCAATGACCTTATGCAATGCATTAGTTTCAAAGCAAGATTTACATTCTCCATCATAATCAACCCACCTTGGCCTTTATTAAATGCGAGACACTAAAGAAACTTAAAAAGATAGAAAATGACAAAATATTTGAAGGAAGAAACTTGTAAAAAATCTAAGACTTATATTAGGGCTTTGGTGTCATGAATGCTTATCACCCTCAAGTTTCATGTTCCCCATGCCAAGCTTAAAAACGAGATCATTATTACTACAAGTTAGCACAACTAAAACTTACTCATGTGGTTCAATTAATCACTTAGACTCCCTTATTCCTATGGTGTATCTCTTATATTTTATTTTTGTCTTAAGTGATCACGAGGATGCATTTTTGACTTATTTCGATAGTTTATTAGGCCGAAAATAAAGTGGGACGATCTAATCCATAGTTAGCTAAAGGAAAAAATATTTTAAAACCGCTTCTCGAAACCTCATAAATTTCATATCTTGGCATAACTCGTTTCACGATTTGAGACCTTTCTCGGACCGATATTTGGCATTTACTTCATACTTCGAATCTTGAGAAGACGATCTTGAAGTTATGGTCTTCTCTTCGTATATAGTGTATATCTTCACTTGGAGTAGTTGAGATATTCTTCAAATGTTGACCACGACTTCTTCATTTTTCATGAATCTTTATTTTGGATTTTGATGTACAACGATCCGCCTCCTTTTCGGACTTGGATCTATTTATCCTCATACCTTGTTAGGGTCTTTTCGGATAGACTTCTCCATGATCTTTATGGGAGTGATTGCTTTTCGTCGTGTGTCTTGATCCTTCATATTAATTTTGGAATAATGATTCTTCACATCATCTTGGATCTTTAGCAACAAAATAGAGCCCTCATGCCTTGTTAGGGCCTTTTCGGACTCGCCAATCTTCGTGTCCCGTTTCAATAAGTTAGGCCTTAACTATGTACTCTAATTAATCCCGAGCAACTTTTAAACGATCTTGGACTAGAAGCTAAGTAATTTTTCAAATCGTACGACCTTACTTATTGTAGTTATTTATTTACAAGTGATGGGAGAAAAAGTTAATAATTAACTCACATAAGTTCAAGAAAGAATACCAAACCTATAACTAACTCTATCATCTCTCGTTCTCTACAATTTAAAATCTCAAGGAATGAGACTCGTGGATGCTTAGCCTAATAAACCAATTAAGGTCTACATGGTTAAGGATACTAGCTAGAGTAACTTGGATAAGTAAACTCGGGTTGAGTAAAAAGATTCACGACGGGCCTAATATATCAAAGATATCTAAACTTGCTAAAACCATTTTATTGAATAATAGAAAATAACAATAACAAAAAAAACTACAACTAGGCCAAAATAGATCAAAAATTTTGAAAAATGTCAAAAAATCGATTTTCCGATTAAAATGAGGTCAAATTCATGGAAAAGCCCACTTAACCTCGATAGAAATCCCCCCTACACTTAAGATAAACATTATCCTCAATTTTTAAGCATGTGGGAGTAAGCTCCCCTACACTTAGGACATTGTGCACGTTGTTTAAATCTTGCTAAGGAAGAGACAACTAAAGTGATTCCTATTTTAATATTGAAGAATATAAAATAGTGAATCAAAAGAGTTTAGGATAGAACCGGGAAGACGGGAACACGGAATCACGGGTCGTCAAGAGTCATCAAAAGTGGATCTTTGAATGTTCCAATCCCTGCACATCATAAGAAAGAAAACAACAAACATCTACAGGGCTCCCCCTACACTTATGATGAAAACAGATAAAAATAGAAAGATAATCGGGTTGCCTCCCGAGAAGCGCTTGTTTTTGTTAACCGAGTCACGAGCCTGACTCGTCCTCTAATTAAATGGTCCATGGGGAAGCCTCAACTGTAATATCGGGATCAAAGACCTTGTCCTCATTCCTGGAGGAATACAATAAAGGAGAGGCAGGAGGATAAGTCTTGAATGGTAGAAAGGTCCTTTCAAAATACGAAAAGTATGTGAGGTCGCGATCCACGGGAGGTGGGGTGGGTAAAGTAAGCAAATTGTCATCCCCTAAAGACAATTGATGCTCAGAAAGCGGCAAAGCCGTAAGGTTATCAATAATAAAATGGTCAATGTCACCTCCCGGGTCAAAGCACTCAACCTCATGAACGTTAATCTCTTCGATTTCTTCATCATTGATAGGGGCGTCAAACCAAGGTTTGTCGTTCCCCTCATTGAGGATTTTAGAAACTCGCTCGAAAAGATCACGATCAAGTACGAGTCCATCATTCATTTGTGGGGATTGTTGATAAGTTAAATCCGCACGAATGTGGTAAACGTATTTCTCATTTGAGAGTGTTGATTAGGTAACTCCTCGAGGATTGGATGATTGGTCAAGTGAGTTGGTTCGTCATTATTAACAAAAATAAGATGTTACAACACATCAAGTTCGGCCTCGACGTTGGAAAAATCGACCTCACTTGTAGGAGGAAGTAAAATCACTAATCTCACTCGGTGAATCACTATCCTTAGACGTATTAGGGATATCAAGAGTAGGAGTAGTAATCTCAGAAGATGGGTTGAGATCATAGATATCATCCTCGTCATCATCATAATAGTAGTATGGACGCACAAGAGGAGGAGTATAAGCACTAAGGTTAGATACTTGCTCTTGTTGCTGATCCTCTTGACATTTTGCGTTGTATTTATGGAAAGCTTCTTCGAGGTTTTGAAATTGAGTAGCAAGAGTAGCCCATTGTTCTTGGGTACTCAACTGTTCGAAAGAAGGCTGATGATTGACGGTGTGATGTAGGGGCTCAACATTAGGTAAACCGGAGTTATAGTACGGATGCGGCTCATGATAATTCATCGGCTGACAATAAGAAGTATCGTGAGGCCCCCTACAATTATTGCAACACGGGTATTGAGAAAAACCCGGTGCATTTGGCAGATAGCTAGGACCATTGTCGTAATTGTAACCCGGCTCTTGCTCGTCAAGAGATGGGTATCGAATAGGACACAGAATACACCAATGAGAATCGCTGCCACAATATATGCAAGGGGGAGGAATAGGTGGATTAGAAGAAAAGGATGAATTAGTCAAATTGCACGATGGACAAAATCCAAAATGGGAAAATTGTGAATCGGAAACGGTTGGAAGATCTTTTCCGCATTGCTCGCAATAACAAAATTCACATAATTCGCCATCATATAATGGTCCCCTACACCTCCCGCAATGGACATAAGAACCCATGAAGAATTAAAAATAAGAGGGGTGGAGAAAAGAATTAAACATAATAGAGAACAAAGAGGAATATTTTTGGATGCAAAACTTTCGAAAAAGAAATGCTTTTTATGATTTTTCAAATGTTTTTGGATTTTTGAAATTTTTTATTTTTTATGATTTTTGAAAAAAAAATTTTGCAAGAAAAATAACGTTTAAAAGTGAACGGATCCCAAAATCCAACGCGTCTCTCACAATAAACCGTTAATCTTTACGAAAAGAGCCGGCAGCGGCGCCATTTGATACAAGGTTTTGCCTCGTATGAAATAAATTCGTTTTCCCAGCGTTTTCGAATTGATTACTAGTAGAAAGTGCGACTCAGTCGTCTTTGGTGAAAAGAAAGAATAGGTTTGTCGTTGTCTAAAACTAATGAAAAGAAAAGGCGTCGTTGAGTAATTAAAATAATAATAAAGCTAGAAACGATTAAACTAAAAATTAAAGAGTTTTAAAAATAAATGACGAGAAATTAAAACGTAAAGAAATGAAAACTTTGAAAATAAAACACGTTTAAAATTAAACTAAGAAACGTCAAGTTAAAATAAAGCTTAAGAAAAATAAGACGAAACAATTAAAATAAAGCTAAGTAAAAAAGGCGAGAAAAATAAGTTTAAAAATGAAATTTAAAATAAAAACAATTAATCTCGCAATTAAAAACAATAAATCAGCAATATTCCATAAAGTTGACACAATTTCGCAATAATTGCTAAATCTTGTATTAATTCCGCAATCCTTAAATGGCCAAGATTTTGCAATACATACAAAAGTGAAAGATTTCGCAATATTAAAAAGAAGCAAGATTTCGCAACATTCAGGAAAGGGAAATATTTCGCAGTTTTAGTTGTGATTCAATTTCGCAATAATTGCAAAATTAAGGCACAATGTCGCAATAATTGCAAAATCATGCAATAATGTCGCAATAATTGCGAAATTGAAGATTTCGCAATAATTGTAAAATTAAGGCACAATGTCGCAATAATTGCAAAATCATGCAATAATGTCGCAATAATTGCGAAATTGAAGATTTCGTAATAATTGCAAAATTAAGGCACAATGTTGCAATAATTGCAAAATCGAATCAGAATTCCTAAAAACTAGGAAATCGTAAAAGGACGAAAATAAGCTCTAAAAACACAACTTTCTAAGGAAAATAAGCCAAGAAAAACACCAATAAGCTAACAAAAACTAATAGATGAATGATAAAACTAATAAAAACTTTAAAAACAAAAAAAAAGAAATGTAAAAAAACGCAAACTTTATGTAAAAAGTAGACGAAAAAGATTAAGATTAAGAACACGAAATCAAAACAAATGAAGATGATTAAAAAGATTAAGATTAAAACAAGAAAGGTAGAAGGAGATTAATAAAAACTTGATTAAAATTAAAGATTCAACAACATAAATTTAAACTTACTTAATTAAAGGCAAGAATTTAAATGACAATTATGTAAATGACAATATGAAAGTGCATGTAATGAAAAATGGAAGAACTATTTGTCAAATAGCCAACACTAAAAATGAAATAAAATTCTAGTATATATATGAGTTGGAGATGGTAGGTGTTGGTGATTTGTTTTCCTTCTCTTTTTTTCTTTTCTTTCGTCTCGTCTTTAAATTAAATTAAAGTCTCAACTTTTGCTCGGGATTTGTCGATTAAAATCTTGAACTCGTCTAATAATTTGTTCATTTATTAGACTTGGGTTCTTCGACTTGTAAATCTTCCGTCTTTGGTCCTTTTCTTCAATAAATCTTCAAAATAGGCCCATTGACTTCCAATATTTTGCACTCTTGATCTTTTGACTTCGTCTTTTGTCTTTTTCTTCGATAAAAGCCCGTGAAAGCCCTTGTTTTTTTCGTTTTTCATATTTTGATCCTAAAACACAACGAAAACACAAACCACGCATAGTTCCGACATTTACGACATAAAATACACGTTATGGTCTCGTTTTTAATTGTTTTAAGTGGTAAAAGGATGGGTGTTTTCACACCTATCAACCCTAAATTACCAAACCTCTTAATCATAGAAATTAAACCTTAAAGATTTCCATATCATAAATTAAATGTATATGTATCATACCCTCACCCTCCAAAACTTGTCCACGTCAGCCATGTGGCTACTGGGACCCTCCCCTACGCATATTTTTGGCAAGAAGACAATAGGACCCTAGGATGACTCATTCAACAACTGGCATCACATCTTTTACATCAGAGATCACAAACCAATGTTTTTGACCAAGAACAAGTCAACTGATTTCAAAATTTTCAAGGACTTTTAGGGGAATTTATAGTTTATGGTTTCTGATTTTTCTTCTTCTTTCTAGAAGATTTGTAGCCACTATATTAGGAGACATATGGCTTAAGTTTTAGTTGTTCTATAATTTTTTATCCTATTTGTAATTCCTTTTTCTTTAAAATAAAATGAAAAGTTGGTAAAATTAAGAACAATCATGAGTTCCATTTATTTCTTGTACTTTTGAGTTCAAGTTTTTATCAAATATAATCCTTTTTCATATGTTTTGAAACGTAGTATTTTGTAAAGCTTTGATCCAAAAATCTTTTTTAGTTTTTGTTAGATGTATTTGTTCCTAAATCCGTTTTCTTCATTAAGGTGTTATAAAGTTTTTGTTTAAGTTTCATAATGAAACTTTCAAGTTTCTAAAAGATTGTTAAACTTTCATTTTCAAAGAAATTTGTAAAAAGAGTTTTCCAAAAATATGAATTATATTTCACCTAATACTTACTGTATCAAGATCATCTAATCTTGATACTTGAATGCTTTATTGTGTTTGGTATGTTTGTGCAGGTTAAAAGTGAAAGTTGTGATGATATTTGTTGATCTTTGTTGATTTAAGAGAAGATATTGGAGGTCTTGATGGTCTCTTGTCTTAGCAAACCCTTACCCCTGTTCTGTAGCCTTTCATAAGCCTAGGTAGGAGCAAATATTGGTGTAATCTGGGTCTGAACAAGACCAGGCAAGTTGTGTTCCAACTTTTACTACATTTTGCAATATAATGTGTTATTTTGAATTTTTGAGTGAAAATATGTATGAGCATGATTGACTGTTAGTATGCTATTCTATCTTTGTTAATGGAATGGTTTGAGTATGTGCTTGATAGGTTTATAGCCTTTGTGTGCAATCTTTTCATTTTTCCTTGTTAAATATTGCTTATCATAGCTTTAAGGGTGTTTGGGACTGCTGTTAAGAATGGTAGGGAGTCACCCCACCATTGACCTCCACACCCTCACACACCTAGGGCTAGTGATTGTTCATTGATCTGTGCAAAAAAAATTCTAGTCTTAGTTTAGAAAATTCATTTTGAAAGTTTGTTAAATAATTTATCCATTTTCTAATTTGTTCTTTTGTTTATCTGTATTCTATAAGCTGGTTTATGAGATTATAACAGATGTACCTGTTTATTTATGTATGATATGTGTAGGTTGGTATGTTCTTTCTGTGCAACCTTGTGCACAAACATGCTTAAATTTGATGTCAAGAACATTCAAAACCATCAGATAGGTCTTTAGAATTTATTTTTTTGATTTGAGAATTGAAATCTTGTAGGCTGGAAGTTATTAAGTTCATTGAAGTATGTAGTTGGTTATTTGATAATCTGGTAGTTTATTGTAGCTATTAGAAGCTTTTGAAAGTTACCAAAAAGGCTGCCTACCTGCACCTGGCTGAGAAGTAATATTTAGAGTCACCCGATATCTGTCTAAAAGCCATTTTGCTTTGACAGATATCGGGCATAATGGAGTGTCTATCTACTTATTGTCTGTTAAATTTTTTTATTTATAATTGCTTTTTCTTGGCTTAATTATCTTGTTTATTGATCATAATTGACTCTCTGCAAGCCACTGCTTGTGGGGTGCCTGGTGTACCCAAAGTAAAACAAAGAAATAAAAAAAACACACTAAAAGTAGACATGGACTGGACTCGAACCCCCATCCCTCGATGGGGGACTTAAGGGTTACCAGTGATCCATGTTACCTTTTATTGAGCTGCTTCAGGCTTATTCGTTGGAGTTTTTTGTCTTTCTTTTTTTTTCTGCCTGAGTTTAGGATTTTTCAACTAGGTTTCATATTTTTCACTTTTCTAGTTTATTTTGTATAATTTATTTAATTTATGTTTTTATACAATGAATAAATAAAATTGATTTAATTAGTTTTAAATTTAGAAAAATACTTTTTAGGCTTAGTTTAATATATTTTAGGTTTACATTTGAAAAATTTTGGATTTGACTTTTTTTAATTATTTTGATTTTTAGGTTTTTAATTAAACTTTTAAATTAAATAATAATCAATTAAATTATTTTCATAAAATTTGGTCAACTTTTCTTTTTTAGTTATAATGTTTAAGATTTATTTGATATTTTTAAAATTCTTTTTTATTTTATCGAATTTTACGTTACGTTTTACGAAGTAGTTCACTTTTGGCGTAATCTGTCTTTCGTTTTCTTTTCTTTCTCTTTCCAAAAGCGTAATAACTCCAAAAACATATTTAATATTGGCCCATAAACACCTACATTCTCGATAACGAACTTGCGTAGCCATATTTTTTATACGTGTTTGTTTGAGTATTTATATGACAACCCATAAATTTCACAAATGTGGTATATGTTATGTTTGAATGGAAGTAGAAAATCCATTAGAAATTTTTTCTTTTTATGCATTACTTGGTAAGATGAACTACTTCTCACAACCTGAACTACCATATCAACATATTCCTATATGTTGTAAATACAATGTATATAAAAAGAATAAGTTTATATGTGATTTAACAAGTACATTTATGAATAAGAACATTTCAATAAATATAATGATACCCTACATTCCCTTAGAAACCTTAGAATCCCTATAAATAAATTACGAACTCAAGGATTGTAAGAGTATGCATACATGATAGCTATGAACAAGTGAACAAGCAATGAGAATAAGAATTATACTATCATATATAATTATAAAGTTATCTAAGAATAAGTAAGTATAAACCATACAACGCAAAAGTACAAATAATTGTACATAATAGTCTAGATCATCACCTAGAAATCTTTGATAAACAATATTTCAAGCAATATAATTATACAACAGTTATGTATCTATAACCAATACACTATATTAGTTCTAATCTACTATATAAAGAAGAGATAAGCAATCACAAAGTACTAATATTCATGAATCCAAAGCTAATTACAAATTAAGACCTAATAGCCAAGATTAGCATATTAATGTTCGTTTTTTTCGACTCGACTCGAATTGGTATCCAATTTATCACAAGATTAATTGCTTTTTATTAATAAAAGTTGCTTGGTATTCTATTTCTAATTAAGCACAAAGAACGTAAAAATATAAAAATATTATACTACTTAAAATACTTACTATTTCTAAAAACAAAATGCATGTACCACAATTTAAACACAAAGTACAAAAAAACAAAGCACGTAATGGAAAAATAAAATGCAAATATAAAATTATATAAAATGAAAAATCTAAAAATACCTCAAATTTAAAATGTAAAAATGCCAAAAGATGAAAAATGATTTTTATTATTTTTAGAAATTTTTAATATTTTTTATAATTAATAAAACTATTTTAATCAATTTAAAATGAAAATTAAAGTTTGAATTTGAAATTTGTATTAAAACTGGTTTTGAAAATAATGAAAGCCCAGCGCAGATTAATCTAAACCGAATTAAAAACAACCCAAACTTGGCCCAAAGTACTACCCTGTTCAAAATACTTTTGGGCCAAACAAAAATAAATTTAGAAAGAAAAGGACCACAGAGCAAATTACTACATGTGACAAAAATAAACAAACCAAAAAATAGAAGGACTAATATGCAATTAACCCTAAAACAACTTATAGAATACGGGCACAATGATAATTAAGCTAGAATAAGCTTAAATCTCAACCAAATAAGCTCAAACAAATTACAAACATTTTCAAATCCAAAATAAGCTAGTGAAATTAAAATCAGCCTTTGTAATAAGCTTAAACTCTAGATCCAATTTCTCAATAAGCACAGAAGTTTGTTTCTATTTATCTAGCTTATTTTAGAAGATGAAACTTACAAGAATTACTAATAACCTAACAAAAGTGATGAAATGTGACTTGGTTTTGAAAATCTTACACTAAATGAGCCATTTAAACTAAAAATCAAATTTAGCTTATTTTTAAGTAGGTTTGACTTTTTGACTTTAATGAAAAAGCTCTAAAAGCACCAGATCTAATGTTTAGGTGTATATAAGCAAGTTTTACAAAATACTTAAGCTAGGTCAACATGTGAATAAGCAGTTTGAAAAAGCTTTAAGTTGACAGATAACAAGTAGCATAAACAGTTGATTTCAATCCTAAATCTGGACATCTAGTTGTTGAAATGAAAAAGTATAAAGCATGATTCTATTAACTGGATTATAAGTTACTTATAAAACCAAATTACAACTCCTAACACAGATTAATGAAGAACTTATGAAGATCTAAAGGTGACTGATTATGAAAATTTGTTGACAGTTTAAGAAAAATCCATTAAAAAATAAAAAACATGTTTTCCTTGAGACTATTCCAAAACTTTGATCAAATTTGAGTGACAGAAATAGAGCTAGTATGATGCACTAAGACTCAAAACACAACTCTCAAGCATGAATCCATATCAAGCAAATCCAAACAGCCTTTTGATAGATTTTAGCAAAAATTAACAAAGGACTCAACAGATCTAGTGAAAGCCAAGCTAAAACACATAACCAGAACACAAACTTAGATCTAATAAAGCAAATATGAGCAATCAAAAATGGAAAATACACACATAAGCATGAATTAAGCACTTTACCTATTTTAGCCTATAAAATGAAAAATAGAGTAAACCTGACTTCCAGGCCCCCCTTTCATGAAGATGCAGCCGAATCCTAACTCCACTAACCTTAATAAACCTCTAAACACCAGTAAACAACAAAAGAACACACAGATCTGGATTTGTATGTTCAAAGCTTGAATTTCCCTCCAAAATTCTGAAAACCTTGAATACTGAACCAACCAACATCAAACAAGTTCCTAGATCTTATAACTAAGCTCTATAACACGAATCAACCATAACATAAGCAATTCAAACAGTAGAAGTAGCTGGAAAGTTGAAGACGAGATAAACAATATTTTTTGAATTTTTCTTTTTATTAATGAAGGATTTGAAGTACAATTTGAAAGGAAATTACATAAACTCAAACTAAATACATCTTTTAGCTATATTTAAAAGTAATTAAGCTAAAAATAAGATGGAAAAGTGAACATAAATCATGTGTGACGGGTAGGGGTATTTATCGGAGGTGTGAGGTCTTTGGTGAGGTTGTTGAGGTGGGTAAGGAAGCGTGTGGGTGAGGTAAGGGTGTAGGAGTGACAGGTGTGGCAGATGTGACAACCAAAAGGGCGAATTAGAAAGTTACACGTGGATAGGGTTTGGGGTGGTTTATGAAATTGATTTGGGTGTTCTTGATACAGGCAACGACATGGATTAAGATTTGTACTGTTGGATTCGTCTCATTGAGACCACCAATTTTGGTGTTGATGACGAAGCTTGAAACGGCCTCCTTTGTCCTCCACGATTCGTTGAAGAGAACCAAGGAAACACAGCCACATGTCCTTAAGTTATTTGCTCTTTTTCTGAAAAAGGGATTGGCCACGTTTGCAATCTGTGTGCCATGAAAAGAGCGCATGTGATTCGTCCAGCTGGCATCCACTAACTTGTTTCTTTCCTTCTTTGGCAAAAATGGCCCTGGTGTTGTAATATTTTGGGAGTTTGTATTAAACAAGTTTCTAAGCTTGTTTCATTCATAGAAAATGTTTGTATTCATCCCTATATCTTTGGAGAATAACAATATAAGTCCTTTTAATTTCCAAACTTTGATCTTTAGCACATATCTTCATAAAATCTTCACTTCTAGTCCTCCAATCTTCATTCTTTTGCACTTTAGGTCCTTTAACTTTGTCTTTTGTCATTTTCTTTTATAATTGTCCGTGAAATCTTGTGTTTTCTTCTATTTTGTCCTTTTGTACCTATATCACAACAAAAACATAAACCACGTATAATTCGGACTTTTATGATATTAAATACATGATTAGGTCTTGTTTTTCCTTGTTTTTAGTGGTTAAAGGATAAGTATTTACACACTTATCAAGTCTAATCTTTTGTAACCAATTATAAAACTCAACTATGTATCATATTAAGGTAATAATACATTTTTATCAAGCTAAGTTGAAAGTTCATAAAGCACAAAGTACAAGTTATCAAAGCATAGGATCTTAAACTCCCATAATTATACCTAGATATAAACCCTTACACTAAGAATGTAGAAACCATAGAAGTCATAAACATATCATATAAGCCCTAGAATAAGTTTTAATGATGATACAAACCCTAATTACCCAAAATAGAAAGTCATTAGGATTAGTAACCTAGAACCCTTATATTAAGAAATCTACATAGAATCATTACCTAGTCTTTTAGGACAAGTCAACAAACACCCATAGCACTTCATTAAGGTTATAAGATTATGTTAAGACAATGTACAAGACCCTAATGTACAAGGTACAAGATTTTAATGCATGACTTATAAATTAGGTCAAAATAGGTAATTTCACCCTTTAGACATGTTTACCTAAACTAAGCTATCAAATCAAGTGTAAGAACTCATTCAACACTTAAAACACAATTATAGGATCTAACTTGAGTTAACATCATTAGTTAATTGAAGGATAAATCCTTTTACTAAGATTTTAACCTAGATCATTAGAAACTCTAATCTATGTAAGTTTTCGTCCCATTTTCACCTCAAACCATTGTTAAACTTCAAACCAAGGACCCTAACTTCATAATTACAATGTATATAACCTAATGAAACACTAATCATTCACTGATCACTTTCCTAAGTCACTAATCACCAAAATTACAAACCATAAAGTTACAAGCCCTAGATTACAACTCGATTTTACTTTTTCCCTCTAAAACTTGTTTTAAACACTTTCCATCCCATTTGAAGTTTGAAAATCATATGTTTAGGATGTTATAGGATATTTTCAATGTGGTGACAAGTAGGTGCATCACCTACTTGAAGCTACACATCACCATTCTTATCATATCCTTGTCGTGAAACATTTTGAGCAACAAGACAAGATTGGAATGAAACTAGACCCTATAAACTTGTGTACAGCTTCACTAGTACCCCTTAGTCATTCTCCTAGCTTAGAAACACGTTTCATAACAAGCCTTGGAGCCTAAGGGTTGGAAAAACTATAAATAGGGCGAATGGACTTAATTTGAAATTGCACCCCATTTTCTTAGAATCTCCTACCCATTTTTCATATTCACTTCTATATATGTCCTAGGACATCCCATAAGACTAAAAACCAGGTCTAGAAGGAAGCCATTGAAGCTCTTGAAGCTTTAATAGCAAGTAGTACTCATAAGAAGTCATAAGGAGCCATTTTTATCTACCTAGGTAATCTTTATGTTAAGTAAGCTTTGATCTTGTTATAATGATATATGAGACTTGTTATAATTCCAAAATAATATTATAAATATAATCTAAAAAGACTTAAGTCATATGATCAATTTAAATGAAAGTTATAAGCTAAAGATGACTTAAAACCCTAGTTTTGTAATTTCCATGAAATAAAGAGCAAAAACCCATTTCAAAAGCTATAATTCTATTAAAATGTTTTTATTATGATTAAAAATATGTTTTTAAACTTTATTCTCAAATTCTATATCATTTGATTCATTTTTAAGGTTGTTATGTGATTTTTACAAATATAGGGACTAAAACTATCATTTTTGAATGTATTTAACATTTTGGGCCAAAAATGTCATTTTGTGAAATTTAAAGATATAAGAAAAGTGTTGAAAAGTTTAAGACCCTAAGGTTAAATATTTAGGGTTGAAATTGTAAATATTTAAACTATATACTTAAAGGGGTTAAAAGTGTAAATATGCTAAACTTATGAAATTTGTGTTAAAAACGTAATTATTCTAAAATTATAAACTTAAAGGAGTATTTTGGTCATTCATGACACTATATGGATAGAAACTATATAATGAAACATATTTTCTAAATTATTATAAAGTATAAGGACTATTTTAGCCAATTATAAAACTAAAGGATGAAAGATATAAAAGAAACATATTAACTTTTGAAGAAATTTCTAAAAATATATATTACTATGTGTCATGTTAGTAGGGAACTTTGTATAAAGATGTTCCATATCGATATTACGTTCTGACTAAGTGGTTGGGTTTACGATTTAAAGTGCCCTCGCTCCTCAAACGTTTATAGAATGGCTTCTGTGTATAATGGCCCGGACAATGATATAATATGGGCAACAAGGTTTGTGTGAGATCAAGTTATTGATTGTTAGCTCAAGTTATTCTGTGTGATATAAACCTGACAAGATTACTGGACCTAAGGTGAGTTCGTAGCCTCACTAAAGTATACTACTTTTAAATGATTTGAAAACCCGTCAGGGGGATATATGCTAAAACTGGAATACAAGTATTTTTGTTATGCTTCTAAGATATGATTATTGATATAACACCCCATTTTGATAAATGGAATATCACAGGATGATTATGGCGTGTCATCAAAGCATGCAAGGTAGTATGTCATTATAATACATGACCAAAGGGATAACCAAAATCAAACATCGGTTCCCAAACATAAGCCCAAAAGATAAATAAAATAAATGAACTAAAGGAAGACTAAACAAGCATAAATATATGAAGGCAAGAGGAGAAGAAGTCTAAGGTAGCTCACATCCTATGCATGTCCTCTAAATGCTCCAGTTTAACCTTGGGTACCTATCGTTTTACGACATGGAAGGAAAGTAACGGCTGAGCAATATGCTCAGTGAACGAATATATGACATAGCATGAATGACATAATATAGGAAAGAAATGTTAAGCATGAAAAGCAGCGGAAATGAGTAAGTCCTAGAAAACCTATAACATATTTATAATCTGGTTTTATATTCTGAAAATATAGCTTATGTTTACTTATGAAAATCAATATTAGTTTAATCTACCAAAAGCCAATATAGATCATCAGGTCAAGAACGTGTATGAATACTTGGAGGGGTGACCTCGTCATGAAATTAGAGGGGATGCCTCTAATTAAAATGGTCTGGGCAGGAGGGATCAGCTCCTTGTGAAGGATGCAAGGCACACACCACATTCTCCATGAAATCCTGACTGAAACTATAACTAGGATGCACCCATACACCCCACATGATAATATAACAATAATAAAGGCCAAATAACATGAAGGGACGCCACAAGCTATCACTCCGCCGTGGTGAAGTCATAACACTAGTGCCTCCAGTGTTATGGTTATGGTACCTCCATAACTAGGTGAAACTGGCATGCATGTATATGGCTAAGGTAACTAATAAAACATAAGCATTTAAATCTGTAACTACTGGGAAAACAATTGGCTGCATACGGGAAATCCTAATAAAGGAAGAGATTGTTCTTACTGAAGGACGGAAATCCATACCTTATGTCCAGCAGAAGCTGAAATGAAAGAGCTGACGAAACTACTCCGCCTTCACGGATAGTACTACATAAGATAAGGGACGTGTATGAGTTGTCTAATATACTGTGCATTTTACTGGTTCGGTGTGTTCTTAGCTTATTATTCATGTTTAGTCATGTTTTACTGTTTTAGGTGTTATCTTGTATATGCTCATGTATTCTATTGGTATATGTCATGTATTCTTGTATTATAATACTTGTAGTGTAATACTGAGTAACTTTTTAAAAATAGCAGGTTTCCAAAAATAGAAATAAGCTGGATTAATAAGTTAAAAGATAAACTAGTGCTTATTGTTTAAAAGCAATAAATCATGATAATAATGTTAAGGTTTATTAATTAAATACTACAGATTATATATGGTTATCAATTATTAATGAAAAGCATGGTTTAATAATTAATAATATATCATGGAAAATATTAATTACTTTACCTTAAAAATAATAATTAAATTAACATGGTCTTAATTTAATTACACTAAATAGATACTTAGGTTTAAGCATGTTTTATTTAAATTAACGTAAGTCATAATTAATTAAATTAATAGGGCATGTAGGAATTAATTTAATTACTAAATTATTAAATTTACTAGGCCAAAATAATATATACTTGAGCCCTATACCTGAGTCGAAAATGAACCGAGCTGTAGGAAATTCACTTTATGTGACGACGTTTAAGAATTCCCATTAGTTATCATAGTCACCCACGCATAGACTAGTTTAAGAAACTGTGTATAGTTTAGACGGTGTGTGACTATATATACCCCTCCAAGGCTTCCAATGAGGGGGTTGTTGCTTGTATTTTTCACTTTCATTCTATAAACATTTTCCTTTCTCTTTTACACACACACAACCCTCTATCTCTCTCCAACATGGCAACCACCACTTTCCACCACCCACCTAGACCACCGGATCTATAATAGCAAACCTACAATTGGCATCAGAGCCTACGGTTCAATCCTTGGATCGTCGTATTTTTTGTTCTCGATTTGGTGGTCAAAATTTTTTTTTTTGGTTCGAATCTGATATAAATTTTTTGTCATGGTTCATTTGTCATATATGCTATTATCATCTTTGTCTCATCTGGTCTCTCGGTTTAGTATCATGTATCATCAGTCCTCTCAGTTTCATTTTTTTCTCATGGTAAATATTTTTTTTATATCTAAATCTGTCCAAATTTGTCTGTTTAAAAAGTTTTAATACTTTTACATGGGAATTCGGATCTGGTTGTTACAAGTTTTTTGTTTCTGGTAATTTTCAGGCACTTGAAGATGAAGATGAGTCCAGAAATGCCCAGAAACCCTGTTGATACATAGAAAAGCAAGTTCCTGGAAAAACGGAAAAAAAGAACAACTTTTAGATAAGATCGCATTGATTGCGATGGATGGACTGCGATGGGCCATTGCGATGGAACCTTTTTGATGGAGCCACTGCGATCGTGTCCATCAGGTAAAGTTAGACTGTGATGGCCTTATTTATTTATTTTGTTGCGATGGGTTTAAACAGACTGCGATGGCCTTATTTATTTTGTTGCGATGGGTTTAAACAGACTGCGATGGTCTCATTTTTGTATCATTGCAATAAATAAATCAGAAGGACAGTTTAACAAAATACTTAAGACCATGTTGTATAAAAAACATTCCAAGATCTACATCAACCGTCATCAGTCTACGTCTCATATCATCAAACACCGACTCTATCTACATCACATCGTCACCTAGTTATGTTCTCCATTTTCTAGACTCAAACAGCTACTCAATAATGATCTCAGAAATATTCAACCTATATTACAAATATTTTAATGATTCATAGTTCTGAATAAGAAACATCATAGATCTATCATTAATATACGAAAATAAAGAAGATTTATAACAACTTTGTTACAATCTTTCTTTAATTCTATTAAACAAACTGACATGCAATAACAGATTCACCTACCCGAGACCCTTAACGGATCTTGTAGAGCTTTCACTTCGTGACTTTACTTGATTTCACCTGTGGCTAAACAAATCTGTTAAGATCTCTTATTTACTGCCAAAAACGAATTAAACGGGTCATTGCGCACGTGGTGAGATGATTCAAAGTATTCTAATTACATGTGGGTTTCATGATTGATTGATAAAGGAGAGTTATATTTGTTTCGGTCAAATGAAAATCTAATTGTGTATTTGTTTGGCTCGAGTGATGATGGAAGTGGAGCAGATGAGATTCGGATTTATATGAAGTTTAGGTGAGATGTGAGTTGTAGATGTGTTTGATGGAGAGAAAATGGGGGCAAAGAATGAGACGGAGGTTACTATGTGATTGGTGTCGGCTGATGAAGATATTAGGTTTAGGTTAATATGTGTGACTTAAGGGATTAGCAATTCTTATATAACCCTATGTCATGGTCTTAACTTAACAACTCCTATCATGGGCCCGTATGATATTAGTCAAAATTTGGGCTGATTGTTAAGACACATCGTGAAATATACTACATATATTAGAGCTGGTATTGGATTTGATATACCATGATGAGCCGTATGTTGCTACAATGCATTCGTTGCATTTTTTATCGTAAAATGGGCTTGGGCCTCGTGAATATATGCATATGTTATATGTTACGACTAGTCTAATTGTAGTAAAAAGAAATAATAAAGCTAATGTTTGATATCGAGTGGTATATGATTATGTTCGGGATTTAAACGAGACCAAGCGACGAGACATAATGATGGTGACAAATAAACGTGAAAAGTGACAAGGATTATTTGACGGGACCAAGAAAACTGTCTATATTTTTAGTGGCTACGGATTTTTGATCGGGTGTTGTTATTCGAAGTTGAAGATGGATTTTTCGAAGGCTTGTACTTATTTTATCTTTGAAAGATAACTTGCTCGTGCTTAAACTTAGAATGAAGACTTGTTTACCAAGTTTCCGAGTTCGGTGTGGTTGGTTGATGACCTGGATAACTATCACTTAAAGGAGTTACATTGTGACAATCTAAAATTTTCAGGTAGTAAATTATTTTCTCGTATATTATTTTGAAACTTATTTTTGTGTTGGTTGATGAACTCACAATTTACGGATTTAAATTTGGGCTTATGTGCATAATTTAACGTCCTTTACGACTAAATCGGAAACCTTAGGATTATGTATTTACGTTTTTGAACTCCGTTTTTGATGAGACAATTTTTATTAGATTCGTTTTGTGTCGTTGATTCATAATTTATAAAAACATTTTTCGTAAAACGACCCGAGGGCACGCAAATTGAGAAAACTAGAATCGAGGAATACCCGTAAACTAATGGGATGAGACAAGTATACACTTGTCCCACCCTACTATATGGGACGGCCAAACAAGGACACCACACCCATGAGGTGTCAAACTTGTAGCTTACAAGCTACACTTGTTTACTTAACATAACAAGTTAAGTAAAACCATCAAAACCACTTCACTAAACCATTTCTCACAATCCTTACATGCAAACCACTCTTAAACTCTCTCACCCTCTCACCCTTTCCGTCCCATATCACCATCAAACATCCCATTTTGATCAATTTTAACCATAAACTTTGTGTTATCTACACATATAATGAAGAACATTTGAAGCCTTGTTGATTGGTGATTATTATAACATCAAAGGAGGTGATTTGCTTGTGTCCTATAGCTGATTTCTCAACAAGTATTCTTGGTGAAAGGTGATCTTGGAGATAAATTTGGTGTACCTCAAGGTGTTGTCCTCAAAAGACAAGTTATAGTCTTGGTTGGTAAACAAGATCATTCTTCCCATTTTCATTGTTATTTTTGTAAATGTAAAATATATTTTCATTCCTATTATATATTTATATGAAAATATATGATGATAAAAATGTTGTGTGGGGATCAGGTGTTGATAAACATGGTTAAAAAAGATGGAAAACCATATGTAAAAAGGTTAAAATCTGGCTTAATAAGTTGGCTGTATAAAAACACTAAAAAACCATATGTTAAACTGATAAAATGGCAAAGTGTAATCAATATACAGTAAGTATTAGGTCTTGTACACATGTGAGAGTTATTCATACAATGGAATCATTATAATGAGTGAGATATGATCAAAACAAAATTAATGTATCAATCTGAATAGTCTATTTTGTGAGGACTGTTAGGGATACTTAGACTTGGATTTAGTAGTAGCTAAAACTAAGTTAGTTGTAGCAAATAATATGAAGTTTATGTCATCCAAAAATGAGCTTCTATCTCCCTGTAGAACTCAAGATATGATAAAAATGGTGAAAGTTAAACTAAAAATCAAATTTTGTGAAATTAAAGTTTAATAGTACTATAATAGCACTCAAATAAATATAGTATAAAATGTAAATTAAAACCCACTAACTTATATATTACATTTATATAAGTATGTACAATAATAAATAAATGGGACATTTTATAAAAATGGTAATTTGATAATTTTTATAAGTTATAAAACTATAAACATGATTTTTACGTCTTTTCGGCTAAAACCGTAAAATTAACGTTTTCGTCAATTAAAACTTAGATGGTCGGACCCGTCTAATGTAAAATTTTTATAACTCATATACTGATATATAAGTACCTATTACAAGTAAAAACCGATAAAACCCAAGCTTTATAACATACGGATATTAACGGACCAAGTTAGCCTTATTGGACTATTAATCCAACTAATTTGGCTAAACACTTATGAACTTACTTATTGGGCTTAACCCAATTGGGCCTAACATGTAAGTGTAATACTGATATTAAAAGTGTAAAATGGACTAATATAATGTAATGGGCTTATAATGGGCTTAATGGGCCTTGATAAGTAAATAGGATGAACTAGTGAAACTAATATAAAAGTTACCAACACATAACACTAAAATGAGTAAACAAGAATACACAATCCTACTTGATCATCATCATATTTATAAAGTCATCATATGTATACATAATTTTTTTTTTATAAAGTCATTGGACAAAAGTCTAAGACCGATTATTATTTATATAGGTTTCCGTGACCGAAGCACACCCGTAGCCGATAATCCGCCTTTCATTATCAACGTGAGTTCATAGCCTCGCACTCTTTTAAATGTTTTATTAAATGATTTGTAAACCAGCGAGGGAGATAACATGCTAGTTTTTGATAAAAATAGAATACAAGTAGTCCCGATGGTATGCTTAATGATATGGACCCGAATGATGCTATGACCCAATAAAAGAGATAAAAAGGATTATTAGTAGTTAGGTTATGTCACTTAAAGTCCCATTAGCCTTGACGGTTGATCCCCGTCGTACCAAATTGATTGGTAAGCGAATTTATGTATGAGAAGATTTACATAGCGTGATTTTTGTGAGGACACGCTAACTTAGATGGGCAAATTATTTGTCGGGTTCACGGCCCGTTGTTTGTGATAGTAATGTAACAATGTCATGCGGCTAATAATAATCCAATACAATTCAATAATGATGCAAATAACGATAATAATATTACCTATAATAGTAATATTGAGGCTACGGTCTCATGGACGGTTTAAGATGCATGCTTTGCTTTATATATTGCCTGACTAGCAATACGAGGACTTACTCCTGATATTATACTTGTGTTCTGATTTCAACGATTGTTTTATATAACGGTTTTATTAAACTCTATGAATTCACTCGGCATTCGCTGATATGATTTTTGCATGTTTTTATCTCAGGTGCTTGAAGGTAATTCGGATGGAGATCGACTCTGATGGCCCACATAATACTAAAACTGTTCATTCGATCTATATTTTGTAAACTAACTGAACTATATAATTTGGGACTTGTTGTACACTTGAAACTTTTATTTCGAATGAATGTATGTTAAACCTTGTACAACCATTTTTATGTGTTGTCTATGATTGGAGTTATTGTGCTATCTCGTAACACTTTAAAGACTCTTCCTGTTGGGAATAAAATTGACCAAGTCCCTAGACGCTGACAAGAGGAACTTGGACGCTGACAAGATTAAACAGGGCGTTGACAGATGAGACGCTGATAAGAATTATCAAGACGCTGACGAGAAGAATCTTATCATAAAGACAAGGACTAAATCTGTCAATGATGAATTCTTCAAGCTGGTGGACAAAATATGAAGATAAGAATTCAGAATATATTCTTAATGTTTAAAAAGATTTTGTCAATATTTTATTTGAGTATGTTTATCTTGTGTCTCTTCCTAAAATAGTTGATCTTAGCTTTTTGTACAAGGCTCCTTAAACCTATAAAAGGAGGCCTTAGGGTTAGACATAAGACACATCTCACATACACCTCTTCCACATATCTCATAACACTTTCATTGTTATTATTAATCAAGGTGAAAGTTTGGTATTCATATATTCTGTTTGTTCTTCGTTCTGAGTATTAGTTTCCGCATAATACTTAGATTGTTGAATACACAAAGTTTCTCTACGTGTTATACTTGATTTAATCTCGACAACACAAAGCTAAATCGATCTAAGTTTGGGATCAACAAGTGGTATCAGAGCTTGTTGAGAAACTTTGATTTGAAGAACGAGATCCAATATCGTGAGGTGAACCAGGCTAAGGAAGAAGGTGAAAAAGAATCTGATGATGTTTTCAGTCAAGGCGAAGTCTACTTCAAGTTCCAACTCATCTTCGTCATCTGATAATGAGGTATGTCATGACTCTTCTTGTAGGATAAATGCTGAAAAACTTAATAAAGAGATTTTAAAATTAAAATCAGATCTTTCAGACGTAAGATGCACGTTATCTAACTATCAAGTGGCACTTGTTCAAACTGAAAAGACTGTTTCTGAGTATAAGAAAATGGAGTTTGATTTAAAAGATAAAATAAATATCTTAAAACATGAGTTAAATCAAAGTAATGATATTAACGATATCGTGAATAGGGTTAATGTTGATTTAATAGCTAAGTTAGATGAGGCTAATAAGAATAAAGACAATGTGAGTCTTAAAATTCAGAGATTTTATAAGGCCACACAAACCCTAGGAGAATGTGTTAATAAACAAAGGGATTCTAAGGATATGTCTGGGATTGGGTTGAAAGAATATGTTGCCGTTCCACCACCTGCTGGGGACTTCTATGGTGTCCATAGAAAGGATCTCTCTTGGACTGGTATTACAGAACTCCAAGAAGAGGAATTTATTCCTCCACCTAGAGTTCTTTCCCCAGTTGAAGAATATCAACAAAAGGTTACTGACCTAGAAGACTGGAAGAAGGCTAACCCCACTTTGTTTGTTAAGGGTGGGATGCTTAGTGAGAGTCCATTCGTGCCTACACCCATTAAGAGTCCAGTAGTATCTAAACCTATCACTGTGACCAATCCTATCACTGGAAAAGCTGTTAATCTTGGCTCCCCAATTAAGAAACAACCTAGTGTTAAATATGCTGAAATGTATAGGAAACCTAGGTCACTCAAAAGCCAAGAAAGTATTAATGGGACAGGTTTTTACCAGTCTAAGCCTAAGTTTGTGTCTAAAAAGGCTTGTTATACATGTGGGAGCTTTTCTCATTTGGCCTGTAATTGTGTCAGTGGACACAATTCATTCGCTGGCAATAGGTCATCTAATGTCAATCATAGACCTTTTGTCCACACTAGACCACAGGCTACTAGACCAACTCCTTTCTTCTCTAAGGCAGCTAATACCCATGGACAAAGGCCCTTTCAAAAGACCAACACTTGGTCAAACAGACAGTATGTTCATGTAGCAAACCCTAAATTGGGCACTGACAAGATCAAATTCAGCGCTGAGAAGAAAAAATTCAGCGCTGACAGGAACAAATTCAGCGCTGACAGCAATAAATTCAGCGCTGACAGGAACAAATGCAACGCTGACAGCTCCAAATTTGGTATGAGACCTTATTTTAGACCATATAAAGAAAGATACTTGGTTAGTAAGGGTCAAGGGTCTAGGGCATCATCCCACATAACTTGGAAACCTAAACAAGAGCAAAACTCTAGTTTTAGTGGTATTTCAATGACTTGCAATAGATTTAAATATCTTGAGAAGGTCATTACTAGTCTCATTGGAACAAATTGGGTGCTTAGGTCACAAAGGGATGAACAAGCATTTATGGTAAAGAATAATACCACTCTAGTTGAACAACTAGACAGATCCAAGTCTGATAAGGCTTGGATCTCCAAAGAAAACTATTTTGTTTTCTTTTTGAGCAGCCTATCCAAAAGTAGGTTAACGATCAAGGATATTGGGATAGTGGATGCTCAAGGAACATGCATTGTTGGTCTTTCTACTAATATTATTTGTATCCACTGACATGTTATCTCTACCCATTATCATGGGATAGGGTAGCCTCTGTTGGTGTGTGTTTTTGTGGTTTTTGTCTAACTATGCAGGAAAGTGGAGCTACATTTGGATGGATACAGAGTTGCAAACTTTTATTTATGATGGTTGGAATGTTTACATTCTTATCTTGAGATAAAATTTTGCTTCTTCACATATAATGATTTGTATGCTTCTGTTAAGGGGAGGTAAACCTCTAGGTTTTTGGGTATTCTTAGAATGCTCTTATCACAATTCTAGATTGTGTCCACTGGTGAGTGGGGGTTAGAAATAGTGAAGACTTTTCCTTATGGAATTGTTCGAATTTCTAAACCTCGAGGCACTGTAGCATTCACGTTTTTATTTAAACATGCGTGCTACCAAGACTTTTGACCTAGAATTGGGTGTGGTCGTATGGGTGACTTGGGTTAGATATATTTTTGGGCTTACTTGGGGAGTTGCAAAGGTTTTATATGAGTTAACTTTCTCTTTGGGGCATTTGTGAACAAAGGACTCTAGAGTTCATGTGTGTCTATCATGCTTTTGCATGAGTGTATGCATGAATAGTGTTTGTCACTCTTGCTTATTAGAGTCTAGTTAATTTCCTTAGGATTATTACCTTTGTCTATGTTCTAACTAAAGTTTTCTACATTCTCAAGTCTATTTTATGCTATTTCATCTCAGTTGGTGTCATTTCTAAACTGATTTATAGACCCAAAACATTTCATCACCCTTACATTTTTCAAATTTTTGGATATCTAGAAGCCTAATGATCATTGAGATGTTTTTCCTAGTGATGATATCTAGTAGCAGCAGAGATCACTTTCACAAGGGTGTATAGTGTTATGGAGATGGCTGAGACTATTGGCACTAGCTTTAATGCAGGTCAAGTCAGTCTTATCATCAGTAAGTCCATCCCCATGTCCTATGAATCAACATTGAGGATTCATTTCCCGAATGTGGATGAGGACAGTATGAAACCTTTGACATTAATGGAATTGACGAAAATCTGTATTAGCTTGTAAAAGCATAATACAGAAATGGTACAAATTGTCAAGGATCACAGTTTTGAACTGATAGACTTGTTGTTTTAGAAGCTGATGCAAGGAGGATGTTCTTGGTTCCGTCCTTGTATATTGATCTTGGAGAGGAGTCTTAAAAAGGGGAGGAACAATCGAATTTGAGTGACAAAAGTAATAAAGAAAGCTCCAAAGACTCTACAGGTGTTGAAGATGATTAAGACCAAGTGAAGGCTGACTATACAAGTGATTTGAGTGATTGACTTTTCGAGATTTATTATTACTCAAATTCAGGGATAAGTATGTTTGTAAGAATCCTCTCTGTATGTTTTATTTTATTCAAAAACTTGATTACTAGAGTAGATATCAAGTTTAGGGGAGGATTGTGGGGAATAAAATTGACCAAGTCCCTAGACGCTGACAAGAGGAACTTGGACGCTGACAAGAGTAAACAGGGCGTTGACAGATGAGACGCTGATAAGAATTATCAAGACGCTGACGAGAAGAATCTTATCATAAAGACAAGGACTAAATCTGTCAATGATGAATTCTTCAAGCTGGTGGACAAAATATGAAGATAAGAATTCAGAATATATTCTTAATGTTTAAAAAGATTTTGTCAATATTTTATTTGAGTATGTTTATCTTGTGTCTCTTCCTAAAATAGTTGATCTTAGCTTTTTGTACAAGGCTCCTTAAACCTATAAAAGGAGGCCTTAGGGTTAGACATAAGACACATCTCACATACACCTCTTCCACATATCTCATAACACTTTCATTGTTATTATTAATCAAGGTGAAAGTTTGGTATTCATATATTCTGTTTGTTCTTCGTTCTGAGTATTAGTTTCCGCATAATACTTAGATTGTTGAATACACAAAGTTTCTCTACGTGTTATACTTGATTTAATCTCGACAACACAAAGCTAAATCGATCTAATTTTGGGATCAACACTTCCGCTGTACCGATATGAAATTTTGAGAGTGTTACAGTTTGGTACCACAGCTCTCGTTATAGAGAACGAAAGATTTTAAAAACCAAGGTTTTGAACAAAACTTTTCAAAATCTTTTAACTATAAACATCTGAGAAAATATTGAAAAATCTTTTGACTATAATGGTGCCAAAGATCTCCGACGTTAACAACAAGCCTTATTGATAAGATATATATTTTGATATATATAATTTAATTTATATATATATATATATATATATATATATATATATATATATATATATATATATATATATATATATATATATATATATATATATATATATATATATATATATATATATATATATATATATATATATATATATATATATATATATATATATATATATATATATATATATATATATATATATATATATATATATATATATATATATATATATCGTGGTTTCAGTATGTAACTTTTTAATAAGTATGTTATGCTAATACGAGATATATATAAATGCAGATTGTCATGGCTGACCCTAATATTCCTATAGAGAACCATGCTATTCCTGAACCTAATGTAGATGAACCCTTATTTAGACTTAGTGGATTATGATATGGATGATGATGAGGAGAACCTGATATGTGTGAAAACACACATCTTTTCTACCACTTAATTACATTAATAACCGGACCAAAACGTGTATTTTATGTCTTTTATGTCGGAATTATGCGTGGTTTGTGTTTTTGTTGTGATTTAGGACGAAAAGGTGAAAAGTGGAGAAAACACAGGAATTCACGGGCATTTACGGACTTTTATTGAAGAAAAGGATGAAAGACGAAGTCAAGAAGTCAAGAATGCAAAAAGAACGGAAGTCCAAGGCCAATTCTTAAGATTTATCGAAGAAAAAGTCAAAAGACGGAAGTTTACTTTAAGCCGAGGAACTCAAGTCTT
Organism: Glebionis coronaria; assembly: GCA_025667525.1. Taxonomy (NCBI): domain Eukaryota; kingdom Viridiplantae; phylum Streptophyta; class Magnoliopsida; order Asterales; family Asteraceae; genus Glebionis; species Glebionis coronaria. The sequence goes on from JANFOE010000166.1 coordinate 669,014, forward strand.
ATTTATCGTAAAATTTAAAGGCGAGTCCAAAGAAATCCCGAGCCAAAAGTCATCACATTCCAAGATTAACAAAAAGATTAAGAAGGAAGGACTTAAGGGCGCAATTAAGATGAAAGGAAGGAGAGGAGGAAGCTTCCTCTAACCTTCCTCCTAATCACCTATAAATACTTCCCTTTTCATTTCATTTGCTCTTGTTGGCTAATCGTGACAATTAGTCCTTCCACCATTTAATTACCTTGTCATTTACTTATCTTGTCAATTTAATTACATGTCTTGCACCTTATTTACCATTTAATTTCAAGTAAGTGTTCTTTAATTTTCTTGTTTTAAATTTCTCATTCTACCTTTCTTTCTTGCTAAAACTTTGATTTATATGCTTCTTATCTTGTTAACTTGTTTAAAGATTTCATTTTTATGCTTTTGATTGTTTTAAATCTCTTATTTTCATAGCTTATTTGATTCATTTTCAAGTTTATATGGTTTTTGCAAAAGTTATTTTTATATAAAGAGTTGTTTTTCTTAAAGTTTATCTTTTTTCGTGTCTTAAAGTTGTTAACTTTCAGTGTCGTAGCTTATTTTTACACGGTTTTACCTTAGGATTTAGTCTTTTGCTTATTAGAATCATAGCTTATTAGATTAGCTTAATTTGTGCTTTTTCCACCTTATTCCGATCTGACAAATCGGAAAAGGGTTTTACATTCCGACCATAGCTACGTAGCTTGGTCGGAAAAGGGTTTCTATTACATTCCGATCTGAAGGATCTTGGTATTCCGATCAGAGTGGGTTTTCAGTATTCCGATCAGGTGTTGTGACAGCATTCCGATTGATACTCTTTTCCTCATTCCGATCGAGGTGCTACTTTGGTATTCCGATTGGGTAGGTGACAATATTCCGATCGTGGGTTCCGATCTGCATTCCGACCAAGTCCATATTCCGATCAAGAGGTAAGTTAAGCATTCCGATCAGAGCGTTTTGGATATTCCGATTGGTAAGTGACAGCATTCCGATTGGGGTCCGACCAACATTCCGATTGGACAGGTTTGATATTCCGATTGTGGCTAATCGGAATATATTCCGATAGGAGTTGTTTTCTTATGCTTTGTCTTGTTTAATTTTTACGTTATCATTTTTATACTTGTCTAATTTTAATTCTCGTCAAGTTTTAATTTTTAGTCATTTAAATTAATTTACTTTTCAAAAAGCTTTTAAATATCGCACCTTTCTTTTTAATTAGATTTAGATTTAATTTCACGCTCTTTTAATACTTGCCCTTTACTTTAACGACATTTACTTTTAAGTCTTGCACATTTAAATTAAAAACCAACCAAAAATATTTGTTTCACCAAAAGAACAATAGAGTCACACATTAAACACAAGTTTTTTTCAATTCGAAGAGATTGGTACAACGAATTTTTTTAACCTGAGTAAAACCGAGTTATCAAATGGCGCCGCTGCCGGCTCTTTTCGTAAAGATTAACGGTTTTCTGTGAGAGAAGCGTTGTTTTTTGGGATCCGTTCACTTGTGAGCGTTATTTTTCTTGCATAAAAAAATTCAAAAAATCATAAAAATTAAAAAATTTAAAAATCCATAAAAATTAAAAAAAATTCAAAAATCCAAAAGAAAGATTTTATCTTTATTGTGTATATATATTGTTTTTGTGTTTGGTTTCTTTTTCTTTTGTCTTTGTAGGTGCATGCGTACTAGATCTTCTAATTATCAAGAGCCCGAGCCTCAAGAAGATTTAGCTATGTCTGGTGTAAACAACAATAATCCACCGCACCCTAATAATAACAACAATGCTCTTCCGCAGCCCGATCTTCGAACCATGGAGGAACTTTGTCAACCAACAATGTTTGGACGAGGAGGACCGATTGCGCCGATGCAAATCAACGCTCCCGAGTTTTCGCTGAAGCACCACATGATTCAGCAAGTACAAAAAACCCATTCCGTGGATTTCCTGATGATGATGCCAACAAACACCTCGACAAGTTCATTACAATCACCCAAAGTATGAAGTTGGCCGGTGCCACAATGGATGAACTTCGCCTACAACTCTTTCCACACACTTTATTACATCATGCCGAGAAATGGTTTGATCGTCTCCCGAAGAATTCTATTCACACTTGGGATGATATGACTCAACGCTTTTTGTCGCGCTACTTTCCACCATCCATGGTCACGAGCCTTCGCAATCAAATCAGCGGTTTCATGCAAGACCCTGATGAATCTCTTTTTGATGCTTGGGAGAGATATAATCCACTTTTTCATGATGATGTGGATGATTCTCTCCCTACTTTCGAAGCTTCTCCCATTTATGATTCTCCACCGGTCTTTGATGCTTATGATGATGATGATTCTAGCTCAGATTCGGATGATTTTGATGATTGTACTTCTGAGTATCCCGAGCTGCCCACATATGATGATTTTGATGAGGCCGATCCTCTTTCGAGCGATTCTTCACACGATGAAGATCCTCCGCCATCACTCGATCCTACTTTGGACGATTACTCATTTGAGGAAGATTTCTCTGAATTTCTCAACACTTACTTCCCTCATGAGAGTGATGCACCTCCTTTCGACTTTGAAGATTATCGTCTTGATCCTACTTTGGATTTGAAGAAAATTTTGTCAAAGGAGAAGAAACTGGTCGACACCGAAATCCGTTGCACATATGATTTGACACCTCTTTGTCCCCCTTCTGAGGACGAGGTTGTGCTTCTTTGCGGATCTTCTTCACACTCGGCTGAGCCTGAGTGCTATTTTCCCCTAAAGGAAAAGGTGTTCGACCCTGGTATTGAAATTCTGCAGCCATCTTAGTATCCACCTGATGAAATAAAAGGAAATATCTTTGGAACTTATGGAAATCTGCTTGCACCACTTCAACCTTGCTACCACCGTGCTCCATTGCTGCTTAAGGGAACCTTGCCTACTCTTCTTTGGCTTGCCTTGTTCGCCTTAAGCCTATGCTATTTGCTCGATGAAAACTATGTCTTTGATCCTGGTGTATATGTCTTATGCTTCTTCCGTTGATGATCAAGGTCGAGTCAGGCTAATGACTCGGTTAACAAAAATCAAGCGCTTCTTGGGAGGCAACCCATGCATCTATCTTTTTGCTTTCTTTATCATAAGTGTAGGGGGGACCCTTTGGTTTGCTCTCTCCTCTCTTCTCTTAATCAGGGATTCGAGCTTCAACGATCCACTCTTGATGATTCTTGACGACCCGTGATTTCGTGTTCTACTTCTTCCCGGTTCTATCCTAAACTCTTTTCGATTCACTATTTTATATTTTCTCAATATTAAAATAGGAATCTCTTTAGTTGTCTTTTCCTTAGCGAGATTTAAACAACGTGCACAATGTCCTAAGTGTAGGGGAGTTTACTCCCACATGCTTAAACATTGAGGACAATGTTTATCTTAAGTGTAGGGGGGACTTCTATCGAAGTTAAGTGGTCTTTTCCTTGTATTTGTCCTCATTTTAACCGGAAAATCAATTTTTCGACATTTTTCAAAATTTTTGATCTATTTTTGCCTATTAGTTTTTACCTTTGTATAGTTATTTTCTTCCTTTGCTAGAATAAATCTTTGAATAAGTGGTTTTAATTTTCAAACGTTGTGAATCTTTTGACTCAATCCGAGTTTACTTATCTAAGTTTGCTCTAGCTAGTATCCTTAACGTGTTTAAGTCAAGTTTTGCTAGGCTTTTATATAGGGAGCTATAAAACGCGAAAGTCTTAACTCTCACGGGTTAAGAACAAGAACTTTTCGCAAGTTCCTATAATTGATCCTAGAGAGTCGTTTATCAAGGGAACTTTAAAATGCGATTTCTAAACTTGAAAAAGTCTAAGAATTTGCAAGATCCTATAGGCGACTCGAAAACCCAAAACTTTGATTTAATAGGCTAAGCATTCACGAGTCTCATTACTTGAGATTTTAAACTGTGGAGAACGAGAGATGATAGAGCCAATTATAAGTCCGGTATTCTTTCGTGAATTTATGTGAGTTAATTATGAGCCTATTCTCCCATCGCTTGCTAATAATTTATCTGCTAATAAATAAGGTTGTACGATTTGAAAGGTTACTTAGCTTCTAGCCCCAGATCGTTTAAGAGTTGCTCGGTATGGATTAGAGTTCATAGCCAAGGCATAACTTATTGAAGTGGGACGCAAAGATTGGCGAGTCCGAAAAGGCCCTAACAAGGCATGAGGACTATGTTTTGTTGCTAAAGATCCAAAGTGATGTGAAGAATCATTTATCGAAAATCAATATGAAGGATCGAGACACACGACGAAAAGCAAATACTCCCCAAAAGTCATGGAGAAGTGTATCCGAAAAGACCCTAACAAGGTATGAGGATAAATAGATCCAAGTCATAAAAGGAGGCGGATCGTTGTATATCAAAATCCAAAATAAAGATTGGAGAAAAATGAAGAAGTCGTGGTCCAAGTATGAATCTCTCAAAAAGTTCAAGTGAAGAAATTCCAATTATGAAGAGAAGACCATTATTTCATGAACGTCTCTCAAGATTTGAAGTATGAAGTCGCTGCCAAATATCGGTCCGAGAAAGGTCTCAAATCGCGAAGCGAGTTATGCCAAGATATGAACTTTATGAGGTCCCGAGAAGCAGTTTTAAAAGATTTGGTCCTTTAGCTAACTATTGATTAAATCGTTCACTTTATTTTCAGACTAAATAACTATCGAAATAAGTCAAACAATGCATCCTCGTGATCATTCAAGACAACAATAAAATATAAGAGATACCCCTAGGAATAAGGGAGTCTAAGTGAATAATTGGCCCACATGAGTTCGTGTTAGTTTACTAACTTATAATAACAATGATCTCGTTTTTAAGCTTGGTTTGGAGAAAGTGAAAAGTTGAGGATGATGATTATTCATGACATTTCCAAAACCCAAGGTATGCTTTTGATTTCTTTATTTTGAATAATTATAATTTTCTATCTCTTTAATAAAGGCCAACGTGGATTAATTTTGATGAAAAATGTAAACGTGCTTTGTAACTAATGCATTGCATGAGGACATTGCAATGGTCAAGTGTAGGGGATTTGATATGTGTGAAAACACACATCTTTTCTACCACTTAATTACATTAATAACCGGACCAAAACGTGTATTTTATGTCTTTTATGTCGGAATTATGCGTGGTTTGTGTTTTTGTTGTGATTTAGGACGAAAAGGTGGAAAGTGGAGAAAACACGGGAATTCACGGGCATTTACGGACTTTTATTGAAGAAAAGGATGAAAGACGAAGTCAAGAATTCAAGAATGCAAAAAGAACGGAAGTCCAAGACCAATTCTGAAGATTTATCGAAGAAAAAGTCAAAAGACGGAAGTTTACTTTAAGGCGAGGAACTCAAGTCTTATTTATCGTAGAATTTAAAGACGAGTCCAAAGAAATCCCGAGCCAAAAGTCATCACATTCCAAGATTAACAAAAAGATTAAGAATGAAGGACTTAAGGGCGCAATTAAGAAGAAAGGAAGGAGAGGAGGAAGCTTCCTCTAACCTTCCTCCTAATCACCTATAAATACTTCCCTTTTCATTTCATTTGCTCTTGTTGGCTAATCGTGACAATTAGTCCTTCCACCATTTAATTACCTTGTCATTTACTTATCTTGTCAATTTAATTACATGTCTTGCACCTTATTTACAATTTAATTTCAAGTAAGTGTTCTTTAATTTTCTTGTTTTAAATTTCTCATTCTACCTTTCTTTCTTGCTAAAACTTTGATTTATATGCTTTTTATCTTGTTAACTTGTTTAAAGATTTCATTTTTATGCTTTTGATTGTTTTAAATCTCTTATTTTCATAGCTTATTTGATTTATTTTCAAGTTTATATAGTTTTTGCAAAAGTTATTTTTATATAAAGAGCTGTTTTTCTTAAAGTTTATCTTTTTTCGTGTCTTAAAAGTTGTTAACTTTTAGTGTCGTAGCTTATTTTTACACGGTTTTACCTTAGGATTTAGTCTTTTGCTTATTAGAATCATAGCTTATTAGATTAGCTTAATTTGTGCTTTTTCCACCTTATTCCGATCTGACCAATCGGAAAAGGGTTTTACATTCCGACCATAGCTACGTAGCTTGGTCGGAAAAGGGTTTCTATTACATTCCGATCTGAAGGATCTTGGTATTCCGATCAGAGTGGGTTTTCAGTATTCCGATCAGGTGTTGTGACAGCATTCCGATTGATACTCTTTTCCTCATTCCGATCGAGGTGCTACTTTGGTATTCCGATTGGGTAGATGACAATATTCCGATCGTGGGTTCCGATCTGCATTCCGACCAAGTCCATATTCCGATCAAGAGGTAAGTTAAGCATTCCGATCAGAGCGTTTTGGATATTCTGATTGGTAAGTGACAGCATTCCGATTGGGGTCCGACCAACATTCCGATTGGACAGGTTTGACATTCCGATTGTGGCTAATCGGAATATATTCCGATAGGAGTTGTTTTCTTATGCTTTGTCTTGTTTAATTTTTACGTTATCATTTTTATACTTGTCTAATTTTAATTCTCGTCAAGTTTTAATTTTTAGTCATTTAAATTAATTTACTTTTCAAAAAGCTTTTAAATATCGCACCTTTCTTTTTAATTAGATTTAGATTTAATTTCACGCTCTTTTAATACTTGCCCTTTACTTTAACGACATTTACTTTTAAGTCTTGCACATTTAAATTAAAAACCAACCAAAAATATTTGTTTCACCAAAAGAACAATAGAGTCACACATTAAACACAAGTTTTTTTCAATTCGAAGAGATTGGTACAACGAATTTTTTTAACCTGAGTAAAACCGAGTTATCAGAACCATTTGAGGATCCCGAGCCCGAGATACGACTAGGAGATCAGATTGCCCTCAGGTTGATATGGTAGAGAATGAGAATGATAATGTTGGTATTGAGAATGATGATGAGATTGGGATAGATAATGTAGATAATGAGGATGACGACGAGGATGTCGAGGAGGATATAGGTATAGATGATGAGGTTGATGATGATGATGAGGCTGAGCTTATTTACCCTTATGATGTTCGGGAGGGCGAGCCCTTACCCCCTCCAGTTTATTGGCCTGATTCTGAGATTGAGCTACCTAGAGATAAATTGTCTGAATCGTCTGAATCTGATTCTGAATCAGAGGATGATGAGGATGATGATGCACATGATGGTAATAAGGGTATTGCTACTCGTAGACATGTGACAGGAGATTCATCTAGGGTTCGAGAGGCTACTGATATTAATGGTCTTGCACCTTGGGCCTTGAGACGTGATTTAGATGCTTCCCTTGCCTAGAGTAGTATGACAGAGGTTGGATTAGGTGTTGTTCAGACTCATGTTGCTTATTTGGAGTCAAAGACTAAGGTTGGTGAGAAAGAGCGGGAATTGTTAATTTGGATTTGACTGATGTAGAGCGTGGTTTGAATGAGGCTTTTAGGAGGTTATCTGTGTTAGTAAGTGGTGAGTTTGCTGCAATGAAGAAAAAGGTAAATAGTATGGAGATTCAGTTGAGTGTAGCTCGTGCGATGCGTGAGAAAGCTGAGAAAGAGTTGAATATTTCTGTGGGTTGGAACAATAGATTTTATGCTGAGATGGCTGAAAGAGGAGTGATTCGTAAGCGCCCAGCTGAAGATGTGTCTTGTGATCGTCCGACGAAGATACCAAAGACGATGGATGATGGACCATCTGGCGGTTCTCATTAGACCAGTCTATATTTAGTAGTGACCTTTGTATCATTTGTACCTTTTGTAATCTTGACTGAACTAACTTATTAGTTAGTAGATCTGGCATGAATTTTGGGCTTGTATAGTGCTAAAAACTTTGATATGGGATGTAAATTAAGATAATGCTTTTGTTTCAAATCCAATGAAATATGTATCTTGTCTTGAATTCCATATTATGCCTTATTTATATTTTGATTATGAATTCAATCCATCTTATATGAATCCCTTGTTGAGTGAATGCTTAATACTTTGAAATTGTGAAATTATAGACCTATGCCGCCCAAGAAAGCTGTGACTGAGGACGATGTACGTAGGATTATTGCGGAGCAAGTTACTGCATCTATGACTGAATTTATGGCAAATGCTAGAAATGGAGCTGGCAGTAGTGGAGCTGGCGGTAGTGGAGCTAGCGGTAGTTGAGCTGGCGGTAGTGGAGCTGGCGGTGGTGGAGCTGGCGGTAGTGGAATTGGTGGTACTAATGTGAATGTGAATGCTAATAATGTGAATGCTAATGCTGGAGGAAATGTAGGAGGACTTGGACCTAATGCACCTGAAGCCGGTGGATGTACTTATGTGACGTTCATGAAGTGTGAACCTTTACCTTTTAATGGAACTGAAGGTGCTGTAGGATTAAGCCAGTGGATTGAGAAGATTGAGTCGGTGTTTCAGATTAGTAAGTGTAAGGAGGAAGATAAGGTGACTTTTGCTATGGCTACTTTTAAAGGTCGTGCGTTGACTTGGTGGAACGGGAGAATTGCTTTCATGGGAATTGATGCTGCTAATGCTACTCCTTGGGCTGAAATTAAGAAATGGATGACTTTGGAGTTCTGTCCCCGTAGTGTGATCATTAGGTTAGAACATGAGTTGATTCATCTGAGAATGAAAGGTGTGGACATTGATAGCTACACAAATCGATTTCATGAGTTAGCCTTGCTGTGTCCTCGATTGGTGGAACCCGAAGAGATTCGAATTGAGCAATATGTTAAAGGGTTGACCAAGAATATCCGAGGGGACGTGACATCATCGAAACCACTTACCATTGATGATGTTATTCGAATGGCTTACCAACTCATTGGGCAGATAATTTAGGATAGGGAAGATGAACCACGTACTGGTGAGAAAAGAAATGGTGATGGCGATCGTGTAGATAGAGGTGATAATAGAAAGAATTTCAATCACCGTCAGAACTAGAGAAAGGGGAATGCAAATGCCCTTACCAACAACACACCGCGCAATGATGAAAGATGTCCTAAGTGTAGCAACAAGAGGCATGCTGGCGACTGCTGAAAGTGCCGAAATTGCGGAAAGCTTGGACACAAAGTTGAAAGGTGTAAGAAGGGAATCATTTGCTTCAACTGTAACGAAGTGGGTCATAAGAAATCGGATTTCCCTGATTTGAAAGCGATTGTACCTGGAAGAAACCCCCAGGGTGGTGCTTATCAACTTGGAACAGTCGAGGTGAAGAAAGAGGATCCTAATGTCGTTACTGGTACGTTTTTACTCAACAATCATTATGCTGTTGCTTTATTTGATTCGGGTGATGATAGGAGCTTTGTATCCACTAAATTTAGTGCCCTTATTTACATTGAACCTGTTGAGATAAATACCAGTTACGAGGTGGAATTGGCTGATGGTAAATTAGTGAAAACTAATAAGCTATTAGAAGGATGCTCTCTAAATCTCATAAACTATTCCTTTCCGATTGATTTGAGGTTGATAGAATTAGGTAGTTTTGATATTATTATTGGTATGGATTGGTTGTCGTTGAATAATGCTACAATTTTATGTGGAGAAAAGAAGGTTAAGATTCCTCTTAGGAATAAGACGTTTGTAATTGATGGTAATCGAGGTGAATCCCGTTTAAAAATGGTTTCATGTATTAAAGTCCAAAAGTACATCAGGAACGGTTGCGAGTTATTCTTAGCTCAAGTGACCGGGAATGAGTCTAAGGATAAACGATTGGAAGATGTACCTATTATCTGTGAATTTCCTGAGGTATTTCCTAAAGATTTACCCGGACTTCCACCGATAAGGCAAGTTGAGTTTCGAATCGATTTAATTCCTGGTGCTACACCGGTGGCACGTGCGCCTTGCCGATTAGCACCTTCTGAATTAAAGGAATTATCTGAACAACTTAAGGAGTTGTCTGATAAAGGTTTTATTCGACCGAGCTCGTCGCCTTGGGGAGCTCCAGTCTTGTTCGTTAAAAAGAAGGATGGATCTTTCCGTATGTGCATTGATTATAGGGAACTGAATAAGTTGACGATTAAAAACCGATATCCTTTACCAAGGATTGATGATTTGTTTGATCAACTACAAGGATTTAGTGTGTATTCTAAGATAGATTTGCGGTCTGGATATCACCAACTTCGCGTCCGTGAAGAAGATATTCCTATAACTACATTTAGAACACGTTATGGACACTATGAATTTCAAGTAATGCCATTTGGGTTAATTAACGAATATGAACATATCCCATGTTTTCATAATTTGAGTACACATTCGAAAGCTCCTCGGATCGTTACCCGGGTCATTCAAATGAAATCTATTCAAAAGAAAGGATAGGAACGTCGATACACCCAGTCGGGTATTAATACTCGATAATTAGATACTTTTCCAAAGAATCTTATCATTTACAGAAATGAACAAGAAGGGGATATCAATTGTCAATTAAGACAATATCCACAGATGAGTAAATTCGATTCTGAAAAATAAATGGTATGGGCACATATGTAGGTGTCTCTAACAATATGTCCCTATTTTGCACTTCTTGTAGATCTCATAAAATTTCAATTTTCCACTATTACAAAGAAAATGTAATGTTTATTAACAATTTCACGGTGACTACTAATCAGCATTGCATGGTCCCTTCCAAATTGTATGTAGGCGCGCAACTATATACAATTTTAGGATTAACGATGCAATACTCAGTTCGTCAAAACTTTGTCATCATGTTTAAAATAAAAAAACTAATTTCATGCTTAATTCTGGAATAAGAATCAAAATGAATTTAAAGAGATGTTCTTTGTTATGGAAACAATTAAGTTTTCTAATGTGTTTCATAAACAACTTTATTTCGATAACGATTATTTATAAGTCTCACTTTAAATAATCCATATGGTGATGAAAATTCAATTTTTATCAAGGGATACGATTTTAACTTTATAAAACAATGAGTGATCTGCAAAAGAGTGATGGAAAGTTTTTCACCAAGAACTAACTACAATATGATAGAAGATGAGCTTAGCCAAATAATAATGAGGTTCATGACCTCGATGGCACTCAAAAAGAATAATCCACAACGTAAGTCAAATCGAGATGAGTACTTGTTCAATGGTTGCATCACTAATGCGAACATTAGGAACAAGCAAGAAAAGATAGATAACATCGATACATGTAGGATTTAGCAATCAAAGGTAGTCTTTTCATTAATCACAAACAAGTCAAAATTGTACCGTAACACATTACGTGTCACTATGTCATACAATTCCAAGAACTCATTGTGACAATCCGTCAATTTATGGTCGATATTTCATTCTCAATATTTATTTGAAAACATTATTTTAATGTTATAATATGAACTCACTTATTTTTGGGAAGAAATTTGGATTTACGTCTTGAAGTAGCATCGACTACGTCTAAACCGGAGGATTCTACGTTACGTGCTTACGTTTACATACACCGTTTTTGGTGACAGTCCGACATTTCAGAAAATAAATTTATCCGTGAATATTATTTTGGGATTTTAAATTTGTGTTGGTTCATAAACTCACAAATTTACGAGAAGAGATTAGGACTTACGATTTTAATTTAACGTCCTTCACAACTAAACCGGAAACCTTAGGATTACGTATTTACGTTTTCAAACTCCGTTTTTGATGAGACAATTTTTATTAGATTCGTTTTGTGCCGTTGATTCATAATTTATAAAAACGTTTTTCGTTAAACGACCCGAGGGCACGTAAATCGAGGAAACTAGAATCGAGGAGTACCCGTAAATTAATGGGGATGGGACAAGTTTACACTTGCCCACCCCCATACATGTGGCATCTAAGTAAGCTACACAACCTACTCATGTGTCAAGCTTACAAGATAAGTAAGACACATGTCTTACTTACCTTCATAAACTAGCACCAACACACAAAACCACTAGCACTTAAACCATTTATCATTTTCATACATGCAAAAACCACCAAATCCTCTCCTCTCTCTCTAAATTTCGTCCAACAATCATCAACAACAACCCTTATTTGATCTATTTTAGCCATAAAATCATGTGTTATTCATACACATGATGATGCTCCTTTGAAGCCTTGAAGATTGGAGGTGATTTGGTGATGTCCAAGGGCTGATTTCTACAAGAAGTTTACAAATATTGGTGGTCTTCAAAATTGGTGTTGATCTATCACAAGTTTGGCCATCAAAATCCAAGCCTTGTTCATCAACCTCACATTTTCATCATCATGGTGGTATAAAGATAGTTCTCCTCATCCTCTTGTTATTTTGATTATGTAATCATGTATTTTCATTCCTATTGTATATGTATATGATGATTATATGATGATAAAAATATTATGTGAGGATTTGGTGTTGATCTATTTGATAAAAATGGGTAAAAAGATGGACAAACTACATGTAAAAATAGTTAAATCTTGCTTAAATGGTTGGCTGTATAAAAACAGTAACTAACCACAAGTTAAACGGATAAAATGGCAAAGTGGAATCGATATACAGTAAGTGTTAGGTCTTGTACACATGTGAGAGTTGGCCATGCAATGGAATCATTATAATGAGTGAGATATGATCAAAACAAGTTTAGAGTACAAATCTGAGTTCACTGTTTTGGACGATTTTTAGAAAATACTTAGAGGCTGATTCAACAGTAGCTATAGAAGAGTTAAATGGAGCACATATCATGTAGTTTATGTCATAAACATTTGAGCTTCTATCTCCATATAGAACTCTAGATATGGCAGTTTTGGTGAACATGAAAATAAAAATCAGATTTTGGAAATTAAAGTATAATAGTATTATATAAGCACTCAAATAAGAATAATATAAAATGTGAATTAAAACCCACTAACTAATATAATGCATTTATATAAATATTTATAAGGATAAATAAAAGGACATTTTATAAAAATGGTAGTTTGATAAGTTTTATAAGTTATAAAACTATAAACATGATTTTTACGACTTTTTCGGCTATTACCGTAAAATTAACGTTTTTGTTAAATAAAACTTAGACGGTTGAACCCGTCTAATGTAAACTTTTATAAACTCATATACTGATATATAAACATATATAACAAGTAAAAACCGGTAAAACCCGAACTATAAAACATACGGACATTAACGGGCTAAATTAACGTTATTGGACTAATAATACAACAAAATGGGCTAAAACACTTATAAACTTATTTATTGGGCTTAACCCATTTGGGCCCAACATGTAAAGTGTGATACTGATAATAAAAGTATAATTGGGCTAATATAATATATTGAGCTTGTAATGGGCCTATTGGGCCTAAAACATGTAAATAGGTAAAACTTGTAAACTAGTATAAAAATTATCAACATATAACACTAAAATAGTAAAATGAGTAAATGAGAATATGTAAACCCATTTGATCATCATATATATAAAATCGTCATATGTATACATAATTGTTATTTTTATAAAGTCATTGGACATGGGTCTAAGACGAGTATTATTTGTCTAGGTTTCCGTGATTGAAGCACGTATCATACATCCAAATCGCCGATAACCCGCCTTTCCCAATCAACGTGAGTTCATAGCCTCGCACTCTTTTAAATGTTTTTATGAAATGTTTTATAAACCCGCGAGGGAGATAACATGTTAGTTTTTATAAAATAGGACACCATTTGTCCCGATTGTTTGTTTATTGATTTGGACCCGAATGATTGTATGACCCGATTGTATGACCCGATAAATGATTAAATGACCCGATAGATGAAATAAAATTGATTATTAAAGTTAGGTTATGTCACTAAAAGTCCCATTAGCATGAATTGTGAACTACCGGGATTTGGTAGACGCTTATGCATATAATAGTACTATTTGGGGACGATCACCCCAGTTCGCGCCTTGACGGTTGATCCCCATCGTGCCACGTTGATTGGTAAGCGAATTTATGTATGAGAAGATTTCCATAGCGTGATCTTTGTGACGACACGCTAATTTAGATGGGAAAATTGAGTATCGGGTTAGCTACCCGTTGTTTGGTCTAGTAAGGTAACAATGGCATGCGGCTTATAATAATTCAATTAACGAAATACTGCTATACGCACCGAATTATGATGTATTGCCTGACTAGCAATACGGGGTCATACTATTGATATTATGTTCATGTTTTGGTTTTATATAACCATATTCATATAACGGTTTTTATTTCTATACAACGTTATAAAACGTATTGTATGATATTTTTACGACATTGGTTCGTATAATGATTTTTAAGGCAAATGCCTATATTATGATTTTCGATAAGGATTTGTATAAAAATGACTTTTGCTATTTTATGGCCTATTACAATGATTTGTACGAAATGATTTTTGGTAATAATTTTATACCAAAGTTATATTGATGGAATTTATTAAACTCTATGAATTTACTCGGCGTTATCGCTGACCTTTTCTTTTAACATGTTTTATCTCAGGTACTTGAAGGTAATTCTCGGGAAGATGACAAGAATTCATGGCCCGCACTTAAACAATAATTTCCATTCAAATACTTTGTAAAACTTTTTATGAAATAATATGACTTGGACCTATGTAACTTTGATATTTATGAATGGAAATGCTTTACTATTAAACGACGCGATTTTTATGCGTTGTCTATGATGTGAGTAATGCGCTATCCCGTAACACCAACGAGACTTCCGTTGTATCGAGTTGTATAAATTTGGGGGTGTTACAGTTTGGTACCAGAGCTCTCGTTATAGAGAACGAAAGATTGTTAAAACCAAGGTTTTGAATAAAAATATTTCAAAATCTTTTAACTAAAAACATTTTTCTAAAAATGTCTAAAAATCTTTTGACTATAACGGTGCCGAAGAATTCCCGAGTTACCGACAAGGCTAGACTGAGAAGTGTTATTTTAATATATATATATATATATAACTTAGATTTTATATATATATATATATATATATATATAGATATATATATATATATATATATATATATATATATATATATATATATATATATATATATATATATATATATATATATATATATATATATATATATATATATATATATATATATATATATATATATATATATATATATATATATATATATATATATATATATATATATATATATATATATATATATATATATATATGTATATATATGATTTAATTTTATTACATGATTGTTTGATGATTATTTTGATATTTATACGAGGTATTTATACGACGTAGATTGTCAAAAGGAACCCTAAATCCCCTAGTAAATTAATCGAAGCTATTTTCGTAGGAATTCTAGCTATTCCAGATCTAAACCAAGTTGTGGATATTTATGATCCCAACAAAATGGTTGATATTCGTAGAAATGTAGGTATTAGTTGATTGTGATAATGAAGAAGAATTGGCGAGATTAAATCTGATATCGATGTCATGACGATCTTTCCTTATAGAGTGGAGTTTGACAAAATGTTACCACCTAGAAAGATTTCATCTGATTCGTTGTCATCCAATTCTGAAATCGAAATCGAAAGGGCGAATGTTGCACTTGAGGCTGTCATTGGAACCATTACCCAAAAGCCTCATGCCACTAATACCTTTCCGAGAAGTCTAATTGAATGATCGAGTCATCTCATACTAGTGACTCATTTGATAATTGTTGTTGTAAGAGCTATAGGATTGGAAATTAAGTGTTGATCATATTGAGGTTTTATTGCCTTTACAAGGCCGAAGAATAAGGTTGTAAGTATTGGAGAATGAGGTAGGATATCGCATTGAGTATAAGTTAATTTAAACTTGAATAAAGTAAAATTTAACTCGTATGGAATATGAGATTGTTAAAAGGAATTTGTTAAGTTCTGTGATTGAATTATAAGGTTTTAATTGATTGATTGGTTCGTGTTAAGGGTTGTTCCTAGGCCATTGTCCAATAATGAGGATGCCCAGTGTCCAGGAAATAAATTGAAGAAATCTTCTTCTGAATAGGGACCGATGGATCTTCCGGGACAGGTGGAACCCCCATGACTCTTGTAGATTAGTATTCATTGTGGTATCTTTTAAAAATCCCTAACTTAACTGAGACATCAGTTGGTAGGATGATTTCTGAGAATTGTATGACATAGTGACACGTAATGTGATACGGTACAATTTTGACTTGTTTGTGATTAATGAAAAAGACTACATTTTATTGCTAAATCCTACATGTATCGATGTTATCTATCTTTTATTGCTTCATCCCAATGTTCTCATTAGTGATGCAACCATTGAACAAGTACTCATCTTGATTTGAGTTACGTTGTGAATTATTCTTTTTGAGTGCCATTGAGGTCATGAACCTCATGAATATTTGGCTAAGCTCATTTCCTATTGTATTGTAGTTAGTTCTTGGTGAACAACTTTTCATCACTCTTTTGCAGATCACACATTGTTTTTATAAGATAAAACAGTATCCCTTGAGAAAAATTGAATTTTCATCACTAAAAGGATTATTCAAAGTGAGATTTATAAGTGATTGTTATCGAAATGAAGATTGTTTATAAAACACCTTGGAAAACTTAATTGTTTTCATAACAAAGAAAATCCTTGTAAATTTATTTTTGATTCTTATTTAAGAATTAAGCATGAAAATGTTTTTATTATAAACATGATGATAAAATTTTGACGAACTGAGTATTGCATCGTTAATCTTGAAATTGTATATAGTTGCACGCCTACATACAATTTGGAATGGACCATGCAAGGCTGATTAGTAGTCACCATAAAACTAATGAATGAACACTACATTTTCTTTGAAGATTGTGAAAGATTAAATTTTATGAGATCTGCAAGAAGTGAAAAATAAGGACATAGTGTTAGGGATACCTACATATGTGCCCGTACCATTTATTCTTCTGAACCGAATTTACTCATCTGTAGATATTGTCTTCATTGACAATTAATATTTCTTCCTTGTCCAATTCTCCCGTGGTAAGATTCTTTGAAAAAGTATCTGATTACCGAGTGTTGATACCCGACTGGATGTATTGACGTTCGTATCATCTCTTTTGATTAGATTTCATTTGAATGACCTGGGTAACGATCCGAGGAGCTTTCGAATGCGTACTCAAATTATGAAAACATGGGATATATTCATATTCATTAAATGTTTTCGTCTGTATCTGATTTGAAATTCTCTCGCGTAGATTATGCATTGACCTTACTCTTTTAATAGTAGTTGTGTCTCCAGATATCCTTGAATTTGTGGAAGGATTATGAGTTATTATTAGTCTTTTGAGAAACTCACATCTTATAGACGGTAATAAAACTGTAAGTTAATAGTGCCAGTAGAATAGATTGATTGATTATGACATGACGACCTTGTCTTAATTGATGGGAACTCGAGTAGAATTCCCCTAAATGATAAGATGTTGATTATCAAAAGTGATCTAAATAATTCTTGATGGATGACCATATCCTGCATTTAGACTTGAAATTATACCGTGAATGGTTGTGAATTAGTCATAAATATTATAATCTAGAAAGAACCTAATATGAATTTATTAAAAGATGTTTTTGTTATCTGAAACTTTAGGAGGTATTTATTGGTGAATTACCTAGACTTTTGCCATTAAGGCAAGTTGAATTTGGTATTGATTAAATTCCCGGTGCTGCACCGGTGGCGTGTGCACTGTACGTTAGCACCATCTGAATTAAAGGAATTACCGTACAACTGAGAGGGTTGTCGGAGAAAGATTTTATTCTACCAAGCTCGTCATCATGAAGAGCTATGGTATTATCATTCCTTATATTTATAGATTACTGTGAACTGATTAAATTGACAATCGAAAACGATATCCATAACTCGAAATGGAAGATTTGTTCGATCATTTACAAGGTTTTAGCGTATGTTTTAAAGATTTGATCCATGGCAGGGTTATCATCAACTTCGCATCTGCGAAAAAGATTATGTATTCCAATCACTACATCCGGTACTTGTAATGAACATTATGAGTTTCACGTGATGTCGTTTGGATTGACTAATACACACGCATCATTCATAAATTTGGTGAATCATGTGTGAAGGCTGTAATTTGATAAATTCATGCTTGCGATCATTAAGGACCATTTGTTTGTTTATAAGAATAAGAATGAGTTAATAATTATTTATAGATTGCCCTGAATTGGCCGAACAATAAAAAAATGTACCTTGAATAATTAACCTGAGATTAAAAACTTAATCCTTTACATTATTTGACCGTGTGATTAAAAGATAATGGAATCTATATTGACTCTTCAAAAATTAAGAGCCCTTTTAAGACTTTGAGTATTACTAAAAAGAAAGTGGAAATATGTTTTGACAAATGTTTTATCAAAAGGATTTTTAAGGAATCATTCCTTATAACTAAAACATTTAACTAAACTCTTGTTTAGGGGTAAATGTTCGTGTATACCTCAAGACAACCTAAGAGGGATTGAGGAAACCATTTAAACAATGACTTAGAATTTGAAATGACAATTTTTTTATTTTTTTATTTATTTATTTTTTTTTGCTTTTCAACTAAGAAAATTTTTACCAAAGAATAAACAAAGATTTTTCAAACATTTACGAATCTTATTAATTATTTTCGATAAATCAGCAAAAATCGTGTTAATTAAATTCAAATTTGTTTTGAACATTTTATTATAATTGGTCGAACTAAGAATTTAAAATTTTAACGTTTACGTTTCATAAAAACTTAATATTTATTGTTAATTTACTTGTAGTTATTATCGACGCTTTAAACGTCGGATTGAGCAAAACTGATAAAAATAATAGTTGAGAAAGAACTAAAACTTAGAAAATATGAAGATAGAATTTCTGAATAAATTGTAGACATGGTAATTATTTCATCAGGAAAGATGAATGTAAATACTGACACATTATGTAGAAAGGATAAAGAACCAATTAGGATGTGTTCCTTAGAAATGATGGTACAAAATAAAATTGCCGAACAATATAAAAATAAATAATGTTTGTAAAAAGGATAATATAGGTAATAAAAAGGGGTTCGCGGCTAATGTGTACCATTAGAATTGAGAAGCCGATAGCGTTAAATGCTTTTAAAGACCACTTGTGATTGTCTAAATATAGAGGATTGTGAGATATAGTCATGTTGGAATCTCGTAAGTATAGGTATTCCATTCATGTCATTTCTGACTAAATGTATCTTTATCTGAAGAAGTTGTACTAATGGCAAATTATGAAGGCAGACATTGCCTCATACATTAGTAAACGTCTAGCTATTGCAAAGGTCATCATCTAAATTTGATCCGATTTGGGTCATCGTCGACAGACTGACCAAATCTGCTAATATCATTCTCGTTAATGATAAATTCTTGATGAAGAAATTGACTCTTTTGAATTTATAGGAGTTATCTAAACATGTTGTGCCTGTATCGATCATCTCTATCAAGATCCTCGCTTCACATCGAATTTCTAGATATTTGCTCAGAAGTCATTGAGAACGAACCTTGATGAGAGTACTATGTACCACCCCAATCGAAGGGACGAGGTAAAGTAACGATACAAAATACTATAAGTGCTGTTTTATATTTGAATGATTGACCTTTGGTAATAAACCGTATAATCGTTTTCCTTTGGAGAGATTATCATTGATAATTATCGTGTTAGGATCGAGATCGAATCTTGTTAAGATTATATATTAGAGCATCTGTAAGCAAGAGTTGAGATGAAGACACCCGACATACACCCATTGTGAGTTGGACATGTCTTTTAGGTTTAAGGTTTCCTATGATGGCGAACCTAACCTTGCAAAATACTCGACCCGCGAGACGTGAAATAATTGTTGAAATTAGGATCTGATTATTGACTACCGATAGAGGTTATGTGAATATGAAATGTAGATCTTAAAGTGCCAGATGGGTAGTGAAGTTATGCCAAAAAATTTAACCATGGAAAATGAATAGATGATCTGAAAGATCATGGGATATAAGTCCCCGTTAAATGGGACCATTGAGATGATGTAAAAGATTGGTTTGAAAGGCATATAAGCTGGATCTACCCTAGGACTTCAAGAGCTGCGTGAATTATGATTCGAATATCGAACTTGATGGAATATCTATCAAGTGAAAATCTGATTAATTCTTAGTAAAGTTTAGATCGGCGAAAAGTTGCATTCATCAGAAACCCGTGAACATCTTGGATAGAGAAAGTAAGTCAACATTAAGCCTGATCTTATTCCCGTAGTTATGTTTGATGAAACTCGCGTATTGTAATGAATTACACTTGTGAGAAAAGACCGAATGTGGAGGAAATACCCACATGGCTTTAACTCTATAAGAAGCGAGTAGTAAGATAAGATGATCTTTGAGGACAAAGATCCTGTTTTGGGGTAAATGTTGTGACAATCCGTTAATTTATGGTCGATATTTTATTCTCAATATTTATTTGAAAACATTATTTTAATGTTATAATATGAACTCACTTATTTTTGGGAAGAAATTTGGATTTACATCTTGAAGTAGCATCAACTACGTCTAAACCGGAGGATTCTACGTTACGTGCTTACGTTTACATACACCGTTTTTGGTGACAGTCCGACATTTCAGAAAATAAATTTATCCGTGAATATTATTTTGGGATTTTAAATTTGTGTTGGTTCATAAACTCACAAATTTACGAGAAGAGATTAGGACTTACGATTTTATTTTAACGTCCTTTACAACTAAACCGAAAACCTTAGGATTACGTATTTACGTTTTCAAACTCCGTTTTTGATGAGACAATTTTTATTAGATTCGTTTTGTGCCGTTAATTCATAATTTATAAAAACGTTTTTCGTAAAACGACGCGAGGGCACGTAAATCGAGGAAACTAGAATCGAGGAGTACCCGTAAATTAATGGGGATGGGACAAGTTTACACTTTCCCACTCCCATACATGTGGCATCTAAGTAAGCTACACAACCTACTCATGTGTCAAGCTTACAAGATAAGTAAGACACATGTCTTACTTACCTTCATAAACTAGCACCAACACACAAAACCACTAGCACTCAAACCATTTATCATTTTCATACATGCAAAAACCACCAAATCCTCTCCTCTCTCTCTAAATTTCGTCCAACAATCATCAACAACAACCCTTATTTGATCTATTTTAGCCATAAAATCATGTGTTATTCATACACATGATGATGCTCCTTTGAAGCCTTGAAGATTGGAGGTGATTCTAACATCCAAGGAGGTGATTTGGTGATTTCCAAGGGCTGATTTCTACAAGAAGTTTACAAATATTGGTGGTCTTCAAAGTTGGTTTTGATCTATCACAAGTTTGGCCATCAAAATCCAAGCCTTGTTCATCAACCTCACATTTTCATCATCATGGTGGTATAAAGATAGTTCTCCTCATCCTCTTGTTATTTTGATTATGTAATAATGTATTTTCTTTCCTATTGTATATGTATATGATGATTATATGATGATAAAAATATTATGTGGGGATTTGGTGTTGATCTATTTGATAAAAATGGGTAAAAAGATGGACAAACTACATGTAAAAATAGTTAAATCTTGCTTAAATGGTAGGCTGTATAAAAACAGTAACTAACCACAAGTTAAACTGATAAAATGGCAAAGTGGAGTCAATATACAGTAAGTGTTAGGTCTTGTACACATGTGAGAGTTGGCCATGCAATGGAATTATTATAATGAGTGAGATATGATCAAAACAAGTTTAGTGTACAAATCTGAGTTCACTGTTTTGGACGATTTTTTGAAAATACTTAGAAGCTGATTCAACAGTAGCTATAGTAGAGTTAAATGGAGCACATATCATGTAGTTTATGTCATAAACATTTGAGCTTCTATCTCAATATAGAACTCTAGATATGGCAGTTTTGTTGAACATAAAAATAAAAATCAGATTTTGGAAATTAAAGTATAATAGTATTATATAAGCACTCAAATAAGAATAATATAAAATGTGAATTAAAACCCACTAACTAATATAATACATTTATATAAATATGTATAAGGACAAATAAATGGACATTTTATAAAAATGGTAGTTTGATAAGTTTTATAAGTTATAAAACTATAAACATGATTTTTACGACTTTTTCGGCTATTACCGTAAAATTAACGTTTTTGTTAAATAAAACTTAGACGGTTGGACCCGTCTAATGTAAACTTTTATAAACTCATATACTGATATATAAACATATATAAAAAGTAAAAACCGGTAAAACCCGAACTATAAAACATACGGACATTAACGGGCTAAATTAACGTTATTGGACTAATAATACAAAAAAATGGGCTAAAACACTTATAAACTTATTTATTGGGCTTAACCCATTTGGGCCCAACATGTAAAGTGTGATACTGATAATAAAAGTATAATTGGGCTAATATAATATATTGGGCTTGTAATGGGCCTATTGGGCCTAAAACATATAAATAGGTAAAACTAGTAAACTAGTATAAAAGTTATCAACACATAACACTAAAATGAGTAAATTAGAATATGTAAACCCATTTGATCATCATATATATAAAATCATCATATGTATACATAATTTTTATTTTTATAAAGTCATTAGACATGGGTCTAAGACGAGTATTATTTGTCTAGGTTTCCGTGATTGAAGCACGTACCGTACGTCCGAATTGCCGATAACCCGCTTTCCCACATCAACGTGAGTTCATAGCCTCGCACTCTTTTAAATGTTTTTATGAAATGTATTATAAACCCGTGAGGGAGATAACATGTTAGTTTTTATAAAATAGTACACCATTTGTCCCGACTGTTTGTTTATTGATTTGGACCCGAATGATTGTATGACCTGATTGTATGACCCGATAAATGATTAAATGACCCGATAGATGATATAAAATGGATTATTAAAGTTAGGTTATGTCACCAAAAGTCCCATTAGCATGAATTGTGAACTACCGGGATTTGGTAGACGCTTATGCATATAATAGTACTATTTGGGGACGATCACCCCAGTTCGCGCCTTGACGGTTGATCCCCGTCGTGCCACGTTGATTGGTAAGCGAATTTATGTATGAGAAGATTTCCATAACGTGACCTTTGTGACGACACGCTAATTTAGATGGTCAAATTGAGTATCGGGTTAGCTACCCATTATTTGGTCTAGTAAGGTAACAATGTCATGCGGCTTATAATAATCCAATTAACGAAATACTGTTATACGCACCGAATTACGATGTATTGCCTGACTAGCAATACGGGGTCATACTATTGATATTATGTTCGTGTTTTGGTTTTATATAACCATATTCACATAACGGTTTTTATTTCTATACAACGTTATAAAACGTATTGTATGATATTTTTACGACATTGGTTCGTATAATGATTTTTAAGGCAAATGCCTATATTATGATTTTCGATAAGGATTTGTATAAAAATGACTTTGGCTATTTTATGGCCTATTACAATGATTTGTACGAAATGATTTTTGGTAATAATTTTATACCAAAGTTATATTGATGGAATTTATTAAACTCTATGAATTCACTCGGCGTTATCGCTGACCTTTTCTTTTAACATGTTTTATCTCAGGTACTTGAAGGTAAGTCTCGGGAAGACGACAAGAATTCATGGCCCGCACTTAAACAATAATTTCCATTCAAATACTTTGTAAAACTTTGTACGAAATAATATGACTTGGGACCTATGTAACTTTGATATTTATGAATGGAAATGCTTTACTATTAAACGACGCGATTTTTATACGTTGTCTATGATGTGAGTAATGTGCTATCCCGTAACACCAACGAGACTTCCGCTGTATCGAGTTGAATAAATTTGGGGGTGTTACACTCATCCTAACAAATGATATCTCAGTTAAGTTAGGGATTTTTAAAAGATACCACAATGAATACTAATCTACAATAGTCACTAGGTGTTCCACCTGTCCCGGAAGATCCATCGGTCCCTATTCAGAAGAAGATTTCTTCAATTTATTTCTTGGACACTGAGCATCCTCGTCTTTGGACAATGGCCTAGGAACAACCCTAACACGAATCAACAATCATTTAAAACCTTATAATTCAATCACAGGACTTAATGACTTCCTCTTAACAATTTCATATTCCATACGAGTTAAATTTTACTTTATCAAGTTTCAATCAACTTATACTCAATGCGACATCCTACCTCATTTTCCAATTCTTTCAACCTTATTCTTAGACCTTGAAAGGGCAATAAAAGTAAGATATAAACAACATCTATTTCCAATCCTATAGCTCTTACAACAATAATTATCAAATGAGTCATTAGTATGAAATGACTCACACATTCAATTGGACTTCTCGGAAAGGTACTAGTGGCATGAGGCTTTTCGGTAAAGGCTCCAACGACAGTCTCAAGTGCAACATTCACCCTTTCGATTTTTCGAATTTAAGAACTGGGTGACATCGAATCAGATGAAACCTTTCCAGGTGGTAAGGTTTTGTTAAACTTCACTCTATAAGGAAAAATCGTCATGACATCTATATCAGATTTAATCTCGCCAATTCTTCTTTAATATCACAATCAACTAATATCAACATTTCTACGAATATTAACCATTTGTTGGGATCATAAATATCCACAACTTGGTTTAGATCTGGAATAGCTAGAATTTCCTACAGAAATAGCTTCGATTAATTTTCTAGGGGAGTTAGGGTTTCTTGTGACAAACTACGTCGTATAAACACCTCGTATAAGTATTAAAATAATCATCAAACAATAATGTAATCAAATTACAACATATATATATATATATATATATATATATATATATATATATATATATATATATATATATATATATATATATATATATATATATATATATATATATATATATATATATATATATATATATATATATATATATATATATATATATATATATATATATATATATATATATATATATATATATATATATATATATATATATATATATATATATATATATATATATATATATATATATATATATATATATATATATATATATATATATATATATATATATATATATATATATATATATATATATATATATATATATATATATATTAAAATAACACTTCTCAGTCTGGCCTTGTCGGTAACTCGGGAATTCTTCGACACCGTTATAGTCAAAAGATTTTTAAACATTTTATTGAAAATATTTATTTAAAAATATTTATGGTTAAATGATTTTGAAATGTTCTATTCAAAACCTTAGTTTTAAAAATCTTTCGTTCTCTATAACGAGAGCTCTGGTACCAAACTGTAACACCCCCAAATATTCATACTTTAGTTCAGCGGAAGAGTCGTTGGTGTTACGGGATAGCACATTACTCAAACATAGACAACGCTTAAAAATTGCGTCGTTTAATAATAAAACATTTTCCATTCATAAATATCAAATTTACATAGGTCCCAAGTCATAGTATTTCATACAATTTTACAACACATTTGAATGGAAATTGTTATTTAAGTGCGGGCCATAATTCTTGTTGTCTTCTCGAGAATTACCTTCAAGTACCTGAGATAAAACATGTTAAAAGAAAAGGTCAGCGAAAACAAGGAGTGAATACATAGAGTTTAATGAAATCCATTAATATATCATCGGTATAAAACTATTACCGAAAATCATTTTGTACAATTCTTTGTCGTAGGCCATAAAATATGCTAAAAACATTTTATACAAATCTTTGTTGTAAATCATACTATAGGCTTTTGCCTTCAAAACCATTATACGAACCAATGTCGTAAATACATCATACAATACATTTTATAACGTTGTATAGAGTTAAATAAAAACCGTTATATGAATATGGTTATGTAAAACCAAAACACGCACATAATATCAATAATAAGACCCCGTATTGCTAGTCAGGCAATATATTGTAATTCAATGCGTATAGCAGTATTTTCGTTATTGGATTATTATAAGCCGCATGACATTGCTACTTTACTATACCAAACAACGGGTAGCTAACCCGAAACGCATTTGCCCATCAAAAATAGCTTGTCGTAATAATAATCACCCTTATATAATTCTTCTCATACATAAATTCGCTTACCAATCAATGTGGCACGACGGGGATCAACCGTCAAGGCGCGAACTGGGGTGATCTTCCCCAAATAGTACTATTATATGCATAAGCGTCTACCAAATCCCGGTAGTTAACAATTCATGCTAATGGGACTTTTAGTGACATAACCTAACTAATAATAATCCATTTCATTTCATTCGTCGGGTCATATAATCATTCATCGGGTCATATAATCATTCGGGTCCAAATCAATAAGCAAACAATCGGGACAACTGGTGTCCTATATTATTAAAACTAGCATGTTATCTCCCTTGTGAGTTTATAAAACATTTCATATAACATTTAAAAGAGTGCGAGGATATGAACGCACGTTGATTGGGAAAGGCGGGTTATCGGCGATTCGGATGTACGGTACGTGCTTCAATCACGGAAACCTAGACAAATAATACTCGTCTTAGACTCTTGTCCAATGACTTTTATAAAAACAATGGCTATGTATATATGATATCATGAGTATGATGATGATCATGTGGGAGTTTATATTTTCATACACATTATAGTGTTATGTGTTAGTCAAATTTTTGACTAGTTACACTAGTTTCAATCAAATTTCATATCAAGGCCCAATAAGCCCATTAAAAGCCCATTAAGAGTTCAACTCTTTATATTAGTCCATTTATACTTTTAATATAAGGCCTTTAATCATAGGTTGGGCCCAAGTGGGTTAAGCCCAATGAGTAAGTCCATTAGTGTTGATCCAAACTAGTTGAGTCAATAGTCCAATAAGGCTACTTTGGCCCGTTAATGTCCATAAGTCATAAAGCTCGGGTTTTATCGGATTTTTACTTGTCAAATATAATTAAATATCAGTACATGACTTATAAAAATTTTACATTAGACGGGTCCGACCATCTAAGTTTTATTTGACGAAAACGTTAATCTTTCGGTTTTAGCCGAAAAGACGTAAAAGTTATGTATATAGTTTTATAACTTATAAAACTTATCAAATTGCCATTTTTATAAAATGTCTCAATTATTTATCAAAGCATATACTAGTTTATAAGTAATATATAAGTTAGTGGGTTTTAGGTATACATTTTATATTAGTTTTACTTGAGTGCTAATTTTATAATATATACTTTTATTTTACAAATCTGATTATAAATTTCACTTTCACCATTTTTACCATATCTTGGGTTATACAAGGAGATAGAAGCTCATTTTTGGGCAGCACAAACTACATGATATGTTCTACAATTAACTCAGTTTAGAAACTTCTCAATCAACCTCTAAATGTCTCTAACAGTTCGTCCAAAACAGACTATACAGATTTGGACATCAATATTGTTTTGATCATATCTCACTCATTTTATGGATTATATTGAGTGGCCAACTCTCACATATGTACAAGTCACTTATCTTATTGTATATTAAATTATCCAAGCTACTTTAACAAGTTATCATATAGGTCTTTAATGTTTTATATATCCTACATTTTTAGCCATGATTTTAACATCCTTTCATGTAGCTTTTAATCATTTTAACCAAATTTATCAACACCAAATCCCCACATATTATTTTGATCATCATTCATCATCATATACATATACATAAATGAAGAAAATACAAGATTACATATTCAAAATAACAGGATGATAGGGAGAAACAATTTCTATACCACCAAGATGATGAAAAGATGGATTTTTGATGAACAAGACTTGGTTCATTGTTACCAAATCTTCAACTTTTGCAAGGAAACTTCTTGAGTCCTTCAAATGGATGAACACCTCCATGAAATCAGCCCTAAACTCCTTCTTGAAAATCAGCCGAAAGACCTCCATGAAAACTCCTTTTCACATGTTATAATCACCTCCAATCTTCATCTTTTCAAGTAGGCTTCAACATATATTGATTATAGCCTTTGTTTATGGTTAAAATTTGATGAAAATGGTGATAGGAGGGTGGATATAGACGTTCATAGAGAGAGAAGAGAGTGTTTGAGTGGTTTTGCATGTATGAAATGAGAAATGGTTTATGGTGTAGCTAGTTTTGTTAGTTTGGTGGTTTGTGTATGCACTAAGGACATCTGTCCTTAGTGTGTATATAAACTTGACACCACATATGATGTGTTGGCTAAGTCTTTCCACCCATAGTAGGGGTGAGGCAAGTGTAAACTTGTCTCATATCAACTAATTTACGGGTACTCATCGATTCTAGTTTCCTCGACTTACGTGCCCTCGGGTCGTTTTACGAAAAATGTTTTTATAAATTATGAATCAACGGCACAAAACGAATCAAATAAAAATTGTATCATCAAAAACGGAGTTCAAAAACGTAAATACGTAAACCTAGGGTTTCCGGTTTAGTCGTAAAGGACATTAAATTATGCACGTAAGTCCTAATATCTTCTCATAAATTTGTGAGTTTATGAACCAACACAAATTTAAAATTCCAAAATAACATTCAAGGATAAATTTATTTCCTGAAATGTCGGACTGTCACCAAAACGGTGTATGTAAGCGTAAGCACGTAACGTAGAATTCTTCGGTTTAAACGTAGTCGATGCTACTTCAAGACGTAAACCCAAATTTTTCCCCAAAAATGCCTGAGTTCATAATATAACATTAAAATAATATTTTTAAATAATACTTGAGAACAAAATATCAACCATAAATTGACGGATTGTCACATTTATGTTCGTGTGCGTGTTGTTAGAAGCCGCTGTCCAGGATTAGCGACAGTTTTAGTGACGGTTTAGACGTTTTTTTTACAGATCTGGTGTTGCAAAAAGAATGTAAGGAAGGAGTAATCACATGTGCGACAGCTTAACGACGAATAAACTGTTGTTAAAGGTGTATGATTTAAAATTCGTTTTAGGGTTTTGGATTTATAAACCCTAGATCGACTGGTTCTGTTTGGTGATTGTTCTAAGCTTGGTGAGTTGATTCTTTTATCAACAATTAACCCTAGAATCATGATCTTATGACAGATGTGATTTTCGTTTTTAGGGTTTGCAAAAACCCTAGATCTATTGACGATTGTTACTGCTTGGGATGAAGGTACCATTATCTATCTCATTGTTATGTTGTGATGGTAGTGGTTTAATCGATGGCTGCGAATGGAGAGGCAGAAGGTTGAATAAACCCTAGATCTGGTATGGGAAAGATTCGTTTGTGCACATCAAGAAGAATCAGCATTTTTGTTTAAATTCAATTAGGGTTTCATTCAAACCCCAGGATATTGTTACGTTGCTGGACTGGTATGGATATCTTGCTGTTAAACTTTTTCCTTTATATGTTTTAAGTCACAAAGAAAGTTATTCTCGTATGGAACATGACATGGGTTTGTAGTTTTTCATGACCTTTTATTATAAAAGGTACTACAAATCGTGGTTATCTTTGTTTCGTTTTGTGTTTATTCTTTGTGATCGAACAAGAGCAGACGTCAGCAAAAGGAAAGAATCACCTGGGTTTTGTAAAGAACAAGTGCTTTTGTGGTCCATCCAAAAGACAAGGAAGAAAGTGAAACATAAATATGTTACATGCTACATCATGGAATTAGGAAGATAGTACAAATCGTTTTGTACTTGAAGTATTATATTGGAGCAGGTGATGCTTTTAAGAATTATGAACAGCATAAGCCACGTGGTATTGTGTTTATGTTTCAAGTTTTGTCAAGGTTTTGTTTTGCTCATTTACATTGGACACAAGATAAAGGTTTAATATTCAGTTGGTTGGTTCAATGCAATGTACTTGTGGTCCCGTGACTTCCTAACATATGACAAGAGTGGGCTCACTGTTACATTATATTATCTGGGCTGCAACTTATGGTAAATGTTGTGGTCAACGAGAAGGTGTGTTGCTCTTTATATGGACGATTGAGAGTGCTTTGTATTCGAGTATTGTTCGTAGACAGACAGTTTTGGAGATGTTTTGGTTTGGAGTTTGGTGCATTCACAGCAACTAGTTCTTAAAGGTATAAAAGGCTCGTTTTAATTTCCATTGATTACGAAGAAAAGTTTTATTATTTGTTTGAAGACGAAGTAGATTTTTGCGGGTTTGTGTTCTATCATATCTTCAAACTTTCAGTGGGTTTAAAGATAACTTGTAGGTGCTTTAAATTGTGACAACGGACTTGATAAAAAGGTAGCAAAGGTATGAGATTTTTCTTAAGACGCTCTATGCTCATATT
Organism: Glebionis coronaria; assembly: GCA_025667525.1. Classification (NCBI taxonomy): domain Eukaryota; kingdom Viridiplantae; phylum Streptophyta; class Magnoliopsida; order Asterales; family Asteraceae; genus Glebionis; species Glebionis coronaria. The sequence continues at coordinate 699,201 of JANFOE010000166.1, forward strand.
TGCTAGAAAATTCTTTTTGTCAAGAGACTACTCATTATAGCCATGAGTTTTATAGTCTACTCATTATAGCCGTGAGTTTTGAAGTCACATGTTTAGTATAAGACATAGAATATAACTTTGGGTTATTCTACTTCATCATCAAGTAAGTCATAATTAGATTTCTTCATATGTGATCATTACATAAAGCCTACATAATTTGAAGATTCAAGATACTTGACAAAAGTTGATCTTATTTGGTTCTATTCAACCATTGGAAGTTGCTCTTTTCAAAGATACTACTATTTGGGTACGTATACTATTAGTCATTTAAAGATGGCACTACATGTTAATTTCTGGTGCTGCTCTCATCGTGGATGTTAATTTCTGGTGTTGCTCTCATCATGGATGGTACTACATAGTATTCGTTTCTACAAGCGGTTAGTTATTCGTTTGCTTTTGATGGTTGATACTTCTACTTTTGTTCAAAAGAAATGGTGAACGCATGGTATAATGGGAAGCTTATTGTTCTAAGCGTTACATCATTTACATGGTACTTGTATGCTTCATAGTTGTCTACGTTTTACTACTTCCTTGTTGATGTGACAAAAAGGGGAAGAAGTAATAAATTAAGGGGAAGATGGAAACTTGAAGAACTAGTGTCATAAAAGAAAGCAGTTTGTTTTGTCATATCAACTAGGGGAAGATTGTTGGGTCAAATATTGAGTTGATGTGACAAAATAAACAAAATAAGAAGACAAGGACTAAAATGTACAGGAAGCAATTCTACACGCTGGTGGAGTCTTTTTATTATTATTTTAGCTTTCTTTGTAAGATATGTTTTCTATTATATAAAGAAAACATACGTAGGTTTATATTCATTTAGTTTTCACAATGTAACCTACAATAATGTTTAATCTCTAGGTGTGGGATTCAATGTATACACACCTAGAGTTGTTTGTGTTAATCTTTAATACAAGCACTTTGGGAGAATTCATCTTTGTTAACACCTTGTTCATAATCATTATTCTATTCCGCTATGTTAATCATATGAATGATGATTATCCTAGATATAATGGTTTTTACCATTGAGTCTAACGATCAATGGACTTCCCCGTAACAAATTCAACGCTGACAGGAACAATCTCAACTCTGACAGCTCTAGGTTTGGTATGAAAATGCCACAACAAGATGTTGTTAGACCTTATGTTAGATCAAGTAACAATAGGTATTTGCAACCTAAGGGAAAAGGGGTCTAAAGCTTCATCTAGTTTGGCATAGAGAACTAAACAAGACCAAAACCCTAATTCTGATGGAATTTCTATGACCTACAACAGATTTAATTATCTTTCAAAGGTCATTACTAAACCAATTGGGGTAAATTGGGTGTTCAGGCCACAAAAGGATGAACAAGGGGTTGTTATAAGGACTAAGTCTATTCTTGTTGAACAACCACATGAATCGAAGTCTGCGCAGGCTTGGGTTCCCAAAGAAAACTAATATGTTTTCTTTATGTGCATGGCATTGAAAAGTAGGTCAGTAATCATGGATATTGGGACAGTGGACGCTCTAGGCATGTGACAAGGAAGGAAGATTATTAGTCAAATTTTACCCCCATTAAAGATGGTGAAAAGGACGATATCAAACTATATCAGGCAAATGCACTCTTATCACCAACAATTTATGTTTAGAGAATGTTTTTCTGGTAAAGAAACTTGACTATAACTTGTTTAGTGTGTCACAAGTTTGTGACAATAAAAATAAAGTTCTTTTCACTGATATTGAATGCTTGGTGTTGAGTAAAGATTTTAAGATGCCTATTGAGAAGTTTATTGAATATATAACACCTAGGCATAAGGATATTTACAATGTTAATCTCAAAGGGATAAAAATGAACAAAAATCTGTCATGTCTTTATGCTAAAGCATCATTTGATGAAAGTAACTTATGGCACAGAAGGTTAGGGCACATAAATTTTAAGAATATTAATAGCCTTGTGAGACATGATCTAGTTGATGGTTTGCCTTCAAAGGCTTTCCACAATGATCACTCTTGTGTTGCATGCCTTAAGGGCAAACATCATAAGGTCTCCTTTAGGTCTAAAAGTGTGCATTCCAGTTCTAAACCACTTCACTTGCTACATATGGACTTATTTGGCCCAACTTATATAGAAAGTTTAAATGGTAAATCTTATTGTTTTGTTATAACTTATGATTTTTCTAGGTTTACTTGCACTTTCTTTTTGGCCTTAAAAGTGATACTACCAAGGTTTTGATTAACTTTATTACCTAAATTGAAAAGAAAACGGGTAATGAGGTTCAAATTCTTAGAAGTGATAATGGTGGTGAGATTAGAAATACACTGTTAGATACCTTTTGTGTTGATAAAGGGATTTCTGGAGAGTTTAGCATAGCTAGAACTCCACAGCAGAATGGTGTAGTTGAAAGAAAGAACAGAGCACTCATAGAAGCAGCTAGGACAATGTTGGCCGATGCTAAGTTTCCTATTGCTTTTTAGGCTGAGACTGTGAACACAACTTGTTATGCTCAAAATAGATCCTTGGTCAACAAGATCTACAATAAGACAGCTTATGAGCTATTTTGGAATAGAAAGCCTAATATGGGATTTCTTAAAGCTTTTGAATGTCATGTAGTGATCCTTGATACTAGTGATGCCCTAGGTAAGTTTAATGCAAAAGGTGATGAAGGATACTTTGTGGGTTATTCTATGAATAGCATAGGGTATAGGGTTTACAACAAAAAGGAAAAACGCATCCTTGAAAAGGTGCATGTTAAGTTTTTAGAAAGTAAGCCCTGTGATCCTGAGAATGGACCAGATTGGTTATTTGATTTATAAAAATTATCTAGGACCTTGAATTGTATGCCTATCACTAATCCAGACAGTGTGAAAAGGGATTCAAATGTTGTGGAAGAATCTATTGTTGATATTTCAGGGAAACAGGTTACTAAGGAAGAAGGATCACATGTAGTTGAATCAAACCCCATACTTAATTATGTTACCATTCCTATATGGACTGATGGGTTTATGCAAACCTCTGCTACTGCTGAAAAGTAGGAAGAAAGGCTACAAGAAAAACCAGTTGATGAAACCATGCATGCATCTTCAAGTGTTGACAAAGCCAATGCAGACGCTGACAAGTTAAATTCAGACGCTGACACGTTGAGTTCAGACGCTGACAACCTGTTTGGAAATATATTTAACCAAGAGGTCAATTCAAGTGAGGATGGAAGTGGCAATGAAGATGATATTGGCAACATGGAATCTGTTATAGAAGATAATACACTATTTGGGGGAGGAATACATACAATGGTGGCCAAAGATCATCCTCCTTCCCAAATAATTGGTGATGTTCAGACTCCTGTTCAAACAAGGAGATCTCATCAGACTCAATGTGGTTTTATTGCCAATATACACAAGAAGGAAGATACCCCTCTTGTACAAGCATGTTTGTTTGCCTGTTTTCTGTCACAAAAGGAACCTTAGAAGATTTTTGATGCTCTTAAAGAATCAAGCTAGGTAGAAGCAATGCAGGATGAGCTTCACCAGTTTGCCATTCAAGATGTGTGGGAGCTAGTGGATTGTCCAAAGTATGTTAGACCTAGTGGGTCCCGTCGGGTTTTATGGAACAAAAAAGGATGAAAGTGGGATTGTGGCCAGAAACAAGGCATGCTTAGTTGCTCAAGTCTATACACAAGAAGAGGGAATAGACTATAAAGTGGTTTTTGCACCTGTTTTAAGGATTGAAGCAATAAGGATTTTCCTAGCCTATGCTTCTTGCATGGGTTTCACAGTTTATCAGATGGATGTTAAAAGTGCTTTCTTATATGTCACAATTGAGGAGGAGGTGTATGTGATGCAACCTCCTGGTTTTGAAGATTCAAAGCATCCAAACAAGATATATAGAGTCAAGAAAGCAATGTATGGACTTCATCAAGCCCCAAGAACATGGTATGGTACATTATCCACCTACCTGGTGGAAAATGGGTTTAAGAGGGTCACTATAGACCAGACCTTATTTACCAAGAAGATTGGTAAGGATTTTCTTCTTGTTCAGGTCTATGTGGATGATACTATCTTTGGTTCATCAAATCTAAAGATGAGTGAAGACTTTTCCAAGCTCATGACAAACAAATTCAAGATGAGTGCAATGGGAGAGATGAACTTCTTTCTAGGTTTACATGTACAACAGAAAGAAGATGGTATCTTTATCTCTCAAGACAAGTATGTAGCTGAGATCTTGATGAAGTTTGGTTTTTATCCATATAAAAACGGGCTAGCACGCCCATGGATAGGTAACACCCTTGGGGAAGGACTAGAGATGGAAAAGATGTGGATGTCAGGCATTATAGATCAATGATTGGGTCATTGATGTATCTTACAGCCTCTAGACCTGACATCATGTTTGCTGTGTGTGCATGTGCATGCCATCAAGTGACTCCCAAAGATTGTCATCTTCATGCTGTCAAAAGGATTTTTAGATACCTTAGGTGCTATCCCACCTTGGGATTATGGTATCCTAAAGATTCTCCATTGGAGCTTATTGATTTTTCAGACAGTGACTATGGAGGTGATAAGTTTGATAGAAAATCCACAACTGGTGGATGCCAATTTCTTGGGAGCAGATTAATATCTTGACAATGCAAGAAACAAACAGTGGTGGCCAACTCTACAACTGAAGCAGAATATGTTGCAGCAGCTGCTTGTTGTGGACAAGTTCTATGGATACAAAACCAGCTGTTGGATTATGGGTATAATTTTATGCATACCAAGATATTTGTAGATAATAACAGTATATTATGAATTATTAAGAATCCTGTACATCATTCTAAAACAAAAAACATATAAATTAGGCATCATTTTATAAGAGATTGTTTTGAAAAAGGTTTAATACATCCAGATAGGGTAGACATAGAGAAAAATGTGGCTGATCTTTTAACTAAACCTTTTGATGTTAGGAGGTTCCAGTACTTGGTAACAAGTATTGGAATGATCAATCTCACCTAGATGTGTTTTTTAAATCAATGTATAGTTAATAAGTGTGAAAACACTTATCGTTTTACCACTTATTTCCAATAATAACAAGACCAAAACGTGTGATTTATGTCGTAAAAGTCGGAATTATGCGTGGTTTGTGTTTTTATTTTGTTTTAGGACCAAAAGATGAAAAGGGAAGAAAACACGGGCTTTCACGGGCTTTTATCGAAGAAAACGGGAAAAGACGAAGTCAAAAGATCAAGAGTGCAAAAAGAACGGAAGTCCAAGGCCTATTCTGAAGATTTATCGAAGAAAAAGTCTAAAGACGGAAGTTTAATGAAGTCGAAGAACTCAAGTCTAAATTAAAGAAGAAAATTATCAAGACAAGTTCAAATCCCGAGACGACGTCGAGAAAAGACAAAGAATTAAATCGAGTCGAGAAGACGTAAAGAAAGAAAGAAGATGCAACACATGCACTCCTTCCATTTTCCCTATAAATACCCTCCTAATACACATTAGGAGGGGAGTTGGTCTTTAGTTTTATGTTTTTCATTTTTCACTTTTCTTTCTAGTTTTTAGAGAGAGAAAGTTCTCCACTTTCTCTCACTAAGTTTTCATCTTTCTTTCTTTTAATCTTTCAAGATTAAACGTTTGTGTATTGTTGATTTCATTAATCAAGTTCTAGTTAAGCTTTTAATCTATCATCTCATTCTACCTTTCTTTGATTTTTAGATTGATTTTGGTGCGAATTTCATTTGATCCGTGTTGTTCTTAATGATTTCGTGCTTAAAAAATTAATCTTTTTATGCCTACTTAAGTTTTCATACGAATAAGCTTTGAGATCTTTGTGCTTATTGGCTTATTTTTATGTTTGGCTTATTTACTTATCAAAAGTTTTCTTAAAAAGTTCATCTTTTTATCATTTGGTTTATAAGGTTGCTTATTTTAAGTTAGTAAAAGTTGTTTTTAGCGCTTATTTAATCCGTTTCACTTTTGATTTGTGCTAGTCTTGGTGTGAGCTTATCATTATAGCTTTTCACTTAGCTTATTTCGAATCCATATAAATCGGAAAGGGTCTAAACCCCTTCCCGATCACTATATTCCGATCAGAGCCTCCCCTGAATTCCGATCATTATGATCGGATTAGGTAGTTTGATATTCCGACCATCCCCCCTTTTATTCCGATCATCTGATCGGATTAGGGTTTAGACATTCCGATTAGAGCTGTTTGTCATCATTCCGATTTGATCCTTTTTCAGACATTCCGACGAGGACATTTTAGTTATTCCGATTGGGGGTGTTTTCAAACATTCCGATTGGGTCTTGCTTTTATATTCCGATTGTGAGCTTTGTTAGTATTCCGATTGGATGTTTCTTGCTTAGCATTCCGATCAGATTCCTTTTTAAGCATTCCGATTGCATCAATTTAACAGATTCCGATTGGGATTTCTTTCCCATATTCCGATCAGTCTGTTTGTTACGCATTCCGATCAGTCTCAATTTCCAACATTCCGATTGCTCTTTCCGATCAAATATTCCGATCAGGTTTCGATTTTGTTTTCCGATGGTTTGAATTTCTTGTTTTTACAAAGTTTCCAAGTGTTAGTTTATTAAGTGTTCAAGTATTTTTCCTAATCTTTTCTTTAAGTTTTCAATATTTTACTTTTAACTAGTTAATTTATTTTAATCTTTAAAGTTCTTACTTTACTCAACGACACTTACTTGCTATTAGTTTAAAATAGATAATCAACCAAACCATTCTCTTGTTCACTAAAAGACAATTGAGTCGCACTCTAGACCGGTAATCAATTCGAAAATATTCGGACGATAAGATTTTATACATGGGGTAAAATCTAAGTATTAAATGGCGCCGCTACCGGCTCTTTTCGTTAAGATTAACGGTTTCTAGTGAGAGACGCATTGAATTTTGGGATCCGTTCTTTGAACGTTATTTTCCTTGCTTCAAAAATTTTCAAAATCCATAAAAATATAAACTCTTCAAAAATACAAAAACATTAAAAAATCAAAAAAAGCAATTCTTTTCCAAAAGGTTTTGCACCAAAAAGATTATATAGATATTCTCTCTGTGTATATTTTTCTTCTGCAGGTGTATGCGTACTAGATCTTCAAACTATTCTGAGCCCGAGACTCATGAAGATTTAGATATGGCTGGTTTTAATAACAACAATAATAACCCACCTCTACCCAATTTGAATAACAATAACAACAACAACAACAATGTCCCCCTACTTGATTTACGAACAATGGAGGAATTGTGTCAACCCACCATGAACGGACGCGGAGGCCCGATTGCGCCGATGCACGTCATGGCTCAGGAGTTTTCGTTGAAGCATCACATGATCCAACAAGTGCAAACTAACCCATTTCGCGGAATTCCGGATGATGATGCCAACAAACACCTCGACAAATTCATTACCATCACCCAAAGCATGAAGTCCCCCGGTGTTTCTATGGATGACCTTCGCCTTCAACTATTTCCCCACTCACTTTCTCACCATGCCGAAAAATGGTTTGACCGTCTCCCAAAGAATTCTATTCATACTTGGAATGACATGACTCAACGCTTTTTGTCGCGCTACTTCCCACCATCCATGGTCACAAGCCTTCGTAACCAAATTAGTGGATTCATGCAAGACAATGATGAATCACTCTTCGATGCTTGGGAACGATACAATGATTTGATCGACCGTTGTTCGAACAATAACATGATCCCCGTCACTCTCATTGATACTTTCTACAATGGTCTCACGTTTCGTGATCGTGACACGATCAATGCTGCCGCCGGTGGTACTTTTATGAAAAGGAGACCGGAGGAGTATAGAGAGTTGATTGAAAACATGACTACTCACCACAAGAATTGGGATTCATCAGCATTCTCAAGATCTAACACGAGAGTCAATGTTTCTTCTACTACCTCCAATCCCGAGATAACCGAACTTACCCGACAAATCGCGGGTATGCACAAGGATTTCATGACCATGGCCACAAACCACTTTCAACAAGCTAAAGTCGTTGCTATTTCTTGTGACACATGTGGTGGTCCTCATTCTTACAATGATTGTCCTACCCAAGGAAATTTTTCTGAAAACGTTAACGCGGCTTACGGTACTTATCCCACGGGAGGCTATCAAGCTCGTCCTCAAGGAGACCGTAGCTTGCTAAGTTATCGTTCAAACAACTATCTTGCTCCACCCGGTTTCCCTCCTCAAAACCAAAACCAACAACAAAGCTATAACCGAAACAACCAATCCCAACCTCGTGCTACCAATCAATATCAATCCCAAAGAAACCCATACCCAACTCAAGGAAATTCTCAAGCTTACCAAGCTCCACCTCTCAATCAACCGATGGCATTGAATCCAGACGTCGAAACGTTCATGAAGACTAATAGAGAGATGGTGACGAATCTTCAGAGTCAATTTGTCAACTTGAAGAATGACATGGCGAAACAAGGGAGCGATATTCTAGCCGAGCTGAGGAATGACATGGCAAAACAAAGCAATGAAATTCGCGCAGATATCAGAGACTCTTTCAGCACTCAAGCGCTTAACATACGTGATATGATCGGTTCGCTCATCCAAGGTAATCAACCCTCTTCTTCGGGTAATCTTCCGAGTAACACCATTGCAAATCCAAGAGGGGAGATGAAAGCAATCACCTATCATAGTGGAAAAGGTTATACGGAACCCAAGCTTCCTACACCTCCACCCGTGATTGTGAACAAGGAAAAAGAGCAACTTTCCTCACCTCCTTTGCCTTCTACCCCCATTTCCCCACCACCCGTAGTTGTGAGTGATCCTACTCCCCTAAAGCCTTATTCTTCATCCAATATACCATATCCTTCAAGGTTGAGGAAAGAGAAGCAAAAGAGCAAGGATGATATTCAAGTTTCAAACTTTCTAAAAATGTTTAAACAATTGAATTTTAACATCTCCTTTGCCGAGGCTCTCGCTCACATGCCTAAATATGCTAAGATGTTTAAAGATCTTCTAAGTGACAAGGAGAAGCTTCTTGACATTGCTCAGACCCAACTTAATGAGAATTGCTCAGCCGTTCTCTTAAGGAAATTGCCCACCAAACTTGGTGATCCGGGTCGCTTCTTGATTCCTTGCAACTTCCCGGGAGTAGATAATTGCATGGCCCTAGCCGATCTAGGTGCTAGTATAAACTTAATGCCTTTAAGTGTTTGGAAGCAATTATCTCTCCCCGAGCTAGTCCCCACCAAAATGACTTTGGAATTAGCTAACCGTACGGTTGCCTATCCAGTGCGGATAGCCGAAGACGTTTTCGTTGGCGTCGATAAATTCACCTTCCCGGCGGATTTTTTCTTCGTTGACTACGAGATGGACCCCCGTGTTCCATTAATCGTTGGACGTCCATTCCTGAGGACCGGTCGCACTCTCATTGATGTAGCCGCGGGCGAAATAATCATGAGAGTTGGTGACGATAAAATTGTCTTCAACATGGGTAAGATTTCTAAGCAACCTTATTCATATGAGAGTGTTAATTCTATTGATGTTCTCGATGAGGCTTGTGAAGAACATTTTCATAATGCTTGCAAAAGTACTCTTTCTTCTCTACCCAATGTTGAGACCGTTACCTCAATTGCTCTGGCATTGACTCCTTTTGGAGAAAGTGACTTGGATGATTTCGAAGCTAGCTTGGGTCCTCTCGATATTAAGTATGATAATTCGTCCACCGATTGGGATGAAGACATTCTTACTATTGAGAAACTTCTCAATGAAGACCCGTTTTCTCCTCCTTCTCCTAAAGAGGTGACTAATGATGATCCATCGTTAGTTACACCATGTATTGAGGATCCTCCTACTCTTGAGCTTAAGGACCTACCTCCTCATCTTGAGTACGTTTTCCTTGAAGACAACGAGAAGTTACCGGTCATCATCGCAAAGGACCTGAAAGAAGAAGAAAAATCCCGACTTATCGCCGTGTTGAAGAAACATAAAAGCGCTATCGCTTGGAAAATCTCCGACATTCGTGGAATTGATCCTCACTTCTGCACACATAAAATTCTCATGGAGGACGACTTTAAGCCCACAAGTCAAAGCCAACGAAGGGTGAATCCTAAAATCCATGAAGTCATCAAAAAAGAGGTTATCAAACTTCTTGATGCGGGTATGATTTACCCTTTTTCGGATTCACCATGGGTTAGTCCAGTCCATTGTGTGCCTAAGAAAGGCGGAATTACCGTTGAGCCCAATGCAAACAACGAGTTGATTCCTACCCGTCTCGTTACTGGGTGGAGAGTTTGTATAGACTACCGAAAACTCAATGATGCCACGAGAAAGGATCATTTCCCTCTTCCTTTTATGGACCAAATGCTTGAACGTTTAGCGGGTAATGAATATTACTGCTTTCTTGATGGTTTCTCGGGTTATTTCCAAATACCCATCGATCCCCAAGATCAAGAGAAGACAACATTCACTTGTCCCTATGGCACATTTGCCTACAAAAGGATGCCTTTTGGCTTATGCAATGCCCCCAGGACTTTCCAAAGGTGCATGTTGGCTATCTTCCATGACATGGTTGAGCAAACCATTGAAGTCTTCATGGATGATTTCTCGGTCTTTGGGGATTCCTTCTCTTCTTGCCTTGCCAATTTGGAACGTATGCTTAAGCGGTGCGAAGACACTCGCCTTGTTCTGAATTGGGAAAAATGTCATTTTATGGTAAAAGAAGGCATTGTGCTAGGACACAAAATCTCTAAAGCCGGTCTTGAAGTCGACCGTGCTAAAATTGATGTCATAGCCAAATTACCTCCACCTTCAACCGTGAAGGGTGTGAGAAGTTTTTTGGGTCATGCGGGCTTCTATCGTCGATTCATTCAGGATTTCTCTAAAATCGCTCTCCCGATGACCCACCTCTTGGAAAAAGATACTCCTTTTATCTTTTCTAAAGAGTGTATCGAAGCCTTCAATCTTCTTAAGGATAAGGTAACTAAGGCACCGGTCTTGGTTACCCCTAATTGGGAGCTGCCTTTTGAGTTGATGTGCGATGCTAGCGACTTTGCCATTGGAGCGGTTTTGGGTCAAAGAGTGAATAAACACTTCCAACCAATCCACTATGCTAGCAAAACAATGACGGGGGCTCAATTGCATTATACGACAACCGAAAAAGAGCTTTTAGCTGTTGTCTATGCTTTTGAAAAATTTCGCCCCTATCTTGTTTTATCCACCACAATCGTATACACGGACCATTCCGCGTTGAAGTACTTGATGACTAAGCAAGACTCTAAGCCAAGACTTCTTCGCTGGGTTTTACTCCTTCAAGAATTCAACATTGAAATTCGTGACAAGAAGAGTGCCGAAAACCTAGCCGCGGATCATCTGAGTAGACTTGAGGATCCATACCAAGGGGATCATCCGAACAAAGAGATCAATGACTCTTTCCCCCTTGAGACCTTAATGTCTATAAATCTCAATCTTGATGACACCCCATGGTTTGCCGACATTGCAAACTACTTAGCGGGTGGTGTTCTCATCAAAGGGTTAACATCCCAACAAAAGAAGAAGTTCTTGAATGATGTTAAGACTTACTTTTGGGATGACCCTTTTCTATTCAAACAATGTGCTGATCTGATCATTCGTCGCTGTGTTGATGGACCGGCAGATTTGCAAATCCTTGCTGCTTGACATAAAGGACCCACTGGTGGTCACTTTGGTCCCAATTACACCGCTAAGAAAGTATTTGACTCTGGATTCTATTGGCCCACCATTTATCGTGACGCTCAGGAAATGGTTAAGCATTGTGATGCTTGCCAACGCCAAGGAAAGATCACACATAAAGATGAGATGCCTCAAAATTTCATACAAGAATGTGAAATCTTTGACGTATGGGGCATCGACTTTATGGGGCCCCTTTCATCCTCCAAAGGGAACAAGTACATCCTCGTAGCCGTTGACTACGTTTCTAAATGGGTTGAAGCTAAGGCTCTCCCTACGAACGATGCGAGGGTGGTTGTGAACTTTTTAAAGCAGCTCTTTGCTCGATTCGGCGTTCCTCGTGCTATTATCAGTGATCGCGGGACTCATTTTTGCAACGATCAATTTGCAAGAGTCATGGCTAAGTTTGGTGTTAACCATCGTCTTTCCACCGCCTATCATCCCCAAACCAATGGGCAAGCCGAGATTTCCAACCGTGGATTGAAGCGAATTTTGGAGCGTACTGTGGGAGAGCATCGCGCCGCGTGGGCCGATAAGTTAGATGATGCTCTGTGGGCTTTCCGTACTGCTTATAAGACCCCGATCGGTTGTACACCTTATCGTCTTGTGTACGGGAAAGCATGCCACCTCCCCATCGAGCTGGAACATAAGGCGTATTGGGCCTTGAAGTGGGCTAACTTCGACATCAACAAAGCCGGTGATCATCGCAAGAATCAACTCAACGAGCTCCACGAACTAAGGATTGAAGCTTATGAGAACTCGCTGATCTACAAGGAGAAGACCAAGATCATCCATGACGCAAGGATTAAGAACCGAGAGTTCCACGTTGGTGATCAGGTCTTACTTTTTAACTCTCTGTTGAAGATCTTCTCTGGCAAGTTGAAGAGCCGCTGGTCTGGTCCATTCACCGTCACCAAAGTCTTTCCATATGGGACCATTGAGCTTTCTCGGCCAAATGGGCCCAATTTCAAGGTGAATGGCCAGTGTTTGAAGCTGTACTTTGGTGAGGACATCTCTCAAGAGATGATTCCATCCCTCACCACGTTTCCCATGAACTAAATTTGGGTCGAGTCAGGCTCGTGACTCGGTGAACAAAAACAAGCGCTTCTCGGGAGGCAACCCGTGATCTATCCTTTACTGCTTTCATAATAAGTGTAGGGGGAGCCCCGTATGTGTTTGTTGTCTTGTTTCTTATCTTGTGCAGGGAGTAAAGCTTCAACGATCCACTCTTGATGACTTTTGACGAAGCGTGATACCGTGTTCCCATCTTCCCGGTTCTATCCTAAACTCTTGTGATTCAATATTTCATATTTTATATGTTCACATTGAATTCACTTTAGTTGTCCTTTCCTTAACAAGATTTAAACAAAGTGCACAATGTCGTAAGTGTAGGGGAGTTTACTCCCACATGCTTAAACATTGAGGACAATGTTTATATCAAGTGTAGGGGGGACTTTTATCGAAGTAAGTGGTCTTTTCCATGAATTTGACTCAACCCGAGTTTACTTATCTAAGTTTACTCTAGCTAGTATCCTTAACATGTTTAAGTCAAGTTTTGCTAGGCTTTTATATAGGGAGCTATAAAACACGAAAGTCTTAACTCTCACGGGTTAAGAACAAGAACTTTTCGCAAGTTCCTATAATTGATCCTAGAGAGTCGTTTATCAAGGTAACTTTAAAATGCGATTTCTAAACTTGAAAAAGTCTAAGAATTTGCAAGATCCTATATATGACTTGAAAACCCAAAACTTTGATTTAATAGGCTAAGAATCCACGAGTCTCATTACTTGAGATTTTAAAATATGGAGGACAAGAGATGATAGAGTAAATTATAAGTTCGGTATTCTTTCGTGAATTTATGTGAGTTAATTATAAGCTTATTCTCCCTTCGCTTGTTAATAAATTTATCTGCAATAAATAAGGTTGTACGGTTTAAAAGGTTACTTAGCTTCTAGCCAAAGATCGTTTAAAAGTTGCTCGGTACGAATTAGAGTTCACAGCCAAGGCATAACTTATTGAAGCGGGATGCGAAGATTGGCGAGTCCGAAAAGGCCCTAACAAGGCATGAGGGCTACATTTTGTTGCTAAAGATCCAAAAGTGATGTGAAGAATCATTTATCGAAAATCAATATGAAGGATCGAGACACACGACGAAAAGCAAATACTCCCCTAAAGATCATGGAGAAGTCTATCCAAAAAGGCCCTAACAAGGTATGAGGATAAATAGATCCAAGTCCTAAAAGGAGGCGGATTGTTGTATATCAAAGTCCAAAATAAAGATTGGGGAAAAATGAAGAAGTCGTGGTCCAAAGATGAAGAATCTCTCAAAACTTCAAGTGAAGAAATTCCTATTATGAAGAGAAGACCATTATTTCATGAACGTCTCTCAAGATTCGAAGTATGAAGTCGTTGCCAAATATCGGTCCGAGAAAGGTCTCAAATCGTGAAGCGAGTTATGCCAAGATATGAACTTTATGAGGTCCCGAGAAGCAGTTTTAAAAGATTTTGTCCTTTAGCTAACTGTTGATTAAATCGTTCACTTTATTTTTGGCCTAAATAACTATCGAAATAAGTCAAACAATGCATCCTCGTGATCATTCAAGACAAAAATAAAATATAAGAGATACACCTAGGAATAAGGGAGTCTAAGTGAATAATTGGCCCACATGAGTTTGTGTTAGTTTACTAACTTATAATAACAATGATCTCGTTTTTAAGCTTGGTATGGGGAACGTGAAACTTGAGGATGGTAAACGTTCATGGCAGCCAAAACTCAATGTAAGTCTTTAATTTCTTTACTTGTTTTTATCTTTTTATGTTTAGTATATAATAAAGGCCAAGGTGGGTTAGTTATGATGGAAAATGTAAACCATGCTTTAAAATTAATGCATTGCATGAGGGCATTGCAATGGTCAAGTGTAGGGGATTTAATAAGTGTGAAAACACTTATCTTTTTACCACTTATTTCCAATAATAATAAGACCAAAACGTGTGATTTATGTCGTAAAAGTCGGAATTATGCGTGGTTTGTGTTTTTATTATGTTTTAGGACCAAAAGAAGAAAAAGGAAGAAAACACGGGCTTTCACGGGCTTTTATCGAAGAAAACGGGAAAATACGAAGTCAAAAGATCAAGAGTGTAAAAAGAATGGATGTCCAAGGCCTATTCTGAAGATTTATAGAAGAAAAAGTCTAAAGACGGAAGTTTAATGAAGTCGAAGAACTCAAGTCTAAATTAAAGAAGAAAATTATCAAGACAAGTTCAAATCCCGAGACGACGTCGAGAAAAGACAGAGAATTAAATCGAGTCGAGAAGACATAAAGAAAGAAAGAAGATGCAACACATGCACTCCTTCCATTTTCCCTATAAATACCCTCCTAAATACACATTAGGAGGGGAGTTGGTCTTTAGTTTTAAGTTTTTCATTTTTCACTTTTCTTTCTAGTTTTTAGAGAGAGAAAGTTCTCCACTTTCTCTCACTAAGTTTTCATCTTTCTTTCTTTTAATCTTTCAAGATTAAACATTTGTGTATTGTTAATTTCATTAATCAAGTTCTAGTTAAGCTTTTAATCTTTCATTTCATTCTACCTTTCTTTGATTTTTAGATTGATTTTGGTACGAATTTCATTGGATCCGTGTTGTTCTTAATGATTTCGTGCTTAAAAAATTAATCTTTTTATGCCTACTTAAGTTTTCATACGAATAAGCTTTGAGATCTTTGTGCTTATTGGCTTATTTTTATGTTTGGCTTATTTACTTATCAAAAGTTTTCTTAAAAAGTTCATCTTTTTATCATTTGGTTTATAAGGTTGCTTATTTTAAGTTAGTAAAAGTAGTTTTTAGTGCTTATTTAATCCGTTTCACTTTTGATTCGTGCTAGTCTTGGTGTAAGCTTATCATTATAGCTTTTCACTTAGCTTATTTCGAATCCCATATAAATCGGAAAGGGTCTAAACCCCTTTCCGATCACTATATTCCGATCAGAGCCTCCCCTGAATTCCGATCATTATGATCGAATTAGGTAGTTTGATATTCCGACCATCCCCCCTTTTATTCCGATCATCTGATCGGATTAGGGTTTAGACATTCTGATTAGAGCTGTTTGTCATCATTCCGATTTGATCCTTTTTCAGACATTCCGACGAGGACATTTTAGTTATTCCGATTGGGGGTGTTTTCAAACATTCCGATTGGGTCTTGCTTTCATTTTCCGATTGTGAACTTTGTTAGTATTCTGATTGGATGTTTATTGCTTAGCATTCCAATTAGATTCCTTTTTAAGCATTCCGATTGCATCAATTTAACAGATTCCGATTGGGATTCCTTTCCCATATTCTGATCAGTCTGTTTGTTACGCATTCCGGTCAGTCTCAATTTCCAACATTCCGATTGCTCTTTCCGATCAAATATTCCGATCAGGTTTCGATTTTGTTTTCCGATGGTTTGAATTTCTTGTTTTTACAAAGTTTCCAAGTGTTAGTTTATTAAGTGTTCAAGTATTTTTCCTAATCTAGTCTTTAAGTTTTCAATATTTTACTTTTAATTAGTTACTTTAGTTTAATCTTTAAAGTTCTTACTTTACTCAACGACACTTACTTGCTATTAGTTTAAAATAGATAATCAACCAAACCATTCTCTTGTTTACCAAAAGACAATTGAGTCGCACTCTAGACCGGTAATCAATTCGAAAAGATTCGGACGATAAGATTTTATACTTGGGGTAAAATCTAAGTATTAATAGTGTGTACATGATGTGTACTGTTATTAGTCTTTGTAAAGAATAAGATTTTCTACTTTATTTTTCTAACGCTGACAAAGGTTATTTGAACGTTGACAAGTCTTAAAATGGCCGCTGACAGCAATATGTTAGTTTTGTGGTTTTTGATCCAGTCATGCTGGCATTATGAGGATTGTACAAATGTATATAGAGTGTTGGGAATAAATATAAGTACATTAGTTACCCCTGCTAGTTGGTCAATGGTTCCCCTTCTAGAGTAAGTTCCCCCTGCTAAATAACAAAGGCAGGGGGGTTGGTTCCCCTGCTGAAGTCAAAGGCCCTGCCGCTAGAGATAAACTTAGAATAGATTATTACGCGTTTCTGTTACTACTCCGAGATACTTTCCAAGTTTGTTAGTAGTAATCTTGTACGTGAGTCCTTGTGCTATAAAAGGACTCACTAGGTCATCATGCAAAGTTGGTCTTTCTCTATTGTCTTTCATTTCACACTTTAAGGTTTTTGTAACCCTAATACCATTATTGGGTATTCGTATATCTTTGATATATTAAAGTTTAATGTTAGCTTTAATCATTTGTTCTTGTGATAAACACTATATTCCGCATATTGTTTAGTTACTTTGTGTTGCAAAGTTTCTCTAGTGTTAGATTGATTTTATTCTTTCTATCACAACCCTTAAACAAGCTATAAAGGTTTAAGATCTGATTTTGGGATCAACAAGTGGTATCAGAGCTTGTTGAGAAACTTTGACTAAACCAAGAACAAAACCCTCACTGCAACCATGTCTTCAGACTCTTCCTCAAACAACAATAACCACAACAACCTCAAACTACACATGTTGGATCCTGAAAACTTCGAATTATCGGAGTTCAGGATCCAACAATACCTCAAAATGGAACACTATGTTCTCCGGAGATCATAGAGTTTGGTGATCAATTCCCCAAAACAATGACGGTTGAAGACGTTGGTAAGGGAGAAGATAAAGCTGAAAGTTCCAAAGGTGGTGAAGCCAAGAAGAAATCTGCTGCTCTTTGTGACAAGGAAATACTGGCCAGAAGGCATGATGTCAGAGCTCACAGTTCATTGTTGTTGGCTCTACCTGATAGACATCAGCTAAGATTCAAAAAGTACAAAACAGCTAAGGAACTCTGGGAAGCAATAGGCAAAACTTTTGGAGGAAATGAAGCCACAAAGAAGAAGAAGAAGAATCAAATGCTTGATCAATTTGCTTCTTTCAAAGCAATTGGTGATGAAGCAATTGGGGCTATTTACAATAGGCTTCAAGATATGGTGGCTCAGTTGGAGTTCTTTGACATTGAAGTGACAAGAGAGCAGGTGAATACCAGGTTTCTTAACAGCCTTCAGAAGGAATGGTTTGTCTACAAAGCTATTTGGTAGAATAAGGATGACTTAGATAACAAGAACATTGATGACATATACAATAACTTGAAAGTTTTTGAACCTGTTGTCAATGAGATGAAGTCAAAATGAACAATCCCCACCAATTCAAGTGGATCTACTGATTCCCCTGCTAACATGGCTTTCATATATCAAAGCAGTGGAATCTCCAAAGGCAGTGGAAGCAAAGTTGGCCCTGCTACTCATTCCCCTGCTACCAGGTATGGATCATCTTATGATGAAGAAAGGCCTGCAATATTCAGTCTTGACATTGCTTGTGCTTTTATAGCATCCCAAGGGCCACAAGGATCTACTGTGTTACACGAAGATCTGAGTCAAATTAGTAAGCAAGGACTGGAGGAGATGGACATGAAGTAGAACATGGCTCTACTTAGTATGAGAGCTAACAGGTTTTACAAGAAGTATGGTTAGAAGATCTCCATCAATCCCTCTGATGTAGCTTGGTTTGAAAAAACAAAGGTTGAATGCTACAACTGTGGCAAGAAAGGTCACTTTGCCAGGGAATGCAGAGGACCTAAAACTGGGAACAACTATAGGAAGGAAACCAGAGATGATGATTCTGGTGCTAAGGCTATGGTAGCCATGCAGGGGATAGATGGAGCAGGTGGATGGGATTGGAGTGTCATGACAGAGAGTGTTGAAAGAAATCAAGCATTGGTTGCTGAGGAAAAAGAGGAAGATTTTGCTCTTATGGCCATGTCAAGCTCCAGCTCAGACAATGAGGTATACGATGATTCATATTGTACTAAAGCTTGTAGGAAAAATACTGAGTCATTGAATGATTAAATAAGAAAGATAAAAGTTGATTATATCAATTGTGACAATGACCTTGATAATTACAAACGTGCTTTAGAACAGCTAGAGTCCACCATAAGAGAATATAAACAAAGAGAAAGTGATTATAGAGATCACATTGTGATTCTAGAGAGAGATGCTAAAGAAAATAATGATTCCATTAAGGAATTGACTGCTAAACTTGAAGTTTTTAGATCTAATAAAAAGATAGATGAAGAAACTATTGAAAATTTTGGAAAAGCTTCTAAAGATTTAACTAAAGCAGTTGAAATTGGACAATCTCCTAGGGACAAAACTGGTTTTGACATTAAAAATGATCATGCTACCATACCACCACCTCCTGCCAATATTCATGCACCTTTTCCTAGAAAAGACTTGTCTTGGACTGGTCTCTCTTGTTTCCAAAAACAGGAAGATATTGAATTTTACTTGAGTGCTTACATATCTAATAGTCTTGAAACAGAAGAGACACTAGTGAAAACTAGTATTGTTAGGGACTTTGAAAAGGAACAGATTGCTTTAAAATAATAGAAAATTGATAAACATGTTCTCTTTTCAAGAGAAGGACTTTTTGGTAGTGATTCTAGTTCTAAGAGTAGTTCACCCAAATCTAAAACAAGATCAAAGTCCTCTAAGTCCACTATTAAATATGCTGGTATGTATAGGTCTGTCAGAGGTAATCAGAGAAATTGGAATGACCAAAAGTCTCACCAATTAGGAGAAGACTTTGTGATAAATACCAAACCTTGTTTCACATGTGGCAATTTTGATCACACTTATCATGAATGTCAGACACCAATGGAAGTTGTGGCTGTACATCCTTTAAAGGATATGCAACCTAAAGCCATTCTTTTAAATGCAAGGGCAGACTCCTTTTCCCCTGCCAAGTATGTTGCCCCTGGTTTGAGAAACAGGGTTTCTGACAAATATGTTGTTCCTGCTCTAAGAAAGGTAAATGATGCATATCCCAGGACCAACTCTTCCATGACCAACCCTGCACCTCATAATGCATATAGATCTGTCTCTAGACCTTACCAACACATAAACAGAGGCCAAAACAAAAGATGGGTTCCCTCTGCTAAGCATAGGGATCCCCCTGCTAAATCTGGGGTATCCCCTGCTAGAAAAGTTTTACCCTCTAAGAACATGGTCAGATAGGGGAAAGCTGTGAAAGCCTCAGCTCATTGGGTTTAGGTACCCAAAAGGGGTGCTCAGTCTAATGGTGTATCTCTAGTTTTTGATAAGCTATCCTATATTGATACACGAGGTAGATCCAAGTCTGTAATGGCTTGGGTCCCCAAGAAACACTAATTTTTTTTTTCTTTTTGCAGGTGACAAAGAAGACCAGGGATGATAAAGCATATTGGGATAGTGGATGCTCAAGGAGCATGACTGGACAAAAATCTTATCTGTCTAACTTTGTTCCCATGCATGACAATGATGGTGTTTCTTTTGGAGATGGGCATGGAACAATCACAGGAAAAGGAACTATTGTCACCATTGGGATGACCTTTGATAATGTCTACTTGGTGAAAGAGCTCAAGTACAATCTCTTCAGTGTGTCACAGATGACTGATAACAAGAATTTTGTCTTGTTTACAGATACTGAATGTCTGGTGTTAGGAAAGGAGTTTGTCTTACCACCCAACACTCCTATTATACTCAGAACACCAAGACAAAAGAACATGTACACAATTGATCTCAAATACATCTCTCTTCAAGACAATGAAACTTGTTTCATTGCCAAAGCCGTAGTTGATGAGTGTAAGAAATGGCATAGAAGACTTGGTCATCTTAATTTTAAGAACATGAACAAATTGGTAAAGTATAATCTGGTTCATGGTCTTCCTTCCAAGTCCTTTGTCAATGATCATACTTGTGCTGCTTGTCTGAAAGGGAAGCAACATAGAGCATCTTAAAAATCATAAACAAGTATGTCCACTACCAAGCCATTAGAACTACTGCATATGGATCTTTTTGGTCCTACTTCAGTGGCTAGAATAATGAAGAAATGGTACTGCCTAGTGATTACTGATGATTTTTCAAGGTTCACATGGACATTCTTTCTGTTTGAAAAGAGTGACACAACTGATGTACTCATTGGGTTCATCAATCAGATTGAACTATCAAAAATCATGAGGGTAGTGACCATGAGATCAGACAATGGTGGTGAATTCAGAAACTAGAAACTGGATACTTTCTGCATAAACAAAGGAATCAAGAGGGAATTTAGTATTGCAAGAACACCTCAACAAAATGGAGTTGTAAAGAGAAGGAATATGACACTCATTAAAGCAGCAAGGACTAAGTTGTGTGATTCCAAACTTCCAGTTATCTTTTGGGCTCAGGTTGTATCCACTGCTTGTTATGTCCAAAACAGGGCCTTGGTGGTTAAGGCACACAACAAGACTCCTTATCAATTTTTCAATGGAAGACCTCCTTTAATTGACTTGCTTAGACCATTTGGATGTCATGTGATCATTTTGAACACAATTTACAATCTAGGCAAGTTTAGTGAAAAGGGGTATTTTGTTGGTTATTCATTAAACAGCAAGGGATATAGGGTCTTCAACAAGAAGACAAACAAAATAACAGAAAATCTTCATGTGGATTTTCTTGAAGACAAGCCTAAAGATGTTCAAACAGGTCGTGATTGGTTCTTTGATATTGAGGTTCTTTCAAAATCTATGAATTATGTACCTGTTGCATTGTAGAATACTAACATTTCAGGTACTCAAGAACCAACTGGTGTGGAGAAGCCACCGTTGAGGTACATGAATGTACCCTCACTATTTCCCATTGAAGCTGCTTCAAAAACAGGTGAAGAAGATGATACCTCTCAAAGGAAAGAACAGACAATCTCTTCCCTTGCTAAGTCAACTTCTGAAAGCATTGGAATGGCTGAAAGCAGTGGAATCCAGGATTCCCCTGCTAGATCAATTGCTTCCCCTGCTACAAAGGATCCAGCTGTCAATGACATTAATGATGAAGAAAGAGAATCCCCACTCATTTCCTCATCTTCACCCATATCTTATGGTCCTCTTATATCCAGCACTGGAAGCAGAATAATTAAGAGTGCATGTCCAAGTTATTCAGAGTTGCATTCAGCTCATCAACACCCATCTCTAGGTCATGCTGTATCTTTTGGAAGCTCTTTTGAGGAGTTCTTTCCCAATCAAGATAGCCCCATCAATTCTGACTTGGAAGAGGATGAAACAGAAGTAATCATAAGTATGCAACCTACCTACAGAATCAATAAGGATCACCCTCTATCACAAATCATTGGTGATCCTGAAGCCCCTAGACATACAAGGTATATAACAAAGGAGCACAGCTTCATTGCAAACATCACCATGAAGTTTAATCATAACAACATGCAATGTTGTCTGTTTACTGCATTTTTGTCACAAGAAGAGCCAAAGAAGATTTTTCAGGCTTTAAATGATCCAAGTTGGGTTGAAGCAATGCAAGAGGAGCTCTTACAGTTTGACATTCAAGAGGTTTGGATTCTGGTAGATTGTCCAAAATGGGCAAGGCCTATTGGGACAAAGTGGGTGCTCAGGAACAAAAAGGATGAGAGGGGTATAGTAGTCAGGAACAAAGCAAGACTGGTGGCACAGGGATATACACAGGAAGAAGGCATTGATTATGAGGAAGTCTTTGCTCTAGTGGCCAAAATTGAAGCCATTAGATTATTTCTTGCTTATGCTTCATTCATGGACTTCATAGTGTTCCAAATGGATGTTAAGAGTGCCTTTTTTATATGGCACCATTGATGAAGAAGTCTATGTTATGAAACCTCCAGGTTTTGAAGATCCAGAACATCCAAACGAGGTATACAAGGTGAAAAAGGCTATGTATGGACCTCACCAAGCTCCCAGGGCCTGGTATGAAACTCTTTCTAAATATATGTTGGATAATGGCTTCAACAGGGGGAAAATTGACCAGACCCTGTTTATCAAGAAACAAAAGGGTGACCTTCTTTTGGTATAAGTCTATGTTGATGATATCATCTTTGGGTCCACAAACTCTATGCTTAGCAAAGAGTTTGCCAAGCTGATGCAGGGCAAATTCCAAATGAGTGCCATGGGTGAGCTAAACTTCTTTTTGGGGTTACAAGTTCAGCAAAGGAAAGATGGGATATTTATCTCACAAGACAAATATGTGGCTGAAATTGTGAAGAAGTTTGGTATGTCTAAAGGAAAGAAGGTTTCCACACCAATGGACAAGGATCATCCATGGGGCAAAGATGGTCCTGGAAAGCTTATAGATGTCAGGAATTATAGGTCTATGATTGGGTCTCTCATGTACCTTACAGCTTCAAGACCTGACATCATGTTTGCAGTTTGCTTATGTACAAGATACCAGGTGGCACCAACAGAGTGTCATCTATTTGCTGTGAAGAGAATTTTTAGGTATCTAAAGTGTCATTCAACTTTAGGACTTTGGTATCCGAAGGAGTCACCATTTGAGCTGATATCCTACTCAGATAGTGACTATGCTGGTGACAACAATGATAGGAAGTCTACAACAGGTGGATGCCAATTTTTGGGAAGCAGGATTATATCTTGGCAATGTGAGAAGCAGACTATTATGGCCACATCAACAACTGAAGTTGAGTATGTAGTAGCTGCTGCATGCTGTG
The DNA here is from genome assembly GCA_025667525.1 of Glebionis coronaria. Classification (NCBI taxonomy): domain Eukaryota; kingdom Viridiplantae; phylum Streptophyta; class Magnoliopsida; order Asterales; family Asteraceae; genus Glebionis; species Glebionis coronaria. Next base: position 722,467 of record JANFOE010000166.1, read on the forward strand.
GTCAAGTTCTTTGGGTTCAGAATCAGCTGCTTGGTTATGGGTATAATTTTCTTAAAACCGAGATATTTATTGACAACAACAGCACCATTTGCATTATTAAGAATCCTGTTTTTCATAGCAAGACTAAACATACTCAAATAATACATCATTTTATTAGAGATTGTTTTGAAAAAGGGCTAATTATCCCTAAGAAAATTGATACAGAACTTAATGTTGCTGATCTTTTTACAAAAGCTTTTGAAGTGGGGAGGTTTCAATACCTGGTTGCAGGTATTGGAATGGTTTCTCACTAAAAAATTGATGTCTATTGTGTCTTGTATATCCAGGGTTACTTTATTGCCGTTGTTGAATAAATGTTAGTCAATTTTTCCATCATTTTTCATTCCACTGCTTTTAAACAAAGATTCCCCTACTGGGGTTCATTCCCCTGCTAAATAGTTTTTCTCTTAAGATGGGTTTGTTCTTTTTAAAAGTGGTTATATGTGGTTTTAGACTAAGAATGCACAGATCCAAATGGTGCATACTACACTAATGGGTGGATCAGGTATATGCTCTATGTTTTAGGAGAGGTTAGGTCACACCTTTAGGACTAAAGGTATCCTTAGGATACTCATATATGATTCTAGATCATATCCATTAGTGAGTAAGGGTTCAGAATGATGAAGACTTGCTGCAAAGCTTGTCAGAATTCTGAAGCCTTGAGGCACTGTAATGTGTACTAACACTTCTTTATTAAAATAGCTTGCTGTCTAGATTCAGATGTTTGGTACACATTGCCAAGACTAACTGACCATAGGTAAGGGAAAGGTAGGGATGGTGACTAGGGTATGCTTATTTTCTTGGGTTGACCAGGTGCAGGGTGACTTATGTGTTAGCTTTTTGTGTTTAGACCATTGCTGAATGGAGGACTCTTGAGTTTCTGTGTATCTACCTTGTGTATACAAGGGTGTGCATTAGAGCAGAGCTATTTAGCATTGGTCTCTCCATGATTAGTCTAGTACCCCAAGGAAAGTTTCCCCTGCTTTCACCTTTTGATTCCCCTGCTTGATCAACATTCCCCTATTTGACCGTTGACCGACAATACCGTTACCCTGCTTATAGCCGTTGGGTCTGCTTGCTAAAATTTTGGTTAGGGAATACTTTATTCTTTTTAAAAGATATTTAAGGCGCTTTCTTTGCTGATTGGTAATATTTTCTTTATTATTTCAAATAAATTATTTTTATCAAGATTTATCTCTGATATTTTTGTAATTTGAAATTTTGGTCCAATCACAGCTCTTCAATTCGCCTATAAAAACTTAATTCCCTTCACCAGCAGGTCCATCTCTCTCCTTCGATCAAATCCCACCTAACTCTCACCATTATAAACCTTCAAACGTTTTCAACCTTTATCATGTCTCTCAAAATTTCTGCTAATCATAATCATATCGCTTTATTACATGATGAACCAGCAAAATTCGTTGATGCAGTGGCTTTTCTAAAATCTTCATATTTTAGAGTGGCTCTTCTCATCAATCCTAGGATTTACACCTCACATATTCAGCAGTTTTGGTCTAAATCTATGACCAAGACAATGAATGGAGAGGTAACAATTCAAAGCACAGTAGATGGTCATCCCAAGGTGATTACACTTGCCTCCATCAGAGACAAACTTATTATAGATGATGAGGATGGGATAACCAACCTACCTGAGGCTGACATCTTTGAGGGTCTTGTTAAATTGGGGTATACTCTTTCTGATGATCAAAAATGTAAGTTTGCTAAAGGTCAGTTTGCCAAACATTAGAAATATTTGATTCATAAAATTTTACAATGTTTGTCACCTACTGTTTTTCTCAAATAATTTTCAAAGGAATGGTTAAAAATGTTACAATCAATTTAAAATTTTGTATGTACCCAAGGTTTACAGAACTTTTGCTGAATATGAGTGAACATGGTCTTATCACACACAAAAACTATTTTTCAGCAACCAAGCATACTACTAAACTGTTCACCACACTTCTTGCACCATCTCCACAATTTTCTGGTAGGGCTATTCCACTCACTTCAATCATGATGAAACAAATCAGACAGGAAGAAGCCAAGACAAAAACAGCCACACACAAATCTTCTGATTCCCCTGCCAAGAAACTACCCCATTCCAGTACTCTACCCCCTGCTGATCCAAAACATGAAAGAAGAACTAAATCCAGGTTTGCAAGGTCTCCCTTGCCTGGTGAATCTTCACAAGTAGCAGAGAGGAGAGCCTCCAAAAGGATGGAGCACACTGAGGGTTTGGCTGCCACTATTGTCTCATCCTCAAGGGGTGAGCAGGGTAGTGACACCATTAGTAAGTCCTCTCCCTAACTCAATGATACCCAAAAAGGGGAGAAATTCCCTTCTAGGGTTGAGAGCAGCATGCAACCAGTGACCATTTTGGAATTGACGAATATGTGCATGAGCTTGAAAAAGCAGAATGCACAACTTGTACAAACTGTCAAAAAGCATGGTCTGGTTATCAATAATTTGGAAACCAGACTTGCTACACTTGAGGGGAGGAGAAAGCCTAAGCTTATCATATCTACAAATGAGGATGCTTCCAAAGGGGAGGAAGTTCCTAATACAAAAGAATCTACTCAGTGGTATGAATATCCTGGTGGTCAGGGTTTAGAACAAGGAAAGATAGCAAGTGCTGAGAAAGGGACTGAGAAAGGAAGTGCTGAGAAAGGAAGTGACAAGGGGAGTGCAACAAAAGAGATTGCTCAAACATTGCTAACTATGGGCAATCAAGAAGAAACCCCTGCTTCAAAAGTTTCCCCTGCTGTAACAGATCCCACTGCTGTAAGTCTTTCCCTTGCTAAGCCTATCACTCAAACATTTGTTAGGAAGAAAAGGAAACCAGCTCAGAAGGGGATCACAATTAAAGAACCTGCACCTAAAGCCAAATCAGCACCAGCAGTGGATCCAAAAGACAAGGAAAAAGGGATCATGGTTGATGTAACACCCCCAAATTTACTCAATTCAATACAGCGGAAGACTCGTTGGTGTTAGGGGATAACACATTACTCACATCATAGACAACGATTAAAAATCGCGTCGTTTAATAATAAAGCATTTCCATTCATAAATATCAAGTTTACATAGGTCCCAAGTCATAATATTTCATACAATTTTACAAAGCATTTGAATGGAAATTTCTTATTTAAGTGCGGGCCATGAATTCTTGTCGTCTTCCCTAGAATTACCTTCAAGTACCTGAGATAAAACATGTTAAAAGAAAATGTTAGCGATAACGCCTAGTGAATTCATAGAGTTTAATTAAATCCATCAATATAACATCGGTATAAAATTATTACCGAAAATCATTTTTGTACAAATCAATATAATAGGCCATAAAATAGCCAAAGTCATTTTATACAAATTCTTATCAAAAATCATAATATAGGCTTTTGCCTTCAAAATCATTATACGAACCAAAGTCGTAAAAATATCATACAATACGTTTTATAACGTTGAATAAAGTAAAATAAAATCCGTTATATGAATATGGTTATGTAAAACCAAAACACAAACATAAAATCAATAATAAGACCCCGTATTGCTAGTCAGGCAATTCATTGTAATTCAGTGCGTATAGCAATATTTTGTTATTTGGATTATTATAAGCCGCATGACATTGTTACCTTACTACAACAAACAAAGGGTAGCTAACCCGAAACTCATTTGCCCATCTAAATTAGCGTGTCGTCACAATAATCACGCTTGTGTAAATATTCTCATACATAAATTCGCTTACCAGTCAATGTGTCACGACGGGGATCAACCGTCAAGGCGCGAACTGGGGTGATCGTCCCCAAATAGTACTATTATATGCATAAGCGTCTACCAAATCCCGGTAGTTCACAATTCATGCTAATGAGACTTTTAGTGACATAACCTAACTTTAATAATCCATTTCATTTCATCTATCGGGTCATATAATCATTTATCGGGTCATACAATCATTCATCGGGTCATACAATCATTCGGGTCCAAATCAATAAACAAACAATTGGGACAACTGGTGTCCTATTTTAGTAAAACTAACATGTTATCTCCCTCGCGGGTTTATAAAACATTTCATAAAAACATTTAAAAAAAGTGCGAGGCTATGAACTCACGTTGATTGGGAATGGCGGTTATCGGTGATTCAGATGTACGGTATGTGCTTCAATCACGGAAACCTAGACAAATAATACTCGTCTTAGACTCTTGTCCAATGACTTTATCAAACTAACAATTATGTATACATATGATGATTTTATATATATGATGGTCAAGTGGGTTTATACATTCTCATTTACTCATTTTAGTGTTATGTATTGGTAGCTTTTATATTAGTTTACTAGTTTTATTTATTTACACGTTTTAAGCCCAATAAGCCCATTATAAGTCCATTAACTTAAATTAGACCATTTTATACTTTTATTATCATTATTGTACTTTACATGTTGGGCCCAAGTGGGTTAAGCCCAATGAGTAAGTTTATAAGTGTTTAGCCCATTTAGTTGTATTATTAGTCCAATAATGCTAACTTAGCCCGTTAATGTCCGTATGTTATATAGGTCAGGTTTCATCGTTTTTTACTTGTATTAAGTAATTATATATCAGTATATATCTTTTTAAAAAGTTTACATTAGACGGGTCCGACCGTCTAAGTTTTTATTGACGAAAAACGTTAATTTTACGGTACTAGCCGAAAAGACGTAAAAATCATGTTTATAGTTTTTATCACTTATAAAACTTACCAAACTACCATTTTTATAAAATGTCCTTTTACTTATCCTTGTACATATTTATATAAATGAAATATATTAGTTAGTGGGTTTTAATTTCACATTTTATACTATATTATTTTGAGTGCTTATATAATACTATTAAACTTTAATTTCACAAAATCTGATTTTTAGTTTAACTTTCACCATGTTTATCATATATTGAGTTCTATAAGGAGATAGAAGCTCATTTTTGGATGACATAAACTTCATATTATGTGCTACAAATAAGTTAGTTATAGCTACTGCTCAATCTATGTCTAAGTATCCTTAACAGTCCCTACAAAACAGACTATTCAGATTGGTATAACTAATTTTGTTTTGATCATATCTCACTCATTTTGATGATTCCATTGCATGGCCAACTCTAACATGTGTATGACATCTAATACTTACTGTAAATTGATTCCACCATTCCATTTTATCAGTTTATCATTTGGTTAGTTACTTTTTTTATACAGCCAACTTTATAAACAAGAATTTAACCTCTTTGCCTATGGTTTTCCATCTTTTTAACCATGTTTATCAAATCTATCAACACCAAATCCCCACATAATATTTTTAATCATCATGCATCATCATATACATATACATAAATAAAGAAATTACAAGATTACATAATCAAAATAACAAGAGGATGGGAAGAACAATCTTTATACCACCAAGGTTGTGTAGGTTATGATCAAGGCTTGGATTTTTGATGGCAAAACTTGTGATAGATCAACACCAATCTTCAAGACCACCAATACTTGTAAACTTCATGTAGAAATCAGCCCTTGGACATCACCAAATCACCTCCTTGGATGTTAGGATCACCTCCAATCTTCCTATATTCAAAGGGTCTTCATCTTGATCAAGTTTAAACACAAGATTTATGGTATAAACTTGATCAAATGATGGTTTTTTGTGGTGGTAAAAGGGATGGCTAAAGGAGGAAGGGTGGAGAGATTTGAGAGAGTTTTGGTGGTATTGCATGAGTGAAAATGAATGTGAGTGGTTTGGTTAGATGGTTTTGATATGTGATAGCTTACATATTAAGCTTCAAGTTAACAAGTGTTAACTTATGGCTTATAATTTTGACACCTATTGGTGTTGGTGTTAGCTAGTTAACCGTCCCATGTGTGGGATCAAGCAAAACTTGTTTTGTCTTATCCCACTAATTTACGGGTATTCCTCGATTCTAGTTTCCTCGATTTGCATGCCCTCAGGTCGTTTTATGAAATACGTTTTTATAAATTATGAATCAACGGCACAAAACGAGTCTAATAAAAATTGTGTCATCAAAAACGGAGTTCAAAAACGTAAATACGTAATCCTAAGGTTCCAGGTTTAGTCGTAAAGGACGTTAAATTATAATCTTAAGTCCTAATCTCTTCTCGTAAATTTGTGAGTTTATGAACCAAAAAAAATTTAAAATCTAAAAATAATTTTCACGGATAAATTTATTTTCTGAAATGTCGGACTGTCACCAAAACGGTGTATGTAAACGTAAGCACGTAACATAGAATCCTCCGGTTTAGACGTAGTCGATGCTACTTCAAGATGTAAACCCAAATTTCTTCCAAAAAATTAGTGAGTTCATAATATAACATTAAAATAATGTTTTTAAATAATACTTGAGAATAAAATATTAACCATAAATTGACGGATTGTCACAGCATTTACCCCTAAACAGGATCTTTGTCCTCAAAGATCATTTTATATTACTACTCGCTTCTTATAGAGTTAAAGCCATATGGGTATTTCCTCCACATCCGATCTTTTCTCATAAGTGTAATCCATTACAATATGCGAGTTTCTTCAAACATAACTACGGGAATAAGATCAGGCTAAATGTTGACTTACTTTCTCTATCCATGATGTTCACGGGTTTCTGATGAATGCAAATTTTCGCCGATATAAACTTTACTAAGAAACAATCAGATTTTCACTTGATAGACATTTTATCAAGTTCGATATACTAAACATAATTCACACAGTCCTTGAAGTCATAGGGTAGATCCAGCTTATATGCCTTTCAAACCAACTATTACATCATCTCAATGGTCCCATACAACGGGGACTTATTTACCATGATCTTTCAGATCATCTATTCATTTTTCCATGGTGAAATGTTTTGGCATAACTTCGCTACCCATCTGGCACTTCAAGATCTACATTTCATATTCACATAACCTCCTGCCCACTACCGGCAGTCAATAATCAGATCCTAATTTCAACAATCATTTCAGGTCTCGCGGGTCGAGTATTTTGTAAGGTTAGGTTCGCCATCATAGGAAACCTTAAACCTAAAATACATGTCAAACTCACAATGGGTGTATGTCGGGTGTCTTCATCCCAACTCCTGCTTACAGATGCTCTAATATATATCCTCACAAGATTCGATGTCGATCCTAACACGATAATTATCAATGATAATCTCTCCAAAGGAAAACGATTATACGGTTCATTACCAAAGGTCAATCATTCAAACATAAAACAATACTTCTAGTGTTTTGTATCATTACTTTACCTCGTCCCTTCGATTGGGGTGGTAAACAATATTCTCATCAAGGTTCGTTCCAAACGACTTCTGAGCAAATCTCTAGAAATTCGATGCGAAGCGAGGATCTTGATAGAGATGATCGATACAGACACACTATGTTTATACAACTCCTTTAAATACTAAAAGTCAATTTCTTCATCGAGAATCTATCATTAACGGGAATGATATTAGTAGATTTGGTCAGTCTGTCGACGATGACCCAAATCGAATCAAATTCAGATGATGACGTTTGCAATAGTTAGATGTTTACTAATGTATGAGACGATGTCTACCTTCATAATTTTTCCATCAGTACAACTCCTTTTGATAATGATATACTAAATCAGAAATGACATGATTTCCCCCTTCTGTGCAGCCTGATTCTCTCTCTGGAAATGAGGGTCCCCTCGATTGACATTTATCATCGAATAAGGAATCCTTCCATGGATTAGAAGGTTGAGTTACAGTACAGACTCCGTTGGCTTTCGCAAGGAAGCATCTCGAAAGTTCCGCAATCTAATACTTAGTCTTACGAGATTCCAACATGACTACATCTCACAAATATCCATATTTAGGCAACTACAAGTGGCCTTTTATACATTTAACGCCATCGGCTTCTCAATTCTAATGGTTCATATTAGCCGCGAACCCGTTTTATTATCTATATTTTCCTTCTTACAAACATTAGTTATTTTTAAATTGTTCGGCAATTTATTTTGTACCATTATTACTAAGGAACACATCCTAATTGGTTCTTTATCCTTTTTACATAATGCGTCGGTATCTAAATTCACCTTTCCTGATGAAATAATTATCATGTCCATAATTTACTCAGAAATTCTTTCTTCATATTTTTTAAGTTTTAGTCTCGTCTTAACTATTATTTTTATCAGTTTTTCTCAATCTGATGTTTAAAGCGTCGATAATTATTACAAGTAATCAAATAATAAATATTTAATTTTCATGAAACGTCAACGTCAAAATTTTTAAATTTCTCAGTTCATCTAATTACAGAAAAATGTTTCAAAATGAGTTTGAATTTAGTTAACATGATATTTATTGAAAATAATTAATAAGATTCGTAAATGTTCGAAAAATTCTTTGTTTATACTTTGGTCAAAATTTTCTTAATTGAAAAGCAAAAATTGTCGTTTCAAATTTCAAGTCATGGTTTAAATGGTTTCCTCAATCCCTCTTAGGTTGTCTTGAGGTATACACAAACATTTACCCCTAAACAGGAGTTTTGTTAAATGTTCTGGGTATAAGGGAATAATCCCTCAAAAGTTCTTTTTGATAAAACATTTGTCAAAACATATTTGCACTTTCTTTTTGGTAAAACCCAAAGTCTTAAAAGGGCTCTTAATTTTTGAAGAGTCAATATGTATTCCATTATCTATTAATTACACGGTCAAGTCATGTAAAGGATTAAGTTTTAAATCACATGTTAATTATTCAAGGTACAGGTTTTCATTGTTCATCCAATTTAGGGCAGTCTATAAATAATTATTAACTCATTCTTATTTTTATAAACAAACAGATGGTCCTTAGTGATCACAAGCATGAATTTATCAAATTACAGCCTACACACGTGATTCACCAAATTTATGAATGCTACATGTGTATTAGTCGATCCAAACAACATCACGTAAAACTCATAATGTTCATTACAAGTTCTGGATGTAGTGATTGTAATAGATAATCTTTTTCGTGGACGCGAAGTTGATGATAACCATGTCGTGAATCAAATTTTCGAATATACGCTAGAACCTTGTAAATGATCGAACAAATCTATCATCTTGGGTAGTGGATATAGATTTTTAATCGTCAATTTACCTAGTTCATGGTAATAAATAAATATAAGAAATAATAACACCATAGCTCTTCAGGATGAGCTTGGTAAAATAAAAGCTTCTCCGACAACTCTCTCAGTTGTACGGTAATTCTTTTAATTCAGATGGTGCTGACGTACAGTACACAAGCCACAGGTGCAACACCGGGAATATAATCAATACCAATTCCAACCTGCCTTAATGGCGAAAGTCTAGGTAATTCACCATCAAATACCTCCTAAAGTTTCAGATAACGGAAACATCTTTTAATAAATTCATATTAGGTTCTTTCTAGATTACAAGATCTATAACTAGTTCACAACCATTTACGGTATAATTTCAAGTCTAAATGCAGGATATGGTCATCCATCAAGAATTATTTAGATCACTTTTGATAATCATCATCTTATCATTTAGTGGAATTCTACTCGAGTTCCAATCAATTAAGACAATGTCGTCATGTCATAATCAATCAATCCATTCTACTGGCACTATTAACTTTCCAGTTTCATTGTCGTCGATAAGATGTGAATTTCTCAAAAGACTAATAATAACTCATAGTCATTCACAAGTTCAAGGATATCTGGAGACATAACTAACCTTAAAATAGTAAGGTCAACGCATAATCTACGCGAGAGAATTTCAAATCAGATACAGACGAAAACATTTAATGAATATCAATATATCCCTTGTTTTCATAATTTGAGTACGCATTCGAAAGCTCCTCAGATCGTTACCCAGGTCATTCAAATGAAATCAATTCAAAAGAAATGATAGGAACACCGATACACCAAGTCGGGTATCAACACTCGGTAATCAGATACTTTTTCAAAGAATCTCACCACGGGAGAATTGGACAAGGAGAGGATATCAATTGTCAAATAAGACAAGTTCCACAGATGAGTAAATTCGACTCAGAAGAATAAATAGTACGGGCACATATGTAGGTGTCCCTATCAATATGTCCCTAATTTGCACTACTTGCAGATCTCATAAAATTTAATCTTTCACAATATTCAAAGAAAATTTAGTGTTTATTAATAATTTCATGGTGACTACTAATCAGCCTTGCATGGCCACTTCCAAATTATATGTAGGCGCGCAACTATATACAATTTCAAGATTAACAATGCAATACTCAGTTCGTCAAAATTTTATCATCATGTTTATAATAAAAATATTTTCATGCTTAATTCTTAAATAAGAATCAAAAATAAGTTTACAAAGGTTTTCTTTGTTATGAAAACAATTAAGTTTTCCAAGGTGTTTGATAAACAACTTCATTTCGATAACAATAAATTATAAATCTCACTTTGAATAATCCTTATAGTGATGAAAATTCAATTTTTCTCTGGGGATATTGTTTTATCTTATAAAAACAATGAGTGGTCTGCAAAAGAGTGATGAAAAGTTGTTCACCAAGAACTAACTACAATATAATAGAAAATGAGCTTAGCCAAATAATCATGAGGTTCATGACCTCTATGGCACTCAAAAAGAATAATCCACAACGTAACTCAATTCAAGATGAGTACTTGTTCAATGGTTGCATCACTAATGCAAACATTAGGAATAAGCAAGAAAGATAGATAACATCGATACATGTAGGATTTAGCAATCAATGGTAGTCTTTTCATTAATCACAAACAAGTCAAAATTGTACCGTAACACAATATGTGTCACTATGTTCAATTCCAAGAACTCATCCTACTAACTGATGTCTCAGTTAAGTTAGGGATTATTTTTAAAAGATACCACAATGAATACTAATCTATAAGAATCATTAGGTGTCCCACCTGTCCCGGAAGATCCATCGGTCCCAATTCAGAAGAAGATTTCTTCAATTTATTTCTTGAACACTGGGCATCCTCATCATTGGACAATGGTCTAGGAACAACCCTTAACACGGATCAACAATCAAATAAAACCTTATAAATCAATCACAGAACTTAACGACTTCCTCTTAACAATTTCATATTCTATACAAGTTAAATTTTACTTCATTCAAGTTTCAATCAACTTTATACTCAATTCGATATCCTACCTCATTTTCCAATACTTCAACTTTATTTTTAAACCTTAAAAGGGCAATAAAAGCTCGATATGAACAACACTTTAATTTCCAATCCTATAGCTCCTTACAACAATAATTATCAAATGAGTCAAGTATAAAATGACTCACACATTCAATTAGACTTCTCGGAAAGGTACTAGTGACATGAGCCTTTTGGGTAAAGGTTCCAATGACAGCCTCAAGTGCAACATTCACCCTTTCGATTTCATATTTAAGAATTGGGTGACAATGAATCAGATGACACCTTCCCAGGTGGTAACGTTTTTTCAAACTCCACTCTATAAGGAAAGATCGTCATGACATCGACATGAGATTAAATCTTGCAAATTCTTCTTTAATATCATAATCAACTAATATCAACATTTCTATGAATATCAACCATTTTTTTGGGATTATGAACATCCACAACTTGTTTTAGATCTAGGATAGCTAGAATTCCTACGGGAATAGCTTAGATTAATTTACTAGGGGATTTAGGGTTCCTTGTGATAATCTACGTCATATAAATACCTCGTATAAATATTAAAATAATCATCAAATGATCATGTAATCAAATTACATCATACATATATATATATATATATATATATATATATATATATATATATATATATATATATATATATATATATATATATATATAATCCAAGTTATATATATATTAAAATAACACTTCTCAGTCTGGCCTTGTCGGTAACTCGGGAATTCTTCGGCACCGTTATAGTCAAAAGATTTTTAGACATTTTTAGAGAAATGTTTATAGTTAAAAGATTTTGAAATATTTTATTCAAAACCTTGGTTTTAAAAATCTTTCGTTCTCCATAACGAGAGCTCTGGTACCAAACTGTAACACCCCCAAATTTACTCAATTCAATACAGCGGAAGACTCGTTGGTGTTACGGGATAGCACATTACTCACATCATAGACAACGCTTAAAAATCGCGTCGTTTAATAATAAAGCATTTCCATTCATAAATATCAAGTTTACATAGGTCCCAAGTCATAATATTTCATACAATTTTACAAAGCATTTGAATGGAAATTTGTTATTTAAGTGCGGGCCATGAATTCTTGTCGTCTTCCCGAGAATACCTTCAAGTACCTGAGATAAAACATGTTAAAAGAAAAGGTCAGCGATAACGCCGAGTGAAATCATAGAGTTTAATTAAATCCATCAATATAACATCGGTATAAAATTATTACCGAAAATCATTTTTGTACAAATCATTATAATAGGCCATAAAATAGCCAAAGTCATTTTATACAAATCCTTATCAAAAATCATAATATAGGCTTTTGCCTTCAAAATCATTATACGAACCAAAGTCGTAAAAACATCATACAATACGTTTTATAACGTTGTATAAAGTTAAATAAAAACCGTTATATGAATATGGTTATGTAAAACCAAAACACGAACATAAAATCAATAATAAGTCCCCGTATTGCTAGTCAGGCAATTCATTGTAATTCAGTGCGTATAGCAGTATTTCGTTATTTGGATTATTATAAGCCGCATGACATTGTTACCTTACTACAACAAACAACGGGTAGCTAACCTGAAACTCATTTACCCATCTAAATTAGTGTGTCGTCACAATAATCACGCTTGTGTAAATATTCTCATACATAAATTCGCTTACCAATCAATGTGGCACGACGGGGATCAACCGTCAAGGCGCGAACTAGGGTGATCGTCCCCAAATAGTACTATTATATGCATAAGCGTCTACCAAATCCCGATAATTCACAATTCATGCTAATGGGATTTTTAGTGACATAACCTAACTTTAATAATCCATTTCATTTCATCTAGTGGGTCATATAATCATTCATCGGGTCATACAATCATTCATCGGGTCATACAATCATTCGGGTCCAAATCAATAAACAAACAATCGGGACAACTCGTGTCCTATTTTAGTAAAACTAACATGTTATCTCCCTCGCGGGTTTATAAAACATTTCATAAAAACATTTAAAAAAAGTGCGAGGCTATGAACTCACGTTGATTGGGAAAGGCGGTTATCGGCGATTCGGATGTACGGTATGTGCTTCAATCACGGAAACCTAGACAAATAATACTCGTCTTAGACTCTTGTCCAATGACTTTATCAAAATAACAATTATGTATACATATGATGATTTTATATATATGATGGTCAAGTGGGTTTATACATTCTTATTTACTCATTTTAGTGTTATGTATTGGTAGCTTTTATACTAGTTTACTAGTTTTATTTATTTACACGTTTTAGGCCCAATAAGCCCATTATAAGTCCATTGCCTTAAATTAGACAATTTTATACTTTTATTATCAGTATTATAATTTACATGTTGGGCCCAAGTGGGTTAATCCCAATGAGTAAGTTTATAAGTGTTTAGCCCATTTAGTTGTATTATTAGTCCAATAATGCTAACTTAGCCCGTTAATGTCTGTATGTTATATAGTTCGGGTTTTATCGGTTTTTACTTGTATTAAGTACTTATATATCAGTATATATCTTTTTAAAAAGTTTACATTAGACGGGTCCGACCGTCTAAGTTTTTATTTACGAAAAACGTTAATTTTACGGTACTAGCCGAAAAGACGTAAAAATCATGTTTATAGTTTTTATAACTTATAAAACTTACCAAACTACCATTTTTATAAAATGTCCATTTACTTATCCTTGTACATATTTATATATATGAAATATATAAGTTAGTGGGTTTTAATTTCACATTTTATACTATATTATTTTGAGTGCTTATATAATACTATTAAAATTTAATTTCACAAAATCTGAATTTTAGTTTCACTTTCACCATGTTTATCATATCTTGAGTTCTATAAGAATATAGAAGCTCATTTTTAGAGGACATAAACTTCATATTATGTGCTACAAATAAGTTAGTTATAGCTACTGCTCAATCCATGTCTATGTATCCTTAACAGTCCCTACAAAACAGACTATTCAGATTGGTATACTAATTTTGTTTTGATCATATCTCACTCATTTTGATGATTCCATTGCATGGCCAACTCTAACATGTGTATGACATATAATACTTACTGTAAATTGATTCCACCATGCCATTTTATCAGTTTATCATTTGGTTAGTTACTGTTTTTATACAACCAACTTTATAAGCAAGAATTTAACCTTTTTGCCTTGGTTTTCCATCTTTTTAACCATGTTTATCAAATTTATCAACACCAAATCCCCACATAATATTTTTAATCATCATTAATCATCATATACATATACATAAATAAAGAAATTACAAGATTACATAATCAAAATAACAAGAGGATGGGAAGAACAATCTTTATACCACCAAGGTTGTGTAGGTTATGATCAAGGCTTGGATTTTTGATGGCAAAACTTGTCATACATCAACACCAATATTCAAGACCACCAATACTTGTAAAGTTCATGTAGAAATCAGCCCTTGGACATCACCAAAGCACCTCCTTGGATGTTAGGATCACCTCTAATCTTCATATCTTCAAAGGGTCTTCATGTTCATCAAGTTTAAACACAAGATTTATGGTATAAACTTGATCAAATGATGGTGTTTTGTGGTGGTAAAAGGGAAGGCCAAAGGAGGAAGGGTGGAGAGATTTGAGAGAGTTTTGGTGGTATTACATGAGTGAAAATGAATGTGAGTGGTTTCGTTAGATGGTTTTGATATGTGATAGCTTACATATTAAGCTTCAAGTTAACAAGTGTTAACTTATGGCTTATAATTTTGTCACCTCATGGTGTTGGTGTTAGCTAGTTAACCGTCCCATGTGTGGGGTGAGGCAAAACTTGTTTTGTCTTATCCCACTAATTTACGGGTACTCCTCGATTCAAGTTTCCTCGATTTGCGTGCCCTCGGGTCGTTTTACGAAAAAAGTTTTTATAAATTATGAATCAAGGACACAAAACAAGTCTAATAAAAATTGTCTCATCAAAAATGGAGTTCAAAAACGTAAATACGTAATCCTAAGGTTTCTGGTTTAGTCGTAAAGGACGTTAAATTATAATCGTAAGTCCTAATCTCTTCACGTAAATTTGTGAGTTTATGAACCAACACAAATTTAAAATCTAAAAATAATATTCACGGATAAATTTATTTTCTGAACTGTCGGACTGTCACCAAAACGGTGTATGTAAACGTAAGCACGTAACGTAGAATCCTCCGGTTTAGACGTAGTCGATGCTACTTCAAGATGTAAACCCAAATTTCTTCCCAAAAATAAGTGAGTTCATAATATAACATTAAAATAAAGTTTTTAAATAATACTTGAGAATAAAATATCAACCATAAATTGACGGATTGTCACAGCTGAACAGCCCAAGACTAAAAAGTACAAGCATAGAACTCCTGAACAGCAAAGGGCTCAAGAATAATATGATGAACAGGTTGCTCTGAGAATGAAACAAGAGGATATTGATATGCAGGATCAGAGAATGATAAAGATGAGGCCCAGAGTGATGCTTAAGCAGATTGAAATCATGTATAGAGAATTAGATGACAAGGTGCCTCATGTTCAAGAGTTTCTAAATCAATGGGAAAAGGAGTTGGTGAATGCTCCTTTGGAAGACAGGTATGAATTGGTTTGTCTTGTTTACAAATATCAAACTGAATATCTGGAAAGAAGGGCAAATCAAATTTAGAAAGAAAAATATTTGAAGTCTGAGAAGGGGAGACTTGCACACTACAAAGTTTTCCTCAAAAGATATAAGAAGTGGAAGGATGGTGATTTCATAGACATGACTTTTAGGGATATTGAGAAGGCAGTCAGACCAGTTTTAAGAGAATTAAATATGGAAGACTTCATGACTATCAACTCTCCTGAGGAAGCTGAGTATCTCAGGAGGCAAAATGAAGTACTACAAAAAGCTAGGGAATCCAGAAAAAGAAAGGCTGAAGGATTAACATTGGAAACTAGACAAGCAGATGTATTATCCCCAAAGGTGCATCATCACAGGCAGGGGTATCACATCAAGCAGGTGAAAGTTTCCCAGCAATTGAGAGATCTGTACTCAATGCACAAAGGGCAGCCAAAAGACTCAAGAGGATGGAAAAAGTTGGCATAGTCACTAAGGAGTCTCAATGTCCCTCAAATGAAGAAATTGATAAACAGCTAATTGTGCAGGAAAATGATGACGTCTCACCCAGTGAGCTTGGGATGAAATTTTCCATAATAGAATATGTTGTTTATGAACACATGGGAAGGACTTGGTGGAAGATTACAAGAGCTGACAATACAGCACAGACCTTTCTAAGTCTAGATGTCATGTTTCAAACCTTGGATAGTGAGGACTTAGAAGATCTGTGGAAGATTTTGAAGAAGACATTTGCTGCAAAACCTCCTACTATGGCCAGGAACTTTGTAAGCACCCTCATCAGCTAGTATTTATTCAAAAACTTGTGTTTAGGAGAAGGCACAAGTTTAGGGGAGGATTGTTGGGAATAAATATAAGTACATTAGTTACCACTGCTAGTTGGTCAATGGTTCCTCTGCTAGAGTAAGTTCCCCCTGCTAAGTAACAAAGGCAGGGGGATTGGTTCCCCTGGTGAAGTCAAAGGCCCTACCGCTAGAGATAAACTTGGAATAGATTATTACGCGTTTCTATTAATACTCCGAGATACTTTCCAAGTTTGTTAGTAGTAATCTTATACGTGAGTCCTTCTGCTATAAAAGGACTCACTAGGTCATCATGCAAAGTGGGTCTTTCTCTATTGTCTTTCATTTCACACTTTAAGGTTTTTGTAACCCTAATACCATTATTGGTTATTCGTATATCTTTGATATATTAAATTTTAACGTTTGCTTTAATCATTTGTTCTTGTGCTAAACACTATATTCCGCATCTTGTTTAGTTACTTTGTGTTGCAAAGTTTCTCTAGTGTTAGATTGATTTTATTCTTTCTATCACAACCATTAAACAAGCTATAAAGGTTTAAGATCTGAGTTTGGGATCAACATAGAGTTGCTTATGGATCTTTGGAGCTTATAAGGAATATGTTAAAGTTTATGTATGATGGTTGGAATGTTTACATTCCTATCTTGACATAAATGTTTTGTCACATACTTTTTATTTTGCAAACTTTGTATAACATAGTTCAAGGGGAGGTTTAGGGAACCTTTAGGATTTTGGTATTCTTAGAATACTCTTATCATAATTCTAGATTGTGTCCACCGGTGAGTACGATTTAGAACTTCTCATTCGTGAGGCACTGTAGCATGCAAAGTTGATATACTTTGCACGCTGCCAAGACATTTTGACCTAGAATTGGGTTTGGTCGGTTGGGATACTTGGTGACGTTTTTATTAGGCTTACCTGGGAAGTTACAGAGGGTATATATGAGGTAACTTCACTGTTAAGAACTTTGGTTAGCAAGGGACACTTAAGGACAATTATGTCTATCTTGCTTAAGCAAGTGTTCATGATTGGCCAGTGCTTGCCACCCTATAGTCATTTTCAGTCTAAGAGTTATCTTCACTAGGGTAAACTTCTTTGTTAAGGTCCTTTTATTTTTAATTATTTTTATTTTTGGACGTTGACATGTTTTCTTTCCAAACACTGATAAGACCAATTTAAACGCTGACATGGCAAAATTTAAACACTAACAAGAATATAGCCGTTAGACGCTGATGTTTATTTTTGACCGTTGAAAAACATTGGGTCCTACCTAGTTGTTATTTTTGACGAAAATATGGGCCGTAATTTTGGTGAGTTGGTCACTTTTAATTAATTTATGAGATAAGTTATATATTTTTCAAGATTGTCATGATTACTTTTTGAAAATTACTGTCTCATTTTTCAACCAATCGTATTTTTAACCTCTCCTATAAATTTGGCTATTTTCTTTCAAACAGGGTAACTACTATTTCTTGTCTGCTAAAATATCACAAACCTTCATATCTCCATTGTTTTCATATCACAGTTTTCTCAAATTCATCTTCATGGCACCAAATTTAAACCTGCTCAAGTTGAATTGGGGTTCAAAAGCCAACACAACATGGTGGCTTACTTAGAAGCTGATAATACTTTGCATCCCCAGTACACTCAGATGATTGCGTATTTGAATGCGTCCCCTTTGAGGTATGAACTTTCACATACTTCTCTCGTCCCTATCATACATATTAAGCAGTTTTGGAACACTGTGAATAATTAATGGAGTGATTACATTGACTGCTACTGTTCATGAGACTCCATGGGTGATTACTGAAGCATTGGTTCGCCAAGCTTTGCATCTTAATGATGCTGATCGTATAACTACCCTTCCCTGGCAGAGCTAGAGTTAGGACTCCAAGGTTTAGGTTATTCTTTGCCCCAGTGGGCCATTTAAATAAATATACCAAACAACAATTTCCCCTAGCTTGGAAGTTCCTTATACATGTCATCCTACAATGATTAAGTACCAAATGCTCCTGGGTCAATGAAATCAACCGTTCAATCGGGAGTGCCATTGTTTGTATTTCAACTGGGCAAAGATACAATTTTTCTAAATCGATTTTTGATGGCATGTGTCACAACAAGGGTAACAAGATGACTCTTGCTTACCCTAGGTTTTTACAAATGGTTTTTGATATGCAAGGATAATAGAATAAGGACCATGACCACTTTTATGAGGTCCTTATTCAAAAGAAAACTGTTTTTGGGAATATGAATTCACCACCCTATAGAGATTTACCACTCACCCCAGCCATGTTAGCTGTCATTGAGGCAGCTGCAAACCCTCAACCTTAACCACAATCATAACAAGACCCACTACTAGAACACCCTCCATCCCCCAACACATAGACATCGATCCTCAACCATCAAGCGCTGACACTCATAATGTGGGCGCTGACACATCCAACCCAAACGCTGACACCAGTATTCCTCACACCCAAACACCCCCTCACACCCAAACAGACCCTCATTCCACTTCCTCTTAAGAAAAACCAGGTTTTAGGTTTGACAAACGCCAAAGGACTACTGGAGTGTTCTCCTCTAGTGGTCCTAGCCATGTAGCAAAGAGAACTACCACCACAAGTGTGGCTGGTGAAATGGGTGGGGCTGGGACTATTGACTCTGGCTTAGTAGCAGGTCAAGGCAGTCCTAACATCGTTAAAATCCCATCCATGCCCGACGAATGTCTTTTGGGAGGTCAAATTCCCATCATATATGAGGGCAGATTGGAGCCTTTAACGCTTTTGGAATTGACGGTGGTTTGCATTAGCTTGCAAAAGCAAAATGCAGACCTTGTACAAGTTTTCACGGGTCAAGGCCTCGAAATCAAATCATTCAGGGAGAGGATAGTTGTTTTGGAGGCTGCCAATGTTAGGAGAAGGCAGGCTAGAGTCCTCTCATCAGGGGAGGATTCTTACAAACGGGAGGAGGATGCACCTACTGAGCCATTCAATTTGAGTGACAAGGGCTCACAAGAAGAAGGTGGTTCTATTGGAAGCAAACATGTAGAGATAGCTGAAGCACTGACTAGTTTGAAGGAGAAACCAGTTCTTGATGTTTCTTCAATTACTCCAAAGAAGCTATCGTTTGTGGAGATTATGATGTAGGTTCTGAATCAGCCGCTGACATTCGGAGTTTAAGCGCTGACAAGAGCAAACCAAGCACTGACAGACCTACATGTATGATTGGTGTATCCCAACCACCAGTTATTATTAGAGTTGTTACTACACAGGGGCCAACCATGACTTTACCAGCTATTGGAGCAAAAGACAATGGTAAAGGGATTTTTGAAGAGGTTGATGTACCAAAGAATGCAGCCCAGGTACATTTTGATTCAGTTTTGGCTGCACAATTGCAAGAACAGGATATGATGGAAACTACCATAGAAAAGGCTAAGGATGGTAGTGATTGTGATGAGAGCTCTGGCTCTATTGTTATGATTATAGAAGAGCCAGAGAGGTTAGAGTATGGGGACGATGACTTAGCCAAGGAAAGGTTGAGAGAGTTAAAGATGAAAGTAGATTTTGATATGCTGGAAGTGATGGAAATGTATTTTGCATGGGAGTCTACTATTGAGAAGAATCCAGACATGTCTATCACTGGACAAATTTGGGGTTTGGAGATCTTGTAGAGAGTTCAGGAAGACTGCAAGGTGATTTTGAAGTACAAGGCTAGCAAGGTACTTTTTGAGCTCAAGAGGGATAGAAGAGATCTATACTTTATGCTGCTTAGGTGTCATCAGGGTGATGGACCTATGAGAGATAAAGGAAGTTATCCTTTGAAGAATTGGAGTTTCATGCTTATCTAATTTGGGAAAGAGTTTGTGAGGAAAACACAATGAGGCTTCTCTCAGATGAAAGGAGAGAATAAATTATGGAGAATATGCAAATCAAGAGGGCTTTTATTGTACCAAGTCAAGTGAAGAAGGGAATTCCTATTGAATTCCCAGTCCTTGATAAATTGAATCCTAGTGAAGTAGTGATCAGAAAGAGTATAAAGCTTTCATCATTGGAGACTTCAGATGTTGCAGAGGTATTGCCCATGGATTTCAGAAACCCAATAGTCAGTTATGAAGAAGATGCAAGTGGGTTCTAGATGATCACCATATATGGTAAAAAGTTACATACTTTTACTTCCTTGATCTCATTGTTTACAAGCAAGGATAGAGAAGACTTGGTCGATCTGTGGAATCTGATAAAGACCAAGTATGATGCTGAAGAACCTACTTCAACAAATTGAATAAAGATTTGGACAACATTCAAGAGGATGATTGCACTAGATGAAGTAGATCCAATATGGTTGGATCTAGATGATATCAGTGGGTTAAAGTGGCGTCTACATTCAGCTGCTGGTGTTTACCATCTAAGCACTACAAAGTTTTCAGAGTATCTTCTGGTTGATTCTCAATATCCTATGTCTAAGGATCTTTTGAAGAAGATGGTGTCTACACAGCTAGAGGTTGATTATTCTAGTGATGTTAGCAAGGATTTAATTAGATTTGTTTATTTTCTAATTAGTAGTTTGTATTTGTAAGAATCCTTCTTGTACTTAGTTTTTATTAAGAAACTTGATTGCTAGAGTAGATATCAAGTTAAGGGGAGGATTGTTGGGAATAAAATGAGCTAAGTCAATCAGACGCTGATAAGAGGAAAATTAGACGCTGACAAGAGGAAATGAAGCGCTGACAGATCAAGCACTGACAACAAATATCCAAGCGCCAACAAGAAGAAGTCCAACCACTGATAGGAATAGTTAGTCAATACGTTTAATATTTGAAGTAAAGATATACTCAATATTGTATTTTCTATATTTATTTTTACTTAGAATAGTTGATAGGTAATCCTTTGTACACCACTCCTTATATTATAAAAGGAGGTCATAGGGTTTATACACAATACACATTATTCAGGTTTCACAACTTTCATTTGTAAGCAAGTTCATTCATTAATCTAAAGTGAAAGTTTGGTTTACTTGTTTGCTTGTTCTTTATTCTAAGTGTTAATTACACATAACACTTGGATTGTTCATTACAACAAAGTTTCTCTAAGTATTAATATTGATTCAATCTCGTTTAATACAAAGCTAATCGATATAATTTTGGGATCAACATATATGAACTTAACTATATCTTGCTTCATAGAAACTAGATACATAGAAATTTGGAAAATCATAGGTCTTTGAGTTTCGACTACTCTTAACGTGGGATCCTCTGGAACACATAAATTATTGTAGGATTCTCTCCTTTACACGTAAGCTGAGTCATGGCAAGATTAATCGTGAGAATCAAGGTGATTCAGCGTGTTGCTAAAATCAACCATAATTCTTACAAAAATTTCAGGTGAAATTTTCTGCTGGTGTAGAATTTACAACATAGTGCGAATATGTTCTTCATGCCCTTCTCCATACTTAGAGAAGATCAGGTGGTCATCGATGAAAATACTAACGAACCTGTTTATGAGTTCATGGAGACTCAATTTATCAAGTCCCTAATGCTGCTGAAACATTCGTGAGGCTATAACAAAATCATGAATTTAGCATGACCAAATCGGGTGCGATTAGCAGTCATGGAGATGGCTGGTCTCTCCCTTGCCACTTTTGGCAACATGATCGGAAATCGGTCTTGGAAAAGCGCTTAACACCCTGTACTCGATCGGACACGTCGTCAATACACGGAGAGAACCAACGGTCATAAATGGTGATTTGTTTACATCGACGGTAGTCGACACATAATCTCATGTTACCTTCCTTGTCCTCATTAAATAGAAACCATAGTGATACCTCTCGCGAATGAACTTTGTTCAAGCATATCGTGCAGCTGATCCTTCATTATTTTAACTCAAGAAGGCCATGCAATTAAAAGTCTTGGAACTGGTTGTGCTCCCTAACACGCTCGATGTTAAACTCCACATTGAGGATAGAAGTATGCTCCGAGTTTGTCTGAAGCATATATGGAAATCCCTGAACTGATCGGTTGACTATGAATAAAAGGAACTTCAAAGGTCGGCTCATAACTGACAGCTGGTAGAATTTTCGTAGCCACGGAATGACAACCACGTGTTTTTAAAGCACATATACTTTTTACAGATTTTACTGATGGAAAACCACGCTAGAAGAAATCATATTTAACTCACATCTGTCCGAGGGAAGTGCGTTATCAAATTGGATCTTATCGTCGTACTGGAATGAATTTCTTTAATCAAATGGATGATACGACTGGCGCCCTTATGGTCATGGAAATATGAAATATGAGATGAAGAAAATGAAAATGCCATGCTAATGCATGGAGTAAAACGTTGAAGAAATCTATTGAATGCACTTCGCCTGCCTCTCGCAGAACGAACACTACGTGTTCAAACGTGAACAACACTCCAGTGATGACGCTGAAGTTTTTATAGTCTGATTTATCATGACACAGCCGAATGGTTATAACCCTTGGAGGGTATTTTGAATTTCTTGGGGCTGTTTCAGATGATAAACGTGAGTCGTGTGTCCTGAATCGTATCTTGAGGAGAAATGCGTATGACATGTGTCTTGACTAGTCTCTTGACATGTATCCTCAACATACTCGTGAGGCACGTGTCTTGACGGATGTCTTGACATAAATCTCGAGATGTGAAACAAATGAAATTTAAAGTCTTAGGTCATCATGCCAGAATTTGGCGGAACGGTTGGACTGCTACTCCTTGTATTTTTTATTATGTCCGTAACTGGAGTTTCTAGCGTTATTGTCAGAGTATTTGTTGTCACGGTAGTTGTCACTACCTCTTTGACTGTTAGTTAAATGACGGTCAATATCATGACTGTGATTCATGTAACCTTCCAGCTGAGTGGCCGGCTGGTACCGGTTCCCACTCATATACTGGAAAAGACCACTGAATAATCATGTCACCTAAAATCAAAAAAGATAAGAATCTGGAATGAGACAATACATCAGGTGGTTAAATATAACTCTAGTCAGGTTGCTCCGATATATCGCCCTCGTCCTTGTTTTGTAAAATCTCTAAGCTGAGAGCGGTATCATCTTTTAAACAACATTGGTGAGAAAATGTTTGGGAAAATTGAAAATGGATTAGTATCACATTAGGAAATGGTAATAATCCATAAATAAGCTAAAGACGATTTCAATTAAACACGTGAGTGATCCCGGTTTGTTGTACACAAGGACCTTATGAATTTGAGACGTTCGTTTTAATTTGGACAATTGATTAGAATTAGGTTTCGGTTTTAATCTAATTTAATTCTACAAATTTTAATCGTAAAGTGCATGAATCGTACCCCAAAATTTAAAATCTAAAAGATAAAATATTTAAATCTATGTAATATATTGTTATTCAAACTTTACATAAACTATTTTTTTTAAATGAAACAATTTATTTAAACAAATTTATTTTTAAACTAATTTAATTGAAAACAATATTAAAACTATATAAAATTATAAACTAATTAATCTATTTAAGAAAGATATTTTTAATTAAACAAATTCTATTTAAATCTAAATTTATTTAAAACAAAATCAATTAAAATTAATTTATTTAAAAACTAATTTTAAAAACAATTTAAATTTCTAAAAGTAATAAAATATTTTTTTACTTATTTATTATATTAAACTTTATAAAATTTATTTGAAACAAATGATTTAAATTTTATTAATGAAAACTTTGCATTAAAATTTAAATATAATCTGATAGCTAAGATTTTTCAAGTTATATTAAGTACTTAAACTGTAAATAAACAAAAACAAGTGGCTAGACCATTTGGTTAGCACGTTTGTATCTAATCGTGAGGTCATGGGTTCGAGTCCCACAGGGGACCCTTTTTGATGATTAATTTCTTTTGGACAGATTTTTGTTATAACACCCCTCCAAACAGTCGTTTGGATAAGCTAAATTATCAGTAAAATAAAACAGCAATAATAATTTCAAACATTAGCAAATTTATATCAGCTAACAAAGTTAAAATACCAGTTCTATATAACAGACACAAATTCAATGTAAAACAAAAAACTGCAGACAATAAACGAATACAATTAACTTCTAAATCAGCAGATCTAAGTAACAATGCTATCACAGATTCATCAATATATGATAAACAGATTCAAAAACTAGCCAATTTTTAAAGTAAATCTAATTTTTTCAAATTTGGTAAAAATCAATTACATGAATCTAAACCAGCTATAGCAGATTAATATCCAAAACCAACTCAGCAGACAAAATTCATGTTAAACAACAACTATATCAGCAAGTGCAAAATATCAACAACCAGATTAAACTATTATCAGCTATTGATCACTTATATAAAATACAAATTTCAGATTAATACATCAAATTAATAAGCGTAACACTCAGTAAAACTTCATTCGGTTACCTCTAAACAACAAATTGAAAGACTAAAATTATAACAGCTAAACGTGCATAAAAATCCCACTATATCAGATTTAACCAAAAATTAACAACTATCAAATATTCAAAGCAGATTTATTAAAACATTTAATCTAATACAGATTACTAAACAAACTAAGCATCCAATAAATTAACCTTAAACTTATAAAAAAATAAAATCGAACTTACCTTTATGATTATTTTCCTTTGATGATGAAGAACGCGTTGAGCGTTCTTTTTAACCGAAACAAAGCATCATTACTCGAACCATTAACATCCTAACTTCACCACTTATGTGACTCTCGAACCAAAATTCAACGAACCAACCATCATGGCTCGAACCAAGTATCAACCGAACCAAACAGCTTATGTATTAAGCTTTTCCAGTAGGGAAAAGCTTTATCCCGGTCTTACCTTTCTTATTTAATTAAAGCTATTAATTAAGCTTAATCAAATAAGTTTTCACATAATATCAATATATATTAATAAATATATAATTGCAATAAAATTTTAACAGTAAATAAAATCAAGACAAATTTAATTCAAAATAACTTTTATTAATCAGAAAATCATTATAAAACTATTAAAATGAAAATAAAATTAATCCTAAATCTACTTTGACATTATAACAGTAAAATAAAATTAGAATGAATAATTACAATTAATTGGGGGTTTTTATAGGCAAACCCCAAGCCTTCTTGGGGTGAGTTTGTTGAGGCAGAAATCCAATCTTGGCCATTGATTCTTCTTATCTCTTTCTCCTCTTGATCATACGACTAGAATTGATTTTCTCTCACACAGATCGCCAGCATGGAAAGGATTTGTGCTTCTTGTGCTTCTTTTCTCCTGATGTGGCCTATTTTTATCGGATAGATGATTTGGATGGAATGAATCAACCAATCATAGTTTATTGGTGACTAGGTGAGATGCCACGTGGACCCTAGGATACCATCTTCAACCTCTGAAAAAGATGGCATTTAATTTCAAGCATGTGTGGCTCACATGCTTGTAGATAGAAAAGCTCCAATTTATTGATTAGGGTTTGGGGTTGTTCTTGGTGGGTTTCTTTCTTGTTATTAACGATGGGAGAAAGTGTGTGGTTTTGTTTGTATCAAAAATAATAATCAAAAATGAAAAGTATTCACTTCATAAACTTCCACCGTCTCTTGTTACTTTACCATAATGGGCTTTTGAAACCCATTACTCCTCATGTCTCACAAAACTTGTAATGAATCTGGGCTTGTGTGAATATTTACTTTCATACGTCTCATTTGTTATGTGAATTTAGTTTGGGCCCAAATTGATCAATAACTTTTCATCCGTCTCAAATGTGAATTGGGCTTTGGATCCATAAGGTAAATAATCCATATCTTCATAGTTGTGTTGTTGGGCTTGTAATGGGCTTCCAGGCCTATTTGGCAAATGTGGGTCCCACCAAGGCCCATTTACTTTATTAAGATTAAATCCTCGAAATCGAACTTGATTTTTGGCTTTCTCGATCTTTTCTTCAATACTCGTGTCGATTTTGATGGTTTTCGTGAACTTGGGTACCTACAAACATGAAACAAGAAATACACATATACAATGCCATATTCATTCATTTTATGCATTTTATGTTCATATATTGATATAAATGATATGAGTAAATTCATCATATCAAACTCCCTCTTGCTAAGCAATTGCCGTGTCCTCACGGAATGACAAAATAAAACTTCTAACTACACTTTTATTCAACTTTTGACACTTTATTTTGCGAAGAGACATAATGTAATACTTTCATTATTTGAAAAATAACTTTTAGGATTATAAAACTCAAATAGATTCATCGTCCTCGACTTTTCACTTTTCCAAGCCAAGTTTAAAAACAAGATCATTGTCAATCATAAGTCTCAGTGTTAAGACCACTTATACAAGTAATTTGTGTTAAGCTCAATCTCCTTTTATTCCTAATTGTATCTCTAGATTTAAAATTTTTATCATTCACCAAAAGGCTCATTTTACTTATTTGATAATTATTAATCCAAAAATAAAGGCAAAAACGGTGTAAACTCAACACTTAAAACCTAACCTCGACTTCACTAAAAAAGCCCACATCAAGGATAACTTAACAGGATTTGAGGGATAAATCCCCGCGTCCGAAATTTGGCTAATAGGTCTACTTAAAGCAACAATAAATCCTCCAAAGTCAATTTTGACCTTATTAATAGAGTTAACAACAATTACATCATACACCTTGGACATAAACAAGGGAATTGACATTCACCATCCCACCTTAAGGCTCATGATGATGAAGCAATTTTTATTAAACACGTCACCATGCCATACACCCTAAGGCTCTAATGACAAGGTTAGTGCTACATGACTCCCACCCAAAGGCTCATAGAGAACATGTTTTTATTTATTCTTCTTATTATTATGATATATATAGTAAGCCAAATTTTCGCAATCCCATGATCAGAAGGTCCATGACGCTGACACCCTTAATGTGTTCTCTTTTTAATTACCAGGGAAGAAAAAGAAGGAGTTACGAGTTAAGATATTAAGCCTAAACCGCTAAAAACTTCATTTATTAAGCAATTTATAATTCAAGCGTGAAAAATAGATACGAAGAGATTAAATCAAGCACAAAAATACTTAAACAAGGAAGAATTAACCTCAAAAACTTATGATTAAACTTTATAATCTCTTGTTCTCCGTATTGTAAAATTTCAAAAATGTAAGAATAACGGATACTTAGCCTATTAAATCAAAGTTTTGGGTTTTCAAGTCATCTATAGGATCTTGCATCTTCTTAGACTCTTTCAAGTTTAGAATTTGCGTTTTAAAGTTCCCTTGATAAACGACTTTCTAGGATCAATTATAGGAACTTGCGAAAAGTTCTCGTTCTTAAACCCGAATTAGTTAAGACTTTCGCGTTTTAAAGGTACCTATATAAAAGTCTAGAGAAACTTGATTTAAACACGTTAAGGAAAAAGCTAAGGTAAAAAACGAGTCGAGTCAAAAACTATTTTTATTTTCACCAACGGAAAGCCTACATTTGTGTCATAAACACTTATTAACATAAAGTAACACTAAAAATTTAAAATTTTTATGAAAAACGAGAAAAACGATTATGTTTGAACACGACAAAAGCAATTGCAAGTGATTATATCGATTGACTCCCCCATGCTAAAACCAAACATTGTCCTTAATTTTTCCTAGCTCAAGAGTAACACCCCTTGCTAAAACACGAAGAGTCTAATGTAGAAGTCCTAACATGGTAAGAGCACGCAAATCTATTAGCCGCTTATTAATTATGCTTCAAGATAAAACGTTAGTCAATAAAAATCAAAGGATAGTGAGTGCCCCTTTTTGACAATCAAAGTACGGAAGATCAAGTGGACCGACAAAAACCGAACACGGGAGTCTTCAATGATTAGGGTTATACCTAGGATTCACAACACAATAAAACATGAGCACGAGCTTGAAAAGATCAAGCCTTATTAGTGTTAGAAAATAGATAGAAGATAGAATGTATGGGACTCCCCCACAAGGCACCTCGTTTTTGTTAACCGAGTCATGAGCTCGACTCGATCCCCACATTCATTGGTCCTTAGTGAAAATGGTAAAAACCGACATATTGGAATAATATCCATTATAAAGCATGATGCCGGGGTCAAAGATCACATCCTATTTGTCGGATAACAAACAAAAGGATAAAACTCCAACATAAATATCCAAGAAAAGATGGTAGACACAAATCATGAAATGGATGTAGTATGCTCCCCGAGATAAACTCGCACCAAGATGATCGAAAAGTCTTTAAATTATTGCATCAGTGAAAGGATGAGATTTCCCTAAATTAATGATTACGGGATCGAATACCTCGTCATCGGGAGAGAAAGGAATAGACAACACAGTGTCTTCCCCCCATGCTAATCCATAATCATATAAAGCACATGGTAATGGTGGGATAAAAGTCTCAACCATAGTGGTATCAACATGCATGACTTTGTTGACCTTGTCACTGTTAGGAATGTGAACAAAGGGGTCATGGTACTCAAAATGAGTCGCATGAAAAACCCGCACATTAAGATAAAAGCGAGAGGGAAGGAGGTTTGGAGTAAAGAAAATATCTCCCTCCGGGTCAACATTATCATCATTATAAATCGGGTGATCAAACCAAGGATTTTCAACACCGTCATTAGAAACATTCTCAAGATAGAGAGTGTCTTCCTTTGGTTCATTAGATTTTTCCTCAAAATCCGCAAATGTCTATGCCAATAAAATCATCAACCTCCTTAAAGAAGAGTTCATCATCACAAAGGTTGTGAGATGAAGGAGGTATGATGCCCTCAAATTCCTCTTTAAACAATGGATTATTGTTCATTGAGACTTCAAAAAGTGGATTCGAGTAAGTCACATAAGTGTCATCAATCTTGTCATCACAAGAAATATCCGACAAAGTATCAAGTGTGTCACACTTTGATACAAGATCATCATTCTCATTAGAAGGTAGTTCACCAGAGATCTCCTCGGGAATGGAAGGTAAAACATGAGGATCATGATCAACACTTCCCGGTGGAAGTGGATCAATAAGAGCAACAAGTTCATCGACGAACTTATCTAACGAATAGTCACTAACCTCACTCGATGTGAAGCTAGGAATCAAAGGGTCTATTTTCAAAGATTGTTCAATTAAAGCAATATCTCCCTCCGGATCGAAATTCTCACAATCAAACTCACTAGCATTGAATGGTGCACTAAGATAATCATCAATTTCCTTATCGATCTTAGAACTAACATCATCCCCGAGTGGAGTGAGTGGAGATGAGGTAATCTTACAACACGTTTCAATGGAACAAACATCTCCCTCCGGAATTAACTTTTCATCCGTACGAAATGAGGGGTCTATAGTGAGAAAATCCTTGTTTGTATTATTTTCAAAAGTCTCAACAACTTTTAAACTTTCCACATTTTTAGGAACATAACTTGGAAGTTTTTCCGCTTTGAAAACAACATGTTTATCATAAAACAATTTTATCTCATCTTTTTCATATCAACTTGTACTTACGCCGTGGAAAAAAATGGACGTCCTAAAATTACAGGAACAAGAGGATTGGTCTCATAATCAACGATTGCAAAATCGGCTAGGTACAAGAACTTCCCCACTTTAACAATAACATCTTCCTCTATACCAACCGGGTGGGCGGTGGTTCCATTAGCAAGCTCAATGATCATTCGAGTGGGAGTAAGTGGGAAATAGTAAAGAGTCTTCCATATGGATAAAGGCATTAAGTTGATGCTAGCTCCTAGATCGGCTAGAGCTTTGCATTCCTCAAGCCCTTTGAAAACACAAGGTATCAAAAGTTAACCCAGATCTCCATATTTCTCGGGATAAAAACCACGGAAAATCGCGGAAAATCTAGCATCTAAAGTAGCCTTGGTAACATCAAAAATAGTCTCTTTAGGCGGAGGATCAAACTTGATCACTTCTTGTAAATTATCACAATCATTGTAAACAGTGATGGACTTAATCTCTCCCTTCGGGTTTGGTATGGTGTTGCTAGGTAAGCCACCCGAAGAAGATGAAGGTTTGCACATAAAAATCTAAAACATCGAAAGTAATTTGTTCTCAAGCTTAGCTTGATTTCCCTTTAAAACGGTTTTGGCTTTGTTCTAATCTTTGCTCCATTCGGTTTTGGTTTTGCTCTAATCTTTGTTGGTTAAGCTCAATCTTGTTATTTTGCCCCTTGATCGTATTTTGAAATTCATTTTTTAAAGTATTCATTTGTCCTTGTAAATTATTTTGAAGAGCTTTCAAATTTGCCTCATTTGTTTTGATATAGCTTGACAAATCATTTTGGTTGTTGTTAAAACCTTGACTGTTTTGATTGCCATGAAATCCATTTCCTTCATTAAAATTCCCTTTGTTACCACGGTTAAAATTATTCCAATTATTTCCATTGTTGTATCTATTTTGAACCGGTGGAGCAACATGATTTTGACGAGGAGCTTGACCGCTAGGGCCATAAGTTCCCGTCGCGGCAAAAGCACTAGCTTGATCAAACCCCGTTGTTGAATAAGCGTAATTCGGATGTGCTCCACCACATGATACACAAAAATTCTCAACCATATTAATCGATCCATGAGGATTCTTCCTAATCTCATTCAACAGCGTCGCAAATCCACTATCGATCTTAGAGTCCAATCTAGCAATCTCGGTATTAGATGATTTCACATTGGAAACAACCGGTGTGTTTCGTGAATATTGCACACTATACTTATTCTAAATGATACCCCACGCGTCTCTCGGAGTTTTTCTTAAAAGATTACCACCCGCGGCGGCATTTAAAGAATCTTGTTCAACCATATTAAGTCCATTTTAAAAGGTATTGATTTGGTGTAACTCCGTGAAACCGTGGTGTCGGCATTGTCTTAAAAAATCTTTAAACCTTTCCCAAGCAACTCCAGACGATTCATGCACTTTTTGTTCAAATCTAGTGATCTCATTCTTAAAGCGAGTTGTTTTGGATGGTGGAAAGAAATAATTCATAAACTTAAACACTAGATAGTCCCATGTTAAAATCGAACCCGGTGGTTCTTTTTCATACCAAAGCTTAGCGTTCCCCTCGAGCGAGTACGGAAAAAGCATGAGCTTAATCTCGTCATTCGGCACATCTCTAAACTTGAGAGTCGAGGTGATATGAAGAAAATTCCGAATGTGAGTGCGGGTTATCGGTCTCATTGCCACGAAATTGGTCGGCACTAATGAGTGATAAAAGACCCGTCTTAATCTCATAATTATCCGCCACAATAGCCAGCACAATGATTTCTTCCCCATACCCTTCGGTGGGTGCATGGAGCAATTCCTCCCTTGTTCTGTTATCGGCCATCTCTACTACAATAGGTGGAAGCTCGGGTTCCACTATTCGTTGTTGACGATTTCTATTTCTACGAGGAATGTTTTCAAGCGTATCGTGATTAATCAAAAGTCGAGTAGATCGTAATTGCATAAACCAAAGTGACGAGAATTTAGAAGATTGAAGAAAAGAAATTAAATTAGAAGAAGATTATTTTTGGTATTTTTATTTGGTATTGCTCAATCAAAAAGATTGATAAAAACAAGGAATAAGGATATTTACTATGGAAGTAATCTACCCTCGGTCGAGTTTGAAACGTATGTGAAAACCTAAACTTCTCGAGGTTCAATAAGTAAACAACAAAAATAAGATTTGATACTACTTGAGTCGGCAGACCAATAATCGGTCGTCCCTCTCAATATACGCACAAGCAAGCGGGAAACGAGGTGGCACAAAGCACTTAAAAACCTTTTTCCTTGGACGGCCTTTTATAGCACGTCGCCTTATACCCACCTTATAGTTTGTATAAATCGAGTTCAAACTTTTTATTAGTATTTATCTATTTTGCCTTTTATTTCTGTTTCGTTTTGGATTCGAATACAATAGCTAGGTGATGAATCCCAATTAAGGTCTTATTTGGAAGTAGGTAAATTTATTGTTCTACGTAATATAATATAATAATAACAAAAAACACGAAAAACGATATATACTATAATATATAAAAATAACAAAACTTTCCGAGGACGGAAAGGGTCTTCAAATCAACGATCAACAAATCTCCACGAAAGAGTCGTACACAAGATCCCCGGCAGCGGCGCCATAATTTTTGATGTGTCGGGAAATGTCGGTGTATTTTAATTAAGTACCTTATAGAGCAAACTTAGGAAATTACCTTTAGGAAAAGTTAATAATCCATAAATAAGCTAAAGACGATTTCAATTAAACACGTGAGTGATCCCAGTTCATTGTACACAAGGACCTTATGAATTTGAGACGTTCGTTTTAGTTTGGACAATTGATTAGAATTGTGTTTCGGTTTTAATCTAATTCAATTCTACAAATTCTAATCCTAAAGTGCATGTATCGTACTCCAAAATTTAAAATCAAAAAGATAAAATATTTAAATCTATATAATATATTGTTATTCAAACTTTACTTAAACTATTTTTTTAAATGAATAAATTTATTTTTAAACTAATTTAATTGAAAACAATTTTAAAACTATTTAAAATTATAAACTAAACTAATCTATTTAAGAAAAATATTTTTAATTAAACAAATTCTATTTAAATATAAATTTATTTAAAACAAAATCAATTAAAACTAATTTATTTAAAAAATAATTTTAAAAACAATTTATATTTCTAAAAGTAATAAAATATTTTATTTATTTATTTATGTTATTAAACTTTATGAAATTTATTTGAAACAAATGATCTAAATTTTAATATTGAAAACTTTGCATTAAAATTGAAATATAAGCTGACAGCTAAGATTTTTCAAGTTATAATAAGTACTTATGCTGTAAATAAACAAAAACAAGTGGCTAGACCAGTTGGTTAGCACGTTTGTACTTAACCATGAGGTCACGGGTTCGAGTCCCACAGGGGACCCTTTTTGATGATTACTTTCTTTTGGACATATTTTTGTTATAACACCCCTCCAAACAGTCGCTTGGATAAGCTAAATTATCAGTAAAATAAAACAGTAATAATAATATCAAACATTAGCAAATTTATATTAGCTAACAAAGTTAAACTACCAGTTCTATATAACAGACACAAATTCAATCTAAAACAAAAAAATGCAGACAATAAACGAATACAATTAACTTCTAAATCAGCAGATCTAAGTAACAATGCTTTCACAGATTCATCAATATATGATAAACAGATTCAAAAACTAGCCAATTTTTAAAGTAAATCTAATTCTTTCAAATTTGGTAAAAATCAATTACATCAATCTAAACCAGCTATAGCAGATTAATATCTAAAACCAACTCAGTAGACAAAATTCATGTTAAACAGCAACTATATCAGCAAGTGCAAAATATCAACAACCAGATTAAACTATTATCAACTATTGATCACTTATATAAAATCCAAATTTCAGATTAATACATTAAATTAATAAGTATAACACTTAGTAAAACTTCATTCAGTTACCTCTAAACAACAAATTCAAAGACTAAAATTATAACATCTAAACGTGCATAAAATCCCACTATATCAGATTTAACCAAAAATCAACAACTATCAAATATTCAAAGCAGATTTATTAAAACATTTAATCTAAAACATATTACTAAACAAACTAAGCATCCAATCAATTAACCTTAAACTTATAAAAAATAAAATCGAACTTACCTTTATGATGATTTTCCTTTGATGATGAAGAACGC
Organism: Glebionis coronaria; assembly: GCA_025667525.1. Lineage (NCBI taxonomy): Eukaryota > Viridiplantae > Streptophyta > Magnoliopsida > Asterales > Asteraceae > Glebionis > Glebionis coronaria. Next base: position 756,747 of record JANFOE010000166.1, read on the forward strand.
GTTGAGCGTTATTTTTAACCAAAACAAAACATCATTACTCGAACCATTAAAACCCTAACGTCACCACTTATGTGACTCTCGAACCAAAAGTCAACGAACCAACCATGATGGCTCGCACCAAGTATCAACCGAACCATACAGCTTAAGTATTAAGCTTTTCCAATAGGGAAAAGCTTTATCCCAATCTTTCCTTTCTTATTTAATTAAAGTTATTAATTAAGCCTTAATCAAATAAATTTTCATATAATATCAATACAGATTAATAAAGAAATAATTGCAATAAAATTTTAACAGTAGATAAAATCAAGACAAATTTAACTTAAAATAACTTTTATTAATCAGAAATTCATTACAAAACTATTAAAATGAAAATACAATTAATCCTAAATCTACTTTGACTTTATAACAGTAAAATAAAAATGGAATGAATAATTACAATTTATTGGGGGTTTTTATAAGCAAACCCGAAGCCTTCTTGGGGTGAGTTTGTTGAGGCAGAAATCCAATCTTTGCCATTGATTCTACTTATCTCTTTCTCCTCTTGATCATATGGCTGGAATTGATTTTCTCTCACATAGATCGCCAGAGTGGAAGGGATTTGTGCTTCTTGTGCTTCTTTTCTGCTGATGTGGCCTATTTTTATTGGATAGATGATTTGGATGGAATGAATCAACCAATCAAAGTTGATTGGTGACAAGGTGAGATGCCACGTGGACCCTATGATACCATCTTCAACCTCCGAAAAAGATGGCATTTAATTTCAAGCACGTGTGGCTCACATGCTTGTAGATAGAAAAGCCCCAATTTACTGATTAGGGTTTGGGGTGGTTCTTGGTGGGTTTCTTTCTTGTTAGTAACGATGGGAGAAAGTGTGTGGTTTTTTTGTATCGAAAATAATAATCAAAATTGAAAAGTATTCACTTCATATACTACCACTGTCTCTTGTTATTTTACCCTAATGGGCTATTTAAACCCATTATTCCTCACGTCTCACAAACTTGTAATGAATTTGGGCTTGTGTGAATATTTACTTTCATACGTCTCATTTGTTATATGAATTTGGCTTAGGCCCAAATTGATTAATAACTTTTCATCCGTCTCAAATGTGAATTGGGCTTTGGATCCATAAGGTAAATAATCCGTATCTTCATAGTTGTGTTGTTGGGCTTGTAATGGGTGATAGGTGTGAAAACACCCATCCTTTTACCACTTAATTATAATAATAACCAAGCCAAAACGTATATTTAATGTCGTAAATGTCGAAATTATGCGTGGTTTGTGTTTTTATTGTGTTTTAGGACAAAAATGTGAAAAGGGAAGAAAACACGGGCTTTCACGGGCTTTTATCGAAGTAAAAAGACAAAAGACGAAGTCAAAAGATCAAGAGTGCAAAAAGAACGGAAGTCCAAGACCTATTTTGAAGATTTATCGAAGAAAAAGTCTAAAGACGAAAGTTTAATGAAGTCGAAGAACCAAGTCTAATTAAAGAAAAAAATTATAAGACGAGTTCAATTTGTATCGACAAATCCCGAGACGACGTCGAGAAAGACAAAGAATTTAAATCGAGTCGAGACAAGAAGAAAGAATGAAGAAAGCATCAACATTTTACTCCCCCTATAAATACCCTCCTAATGTGTCATTAGGAGGTGGTGAGATAATTAGTAGATTTTTAGTTTAATTTTTAAGGTAATTAGGAGTAGATTAATATACTTCCTCTCTGTAGCTTTTCTTAATGCTTTTCAATCTCTTTCATTAAACTTGTAATTTGAATCTTTAATCATCTTAATTTCAAGCTTTTCAATTAATCATTCTCATTCTACTTTTCTTTATTTTTAATCTTGTTTTGATTTAGATAATCATGTAGTTTGTTAATCATGTTCTTGATTGATTGATGTTTTGTGTTTGATTGTGCTTATTGATCTTTTAGTGTTTGATTTTTATAGCTTATAGTGTTTTAGTGCTTATTGTGTTAATTTTTTTATTTTTAATTAAGTGCTTATTAATTAATTTTTATTAAAAGTTGCTTTTAAATATTTTTATTATTTAGTGTTTTTAAAAGTTTTTTAATTTTTGCTTATTTAGTTTTTCTTAAAATTTATTGGGTTTAAGTTTTTGGTTGAGTGCTTATTAGGTTTTATCTTATTATTAGATTTTGCTTACTGTAATTTTAGTTCTTATCCGGGTTGTCTAAACCCCTAGTTTCCGAATAGTAGTTTTTTTTCTCATTCCGGATAACTAGTCAAACTAGTATTCCGGATAATTTGTAGATTTAAACATTCCGGATAGCAGCCAAAATTGTCATTCCGGATAGTGGAAAAATAATATAACCCGGATAAGACAAAAATTATTTTTCCCGGATAGTTTGAAAAAAATTGGATCCCGGATAAGCACAAAAGTTAAAAACCCGGATAAGGGTAAATTTCCATTTAATCCGGATAAGCTTACAAACACAACATTCCGTATAAGAGCAATAATAACATTATTCCGTATAACAGTATATAAGAATGACATGAGTGCCTAGTAGCTAGCTTATAGTTTTCCCCGCCAATTTCAGCAGCTAGGCTGCCTGCTTGAGCAGGGTGCCTGCCTGCTTGTTTATTAATTAATTTCGTTCCGTAATCGTTTAGTTTAATCTGAAAGTTTCCCGATTGTAATTCTGAAAGTCACGTATTTTTAGTTGAATTTTGCGTCAATTTTTAGTATTAATATTTTTTCGGAAAGTTTAAGTTTTATCTTTTATTTAGTACCCGCTTTAGCTTTTGCCTCATTCAGTTTTAAAGTAGCCACTTTGTTTTATTTCCTCCTTTTTCATTAGGCAAACTTTATTTTCAAGTCGAAAGTTAATTTTCTCTTTTAGTTTTATTTTTATTAATTGTTTTGTTTAATTTTCGTTTTATTATTTGTTTCGCTCCTTTATTATTAGTTATTTGTTTTTGGCTTATATTTATTACTTTTCGTATTTACCTTTCAAGTAGAAATAGATAACCAAAACCTTCTTTTAATTAACCAAAAACGATTGAGTCACACTTTTAACCGGAGATCAATTCAATTTGAATCAAGAAGAACAAATTTTCGTACTTGGTAAAAACCTAGTATCAAATGGCGCCGCTGCCGGCTCTTTTCGTAAAGATTAACGGTTTTTTGTGAGAGACGCGTTGGATTTTGGGATCTGTTCACTCTTGAATGTTATTTTTCTTGTCTAATTTTCAAAATTTTTTAAAAATCCTAAAAAATATAAAATTTTCAAAAATCCAAAAAAATAAAAAATATAAAAAACCAAAAATATTTATTTTCTATCTTTCTTTTCCTTTTGTAGGTGTGTATGCGTACCCGTGCTCGTAAGAAGAAAGCAACTCAAGCCAAAGTCGAAACTCAACCTATTGTCATCATGGACAATCGACCAATGATCGAGCTTTTGCAATCGCACGTAGAGGGCAACACCGATGCTATTGTCATACCCGAGATTGGAGCCAACAACTTTGAGCTCAAATCCGGCTTCATTCAAATGGTCTCTGCTCAACCATTCTTGGGGCGTACACTTGATGATCCTCATGACCATATCAAAAGGTTTCTTCAACTCACTAATACGGTCAAGTTTAATGGGGTTTCACAAGAGGTAATTCGCTTGCAACTTTTTCCTTTCTCCTTAGAGGGACAAGCCCGACATTGGCTTGATAAGGAACCGCCACAAAGTATTCTTACGTAGTCTGATTTAGAGACCAAATTCATCAACTACTATTTCCCACCCTCACGTACTACCGCTTTGCGGAATGAAATCATTAACTTTGAAAAAAAGTACGGTGAGACATTTAGTGTATCTTGGGACCGTTTTAAGGAACTTTTAAGAAAGTGTCCACAACATAGTTTTACAAAAGTGCATCAAATTAATACTTTTTACAATGGTTTAAGCATGAATGACCAAGATTCACTAAATAGTGCCTCGGGGGGTAACATTTTGGTTAATTCTTCTAATGCCGCGTGGGATATTACTGAGAATAAGTCTAGAGTGCAAACCAAGAGTGTTCGGGCTAATGTGGCTAGTGCTAGCACTAGTGACACCGACAAGAGACTTGATAAGCTTACTACGGTTGTTGAAGCACTTGCTTTACAAGACGTTAACAATGCCAAAAATAACAATGCTCTTAATATAACTTGTGAAACTTGTGGTGGGCCACACTCTTTTGCTAATTGTGATAAAGCTTTTGATCAATCTCATGGGGAAGTGTATGCTTACAACAACACTGAGAGAGTTCATTTCAAGCCTAATGTCGATGTTAATCACTTGTGTTACAACTTGACAAATTACTTGGCTCCACCCGGTTTCCAGCAAAGACCTCACCCACCCACCCATAACAACCAAGGGCCACCTAGAGCAAATGTTCAACAAAATGCAAATGTGAGGGGCTCAAATGCAAATCAGGGAAACTTTCACATGCAAAATCAAGGCTTCCCAAACCAAGGTTTCAATCCTTAAGGTTTTCCACCTTATAACCAATACCCAAACCAAGGTTTTCAACAACAAGTGTTCAATTTACCTCATTCGGCAATGGACTTGGTTTTGCAAAAATTGAATGAACATGAGAAAATAATGCAAGCAATGCAAGAATATACTAGACAAATACAAGAGTCCACGGATAGGAAATACGTTCAAATGTTACAAACCCTTCGTCCTCAAGTTTCTCTTCCTTCTACCACCGAAACAAACCCTAGAGCGAATGTGAGTTCTATTACTACTCGAAGTGGAGCAACTTTAGTAGGACCTTCTACCTCTCCTCCCGTTACTCCATCTACACCTCCTCCACCTCCATTTATTCCTCCTACTTCCACGCCTAATACTAGTTCTCCATTACCGTCTCCACCTCTTACTAAAGAAGTACCCAAGCAAAACCCTCCACCAACCCCACCTACCACCTCTAAACCTTATACTTCTCAACCTTCAACATCTCAACCTTTACCTGCTACACCCACACCACCTAAACCCAACATTCCTTATCCTTCTCGGTTAGAAAAGTGCAAATTACTCACAAAAGAGGATTCTCAAGTCACTTCCTATTTGAAGGTTATCTCTCAAATGAATTTCAACATAAGCCTTGTTGAAGCACTTGTCCAAATGCCAAAATTCGTCAAAACAGTCAAGGAATTGCTTAGCAAGAAGGAAAATATGGCTGAGTTTGTCAACACACGCTTAAATGAAAACTGTTCTACAGGCATTCTTAAAGAACTTCCGGAAAAACATGGAGATCCCGGTCGTTTTGTGTTGCCTTGCATTTTTAACAAAGATGAAGAATTTACTGCCTTAGCCGATCTCGGGGCAAGTATTAATTTGATGCCATTAAGTGTGTGGAAAAGGCTATCACCGACCTTACAACGAAAAAGATGACTCTAGAGCTAGCAAATCGAACTCTCGCTTACCCCGTTGGTATTGCTGAAGATGTATTTATTAAAGTTGGTAGCTTCCCTTTTCCGGTTGATTTTGTTGTTGTTGATTATGAAATGGACCCTCGTATTCCGTTAATACTTGGACGACCATTTTTGAGAACCGGAAAAGCTTTAGTCGATGTTGCCGAAGGCGAATTAATCTTAAGGGTCGGGAATGATGCTCAAGTTTTTAAGATGGGGAAGATTACAAGTAAGTCAAATGGAAAAGAATCCGCGAAAATGATTAATGTGCTTCAAGAAGAGCTTACTACTACTTTGGAAAGTTTTAAGCTTGATGATTTTGTTGTATATGATAATCCTCTTTTCGAGTCTTGCCATGATAATCCACTTTTTCAAGACGATGTGGATGATTTTGATGATTCTATCTCCAATTTGGATCCCCCACGAATTTATGATTCTTCACCGATCTATGATGACTATGATGATGATTCTAGTTACGATGGGGATGATTATGATAATTTTGTTTCAGAGTATAAAGACATGCCAACTTATGATGATTTTCATGATGTTGATACTCTCTCGAGTGATTCTTCACATGATAACCTTGCTCCTACTTTTGATGAAGATCCTCCACCAAACACTCTTGATACTTTGGATAATTACTCATTTGAGGAAGATTTTGCCACTTTACTTAATACATACTTCCCCAATGAGAATGATTCTCCTCCTTTAGACTTTGATGATGGTCTTTATCCTCCTTTGGATTTGAAGAAACCCGTTCCAAAGGAGAAGAAACCGGAAGACACCACCATCCGTAGTACTTATGTTTTGACACCTCTCTATCCACCTTCTAAGGATGAGATTGTGCGATTTATGAGCGGATCTTCTTCAAATTCTACTGAGCCTGAGTGTTATTTTCCCCTAAAGGAAAAGGTGTTCGATCCCGGTATTGCAATTTTTAAGCCATCTCAGTATCCATCTGATGAAATAAAAGGAAAGATTTTTGGAAACAATGGAGATATGCTTGCACTTCATCACACTCTCTACCACTGTGATCAAAAATTGCTTAAGGGAACCTTGCCTACTCTTCTTTGGCTTGCCTTGTTCGCCTTAAGCTTGTGCTACTTGATGGATGAAAACCATGTCTTTGATCCCGGTGGATATTTTTCCATGTTCTTCCCATGCTAATCAAGGTCGAGTCAGGCTCACGACTCGGTTAACAAAAACAAGCACTTACCAGCAGGCAACCCGGGTATCTATCCCTTTTATTCCGTCTTTATAATAAGTGTAGGGGGAGACCCTAGTATGTGTTTGTAGTCTTTTTTTTCTTATCTTGTGCAGGGATTCGATCTATCAAAGTTACATTCTTGATGACTTTTTGACGACCCGTAATCCCGTGTATCCTTGTTCCCGGTTCTATCCTAAACTCTTTTGATTCTCTATTTTATATTCTTCAGTTTCAAAATAGGAATCACTTTAGTTGTCTCTTCCTTAGCAAGATTTAAACAAAGTGCACAATGTCCTAAGTGTAGGGGAGGTTACTTCCACATGCTTAAACATTGAGGACAATGTTTATATTAAGTGTAGGGGAGACTTCTATCGAAGTTAAGTGGGCTTTTCCTTGTATTTGTCCTCATTTTAACCGGAAAATTGATTTTTCGACATTTTTCAAAATTTTTAATCTATTTTGGCCTAGTAGTATTTACCTTTGTTATAGTTATTTTCTTTCTTTTCTAGAATTAAATTTAATAAAGTGGTTTTAATTTTTAAACGTTGTGAATCTTTTGACTCAACCCGAGTTTACTTATCTAAGTTTACTCTAGCTAGTATCCTTAACGTGTTTAAGTCAAGTTTTGCTAGGCTTTTATATAGAGAAATTTAAAACGCGAAAGTCTTAACTCTTACGGGTTAAGAACAAGAACTTTTCGCAAGTTCCTATAATTGACCCTAGAAAGTCGTTTATCAAGGGAACTTTAAAATGCGAATTCTAAACTTGAAAGAGTCTAAGAATTTGCAAGATCCTATAGATGACTTGAAAACCCAAAACTTTGATTTAATTGGCTAAGCATCCACGAGTCTCATTCCTTGAGATTTTAAATTGTGGAGAACGAGAGATGATAGAGTCAATTATAAGTTTGGTATTCTTTCATGAATTTATGTGAGTTGATTATAAGCTTTTTCTCCCATCGCTTGTTAATAAATATATATGCAATAAATAAGGTTGTGCGATTTGAAAAATTACTTAGCTTCTAGCCCAAGATCGTTTAAAAGTTGCTCGGTATTAATTAGAGTTCATAGCCAAGGCATAACTTATTGAAGCGGGATGTGAAGATTGGCGAGTCCGAAAAGGTCCTAACAAGGCATGAGGGCTACATTTTGTTGCTAAAGATCCAAAGTGATGTGAAGAATCATTTATCAAAAATCAATATGAAGGATCGACACACACGACGAAAACCAAATACTCCCCTAAAGATCATGGAGAAGTCTATCCAAAAAGGCCCTAACAAGGTATGAGGATAAATATATCCAAGTCCTAAAGGAGGTGGATCGTTATATATCAAAATCCCAAATAAAGATTTTAGAAAAATGAAGAAGTCGTGGTCCAAATATGAAGAATCTCTCAAAAAGTTCAAGTGAAGAAATTCCTATTATGAACAGAAGACCATTATTTCATGAACGTCTCTCAAGATTTTAAGAATGAAGTCACTGCCAAATATCGGTCCGAGAAAGGTCTCAAATAGTGAAACGAGTTATGCCAATATATGAACTTTATGAGGTCCCGAGAAGCAGTTTTAAAAGATTTTGTCCTTTAGCTGACTATTAATTAAATCGTCCCACTTTATTTTCAGCCTAAATAATTATCAAAATAAGTCAACAATGCATCCTCGTGATCATTCAAGACAACAATTAAATATAAGAGATACACCTAGGAATAAGGGAGTATAAGTGAATAATTGGGCCACATGAGTTTGTGTTAGTTTGCTAACTTATAATAACAATGATCTTGTTTTTAAGCTTGGTATGGGGAACGTGAAACTTGAGGGTGATAAACATTCATGACGTTCCAAAACCTTAAGGTAAGTCTTTGATCTTTTTACTTGTTTTTCTTTCTTTGAATATTTTGTAATTTTCTATCTCTTTAATGTCTTGTGTTTAATTAAGGCCAAGGTGGATTGATTATGATAGAAAACGTAAAACTTTCTTTGTAATTAATGCATTGCATGAGGGCATTGCAATGGTCAAGTGTAGGGGATTTGATATGTGTGAAAACACCCATCCTTTTACCACTTAATTATAATGTGAAAAGGGAAGAAAACACGGGCTTTCACGGGCTTTTATCGAAGAAAAAAGACAAAAGACGAAGTCAAAAGATCAAGAGTGCAAAAAGAACGGAAGTCCAAGACCTATTCTGAAGATTTATCGAAGAAAAAGTCTAAAGATGGAAGTTTAATGAATTCGAAGAACCATGTCTAATTAAAGAAGAAAATTATAAGACGAGTTCAATTTGTATCGACAAATCCCGAGACGACGTCGAGAAAGACAAAGAATTTAAATCGAGTCGAGACAAGAAGAAAGAATGAAGAAAGCATCAACATTTTACTCACCCTATAAATACCCTCCTAATGTGTCATTAGGAGGTGGTGAGATAATTAGTATATTTTTAGTTTATTTTTTAAGGTAATTAGGAGTAGATTAACATACTTTCTCTCTCTAGCTTTTCTTAATGCTTTTCAATCTCTTTCATTAAACTTGTAATTTGAATCTTTAATCATCTTAATTTCAAGTTTTTCAACTAATCATTCTCATTTTACTTTGCACTAAAACACTATAAGCTATAAAAATCAAACACTAAAAGATCAATAAGCACAATCAAACACAAAACATCAATCAATCAAGAACATGATTAACAAACTACATGATTATCTAAATCAAAACAAGATTAAAAATAAAGACTTATTGTGTTAATTTTCTATTTTTAATTAAGTGCTTATTAGTTAATTTTTATTAAAAGTTGTTTTAAATATTTTTATTATTTGGTGTTTTTAAAAGTTTTTAAATTTTGGCTTATTTAGTTTTTCTTAAAATTTATTGGGTTTAAGTTTTTGGTTGAGTGCTTATTAGTTTTTAGCTTATTATTAGATTTTGCTTACTGTAATTTTAGTTCTTATCCGGGTTGTCTAAACCCCTATTTTCCGAATAGTAGTTTTTTTTCTCATTCCGGATAACTAGTCAAACTAGTATTCCAGATAATTTGTAGATTTCAACATTCCGGATAGCAACCAAAATTGTCATTCCGGATAGTGGAAAAATAATATAACCCGGATAAGACAAAAATTATTTTTCCCGGATAGTTGGAAAAGAATTGGATCCTGGATAAGCACAAAAGTTAAAAACCCAGAAAAGGGTAAATTTCCATTTAATCCGGATAAGCTTACAAACACAACATTCCGTATAAGAGCAATAATAATATTATTCCGTATAACAGTATATAAGAATGACATGAGTGCCTAGTAGCTAGCTTATAGTTTTCCCGCCAATTTCAGCAGCTAGGCTGCCTGCTTGAGCAGGGTGCCTGCCTGCTTGTTTACTAATTAATTTCGTTCCGTAATCGTTTAGTTTAATCTGAAAGTTGTTCCGATTTTAATTCTGAAAGTCGCGTATTTTTAGTTGAATTTTTCGTCAATTTTTAGTATTAGTATTTTTTTCGGAAAGTTTAAGCTTTATCTTTTATTTAGTACCCGCTTTAGTTTTAAAGTAGCCACTTAGTTTTATTTCCTCCTTTTTCATTAGGAAAATTTTATTTTCAAGTCGAAAGTTAATTTCCTCCTTTAGTTTTATTTTTATTAATTGTTTTGTTTTATTATTTGTTTCACTCCTTTATTATTAGTTATTTGTTTTTGGCTTATTTTTATTACTTTTCGTATTTACCTTTCAAGTAGAAATAGATAACCAAAACCTTCTTTTAGTTAACCAAAAACGATTGAGTCACACTTTTAACCGGAGATCAATTCGAATTGAATCGAGACGAACAAATTTTCATACTCGGTAAAAACCTAGTATCAATGGGCTTTCAGGCCCATTTGGCAAATGTGGGTCCCACCAAGGCCCATTTACTTTATTAAGATTAAATCCTCGAAATCGAACTTGATTTTTGGCTTTCTCGATCTTTTCTTCAATAGTCGTGTCGATTTTGCCGGTTTTCGTGAACTTGGGTACCTACACACACAAAACAAGAAATACACATATACAATGCTATATTCATTCATTTTATGCATTTTATGTTCATATATTGATATAAATGATATGAGTAAATTCACTCATATCAGAGTGCGGTAACTGAAATACGTCTGGAGTATGGTACATGAAGTAAACATGGAACATGGTACATGGAGTACACATGGGGATTCACATGCGATGATCGATACCGTATCAACCATCTGACATCGTCAAGGAACACGTAATAGCCTAGATAATTTATCGTAGACATAATTCTAGTTGCATGAGAGGTAAAAAACACGATTAAATGGAATCGAATGATTGCCAACATGAAAACATGATCAATGAAAACCGACAATGGCTATCATGAGGACATGATTAAATATAATCCATCCGTGTCCAGCATGTAAACGTAAACAACACGAGGAACCTTGAGGCAAAATTAACATAGAGGAGCATGAAAACATAATCAGCATGAAAACATAGTTAACCGTGATATTATGACAACATAATCAACATAACAAAACGTAACAATAAATGAGAGTACATGCAAAGTTATGACTGCAATGAAATAAATTTTGAGAATCAATTGTGTGGATGACTATAAGTCGTTTCATAATGCAAAACAACGCAACATAAATTGTAAGTCTGACACAATATAACATGACCTAAACATAAAAGATGCATGAAATAATTTATAAATCATGAAACAGTTTATAATGCATCAAATAGTTTAAAATGCATGGTTAATAAATATGATGATATGTACATGGGTGAACGCCTATGGGTCGGTTCATAAAACAAAAAGGCAAGTGTGGACGCCTATGGGTCGGTCCACTAAACAGACAAGAAGTTTCGATAAAAGCACATGCAACTAAATAGGGTCAGTCCTTTACCAACCATTACTTAGTCAAAATTCATGTGACAATGAGATGAATGCATGAAATGAATACATGAAATGAAAATGAAATGAATGCATGAAAACCAACTGACTAAACCTAACAGAAACGTGTTACTAAGTATGAACTACTGTGATTTAGTTCATACTAGTCTACACTCGCAAGAAACATCATGAATAAAACAATGACATGTAACTAAGTATGGATGACGGTTGTTCAATCTATATTAATAAAACAATTCCAAAGAAAACATCATGGTTAAAACAACGAGGTTCTGAAAATATCAATACGAGGAAATCAGACGTCGGTTTGGAAAGATCCTGGTGACTACCCACTAGTCACAGGTCAAGTTGAGAGCCTACAGGTCGAAACCTGGCTCTGATACCATAAGTGTAACACCCCCATTTTGATAAATGGAATATCACAGGATGATTATGGCGTGTCATCAAAGCATGCAAGGTAATATGTCATAAACATACATGACCAAAGGGATAACCAGACGGTTCCCAAACATAAGCCCAAAACATAAATAAAATAAATGAACTAAATGAAGACTAAACAAGCATAAATATATGAAGGCAAGAGAAGAAGAAGTCTAAGGTAGCTCCCATCCTATGCATGTCCTCCAAATGCTCCAGTCTAACCTCGGGTACCTACCGTTTTGGGACATGGAAGGAAAGTAACGACTGAGTAATACACTCAATGAACGAATATATGACATATCATGAATGACATAATATAGGAAAGAAATATAAAGCATGAAATGTATCTGAAATGAATAATTCCTAGAAAACCTGGAACATGTTTATAATCATGTTTTATATTATGAAAATATAGCTTATGTTTACTTATGAAAATCTGTATTAGTTTAATATACCAAAAGCCAATATAGGTCATGAGTTCAACAACGTGCATAGGGGTGACCTTGGCATGCAATTAGAGGGGATGCCTCTAGTTAATATGGTCTGGGTAGGAGGGATCAGCTCCTTGTGAAGGATGCAAGGCACATACGACATTCACCATGAAATCCTGACTGAAACTGTAACTAGGATGCACCCATATGCCCCACATGATAATATAACAATAATAAAGGCCAAATAAACTGAAGGGACGCAATGAGCTATCACTCCACCGTGGTGAAGTCATAACAATGGTACCTCTAGTTTTATGGTTATAGTACCACCATTACTAGGTGAAACAGGCATGCATGTATATTGTGACAATCCATCAATTTAGGGTCGATATTTTATTTTTAATTAGTATTTGAAAACATTATTTTAATGTTATATTATGAACTCACTCCTTTATGGGAAGACATTTGGGTTTACGTATTGAAGTAGCATCGACTACGTCTAAACTAGAGGATTCTACGTTACGTGCTTACGTTTACATACACCGTTTTGGGATGAAACTAGTATAACTAGTATAAATTGACTAACATATAACAGCTATAATGTTCTATGAAGAGATAAAATCCCACTTGATCATCATCATACTTATGATATCATCATATATACATAACCATTATTTTTATAAAGTAATTAGACAAGAGTCTAAGACCGAGTATTATTTGTCTAGGTTTCCGTGATTGAAGCACGTACCGTACATCCAAATCGCTGACAACCCGCCTTTCCCAATCAACGTGAGTTCATAGCCTCGCACTCTTTTAAATATTTTTATGAAATGTTTTATAAACCCGCGATGGAGATAACATGTTAGTTTTAATAAAATAGGACACTAGTTGTCCCGATTGTTTGTTTATTGATTTGGACCCGAATGATTGTATGACCCGATGAATGATTATATGACCCGATGTATGAAATAAAATGGATTATGAAAGATAGGTTATGTCACTAAAAAGTCCCATTAGCATGAATTGTGAACTACCGGGATTTGGTAGACGCTTATGCATATAATAGTAATATTTGGGGAAGATCACCCTAGTTCACGCCTTGACGGTTGATCCCCGTCGTGCCACATTGATTGGTAAGCAAATTTATGTATGAGAAGATTTACATAAGCGTGATTATTGTGACCACACGCTATTTTAGATGGGCAAATAAGTTTCGGGTTAGCTACCCGTTGTTTGTTATAGTAAGGTAGTAATGTCATGCGGCTTATAATAATCCAATAACGAAAATACTGCTATACGCATTGAATTACAATATATTGCCTGACTAGTAATACGGGGTCTTATTATTGATATTATGTTCGTGTTTTTGTTTTACATAACCATATTCATATAACGGTTTTTATTTAACTCTATAGAACGTTATAAAACGTATTGTATGATGTTTATACGACATTGGTTAGTATAATGGTTTTGAAGGCAAAAGCCTATAGTATGATTTACAACAAGGATTTGTATGAAATGTTTTTGGCTTATTTTATGGCCTACTACAAAGATTTGTACAAAATGGTTTTCGGTAATAATTTTATACCGATGATATATTAATGGATTTCATTAAACTCTATGAATTCACTCGGCGTTTTCGCTGACCTTTTCTTGTAACATGTTTTATCTCAGGTACTTAAAGGTAATTCTCGGAAAGACGACAAGAATTCATGGCCCGCACTTAAATAACAAATTTCCATTCAAATGCTTTGTAAATATTGTATGAATTACTATGACTTGGGACCTATGTAAATTTGATGTTTATGAATGGAAAATGCTTTATTATTAAACGACGTGATTTTAAGCGTTGTCTATGATTTGAATAATGTGCTATCCCGTAACACCAACGACTCTTCAGCTGAACTAAAGTGTGAATATTTGTGGGTGTTACATATATCACTGTGGTAACTAATAAAACATAAGCATTTAAATTTGTAACTACTGGGAAAACAGTTGGCTACATACAGGAAATCCTAATAAAGGAAGAGATTGTCCTTACTAAAGGACGAGAAATCCGTACCTTATGTCCAGCAGAAGCTGAAATGAAAGAGCTGACGAAACTACTCCGCCTTCACGGACAGTACTACATAAGATAAGGGACGTGTATGAGTTGTCTGATATACTGTGTATTTTACTGGTTCGGTGTGTTCTTAGCTTATTATTCATGTTTTGTCACGTTTTACTGTTTTAGGTGTTATCTAGTGTATGCTCATGTATTCTATTGGTATATGTCATGTATTCTTGTATTATAATACTTATATTGTAATACTGAGTAACTTTATATAAATAGAAGGTTTCCAAAAATATAAAGTTTGCAAAAATAGAAATAAGCTGGATTAATAAGTTAAAAGATAAACTAGTGCTTATTGGTTAAAAGCTATAAATCATGATAATTATGTTAAAGTTTATTATTAAATACTATAGATTATATATGGTTATCAATTATTAATGAAAAGCATGGTTTAATAATTAATAATATATCATGGAAAATATTAATAACTCCACCTTAAAAATAATAATTAAATTAACATGGTCTTAATTTAACTACACTAAATAGATACTTAGGTTTAAACATGTTTTATTTGAATTAACCTAAGTCATAATTAATTAAATTAATAGGGCTTGTAGGAATTAATTTGATTACTAACTTGTAAAATTTACTAGGTCAAAATAATATATACTCGAGCCCTATACCCAAGTAAAAAACGAATCGAGCACCATCCACCAAACCAGCCAAACACAAAAAAAGCCTGCGGCTGTGGTGTAAGACCGGCGGCTAACAGCCCTGGGTTGTAGCTGGGTTGCCACTGCTTGCCACAGGGTTCCCACTGGCTGAGCCAGGTTCCCCCTGATGCGACCAACATACCCACCAAGAGCATGCCAGCTCTAGGTTGCCACTGATAACCAGCAGTTCCCACCGAGGGTTGCTGGGGTTTGCTGTTGGCCGAACAAAACACATGCCGCCCTTCTATGTGTTTGGCTACTTCGACAAGAAGAACCACCGAGACCTGTTGGTCTCGGTTTGCATGACACCAAGGCAACCACATAAAACCAACCCATATTTCATGATTTAACTCTTCATTAACATTCTTCCAACAATGAATTTAAACCTCTTATGAATAAATAAACATAATTGAATAAAAAGGTTGAAGGTTTAAGCATACCAAATAGATGAATGATTTAAGAATTGAAACACGAACATGGACCCGTATTTATTCAAGATCAAAATCAAAATCCACCCCCTTTTCCCTTGGTGTAGCCGCGGCAGCCAGAAGACCTAACCTAGGGTTTTTGTTGATTTTAATAAAAGTGACAATATGAAATCCCTGGAGAGTTAAAATTACTAGTTGGACTCAAAATAGGCCAAGCCCTTTCCCTTGTCTCTTGTTTCTGCAGGTATTCTAAGCCCAAAGGCTAAACCGAACATTTTTCATGTTGATATTATTATTCGTGTATGTCCTGTTTTAAATGTTCGTGTTATATTTATTACACTTAATAATTTTCGTACTTTAATAATATACGTAGTTCTCGATAATTAAAGTTCGTGATACGTGTCGTACTATATAATTGGAAAGTTTTAATTTATTCTTTTTTCATGCATGTACTGTTAATAGTTGTTGTTCAAGATATTTTAATGCGGGTTTTACAATTGACACTATGTTTACTGCTACCTTGAAACTCCCTTTTTAATTGTGATCCGCTAATCATTTCTTGAAAATGAGCGCTAGTATTGTAAATAGTACTATTTGGGGACTGACATCCCCTGTCTGGGCAAGTCGCACTTGCTAGCACATCAATTGTAAAACAGGCATACTTTATTTGATAAACATGATAGTTTGAAAGACTTCCTTATAAGGGCAATTGTTGGTTTCTGATATGTCTAGCAGTGCATCATAAGCTTAGTGCATTGATTCATTTATTATTTAACTTACGAGCGAATAATAACGTAGCTCAGAAAAAGGATCTTGTATTCAAGTCGTTTTTAAACCTATGAATTTACTCAACCTTTGTGTTGACTTTAAGCATATATTTCAGGTATTGATAACTGATAGCATGGACCAGCATAATGTTGACGTGGAGAGATATAGACTTGGGAATTTTTATCATTCAAACCTATTTTCTAGATCTCGGGAACCTATGATCTACAGAGTATCTACAAGTTATTTTATTGAAAATATCTGATTTTGAATGATAATTTATAAAAATAAATAAATTTTATTTATACACTCTTTTGAGTTGTTTTCTATTACTGTGCTTTCATATCATGAAGTAATACCCCAAAAAACTATTCCGCTACGTCAAGGTAAAAATGGGGATGTTACAGAGTGACATCAGAGATATAGTTATAGAGAACAAGATATTAAAATCTTAACTATAACTGATTTTCATAAATAAATATTAAGTGAAAATCTCCGCATAAAAACCGTGCTGCTATAAAAGTTGTAAGTGATAATTTCAAGTTATGATCTTAAATGGTAATATTATGTGATAATGTGATACCATGTGCAAGTAATATACTAAATACTAATATAAGTAATTTATTTTATCGAGTATTCAAAAATATGTCTTCCTATTTTCATCCCATCGTCATATCGGATTCAGATTCAGAAAATATTTACCCTATGGATTTACCTAAACCTTTAGTACTAGCCCTTTCTACTAATAATTACCAAATAATCATTTATCTCCAGAAAATAATTCTCAACCAAATAATATACCTATTCCGCAGTCTCAAACTTCTTCATCTGAAGCATCCAATAATATCGCAAATACCAAAAATATATTTGTAGAACAAATGGAGAATATGTTCAACTATTTTAGTGAAGTGCCTCCCAAGCGTATTGAAGATTTGGAATATGAAATTGAAAGATTTAAGTATGGAAAGACGATAATGCAAGAAGAAATGGAAGATATGGAGAAGGATCTAATAAAAGTAAGTAATGAGAACTATGAGTTACGAGATAAGAAGAGGTTGCATGATGAGGAAATTACCTTAGCTCGAGTAAGAATGGAAATAATGGAGAAGCTTATTGAAGATATTCAAGTATGACACTGTAACACCCCCAAATTGGCCCAACAGAAGCCCATGAGTTTTTGGGGCCTGTTACGTCATGATTATCTGAGTCTTGATCCGAGAGAACGACCTCTATGTCAAATATCACAACGTAGACTTCAAATAATCATACAGTCAAGTACCTAAGAATGCATGCATAAAAGTGTCACACAATGGTTGGTGAGTTCATAAGTTTTATTAAAATGTTTAAGACACTTTAAAAGTTTACAAGGACAACTACTAAAAGTAGTGTCGCAAAAACGTTCAGGAATTCAGAGTTTCACAATAAAGAGACATTACAACAAAGTTCGGTCATAAATCAAAGTTTAGAAGTAGCATAACAGTTAACACAAAAACTTCAGTTCATACACAAGTTGTAGTTCATGCTCACAGTTCATTTCAGTTCGGTTTTTATTCACACCCGAGTTCAATTCAGTAGCCACGGTCAATATACATAACAATGTCATATTATTGGTTCATGTCAATATCACAATCGAGATCACATATTAGAACTATAGCAATAAGCATATGAGCATCATAACAAACCAGCATATAAGTATCATATCAAACCAGCATATAATCATCATGTCAAACTAGCACACAATAATCATATCTAACCAGCATGCAAACATCATGTCAAACTAGCACACAAGAACCATATCAAACCAGCATGCAAACATAATTTCAAACCATCATATAAGTGTCATATATAGACCACATGCATGAATCACGTCAATACCACACCTAAGGATTAGATCAATCCACGTACAATATTCCTATCATATCTCATGTAGGAATCATGTCAGAACCACATAATAAATTCTTGTCAAGATCATTTCATTATCATAGTCAAGATTCCTGTCGATATCACAGTTAAAATTCATATCGGACCAATACATGATCGCAGTCAAGATTCATATCAATATCATGGTTAAGATTCATATCAGATCACTACATGATCGTAGTCAAGATTCATATCAATATTCATAGAAAGATCAAAGTCAAGATTCACATTGAAGATTCATAGCAAGATCAAAGTCAAGATTCACATTAAATATTCATAGCAAGATCAAAGTCAGGATTCACATTCAAGATTCATAGCAAGATGGACCGCAAAAGTTCAGTTCAAGTACCCAAGGAAACTATAGGAGATATAGTTCCAAGTGTAGGATAAATCAGGTGTTTCAGTGTTTATGATAGCGCTAAGCTCATGATATCGAAGCAAATGATCCAGTACGTACACCACAATGTACATATAAGTTTTCCCAAGTGGGAGTCTAGCCAGGACTACCCGAGTTCACACAAATGATATACACCCGTCCTGTGTCAGAATGCCCGGGTGGAGGTTGTCAAGCCTCAATAGATCTATCCATAACATAATAGCTTACTCCAGCAGAGTAATTAACGATTCATGATGGTGGGGACTATGGCTAACACTACTTAGGCTAATCATAAACGAAGTTCACTGATTGTTCACAGAATTTACATCTTTTGCGTCCACAAGCAAGCACAAGCAGTCATTTCACTTCAAAGTATTAAACATACAACACAGTTTAATAGGATAGCTTAGATATTCACAAGTATAAATCATAAGCAATCCGATATGTATAAACACAAATGTCATGTAAGCAGTCCTCTAAAGTACAAACACGTACGCAATATAAACAACTTCAAAAAAAAATATCAATACGTATCTATCACAGTAACACTTGGGAAGTATATACATGTATATCGTAAACAATCATTGAAAGGCACAACACACATTTGACATCGACAAGCATGTATCTCCCCCAAAAGAGATTCAAAACATTTATAAAGCGATTTGAAAATAAAAAGAGAGGGTATGAACTCACATCGATGTTGTAGAACAATTAGTAGATATGCGAATACCAAGAGCAGCGTAATGTAAACCAAAACTGTTCAGCACCAGAAGTCGTCGTTTATCTTATATATTATTTCCCAGCATCCCAAATTCGATGCATCCAAGCTTTCCCGATGAAAGGTTTCATCAATACCATCGGTTCATAAACCGTTTAAATCCCATGTCGAAGTCGTTCGGTAATCGGTTCAGTAATGGGTTAAGCAATTGGTTCAGTAAGATGAAGCGGAAAATACCACCATGTATGTAATATATACACCTAGTATATATTGCACACGAAATAACGGAACATGTATATAATTCCTAGCTTGAATTATATAGCAAGAACAGACAACACACGAATAACTCAGAATGTACATGACACACGACATGTACAAAACTCAAGAAAGATGACAACAAAAGAATAAAATAGCCCAAGCATACAAGACCTTGCAACTATTAAATAAGCAAGAAAAATAAATGAAACCAAAATGATTCGAACCACTTTCAAAATCACCAATTAATTAAGTAAATATCCTTTAATAAAAGACAACACATGTTTTAGAGTTCCAAATAAAGTTTCAAAAGTATATATACAATAATTATGATTTTATAAATAATATTTTATAAATCGTTGTTTCATTATTGTCAATTTAATATTTCTAAAAAAGGGTTTTAGTTCCTAAATAATATTTAAGAAAACTAAATAAATATTAAATTTATAAAAATTTCGGCATGACCTATTCGTTTTTATAACGTTCCCTAATCACAAAATATCACATTTTGACTTTCCAATCAATCCGCGTTTCAATGGCCACATATTTCTATTATATCAAATAAATCCTTGTCGACTCGTATAAAATAAATAAAAATGAATTTACCGATAATCAAGTAAATGTCCAACACTTCAATAATAACGCTTCTGATTTTAATCACCTTCAAAAGCCCTTAACGGTTGTTAACTTAACCAAACGATACCAACAGTCGTTAAATCACAAAACCAACCTAATCGTATTATTATTTTCGAACACGAATTAAGAACAAAATAACCAATATGTATTCACGAGTGACGACAATATAACCACGAGCCGGCACCGCCACCGGTGCGGCTGTGGCGACAGAACACACGCGCAAACACCACCGTTAAAGTGGTTTCGTAGTAACCAAATGAACAAACACCCACTTAGGCTGAATATAAACAAATCAAACACCCCCGCTGATAAAAAAACATCACGGCGGTGCTGGTGACCCGACGAGATGGAGGTGGTGGTCGCAGCTGCTGATATTTCGTTATGGTGGAAGCTGGTCATGGCGGCGGTGAAGCTGAAGAGGGGTGGCACGTGGTTTGAAGACCACGGCTGTGACGATGGTTTTGATGGTGCTTCATGTAGCGTCGGCTGGTGACGACCATAGTGACGCGAATGATGATGGCAATGGTGGTCGAATCTAGTGGTTTTGAGGTGGTGTGGCAGTGGTGGAAATAGTAACAGATCCGGTGGTGATGTTATTTTAGGTGGCGGCGGCGTTTGGGTGTGAAGGTGGCTGCGGGAATTGGCCAAAAATGTTGTATATCATAGATCGGTTGATGGATCAGATAGATCAGGTTGTGGGGAGAAATTTTGGTGTTCGCCGGAAAAGTTGGCCAGAAAATATTTTCCGGTGGCCGGGAAAGATGGAGGCTGGCCGGATTTTGAGAGAGAGAGAATGGAGTGTATTAGGGTTTGTATGTGTGTGTTTTATTTAGATGAAAATGAAAGGAAATGTTTAGTTTTTCCTATTATACAAATGAAATAAAAGATGTTAAAATCAAAAGAGAAGTATAGTATAGTTGAGGGTTTATTGTGTAAATTATTTCCATAACTTTTCTTCCACTTGTTTAAACGTAGCTCGGGACTCGATCGGGAACCGATAAAAATAAAATGAAAACTCGAAATTTTCTACGTTACGTTTAAAATAGTTTATACATGAAAATAGGTTATTTATATAACAAGAAATTTATAAGTCACTATAAATTCATTTAAATGTTAATTATCTTTCAGGTTTCTCAAACAAGCTCAGTTTTAATGAAAAATGGATTTCAACTTGATTATTTTTGTTTTTATCAAACGTTATAAAATAAAAATATTAAAGAATTTAATAGATCATTTTATAATATATCTCGTGACAATTAAATATAGAATTTAATTTTTACTGTGCCGGTACGCAGACAGTGCGATTTTTTTCAGATTTAGTCAAAATATTTTCTGTTTTCAAATCCAATAAGTTTGGTAGCGCTCAAAAATTAATTTTTAATAATAATTAATATAATTTATTATTATTTAAAGTAAGGAAAATTCTCTTGTGTTACATCATCCACGCGTTATTTTGAGTTTTGTCCTCAAAATTCGATCGTCGTTGTGACAATCCGTCAATTTATGGTTTATATTTTAGTCTCAATATTTATTTGGAAACATTATTTTAATGTTATAATATGAACTCACTTATTTTTGGGAAGAAATTTGGATTTACGTCTTGAAGTAACATCGACTACGTCTAAACCGGAGGATTTTACGTTACGTGCTTACGTTTACATACACCGTTTTGGTGACAGTCTGACATTTCAGGAAATAAATTTATCTGTGAATATTATTTTGGGACTTTAATTTTGAGTTGGTTCATAAACTCACAAATTTACGAGAAGAAATTAGGACTTATGATTTTAATTTAACGTCCTTTACGATTAAACCGGAAACCTTAGGATTTCGTATTTACGTTTTTAAACTCCGTTTTTTATGAAACAATTTTTATTAGATTCGTTTTGTGTCGTTGATTTATAATTTATAAAAACGTTTTTCGTAAAACGACCCGAGGGCACGCAAATCGAGGAAACTAGAATCGAGGAATACCCGTAAATTAGCGGGATGGGACAAAACAAGTTTATCCCACCCCACTAACACATGGGGCGGCCAAAAGAGGACACCACATCCATGATGTGGCACCCTTGTAGCTATAAGCTTACACATGTAAGCTTAGCTTCACATGAAAGCTAACTTATCCCACCAAACTAGTAAACACCAATAAACTTTACCACTTACTTCCATTTCACATGCAAAAATAACTCACACATACTCTCTCCCATCCTCCCTTGCTGTCCCACTTCACCATCAAACACCACCATTTGATCATTTCTAGCCACAAATCTCATGTTATCTAGCCATATTATGGAGAAACCTTGAAGCCTTGATTGATTGGTGGCCATATTAACAACAAGGGAGGTGATTTGCTTGTGTCCTAGGGCTAATTTCTCAACAAACTATCTTGGTGGTTGATGATCTTGGAGATATATTTGGTGTTCATCAAGTTATTGTCATTCAAAAACAAGATATAATCTTGGTTTCCGTGATTGAAGCACGTATCGTACATCCGAATTGCCGATAACCCGCTTTCCCACATCAACGTGAGTTCATAGCCTCGCACTCTTTTAAATGTTTTTATGAAATGTTTTATAAACCCCCGAGGGAGATAACATGTTAGTTTTTATAAAATATGACACCATTTGTCCCGATTGTTTATTTATTGATTTGGACCCGAATGATTGTATGACCCGATAAATGATTAAATGACCCGATAGATGAAATGAAATGGATTATTAAAGTTAGGTTATGTCACTAAAAGTCCCATTAGCATGAATTGCGAACTACCGGGATTTGGTAGACGCTTATGCATATAATAGTACTATTTGGGGATGATCACCCCAGTTCGCGCCTTGACGGTTGATCCCCGTTGTGCCAAATTGATTGGTAAGCGAATTTATGTATGAGAAGATTTACACAAGCGTGATTATTGTGACGACACGCTAATATAGATGGGAAAATTGAGTTTCGGGCTAGCTACCCGTTGTTTTTTGTAGTAAGGTAACAATGTCATGCGGCTTATAATAATCCAAAAATAACGAAATTTCTGCTTTATGCATTGAATTACGATATATTGCCTGACTAGCAATACAGGGTCTTATTATTGATATTATCTTCGTGTTCTGGTTTTATATAACCATATTCATATAACGGTTTTTATTTAATCTATACAACGTTATAAAACGTATTGTATGATGTTTTAACGACAATGGTTGGTATAATGATTTTGAAGGCGAAAGCCTATATTATGATTTTGATAAGGATTTGTATAAAATGACTTTGGCTATTTTATGGCCTATTACAATGATTTGTACAAAAATGATTTTCGGTAATAATTTTATACCAATGTTATATTGATGGATTTTATTAAACTCTATGAATTCACTCGGTGTTATCGCTGACCTTTTCTTTTAACATGTTTTATCTCGGGTACTTGAAGGTAATTCTCGGGAAGACAACTAGAATTCATGGCCCGCACTTAAATAATAATTTTCCATTCAAATGCTTTGTAAAACCTGTATGAAATATATGACTTGGGACCTATGTAAATTTGATATTTATGAATGGAAATGCTTTATTATTAATTCGACGCGATTTTTAAGCGTTGTCTATGATGTGAGTAATGTGCTATCCCGTAACACCAACGAGTCTTCCGCTGTATTGAATTGTATAAATTTGGGGGTGTTACAGTTTGGTACCAGAGCTCTCATTATATAGAACGAAAGATTTTTAAAACTAAGGTTTTGAATAAAGCATTTCAAAATCTTTTAACTATAAACATTTTTCTAAAAATGTCTAAATTCTTTTGACTATTACGGTGCCGAAGAATTCCCGAGTTACCGACAAGGCCACACTGAGAAGTTTTATTTTAATATATATATATAACTTGGATTATATATATATATATATATGTTGAAATTTGATTACATGATTGTTTGATGATTATTTTAATATTTATACGAGGTTTTTATACGACGTAGATTGTCACAAGGAACCCTAAATCCCCTAGTAAATTAACCTAAGCTATTCCTGTAGGAAATCTAGCTATTCCAGAGCTAAACCAAGTTGTGGATATTTATGATCCCAACAAAATGGTTGATATTCGTAGAAATGTAGATATTAGTTTATTGTGATATTGAAGAAGAATTGGCGAGATTAAAACTGATATCGATGTCATGGCGATCTTTGTTTATAGAGTGGAGTTTGACAAAACGTTACCACCTAGAAAGATGTCATCTGATTTGTTGTCACCCAATTCTTAAAATTGAAATCGAAAGGGTGAATGTTGCACTTGAGGCTGTCATTGGAACCATTACCCAAAAGCCTCATGCCACAAGTACCTTTCCGAGAAGTCTAATTGAATGTGTGATCCATTTCATACTAGTGACTCATTTGATAATTGTTGTTGTAAGAGCTGTAGGATTGGAAATTAAGTGTTGATCATATCGAGCTTTTATTGCCCTTTTAAGGTCTAAGAATAAGGTTGACAGTATTGTAGAACGAGGTAGGATATCGCATTGAGTATGATTTGGCTGAAACTTAAATAAAAGTAAAATTTAACTTATGGAATATGAGATTGTTAAGAGGAAGTCGTTAAGTCCTGTGATTGAATTATAAGGTTTTAAATGATTTTTAGATCGTGTTAAGGGTTGTTCCTAGGCCATTGTCCACTAATGAGGATGCCCAGTGTCCAAGAAATAAATTGAAGAAATCTTCTTCTGAATTGGGACCGATGGATCTCTCAGGACAGGTGGAACACCTAATGACCCTTGTAGATTAGTATTCATTGTGGTATCTTTTAAAAAATAATCCCTAACTTAACTGAGACATCAGTTGGTAGGATGAGTTCTTGGAATTGTATGACATAGGGACACGTAATGTGTTACGGTGCAATTCGACTTGTTTGTGATTAATGAAAAGACTACCTTTGATTGTTAAATTCTACATGTATCGATGTTATCTATCTTTTATTGCTTCATCCTAATGCTCGCATTAGTGATGCAACCATTGAACAAGTACTCATCTCGATTTGAGTTACATTGTGGATTATTCTTTTTGAGTGCCATCGAGGTCATGAAACTCATGATTAATTGGCTAAGATCATTTCCTATTATATTGTAGTTCGTTCTTTGTGAACAGCTCTTCATCACTTATTTGCAGATCACTCATTGTTTTTATGAAGTTAAAACAGTATCCTTTGAGAAAATTGAAATTTCATCACTATAAGGATTATTCAAAGTGATATATATAAGTAATCGTTATCAAAATGAAGTTGTTTATGAAACACCTTGGAACACTTAACTGTTTTCATAACAAAGAAAATCTTTGTAAATTTAGTTTTGATTCTTATTTAAGAATTAAGCATGAAAATGTTTTTATTATAAACATGATGATAAAATTTTGACGAACTGAGTATTGCATCGTTAATCTTGAAATTGTATATAGTTGCGCGCCTACATACAATTTGGAAGGGACCATGCAAGACTGATTAGTAGTCACCATAAAACTTGTTAATAAACATTACATTTTCTTTGAAGATTGTGAAAGATTAAATTTTATGATATCTGCAAGAAGTGAAAAATAGGAACATATTGATAGGGACACCTACATATGTTCCCATACTATTTATTCTTCTGAGTTGAATTTACTCATCTGTGGAAATTGTCTTATTTGACAATTGACAATTATTTCTTGTCCAATTCTCTCGTAGCGAGATTCTTTGGTAAAGTATCTGATTACCGAGTGTTGATACCCGATTGGATGTATCGACGTTCCTATCATTTCTTTTGATTAGATTTCATTTGAATGACCTGGGTAACGATCCGAGGAGCTTTCGAATGCGTACTCAAATTATGAAAACATGGGATATATTCATATTCGTTAATGTTTTCGTCTATATCTGATTTGAAATTCTCTCGCGTAGATTATGCGTTGACATTACTCTTTTGATGATAGTTGTGTCTCCATATATCCTTGAAATTGTGAAGTATTATGAGTTATTATTAGTCTTTTGAGAAGTTCACATCTTATTAACGGCAATGAAACTAGAAAGTTGATAATGCCAGTAGAATGGACTGATTGATTATGACATGACGACATTGTCTTAATTGATGGGAACTCGAGTAGAAATCCCTAAAAGATAAGATGTTGATTATCAAAAGTGATCTAAATAATTCTTGATGGATGACCATATCCTGCATTTAGACTTGAAATTATACCATGAATGGTTGTGAATTAGTCATAGATATTATAACCTAGAAAGAACATAAAGAAAATTTATTAAAAGAGGTACCTGTTATCTGAAACTTTAGGAGGTATTTGTGGGTGAATTACCTAGACCTTCGCCATTAAGGAAAATTGAATTTGGTATTGATTATATTCCCGGTGCTGCACCTGTGGTGTGTGCACTGTACGTCAGCACCATCTGAATTAAAATAATTACCGTACAACTGAGAGATTTGTCGGAGTAAGCTCTTATTCTACCAAGCTCGTCATCATGAAGAGCTATGATGTTATTATTTCTTATATATATTGATTACCGTGAACTAGGTAAATTAACGATTAAAAATCTATATCAACTACCCAAGATGATAGATTTGTTCGATCATTTACAAGGTTCTAGCGTATATTCAGGAAATTTGATCTACGGCATGGTTATCATCAATTTCGCATCCGCGAAAAAGATTATCTATTCCAATCACTACATCCGGTACTTGTAATGAACATTATGAGTTTTACGTGATGTCGTTTAGATTGACTAATACACATGTAGCATCCATAAATTTGGTGAATCACGTGTGTAGGCTATAATTTGATAAATTCATGCTTGTGATCATTAAGGACTATTTGTTTATTTATAAGAATAAGAATGAGTTAATAATTATTTGTAGAATGCCCTGAGTCGGCCAAGTAGTGAAAATTTGTACCTTGAATATTTAACATGTGATGAAAGACTTAATCCTTTATATTATTTGACCGTGTGATTAATAGAAAATGGAAATATGTTTTGACAAATGTTTTAACAAAGGATTTTTAAGGGATTATTTCCTATACACAAATCATTTAACTAAACTCCTATTTAGGGGTAAATGTTTGTGTATACCTCAAGACAACCTAAGGAGGATTAAGGAAACCTTTTAAAACATGACTTGAAATTTGAAACGATAATTTTTGCTTTTCAACTAAGAAAACTTTGAACAAAGTATAAACAAAGATTTTTCGAACATTTACGGATCTTATTAAGTATTTTGGATAAATCAACAAAAATTGTGTTAATTAAATTCAAAATTATTTTGAACATTTTTATATAATTGGACAAATAGAGAAAATTTAAAAACTTTTTGCATTTATGTTTCATAAAAATTAAATAATTATTATTTAATTACTTGTAGTAATTATCGACGTTTTAAACGTCAGATTGAGCAAAACTGATAAAAACAATAGTTGAGATAGAAACTAAAACTCGGAAAATGTGAAGAAATAATTTTTGAATAAATACGGACATGATAATTATTTCATTAGGAAAGTGAACGTAATTGCTGACACATTATATAGGAAGGAAAAAGAATCAATTTAGGATGTGTTTCTTAATAATGACTGTGCAAAATAAATTGCCGAACAATATAAAAATAAACGATGTTTGTAAAAAGGGGTTCGCGGCTAATGTGAACCATTAGAATTGAGAAGCCGATGGCGCTAAATGATTAAAAGGCCACTTGTGATTGTCTAAATATGGATGAAGAATATTGATAATCTTGTGAATCAATGAAGTGGGTTGAAGATTTCTAGAGAGAGAAACTAGTGAGAGAAATTGAGAGAGAACTATGTGTTTTTCATTCAAATGGTAAAATGGAAACAATCAACAACCAACCCCTTTCCATGGTGGATAGGGGTATTTATATCTAAGCCACTAATGGGCTTGGGCCGACCCATGACAAGCCCATGGGTCGGTTTCTTACTTAACTTAATAAGCACACATTAACTACGAGCTATACAACATTAATAATATTGTGGAGTGACCGATACTTCTAATATACGTTAAAAACGTATTTCTAACAATCTCCCTCTAAGGGAGGTCACTCCACATTACACAGTTCTAAACCTAGCATACTATACTAAGTCTTCGTTCTTCAGCTCGTAGTCTTTTCTTCTTTCTTTTTGTTGTGAATATGTTGATTTGATCTTTTAGGCTTTGGCTTGAGAGCATTGTTCTTTTGACCAATCACGTGCGATCTTTGCCTTCTTGTGAATCTTGCCTCCTCGTGACTCCATGTTCCACTCACTTATGTCTTTTGATGAATTCTCGAAAGCTTCAGAGTTTGGTACAGCGGAAGACTTCATTTTGCACTTTCTTGAATTTTGCTGAACTTTGATGCAGAAAAACATAAGCATGTGGGAACGACTTCAGCTGGTACACCGCAACGCCACCGTCTTCGCAGCAACATGATAAGACACGAATGAAATGGCTTAGAACATTTCATTCTAAATCGGTAGCGTTTTACCTCCGGTCGGTGAAGACCGTTGGACGATATTAGATATCGTACCTGTGACGGATAGTTTCAATTAAGTAACTTCCTGACAGGATTTCGCGGGTAAACCCGTTCTCTTTATTCGACGATCACTAAGCTGGACTACGAACATAAAGAGTGAATCACTTGGATAAATTATCCTTGTGATTGAAGCCGTAAATTCATGAAACCTGGAACAAGTGAATTTCAGTTAAGATTTTCACCATCGTTGCTTTCCAGTTATCACGAGCTTAATTCATAAAGAATCTTGCACGTAACCTACCAAGTGCTGTTTGATGTTAACACTAGAAGGATTTCCACTCGTCACTGTGATCACTAAAGAGTCACTCTGAGTGTTCTGGCAAGATCATATGATAATGCGTAGAGGCCTGGAACGAGTTTAAGTTCAATTAAGAATTAAACTACTGTTTCTTTCCAGTTTTTCACAAGATTGGTTCTTAAAGAACCGCACGTGTAACCTACCATGAGCTTGTTTGATGTTGGCTCAAGCAGGATTTCCATCTTCATTGTAATACTTGCGTATTACTCAGATGTTAATACTGCGTAGGACTCATACAAATCTCTTACTTTTCACA
Organism: Glebionis coronaria; assembly: GCA_025667525.1. Classification (NCBI taxonomy): domain Eukaryota; kingdom Viridiplantae; phylum Streptophyta; class Magnoliopsida; order Asterales; family Asteraceae; genus Glebionis; species Glebionis coronaria. The sequence goes on from JANFOE010000166.1 coordinate 786,044, forward strand.
GTGTGTGAGAAAGCAAGGAATAAATGGAAAGTGTCCTAATGAGACTTTTGATGATCTCGTGGCTCTAGACTCGATAGTGCGTTTTGATTTAGTGAGCGATGGCTTGAGAGGAGTGCCACCTTTTCAATATCATTCTATTCGGAGTGAATAAACCAATAGATAACGTGTTGATCTCTGTGTGATTAAAACAAATACCTTTTGAGAGATATTTGAGTTAGCTGGGAAGGGTTGTGCATTGCATCACTGGGTCCAGGATGTCTTTCTTCAATATCGAGAATCATTAACAAATGATCTCAATAGCATATGTATTGACCCGGTTTCTGCCTAAAGTTGTAAGGAGGGCTTCTTTCTTTACACCCTTTATCTTTACAATTCTTTTTCATTCTTCAACCCCTTCAATGCTTACCAATACGTCATAACTAGCACCTTGTTGTGATTGTTCTAGTGCTAGCTTAAGTACTTGGTCGGCATTCAGCTACGTTCACAATCTTTCTCCATCTTTCCTAGGACTTCTAATTCTATCTAGGGAATTGTCCTTGGGAAGATTCCATCGGCTCTGATGAATCATTGGACTACAACCTATTCCTACCACCCTTTTGTCACCACATCCGTCGTGAATAAAGCGTGTTTTGGGAAAGTATAGTCACCATGAAAAAAATCCTTGAAAATCACTTAAGGTACTTGTGATATTGAAATCAAGAGTTTTGTACCTTAGGTGTTTTGTTCATCAAAAAACGCTCCCCCTTAACACGTGCTTTACATATATTAAGTTGGATTATCGTTAAGTCTTTTTCATCTTTTAGCCAAGTATCATTTAAGTCTCCTTAATCCCATTTTCTCCCCTTATCCAAAATGTTAACCATTAATATTTGGGATATTGAATGGATTAACCGGTCTTTGGGTAAAAATGAAATCGATGTTTGGCCATAGAACATGTTAATGCTCCCCCTTAAATTAATAAGGGATAGTTGTAGTGCTTTAGTATGATATATTTTGAAAGATTTAGAATCTCGTGAGAAATTCTTGAAAAATTATCATACCTTAACACTACATCAAGCCGTAAAAGCACAATATTCACAAATTTACATATTCACAATTAAAAACCAATATAGAGTAAACCTGAAATGTACGATCCATTAGATGGATCGTTGCAGTAACTTGTGGTGCACTCCATATGGTCTACCACCAACGAACCTTTCTAAGCTCCTCATCAATCTACGTTCCCGGAGCTTTTGATCAATCTTCTTGATCACATATTTCGCCATTTGCCGATAACCCGGATGCCAGTCCTCAGTCATCTCTGGTAGAGACCCACTAGAATTAAGATGCTCCAATTTTCCTCTGACGTATATGAGAGTCCCATCACTGTACTTATAAAGCTCACCTACCCTCATAAACTTCATTATCCCACGACTGTTCAAGTAGAAAATCCCGTAACTCGGAACAGTAATGCCGGTATAAGGACATCTTGTGACATGTTGAGGTAGAACTTGGTTCATTGGACGGGTCAGGTTAAGCTTCCTTTGGTAGCTTTCAACTCCCAATTGAAGATCTTCAACTCGTTTCTTGATAACAACGCTTCGTGTGAACATACTAAGTGCTGTATTCAAGGCGATGATTTCTTCACGAGTAAGATGGGTGAGTTGATCACGGGTCATCATAAGCAACATATCTTCGATATCTTCAAGGTGAATGATAGAAAAATCTCCCTGCTGTATTGTGTATTCTCTGTCATCCTCCCTTTTTAGACGAATCTCCGTCACATGATAATAGCCATTCTTGGCTTCAGTTTTCAGTCCCACAATACTTGAGATGCGAATATCGGATTTGACACGACTCCCTGAATTGGCGAAGCAGCAACCTCTGTACGCCCTTCGGACTCGCTCGTCCCAATGTGATGCACCTATAACAGCATACATATCATAATTACGATTTACCTTTAGGACCCAGAGTCGGTTTACCTTTTCCTCGATCCAGGGTATTGTCCCCCAATTAGCAACTTTCAACAAGGTCAGGGAGGTTGCGTACTTGTATGACCCCTTAAGAAGATACTCAAGATCATAGGTGACAAAGAAGTCAAGAGCAATTTGATTATCTTGAGAGGGATCAAGTGGAGGTGGAGCTCTTTCTGACTCATGAAGGCCTGGCCTTTGAATGGTATTGAGAGCTTTCAGGACCTCGTCAGCATAATACTCGTACTCCATGCGGCTTAACCTGGTTTTGGCGTGAATTCTCTTATCCTTTAGCGCTCTCTTCACCAAAGACGAAGTGACCGAAGATTTGAACTCATGAGCCCAAAATGCACACAAGTCTATCGGACAACGGATACGGAGATATAGAACATCTCTGTCAGCGTCTGTGATTAGATCAGATTTAGCAGCTGCCGTGATCCAAGCTTGTGGCGGTGCAGTTTCATCAATCTCCAATGTATCCGCCCAGTCCTGTGTGCTTGACTCAGGAACAGTAGATTGTGGTTCTGTTTGCAAAGGAGTAGAAACATGAACACTTGCTGGTTCTGATTCAGGCATTTCGGCGGTATCATGTACAGGTGAGTGTTGTGCAAATTCAGGTTCAGTTACTGATTCTGCAATCACAGGTGCAACAAAAGAACTAACAGGATTAGTGGTAACAGGTATAGAAACAGAAACAGATGTACCGGGAATCGATGACGCAGTAGTAGCATTCACATAATGGCGCCACTTGGTTCGTCTTGATTCCGTAGAGGTGGACTGTTCCTTTTGGGCAGCAACTTTCTGAGACTTGGTACCAGACTTGGATGGTTTCTTTTTGCTGGCAACCTTGTCCCCCGTTTCAGGCTGATCATGTTTATCACCATCATCCTCATCATCATCTCCGTTGCTATCCTTATCACTCTTCTCATGTTGATCACCACCATCACCATCATTATCATCATCAGCATCATCATCCTCACCATCATCATCATTGTCGTCACCATCATCATCATCATCATCTTCTTCTTCTTCTTCTTCTTCTTCTTCACCATTACCCTCTTCTTGTTCACTATCTACATTTTCTTCCTCATCCAAGATGTGATAAGGTACCACACTTCCAAACGTCTTAAACAACCGATCAACCTCCAAAATAGCGTCATTGAGTGCTTTGTAAAGTATCCGCTGAACTTTAGACTTGTTATAGGATCCAACTTCCCTCATGCGAGCTTTGAGGATCTTCTTTAATTCAAAATCCGTCAAGTCATATGCAATTTTGTAAGCTGACTCGGAAGGGTTGGATGACTTAATCATCAAGTTATGAGCCGCAAGTTTCCTCATTTCATCACGCAGCTTTGGCATAAGGGCCTCAACAGATTCATTCACTTTTTCTAAAATAGAAGCTTCAAGTACCTCTTTCTGCTCCTTATATTTGTCCTTTATAACTCGAAGTCTCGTAAGTCGTGCTTCACTCTTTTCAGCTTCAGCCCGTTTGACCTGAGCAAGTTCTTCTACGTGAGCTTTACGTGTCAATTCCATCTCTGTAGTGAACTTAGCTATCATCTCTTCCTGGACTTTCTTGGATGCCTCTTCTCTTTGTATTCCTCGAAGTAGCTCTTCTCGAAGATTATCCATCTCTTTTCTTTGACTGTCCGTGTGTTTATCCAACATTTCTACCAATACGAATTCAGCCATTGAAGATGTTCCAGAGCTACTCTGAGAAGGTTGAAGAGGCTCGGTTGTGATTACAGTACTGAGGATGGAAGTTATTGGAGGTGGAAGGAATGGTGTTGGCACCGGTCGGGTTGGTAAGGGCTGGATTGGTGGAGGTTGAGTTACGAGAGGCTGTGTAGGTACAATGATTGTAGTAGCACCGGACTCCTTCTCAACACTTGCTGATACAGCAATGGATGTATCCTTCGAAGTAGAGTACCGTTTGGGTGATCCAAACTCATTAATATCATCTGGCTCCTCGTATTCTTCTTCAACGTCCATCTGTGCACCCGAACCACTACCGCCCGTGTCTCTCCTACTCTTTTAGATAGCCATCTTCATTAACTTCTTCTCAGACTTGCGAGTTAAATCGATAGTAGGATCGTCATCAATATCTTCTTCATCGTGAAGAACAAACTTGTCAGCCGTGCTCTTACCCTTCTTAGCTATGATCTTTGTCTTTTTGGTTTTGGGTTCAGGTAAATCTGTTTGCTTGCGTTTACCTTTACTCTTAACCGTGGTAGACAAGTCTTCTCCTGCTTGAATGCTTGCTCGTTGATTCTCGATTTCTCGTAGCAAGTTCTTGTAATCACCAGATGCGATAATCTCATCTGTTAGGAGATGACTGGGAATGGGACCAGGGATAACAATATTGGAGTGAGTTTCTTGCCTTAAGTCCACCAAATCATCAGCATCCATTGTGTGGTGACGGCTACCTGCACGCTTATCAATAGATGCATCGTTTTTCATAATGTAATGTATGATTAGCTTGATGAACCTAGGGTACTGGTAACCTTTAGCCTTACCCTTCGTGTTTGTGAAGAGTTGAAAAATAAACTCTTCCCACAGCAATGATGCATAATCAATACCCATACCTTTGAACATACCATAGAACATCTTGATGATTGGCGGACGCACAGCATCATACCCAGTTGTTTTGGGTGTGAGACATCGGCTGAGAATACCAAAAATTACTCTCCAAGGTTGACCCACTTTGGCTGTGGTAAACTCGGACACTATTCGTATGTCTGCACATCCAATGTCAGTGAACATCTCCATGAGCTGGTCCTTGGTAGGGTTCGCTGAGTATGATAATCCTTTGGGTGCCTCCCGAAAACCAAAGATCTTGCGGAAGTCTGACACGGTGAGAGTTTGTTGCTTGTTGTCCAGGAAGAATGTGATCTTATTTGACGTCTTCTCTTTGGTTGCCCAGAATTCGTACATGTAGTCGAAGGGTACCGAAGCATATTTCCTTAGCGCATTCTTAAGGTGAGAATTGTCAAGAATGGCTGAACCTACCTTGAATCCATTGTGAGTGGAATGAGAGACCTCCTTCAACCGGTAGTTGTTTGGAATGAACTTGAGGGTTTTGGCCTCGGCAATGGCTGCTGCTCTAGAGTCATGTATTTGTTGCACGGTTGGGTTAGTCATTGTTTCTGCTTAATAATAAAACACAAAAGTTGATACATACAGATATGAATATCATGATGAATTTATACCTAAGCATTATACAAATGACATAATCCCTTAGACTTTTAAAACACTCAAACATCCTTCATTCAGAATAAACATTTAATTCAGAATAAACCTCTATCCGGAATAAACAAATCTATCCGGAATAAACAAGTCTATCCGGAATAAGCAAGTCTATCCGGAATAAACAAGTCTATCTGGAATAAACAAGTCTACGCGGAATAAACATGTCTATGCGGAATAAACATGTCTATGCGGAATAATCATTCTATGCGGAATAATCAGCCTATGCGGAATAAAACGTCTACTCGGAATAATCATTCTATGCGGAATAAAACGTCTACCCGGAATAATCATTCTATGCGGAATAATCAGCCTATGCGGAATAAAACGACTACTCGGAATAATCATTCTATACGGAATAATTAGTCTATGCGGAATAAAACGTCTACTCGGAATAATCATCCTATGCGGAATAAACCCTTATGCGGAATAATCCCTTACTCGGAATAACCCTACTCGGAATAATCCTACTCGGAATGTTTCTGCTATTCGGAATGTTTCTGCATATTCGGAATGTTTTGGCTATTCGAAATGTTTTGGCTATTCGAAATACCCTAAGCCCTATTCGGAATGTTTTGGCTATTCGGAATGTTTTGACTATTCGGAATGTTTTGGCTATTCGGAATGTTTCTGCTATTCGGAATGATCTGGAAAAAATAGACTTCGAGCCCAGGAAATAGCTTTTTACACGAATCAAAACACGATTTTTGATCAAAAACCACAAAAAGTTTTATGATTTCTACCAAAATAAGCTAAACCCAATACTTATCAACTAATCCCAACAACAAAAACACCAAAAATTACAAGATTCAAGGATGATTTTCTTACAAATCACTAATACATTCAAAAACTAAAAAATAACACTAATCCTTACCTTAAATCACCCCATGGCTCTGATACCAATTGAAGAATATTGATAATCGTGTGAATCAATGAAGTGGGGTGAAGATTTCTAGAGAGAGAAACTAGTCAGAGAAAGTGAGAGAGAACTATGTGTTTTTCATTCAAATGGTAAAATGTAAACAATCAACAACCAACCCCTTTCCATGGTGGAAAGGGGTATTTATATCCAAGCCACTAATGGGCTTGGGCCGACCAATGACAAGCCCATGGGTCGGTTTCTTACTTAACTTAATAAGCACACATTAACTACGAGCTATACAACATTAATAATATTATGGAGTGACCGATACTTCTAATATACGTTAAAAACGTATTTCTAACAATGGAGGATTGTGAGATATAGTTATGTTGGAATCTTGTAAGTATAAGTATTTTATTCATGACATTTATGATTTAAAGTATCTTTATCTGAAGAAGTTGTACTGATGGAAAATTTCGAAGGCAGACATCGCCTCATACATTAGTAAACGTCTAGCTATTGGAAAGGTCATCATCTGAATTTCATTCAATTTGGGTCATCGTCGACAGACTGACCAAATCTGCTAATGTCATTCCTATTAATGATAGATTCTTGATGAAGAAATTGACTCTTTTGTATATAAAGGAGTTGTGTAAACATGATGTGCATGTATCGATCATCTCTATCAAGATCCTCGCTTCACATCGAATTTCTAGAGATTTGCTTAGAAGTCATTCAGAACGAATCTTGATGAGAGTACTGTGTACCACCCCAATCAAAGGGACGAGGTAAAGTAACGATACAAAATACTATAAGTGTTGTTCTATGTTTGAATGATTGACCTTTGGTAATAAACCGTATAATCGTTTCCTTTGGAGAGATTATCGTTGATAATTATCGTATTAGGATCAAGATCGAATCTTGTGAGGATATATATTAGAGCATCTGTAAGCAGGAGTTGGGATGAAGACACCCGACATACACCCATTGTGAGTTGGACATGTCTTTTAGGTTTAAGGTTTCCTATGATGATAAACCTAACCTTACAAAATACCCGACCCGCGAGACCTGAAATGATTGTTGAAATTAGGATCTGATTATTGATTGCCGGTAGTGGGCAGGAGGTTATGTGAATATGAAGTGTAGATCTTGAAGTGCCGGATGGGTAGCGAAGTTATGCCAAAAAATTTCACCATGGAAAGATGAATGTATGATCTGAAAGATCATGGGATATAAGTTCCGGGTTGTATGGGACCATTGAGATGATGTAAAAGATTGGTTTGAAAGGCATATAAGCTGGATCTACCCTAGGACTTCAAGGACTGCTTGAATTATGTTTCGTATATCGAACTTGATAAATATCTATCAAGTGAAAAACTGATTACTTCTTGATGAAGTTTAGATCGGCGAAAAGTTGCATTCATCAAAAACCCGTGAATATCATGGATAGAGAAAGTAAGTCGACATTAAGCCTGATCTTATTCCTGTAGTTATGTTTGATGAAACTCGCATATTGTAATGAATTACACTTGTGAGAAAAGACCGAATGTGGAGGAAATACCCACATGGCTTTAACTCTATAAGAAGCGAGTAGTAAGATAAGATGATCTTTGAGGACAAAGATCCTGTTTAGGGGTATATGCTGTGACAATCCGTCAATTTATGGTTTATATTTTATTCTCAATATTTATTTGGAAACATTATTTTAATGTTATAATATGAACTCACTTATTTTCAGGAAGAAATTTGGATTTACGTCTTGAAGTAACATCAACTACGTCTAAACCGGAGGATTCTACGTTACGTGCTTACGTTTACATACACCGTTTTGGTGACAGTCTGACATTTCAGGAAATAAATTTATCCGTGAATATTATTTTGGGACTTTAATTTTGAGTTGGTTCATAAACTCACAAATTTATGAGAAGAGATTAGGACTTACGATTTTAATTGAACGTCCTTTACGATTAAACCGGAAACCTTAGGATTTCGTATTTATGTTTTTGAACTCCGTTTTTGATGAAACAATTTTTATTAGATTCGTTTTGTGCCGTTGATTTATAATTTATAAAAACGTTTTTCGTAAAACGACCCGAGGGCACGCAAATCGAGGAAACTAGAATCGAGGAATAGCCGTATATTAGCGGGATGGGACAAAACAAGTTTATCCCAACCCAATAACACATGGGGCGGCCAAAAGAGGACACCACATCCATGATGTGGCACCCTTGTAGCTATAAGCTTACACATGTGAGCTTAGCTTCACATGAAAGCTAACCTATCCCCCCAAACTAGCAAAAACCACTAGACTTTACCACTTACTTCCATTTCACATGCAAAAACAACTCACACATACTCTCTCCCATCCTCCCTTTCCATCCCACTTCACCATCAAACACCACCATTTGATCATTTCTAGCCACAAATCTCATGTTATCTAGCCATATTAAGGAGAAACCTTGAAGCCTTGATTGATTGGTGGCCATATTAACAACAAGGAAGGTGATTTGCTTGTGTCCTAGGGCTAATTTCTCAACAAACTATCTTGGTGGTTGATGATCTTGGAGATATATTTGGTGTTCATCAAGTTATTGTCATCCAAAAACAAGATATAATCTTGGTTTCCGTGATTGAAGCACGTACCGTACATCCGAATTGCCGATAACCCGCTTTCCCACATCAACGTGAGTTCATAGCCTCGCACTCTTTTAAATGTTTTTATGAAATGTTTTATAAACCCGCGAGGGACATAACATGTTAGTTTTTATAAAATAGGACACCATTTGTCCCGATTGTTTATTTATTGATTTGGACCCGAATGATTGTATGACCCGATGAATGATTAAATGACCCGATAGATGAAATGAAATGGATTATTAAAGTTAGGTTATGTCACTAAAAGTCCCATTAGCATGAATTGTGAACTACCGGGATTTGGTAAACGCTTATGCATATAATAGTACTATTTGGGGACGATCACCCCAGTTCGCGCCTTGACGGTTGATCCCCGTCGTGCCACATTGATTGGTAAGCGAATTTATGTATGAGAAGATTTACACAAGCGTGATTATTGTGACGACACGCTAATTTAGATGGGCAAATTGAGTTTCGGGCTAGCTACCCGTTGTTTGTTGTAGTAAGGTAACAATGTCATGCGGCTTATAATAATCCAAAAATAACGAAATACTGCTTTATGCATTGAATTACGATATATTGCCTGACTAGCAATACATGGTCTTATTATTGATATTATCTTCGTGTTCTGGTTTTATATAACCATATTCATATAAAGGTTTTTATTTAATCTATACAACGTTATAAAACGTATTGTATGATGTTTTAACGACAATGGTTTGTATAAAGATTTTGAAGGCGAAAGCGTATATTATGATTTTGATAAGGATTTGTATAAAATGACTTTGGCTATTTTATGGCCTATTACAATGATTTGTACAAAAATGATTTTCGGTAATAATTTTATACCGATGTTATATGATGGATTTTATTAAACTCTATGAATTCACTCGGCGTTATCGCTGACCTTTTCTTTTAACATGTTTTATCTCAGGTACTTGAAGGTAATTCTCGGGAAGACAACAAGAATTCATGGCCCGCACTTAAATAATAATTTTCCATTCAAATGCTTTGTAAAACCTGTATGAAATAATATGACTTGGGACCTATGTAAATTTGATATTTATGAATGGAAATGCTTTATTATTAATTCGACGCGATTTTTAAGCGTTGTCTATGATGTGAGTAATGTGCTATCCCGTAACACCAACGAGTCTTCCGCTGTATTGAATTGTATAAATTTGGGGGTGTTATAGTTATTACTAGGTTTAGAAGTGTCAAGAATGTCAGAAAGAAATAGGTAAGGCTGGAATGTATCCGAAAGGTTTGGCAATCAATCTGACAAAGCAGTAACAGTTTGAAGAACAGATACGGACAACTAGAAGCGAAGAGTTCGACACGTCGCCAACATCTTAAATGTCGGTAAAGGTTCATAGAATAAATAAAGGACAATTAGAAGTGAAGAATTTTAGCAAGTCGTCGACACATAAAAGTTGAAATAGGGTTCACAACAGTCAGCTTGTTAGACTCACGTCGATCGGTGTTCATTCGGAAATGTCCGTGCAACAATTCATGAGTCAAGTGAAATATATTAAATCTTTCGCCAAAACGCAATAATGAAAATGGTAAGAAGAGAAAACAATGGTTAAAATAATACGGAAGAATCATGAGTCAAAAGAAACACATTCCATAATTGGAATCATAGAATAATAACGTAAATATGAAATGATGTCAGTTGTGCTTAAGGCCACTTGTTTATAATTCACATTTACATACAGAGGCGTCCCAGTCTATGTAAATATAAATAATAAACCTTTGGTTAAGCGATTTATAACTTCTTTATTCAAATGTAAAGGCGTCCCAATCCATTTTAATAAAGACCTCATAGCTCATCTTACTAAATTATTCTCGACAATACTTATCATCACAATAAATAAAGTATCTAAGAAGATAGATATTACCAAAAGAGTTTACAACCAGTTTATTTACACCTTACGTATTCAAACGTCCCATACCATCTCAATACGGAACCATAAATAAGCTTCGGGTCTGATGGCTTATGATTTCACATTAGGATGTCCCATCCCATCTAAATACGAAATCATAATTAACTTGTCGCCAAGAGACTCATGTTCCATATTTAAATCTCCCATTCTATTTAAATATGAAATCATAATTACCTTGATTGGAGTCACACCGCAGCATTCAGACAGACAAACTATGAAAATGATATCACATCAAATTACATCAGATAATCAAATGAGACGTCGACCAGTTACACTCCAATAACAAGCATTTGCGATAATGAGGGTGTAGACATGTATGAAGTGTACCGCCATATAACGTAATCAATGGGATAATATATCATAATAGTTATCATCGGCATAATCTCATTGAAAATAGTTATAATCTCTAAAACGTTATTAGAGGAAATTGTCAAAAGCATGCACATGAGTCGTCAATGAGTTGCTTTCCATTTTAAATTCATAAGCGGGAGAAAATAAATGTCAGTCACGCAATAATGTGCGCAATAACATGTACTAAACAAGGAACCCGTATATAATATAAATATATATTATAATAGTTATCATATAAGTAAAAGATCTAGTCGATCACATATCTCTCACTCATCACCGAGGATGACTCATAAATAAGTGCGAATGCATATATAAAACAATCGTAACTATGTAATGCAAGTAGTCAGGTAGCAGCGTATAAAGCAATCATAAGCAGATAAGGCAATGATATCTACGATGCATAAAGCAATCACAAGCAGAAGTCACGTAGCAGTATATAAGGTAATAGTAAACACGTAAATTAAGCATTTATTGCATACCAAAACATTAAACATATGAAGCAGTTCGACATGGATTATAGGTCTCAAGCAAAGATTAAATCCGCACAAGTAAGGTCAAGTAATAGCGGACAACACTAGCATCAATCTAAACACAATACTATAGTTTAGGTGCGGATAAATAAATCACATAAGTCTATCACGTATGTCACTCGCCAATCATGTGCTTAGCTTTATAGATAAAATATGACTCATCGAAATCATATAGTTAATATTAGTATCTTATACTTAGGGAAGAATGTTCATTTTCAACTCGGCGGGATTTCGAAAGTCTTTCGATGTAAATTGTAGTTTACCAGAATTTAATTTAGTAAATTTCGCAACGCACTTTTTACGGAAAATTCGACAGCCTTTCGACGCCATTTCAAAATTTGCCATTTTTAGTAAGTATTCAAATCACAATCTAAATTCCCATATTTTCAACACCTTCTCAAATCACGATCAACAAATAACTCACTTTTTCGCAAAATTGTCATTCACCGCGTCCAAGTGGTCACAATCATCAAATATTCTCAACACGTGCTCTTACCATTTTCAAAACGTTTCCAACAATCATATACAATATTTTATACTCATTTTGACACTCAACGTAGCTCGGTTTAACTCGAAAACATCATTTCGCCCATTTTTAAACACACCCACTTATAGTAACACTGTCAGTTTGTATCCAAAACTAAACAATAATAATTCATCAAAAACATATTTATACCCGTACATTCTATAAATGCAACAAGTCATATTTTATAAAATTATATTTATAAAAACTTATATATAGAATTAGTATACCAACATATCAATGTATAGATCTTAAAGATACAATATAGAAAAATAATTTACTCCCTTTATTTTCAAGAATACACATGATAAGTGACATGCATGCATATATCTAAATTAATCAAGAATAAAATTAACGAAATATATGATGTATTAATTTATGAGCAACACATAAGGTAATAACAAACATGTAGGTCAAATACCCATATAACAGCGCATGAAGCAATAAAAATACATAAGGCAATTAACAATATAGCAACGCATAGAATAATAGCAGACATGCAGATCAAATATTCACATGACATTGCATAAAGCAATCCAACATAAAGGCATATATTCATATAGTAGCGCATGAAGAAATCACAACATGCATAGTAACATTCACATAACAGTGAAACGAGAGATCGCAAACATGCATGGCAAGTATTCATATAGCAGCGGATAAGTAATCGTATCATGTAAAGCACATATTCATATATAAGAAGAATAAGCATAATGACATGCTAAAACACAAGAGAGCATCGTTTATAGTCTAGGCCTATACAATAACACCTAATTCTCTATAACCAAGGCTCTGATACCAATCTGTAACACCCCCAAATTGGCCCAGCGGAAGCCCGTTTGTTTTTTGGGCCTGTTACGTCATGATTATCCGAGTCTTGATCCGAGAGAACGACCTCTATGTCAAATGTCAAAACGTAGACATCAAATAATCATACAGTCAAGTACCTGAGAATACATGCTTAAAAGTGTCAACACAATGGTTGGTGAGTTCATCAGTTTTATTAAAATGTTTAAGACACTTTAAAAGTTTACAAGGACAACTACTAAAAGTAGTGTCGCAAAAACGTTCAGGAATTCAGAGTTTCACAATAAAGAGACATTACAACAAAGTTCGGTCATAAATCAAAGTTTAGAACTAGGATAACAGTTAACACAAAAACTTCAGTTCATACACAAGTTGTAGTTCATGCTCACAGTTCATTTCAGTTCGGTTTTTAGGTTCATGAACTCATTCACACCCGAGTTCAATTCAGTAGCCACGGTCAATATACATAACAATGTCATATTATTGGTTCATGTCAATATAACAATCGAGATCACATATTAGAACTATAGCAATAAGCATATGAGCATCATACCAAACCAGCATATAAGTATCATATCAAACCAGCATATAATCATCATGTCAAACTAGCACACAAGAATCATATCAAACCAGCATGCAAACATCATGTCAAACTAGCACACGAGAACCATATCAAACCAGCATGCAAACATCATTTCAAACCATCATATAAGTGTCATATAAAGACCACATGCATGAATCACGTCAATACCACACCTAAGGATTAGATCAATCCACGTACAATATTCCTATCATATCTCATGCAGGAATCATGTCAGAACCACATAATAAATTCTTGTCAAGATCATTTCATTATTATAGTCAAGATTCACAGTTAAAATTCATATCGGACCAATACATGATCGCAGTCAAGATTCATATCAATATCGCAGTTAAGATTCATATCAGATCACTACATGATTGTAGTCAAGATTCATATCAATATTCATAGCAAGATCAAAGTCAAGATTCACATTGAAGATTCATAGCAAGATCAAAGTCAAGATTCAAATTGAAGATTCATAGAAAGATCAAAGTCAGGATTCACATTCAAGATTCATATCAAGATGGACCGCAAAAGTTCAGTTCAAGTACCCAAGGCAACTATAGGAGATATAGTTCCAAGTGTAGGATAAATCGGGTGTTTCAGTGTTTATGATAGCGCTAAGCTCATGATATCGAAGCTAATGATCCAGTACGTACACCATAATGTACATATAAGTTTCTCTAAGTGGGAGTCGAGCCAAGACTACCCGAGTTCACACAAATGATATACACTCGTCCGGCGTCAGAATGCCCGAGTGGAGGTTGTCAAGCCTCAATAGATCTATCTATAACATAAGAGCTTACTCCACCAGAGTAATTAACGATTCATGATGGTGGGGACTATGGCTAACACTACTTAGGCTAATTATAAACGAAGTTCACTGAGTGTTCACAGAATTCAATTCTTTTGCGTCCACAAGCAAGCACGAGCAGCCATTTCACTTCAAAGTATTAAACATACAAGGCAGTTTAACAGGATACCTTAGATATTCACAAGTATAAATCATAAGCAATCCGATATGTATAAACACACATGTCATGTAAGCAGTCCTCTAAAGTACAAACACGTACGCAATATAAACAACTTCAAAAAAAATATCAATACGTATCTATCACAGTAACACTTGGAAAGTATATACATGTATATCGTAAACAATCATTGAAAGGCACAACACGCATTTGACATCGACAAGCATGTATCTCGCCCAAAAGAGATTCAAAACATTTATAAAGAGATTTGAAAATAAAAAGAGGGGGTATGAACTCACATCGATGTTGTAGAACGATTAGCAGATATGCGAATACCAAGAGCAGCGTAACGTAAACCAAAACTGTTCAGCACCAGAAGTCGTCGTTTAACTTATATATTATTTCCCAGCATCCAAAATTTGATGCATCCAAGCTTTCCCGATGAAAGGTTTCATCAATACTATCGGTTCATAAACCGTTTAAATCCCATGTCGAAGTCATTCGGTAATCGGTTCAGTAATCGGTTAAGCAATTGGTTCAATAAGATGAAGCGGAAAATACCACCATGTATGTAATATATACACCTAGTATATATTGCACACGAAAGAATGGAACATGTATATAATTCATAGCTTGAATTATATAGCAAGAACAGACAACACACAAATAACTCAGAATGTACATGACACACGACATGTACAAAACTCAAGAAAGATGACAACAAAAGAATAAAATAGCCCAAGCATACAATACCTTGCAACTATTAAATAAACAAGAAAAATAAATGAAACCAAAATGATTCGACCCACTTTCAAAATCACCAATTAATTAAGTAAATATCATTTAATAAAAGACAACACACGTTTCAGAGTTCCAAGTAATGTTTCAAAAGTATATATACAATAATTATGATTTTATAAATAATATTTTATAAATCGTTGTTTCATTATTGTCAATTTAATATTTCTAAAAAAAGGGTTTTAGTTCCTAAATAATATTTAAGAAAACTAAATAAATATTAAATTTATAAAAATTTCGGCATGACCTATTCGTTTTTATAACGTTTCTCGTAATCACAAAATAACACATTTTCACTTTCCAATCAATCCGCGTATCGATTGCCACATATTTCTATTATATCAAATAAATCCTTGTCGACTCATATATAATAACTAAAAATGAATTTACCGATAATCAAGTGAATGACCAACACTTCAATAATAACGCTTCCGATTTTAATCACCTTCAAAAGCCCTTAACGGATGTTAACTTAACCAAACGATACCAACGGTCGTTAAATCACAAAACCAACCTAATCATATTATTATTTTCGAACACGAATTAAGAACAAAATAACCAATATGTATTCACGAGTGACGACAATATAACCACGAGCCGGCACCGCCACCGGTGCGGCTGTGGCGACAGAACACACGCACAAACACCACCGTTAAAGTGGTTTCGTAGTAACCAAATGAACAAACACCCACTTAGGCTGAATATAAACAAATCAAACACCCCACTGATGAAAAACATCACGGCGGTGCTGGTGACCCGACGAGATGGAGGTGGTGGTCGTAGCTGTTGATATTTCGTTATGGTGGAGGCTGGTCATGGCGGCGGTGAAGCTGAAGAGGGGTGGCACGTGGTTTGAAGACCACGTCTATGACGATGGTTGTGATGGTGCTTCATGTGGCAGCGGCTGGTGACGACCACAGTGACGGGAATGATGATGGCAATGGTGGTCGAATCTAGTGGTTTTGAGGTGGTGTGGTAGTGGTGGTATTAGTAACAGATCCGGTGGTGATGTTAGTTTAGGTGGCGGCGGCGTTTGGGTGTGAAGGTGGCTGCGGGAATTGGCCAAAAATGTTGTATATCATAGATCGGTTGATGGATCGGATAGATCAGGTTGTGGGGAGAAATTTTGGTGTTCGCCGGAAAAGTTGGCCGGAAAATATTCTCCGGTGGCCGGGAAAGATGGAGGCTGGCCGGATTTTGAGAGAGAGAGAGAATGGAGTGTATTAGGGTTTGTATGTGTGTGTTTTATTTAGATAATGAAAGGAAATGTTTAGTTTTTCCTATTTATACTAATGAAATAAAAGATGTTAAAATTAAAAGAGAAGTATAGTATAGTTGAGGGTTTATTGTGTAAATTATTTCCATAACTTTTCTTCCACTTGTTTAAACGTAGCTCGGGACTCGATCGGGAACCGATAAAATTAAAATTAAAACTCGAAATTTTCTACGTTACGTTTAAAATAGTTTTTACATGAAAATAGGTTATTTATATAACAAGAAATTTATAAGTCATTTTAAATTAATTTAAATGTTAATTATCTTTCAGGTTTCTCAAACAAGCTCAGTTTTAATGAAAAATGGATTTCAACTTGATTATTCTCGTTTTTACCAAACGTTATAAAATAAAAATATTAAAGAATTTAATAAATCATTTTATAATATATCTCGTGAAAATTAAATATAGAATTTAATTTTTACTGTGCCGGTACGCAGACTGTGCGATTTTTTTTCAGATTTTGTCAAAATATTTTCTGTTTTCAAATCCAATAAGTTTGGTAGCGCTCAAAAATTATTTTTTAATAATAATTAATATAATTTATTATTATTTAAAGTAAGGAAAATTCTCTAGTGTTACAGACACCAAGACAATATCAAAGGACTCTTAGCCATAATCAAGGATCTCAAGAAGAAGGAGTAAACCAGCTCAAAAATATTTCTGATTCCCTAAAAGCCTTGTAAATATTTTAGCTTTTGGTTTTTACTTGTATGTAACAAAGAAGCTTGCTTGTCAGCAAATCGGATTGTTAATAAATAAAAGTTTTTTTTGCTTTCCTTTATTTGCATATCATTCTAGAAAAGAGAAATACTTAACAAAGTATAAGTCTTTAAAAGAATTATAGCAAAAGAAAGATATTATTTTAAACTAAAAAGGACTTTTCAATTCTATTTGGTTAAAAGAAAGTATTAATCTAAATAAGGGATAAATAACTTAGAAATCTTAAGAGGAGTTAATAGTTATGTAGCCCTATAAACCTATTCCCTAGTCTTATATGATGTATCTTTAAATTTTTGAAAAAAAATATGCTCGTAAAGCGTCGTATGTATACACATATGGCAAATGCTTAATAAGACAAGTATATCTAAACTACAAAAATTTTGTATTCTAAATTCAAAATGACACATTTAAGGACATCAATATCTTCTACCCTAACTCACGAAGGACTTCAACAAATAATTAACGATGGAATTGCTGCAGCTTTGAAAATATCAACTTTTAGAATAGTAAAAATACTTCGACGGAAAATTTTATAACTAGTGAGTTATATAAATTCCAAGGAACCGAATATGTTATTAGTATCACACATTGGATCGAAAGAACTGAGACGATTTTCTCCCAAAATAGTTGTAACGAGGATCGTAAAGTGAAGCTTGTTGTCAGTAGTCTAATTACCAAAGCATTATCATGGTGGAGTTACTATTCTTAACTCGTTGGAATAGAAGAAGCCCAAAAGATGAAGTGGTTAGATTTTAAGTGCCTTGTAATGACCCAATATTATCCCTAAATAGAAATCAAGAAAGTGAAAAAGGAATGTTGCTATCTAATGACACACGGAAATGATCTTAATGCCTATTTGAGAAAATTTCAAGAGTTAGAAGAATTATGTCCTATCACTAGTTCATAAAGGATGATGAAAGATTTTATCAAAGGATTTCCTCAAGGATTCAAGAAAATGATTACTATTTCTAAACCCCAAAGTTTAGAAGAAGCCGTTAATATTTCTCAAGAATTGATAGATCACATAATCAAGCACAATGTTGTGCAAGAATCGAATACCCTTAAAAGTAAATTTAGTGAAGAAGAATATTCTGCTGAAACGAACCTAATCCCCTTAATTTTTCCTATGATCCCTATTTTCTATACCCAAATCCCAAATCAGTTAAACTTCCCAAAACACTAGGATACAAAAATTATCCTAGAAGGCATCCTCTTTTTGTGAAGTGTCTAATGCATCACAAAGGATCCTGCCCAGCTAAGTGCTAGAATTGCTTCAAGAGAGGTTATCAAAATAATACTGTTGGAGCAAGGCTAATTTCTAAGTTTTCTTTTATTCCGTATCTTGTAAATAAATAAATGATATAAATATATGTGAGTTTTATCAAAAAGAAATCTATGTGTTTTCAATTACATCTCTTGTAAATGATATTTATTTCATTATCTCATAGTACAACTCATCTGTATTATATATGTACTTAGAATAGAATATATACTTGACCTTTATGACTAAATATTCAAATTATATCTTAACGAGATTATGAAATATGAACTTATAAATGTTCAAATCTAAATTTTCTTTATGAAGATAGGCAAGAACAAGTAATAATATTTTTCAAAATTTCTTAAGGTAAGATATGACGTCATCCGAATTATTGTCAATTGTATTTTACTAAGGATATAGAAACTCTGACAAGGTTATACCTAAATAATCTGTTGACATAGAGTACCAATATCTATAGTTCTAAATACATTAAGAAGAATATTATCTCTTACACCTATGGTTAAAGTGATAGAATTATCCATATATTAGAATTTCATACTCCATGATGCATCAAATTACATGGAATTACACTTACCCTCTAAAGGTATTGTTAGAATGAAACTTCATATTAAAATAAGTAATGACTATTAACTATCTACTAGATTAAAATGGAGAATTATGAGAAAACTTTATTAAGAATAATCACAATTCTTTTCTTAATATCGACTTTAGAAAAATCTTTTCCTTATAACCCAAGTTGATTTCGAAGAAGACGATAATCAATTCAAGATATTGAATAAACTGTGACTTATTGCCTTGAATTTTTTCCCAAGAACTCAGAAATAATCACACTTTCTTTCGTATTTTGAAATATAAAAAAGGACTTATCTGATTAAGTGGTATGATTTATATTTTTATCTTAATAATCTTTATAGACTACATTACAATCTTAATGGTTAGTATATAAATTGACATTTCATAAATGTTCATTTTTATAATGACTCTAGTAGAAGAGATTAATTGAAGATAAAATAACAACAGTAACCGTTGTATTCATTGGTATATGAATAGAATATTGGAAGGAATTTTAGAACGCGAGAACTATATATGCCTTTTGTACACTACTTTACTATTATAATATCGGGATGAGATTTCTTTAAGGGGAAGAGGCTATGCCATAAATTTCACAAATGTGATATATGTTATGTTTGAATGGAAGCGGAAAATCCATAAGAAATTTTATCTTTTTATGCATTACTTGGTAAGACGAACTACTTCTCACAACCCGAACTACCTATCAACATATTCCTATATGTTGTAAATACAATGTATATAACATATATAAGTTTATAAGTGATTTAACAAGGATATTTATGAATAAGAACATATCAAGAAATATAATGATACCCTAAATTCCCTTAGAAACCTCAGAAATCCTATAAATGAATGATGAACTGAAGGATTGTAGAAGTATGAATACATGATACCTACGAACAAGTGAACAAAGAACGAGAACAAGAATTATACTATCATATAGAAGTATAAAGTTATCCAAGAATAAGTAAGTATAAACCATATAAAGCTAAAGTACAAATAAGTGTACATAATAGTCTAGATCATCACTTAGAAATCTTTGATAACAATATTTCAAGAAATGTAATTATACAACAGCTATGTATATATAACCAATACACTATATTAGTTCTAATATACTATATAAAGAAGAGATAGACAATCACAAAGTAGTAATATTCACTAATCTAAAGCTAATTACAAATTAAGACCTAATAATAGCCTAGATTATCATATAAAAACCATTTTACATTGAATTAGAGTCTAATCTTTTGCAACCAATTATAAAACTTAACTAAGTATCATATTAAGGTAATACATTTGTAACAAGCTATGTTACAACTTCATAAAGCACAAAGTACAAGTTATCAAAGCATCGGATCTTAAGCTCTCATAATTATGCTTAGGTTATGATTACCCTAAGTAAACCATTATACTAAGAATGTAGAAACCATAGAAGACATAAAAATATCATATAAGCCCTAAAATAATTGTTTATGATGATACAAACCCTAATTACCCAAAATAGAAAGTCATTAGGATTAGTAACCTAGAAACCCTTATATAAGGAAATCTACATATAATCATTACCTAGTCTTTTAGGACAAGTCTACAAACACCCATAGCAGTTCATTAAGGTTATAAGATTATCTTAAGACAATGTACAAGTACCCTTATGCAGAAGATACAAGATTTCAATGCATGAATTGTAAATTAAGTCAAAATAGGTATTTTCACCGTTTAGACATGTTTACCTAAACTAAGCTATCAAACCATGTGTGAGAACCCATTGGAAACTTCAAAGACAATGTCTAGGACCTAAATTGAGTTTAAATCATTAGCTAATTTAAGCATAAAACCTTTTACTAATATTTTAACCTAGATCATTAGAAACTCTAATCTATGTAAGTTTTCGTCCCATTTTCACTTCAAACCATTATTAAACTTCAAACCAAGGACCCTAACTTCATAAATACAATGTATATACCCTAATGAAACACTAATAACACTGATCGCTTTCCTAAGTCCCTAATCACCAAAATTACAAACCATAAAGGTACAAGCCTTAGATTACAACCCGATTTTACTTTTTCCCTCCAAAACTTGTTTTATAAACTTTCCCTCTCATTCTAAGTTCGAAAATCAGATATTTAGGATGTTATAGTATATTTTCCATGTGGTGACTAGTAGGTGCATCACGTACTTGAAGCTACACATCACCATTCTTATCATATCCTTGCCGTGAGGCATTTTGGGCCACAAGAAAACATTAGAATGAATCTAGACCCTATAAACTTGTGTATAGATTCATTAGCATCCCTTAGTCGATCTCCTAGCTGAGTTACACGTTTCATAGAAAGCCTTGGAGCCTAAGTGTTGGAAAAACTATAAATAGGGGCGAATGGACTTCATTTGAAATTGCACCCCGTTTTGTAAGAATCTACTACCCATTCTTCATACTCACTTCTATATAAGTCCTAGGACATCCCATAAGATAAAAAATAAGGTCTAGAAGGAAGCCAAGTGAAGGTCTTGAAGCTTTAATAGCAAGTAGTGCTCATAAGAAGTCATAATGAGCCATTTTTAGCTACCTAGGTAATCTTTATGTTAACTATGCTTTGATCTTGTAATAATGATATATGAGACTTGTTATAATTCCAAAATAATGTTAGAAATATAATCTAAAAAGAATTAAGTCATATGATCAATTTAAATGAAAGTTATAAGTTAAAGATGTCTTAAAACCCTAGATTTGTAATTTACATGAAATAATGAGCAAAAACCTATTTCAAAAGCTATAATTTTGTTAATTTTTTTATTATGATTATAAATATGTTTTGAAACTTTATTCTCAAATTCTAGATCATTTGGTCCATTTTTAAGGTTGTTAAGTGATTTTTACAAGTATAGGGACTAAAACTATCATTTTTGAATCTATATAACATTTTGGGCCAAAAATGTCATTTTGTAAAAGCTAAAGATATAAGAATAAATTTTCAAAAGTTTGATACCTAAGGTTAAATATTGAGTGTTGAAATTGTAAATATTAAAACTATATACTTACAAGTGTAAACATGCTAAACTTATGAAATTTGTGTTCAATAGGTAATTATTCTAAAATTATAAACTTAAAGGAGTATTTTGGTCATTTAATATTGAGTATTTGAAAGTTAGTTTTCTCTCGACTCAAGACAAATTGAAAGGCCTACTAATATCAAGCTTGAATTGTTTTTGGTTGTTAATTGATTATTTGGATTCTAGGTCTAATTCGATCAAACACGTAAAAATTGAAAATATTATAGTTTTATTTATCCGTAAAACAAAGTGCAATTACCAATTAATATTTACAAAGTACAAGTATTTAATGCATATAAAGTAAAAGTGTTTGAAAT
The DNA here is from genome assembly GCA_025667525.1 of Glebionis coronaria. NCBI lineage: Eukaryota > Viridiplantae > Streptophyta > Magnoliopsida > Asterales > Asteraceae > Glebionis > Glebionis coronaria. Next base: position 808,469 of record JANFOE010000166.1, read on the forward strand.
GTAAAGGAAATGAAATTATAGGGACTAAAAATGTAAATTCAGAAACTATTGGGACCATATGTGAAAAATATAACAAATTAGTGCAACAACCTAACAAACTTCCAAACTAACTAACAAATAGTGTAACAACCAGAAATTCAGGGACTAAATTTTGCAAAACCTAAAAAGATCAAAGTTTCAAAGCTGATAACAAAGTTTCAGAAATACTAGGGACCAAATTTCAATTAAAGTGTAAACTTTTCATAAAACGGGCTATGGAACTCGAATAAGCTAGATTGAGCCTATTTCTTAACCAAAATCAATATGGTTTTCCTTAAAGTGCTTAAAATCCAATTTAGCTAGGCTTGAAAAAGGAATTTGATTAAAAGTTGTTAAATCTCGATTTAGCTTATCACAATAAGCTCACAATAAGCTCACAATAAGCTCACAATAAGCTCAAAACGAATTGAGACATCCACAAGTTGATTTTCTTATCAAAACTGATTAATCAAGTCTCACAAAGCTTGGAATGTATTTTAGATTTGAAAATCATCAACAGAATAATTTGGAGTCCTTAATAAGCCAAAAATGCTTATTTGACCAAGGTTTAACCAAAAAACTCAATAAGCTGAAAATTTCAGGAAATGCTCATGACATGTTTGCTATTGGTTTTGTGAAAGAAAATGGGTTGATTAATGAAGTAGATTGGCAGATCTAGGAAAACAGTGAGCTACTTATCATAGAAACTTGCAAATGGTCTAAGGCTTATTAATAAGCTAACAACTCACTCAAATCTTAATACTGTAGAATTTCCTAATAAGGTATGAAAGTCTGGATGTTAAGCTATAAGTAGAAACAATTTTCAGCTAAAATCATCAAGAAACTAAGAAATGCCATTGAATCAAAGATAACTTGTTTTAACTGATGTACTTTTCAAAGAGCTTGACCCAATGTTTTTCAAGGCCAATTGCCTGTTTGACCTTTTCTTGACTACAAAATTTGCCCAAAAAAACTTATACTCACTTCTTGAGTATAAGTGAGCTTAGACTGACAGGTTTAACAAACTTTATATCCAAGGTTGATCTAAAACCAAACACCACTTAAAAAGCTGTTTATGAACTTTTTCAAAAGCTTTTTGAGCAATTGGCTAAGACAGATTAAGGCACTTATCAAGCTTTGTTCAAATGATGAAATAAATTGGTTTAGAGTCAAAAACTAACAGGTTTACTTGTTTAACAACTAAATGAGTACTAATGAACAATGACTGATGAAAGATCAATTTTAACAAAGTAAACTTAATGAAAAGCTATTAAACTACAAATAAGCTATCAAATCAACACAATCACACTACAATTCAGCTAATCAAACTCTCAATTCAGCAATTAAGATTTACACTAGGTATTTAGCATACAGAGAAAGTTTAGGGGAATCTAAAACAAGAATTTGTGTTCCTTTTAGCTATGTGCCTCCTTTGATGGAGTAGAGAGGCACTGAGCCTTCTAAGGACAACTAAAACACCATGAATCATCCACCAATAACCATCATCATCATCATAATCGGCTACAATTAACACCCCTGCTACAAATGGCTGAATTGGCTATGAAATGGTCTGTACCAGCTACAAGTCTTCAAAACATTAATCAAGTTCCATTGATCATAGATGATCAAAAGAAACACACAGTAACACTAAGAGAATGATTATGAAGGTATATGAATAAAAATGAGTAAAAGTGAAGGTTTGAATTTCATTAATGGTGGAAAAATCTGTTACAAGACTGTTACTAACTATCTAACTAACTCTTAGGTGGTTGTCAAACACCTAAGATTAGTAGCTAACTAATTTGATAAACTAGAAATGAGAGAAAATTGAGAAGTGTGTGTTTTCACACCTACAGGCTACACATTACAAATGAAGACTACTGGAGGAATTTATAGACTGAATTGGGAGTGTGTTGGAGATGGTTGACGTGTCCAAGCCAATAGGAATCCTCCACGTGTACTAATTTGGTCAATTGCAAATTGTTGATGATGAACACAATTGGGGATTTTTGATTGAATCACTTTCAGTCCAATTAAGTTGTTGGGTTGAATTCCTTGTTTGATTCCGAGCAACTTTCATGTTCATATCTTCACTTGATATGCATTGTAGCGAAATCCCATTCCTGGACTTGTATTAACTTGAAGATGATACTTGGCATTGTTTTATTAGAGGAGGATGTGTGTTGCGGATCATTATCTAAATTGGATATATATTTTATTGCATGGCGCATTCCCATTGGCTGAAATGAGCTGAGTGGGCATTACTGTTGAGATTGTGCTCATTTAATACTGGCGGCTGCTAGTGGGTGTATTTGGCAATCCTTGTCACACTAATTCTAGCACCTCATTGGTTGATTCCATCCTCACAAGGATTAAGCCCAAACTTAGCCACATTTTGTCAAATTTAACCCTTGTAGTTTATCATATTATACAATTAAGCTCCAAGCTTCATTTCTTTGGCAATTTTGATCCTTTGACTTTCATCTTGAACATTTGAAGGCCATTTACTTGTTTGACTTTAAGGTTGACCAGATTTGACTATGATCTTGACTTTCTTAAAATTGCACTTTAGTCCTTCATCTTTTGATTGTTGTCAAGATAGGTCATTTGTCTTTGTAAGGCTTGTCACTTTTGATCCTTCTCTTGTCTTTTCTTCAACTTTAAGGCTTGATTTCACTTGTTTTCTCCAAATTTGTATCTTTGTTACCTAAACAAGCACAAACACAAAACATACCCCATAATACTGCTTTTATGTATAAAAGTTAGGTATTTGTTATGTGTTTTAGGGTGATTTGTGATATTATTGATATGAGATTTTACTCATATCAAATCCCCTACACTTGATCATTGCCATGACCTCATGCAATGCCACATTTTAAAGCACCAATTTACGTTTTTTCTCATAATTAACCCACCTTTGCCAATATGAAATGCTTTTACACTACTCTACACTATATGATGCATGATTTTGATTTTATACAATGCAATGCAAAGGAAAGCAATTCTATTTATATATTTTTAGATTTTCTAGAAATGGTTTTGATGGAAATAACTCATAAAGAAATAAAGGACTTATATTAGGGATTTTGGTACCATGAACACTTATCACGCTCAAGTTTCATTTTCCCAATACCAAGCTTAAAAACAAGATCATTGTTATCCACAAGTGAAAGTGCGTCAACTTATTCATATAGATTAATTGTGTTACTCTCATACCCCCATTTATTATGCCTCTATGACCGGTTATTATTTGAGCAAATTGCCTTGAGAGCAAATTTGTCATTATTTAAAGCGTGAAATATGAGAAATTGTAAAATCTCAAAATAAGGAAGCACAGTTTTAATCCTAAGTAATCCTCTCATCCATTACTCAAAAAACCGCCCACAACTGATATAAGTCTGACTCTAGAGTAATAAGTCATTCGCCTTATGTGTAAAATCCTTATGTCATGCATTAATAAGTAGCTACACACTAGCTAAGGAAAGAAAAATAAAACTCACGCAATAATTTACATTCGCCGCCTTTTTGAGACCTTGGATCTTCAATCCTACAACCCGTCAAGGTAATATTGGATTGGAGCAACTATCAAATCCCCGCAAACCTTGTGATTGTAATATTGGAATTTCATAGTCACTATAATTAGCACTTTACTGCCCTCTTGGGAGTCTTGTATGATTATATTTTTTTTTGCTTCTAGCCACTTATTTTTTCCATAAGCTGCTCTTATTTTTCTTTATTCCTCACAAAGAAAATTAAAAAGAATAAAAGGAAAAACACCCGCTAAGTATTAAGCATGACATAAGTCTAGTACACATAAAACGTTCTAACTTAGAATCTTAAGACGTACTTATACCAACCATGAATGATTAGTCAAAAATGCATAAGAGACTACAAACCGATTAAAAACATTCTTGATTATTTATTATCATATATACATGCGTTGACAAGAATGTTAATAAGTGTGAAAACACTTATCCTTTTACCACTTATTTCCAATAATAACAAGACCAAAACGTGTATTTTATGTCGTAAATGTAACACCCCCAAATATTCATAACTTTAGTTCAGCGGAAGAGTAGTTGGTGTTACGGGATAGCACATTACTCAAATCATAGACAACGCTTAAAAATCGCGTCATTTAATAATAAAGCATTTTCCATTCATAAATATCAAATTACATAGGTCCCAAGTTGTAGTATTTCATACAATTTTTACAAAGCATTTGAATGGAAATTGTTATTTAAGTGCGGGCCATAAATTCTTGTCGTCTTCCCGACAATTACCTTCGAGTACCTGAGATAAAACATGTTAAAAGAAAAGGTCAGCGAAAACGCGGAGTGAATTCATAGAGTTTAATAAAATCCATTAATACATCATCGGTATAAAATTATTACCGAAAATCATTTTGTACAATTCTTTGTCGTAGGCCACAAAATAAGCCAAAAACATTTCATACAAATCTTTGTTGTAAATCATATTATAGGCTTTTGCCTTCAAAACCAGTATACGAGCCAATGTCGTAAAAATATCATACAATACGTCTTATAACGTTGTATAGAGTTAAATAAATATTATTATATGAATATGGTTATGTAAAACCAAAACACGAACATAATATCAATAATATGACCCCGTATTGCTAGTCAGGCAATATATTGTAATTCAATGCGTATAGCAGTATTCTCATTATTGGATTATTATAAGCCGCATGACATTGCTACCTTACTATAACAAACAACGGGTAGCTAACCCGAAACTCATTTTCCCATCTAAAACAACGTGTCGTCACAATAATCACGCTTATATAAATCTTCTCATACATAAATTCGCTTACCAATCAATGTGGCACGACGGGGATCAACAGTCAAGGCGCGAACTGGGGTGATCTTCCCCAAATAGTACTATTATATGCATAATCGTCTACCAAATCCCGGTAGTTCACAATTCATGATAATGGGACTTTTAGTGACATAACCTAACTAATAATAATCCATATCATCTCATTCATCGGGTCATATAAGCATTCATCGGGTAATACAATCATTCGGGTCCAAATCAATAAGCAAACAATCGGGACAACTGGTGTCCTATTTTTATTAAAACTAACATGTTATCTCCCTCGAGGGTTTGTAAAACATTTCATAAAACATTTAAAAGAGTGCGAGGCTATGAACTCACGTTGATTGGGAAAGGCGGTTATCGGCGATTTGGATGTACGGTACGTGCTTCAATCACGGAAACCTGGATAAATAACACTCATCTTAGACTCTTGTCCAATGACTTTATAAAAACAATGGCTATGTATATATGATGATATCATAAGTATGATGATGATCAAGTGTGATTTTTATCTCTTCATACGCATTATAGTGTTATGTGTTAGTCAACTTTCACTAGTTACACTAGTTTCAATCCAATTCCATATTGAGGCCCAATAATCCCATTAAAGTCCAATACTTTATATTAGCCCAATTATACTTCTAATATCAGGCCTATACTCATATGTTGGGCCCAAGTGGGTCAAGCCCAATGAGTAAGTCCATTAGTGTTTATCCAAACTAGTTGGGTCAATAGTCCAATAAGGCTACTTTGACCCGTTAATGTCCATATGTTATAAAGCTCGGGTTTTATCGGTTTTTACTTGTCAAATATACTTATACATCATTATATGAGTTATAAAAAGTTTACATTAGACGGGTCCGACCGTCTAAGTTTTAATTGACGAAAACGTTAATTTATCGGTTATAGCCGAAAAGAAGTAAAACTTATGTATATAGTTTTATAACTTATAAACTTATCAAATTGCCATTTTTATAAAATGTCTCATTTATTTATCAAAGTAAATACTTATTTATATGTAATATGTAAGTTAGTGGGTTTTTGGTAAACATTTTATATTAGTTTTACTTGAGTGCTCATTTTATAATATGTACATTTATTTTACAAATCTGATTATTATTTTTACTTTCACCATTTTTATCATATCTTGAGTTCTAAAAGGGGATAGAAGCTCATTTTTGGACTCAACAAACTACATGATATGTGCTACAATTAACTCAGCTTTAGATACTGCTCAATCAAGCTCTAAATGTCTCTAACAGTTCGTCCAAAACAGACTATAAAGATTTGAACTTCAATATTGTTTTGATCATATCTCACTCATTTTATGGATTCCATTATGTGGCCAACTCTCACATATGTATAAGTCACATGCCTTACTATATATTAATTTATCCAAGCCACTTTGATAAGTTATCATATAGTTATTTACTGAATTATACAGCCTACATTTTTAGCCATGATTTTAACATCCTTTCATGTAGCTTCTAATCATTTTAACCAAATTTATCAACACAAGATCCCCACATAATACTTTTGATCATCATTCATCATCATATACATATACATAAATGAAGAAAATACAATATTACATATTCAAAACAATAAGATGATAGGAAGAAATAATCTTTATACCACCAAAGTGATGAAATGATGAGTTTTTAGATGAACAAGGCTTGGTTCCTTGTTACCAAATCATCAACTTGGCAAATGAACTTCTTGAGATCTTCATATACATGAATACCTCCATGAATTCAGCCCTTTAACCTCATGAAAACTCCTTTTCATAGGTTAGGATCACCTCCAATCTTCATATCTTCAAAGGGTATTTAACTTGTGCAAGATAAACACATGATTCATGGTTGAATTTTTGATAAAATGGTGGTTTATGGGGGTATATGGGACGTTCATAGAGAGAGAACAAGAGAGAGTTGTGTGTTTGCATGTATGAATAATGAGTTAGCTAGTTTGATGGTTAGTGGTTTTTGTGTGTTGGTGGTTTTTGATAAACCAAGTGGACAAGTGTCCTACAAGCTTGTTTAAGCTTACACATAAGATGTTGGTGGCTTGCTTTGGCCACCACTTATATAGGAGTGGGGCAAGTGTAAACTTGTCTCACCTCTATTATTTTACGGGTACTCCTCGATTCTAGTTTCCTCGATTTGCGTGCCCTCGGGTTGTTTTACGAAAAACATTTTTATAAATTATGAATCAACAACACAAAACGAATCTAATAAAAATTGTTTCATCAAAAACGGAGTTCAAAAACGTAAATACGTAATCCTAGGGTTTTCGGTTTAGTCGTAAAGGATGTTAAATTAGGCACGTAAGTCCTAATCTATTCTCGTAAGTTTGTGAGTTTATGAACCAACACAAATTAAAATCCCAAAATAACATTCAAGAATAAATTTATTTTCCTGAAATGTCGGATTGTCACCAAAACAGTGTATGTAAACGTAAACACGTAATGTAGAATTCTCCGATTCAAACGTAGTCGATGCTACTTCAAGACGTAAACCCAAATTTCTTCCCAAAAATGAGTGAGTTCATAATATAACATTAAAATAATGTTTTTAAATAATACTTGAGAATAAAAATATCAACCCTAAATTGACGGATTGTCATAGCCTTTACCCCTAAACAGGATCTTTGTCCTCAAAGATCGATTTATCTTACTACTCGCTTCTTATAGAGTTAGAGCCATGTGGGTATTTCCTCCACATTCGGTCTTTTCTCTCAAGTGTAGTTCATTACCATACGCGAGTTTCATCAAACATAACTACGGGAATACGATCAGGCTTAAGTTGACTTACTTTCTCTATCCATGATGTTCATAGTTTTTTGATGAATGCAACTTTTCGCCGATCTAAACTTCAGCAAGAAACAATCAGATTTTCACTTGATAGGCATTTTATCATGTTCGATATACGAAACATAATTCACGCAGCCCTTGAAGTCCTAGGGTAGATCCAGCTTATATGCCTTTCAAACCAACTTTTTACATCATCTCAATAGTCCCATACAATGGGGACTTAATTCCCATGATCTTTCAGATCATCAATTCATTTTTCCAAGGTGAAATTTTTTGGCATAACTTCGCTACACATCCTGCACTTCAAGATCTACATTTCATATTCACATAACCTCCTGCCCACTACCGGCAATCAATAATCAGATCCTAATTTCAACAATCATTTCAGGTTTCATGGGTCGGGTGTTTTGTAAGCTTAGGTTTGTCATCATAGACAACCTTAAACCTAAAAGACATGTCCAACTTACAATGGGTGTATGTCGGGTATCTTCATCCCAACTCCTGCTTACAGATGCTCTTATATAGACCCTCACAAGATTCGATCTCGATCCTAATACGATAATTATCAATGATAATCTCTCCAAAGGAAAACGATTATACGGTTTATTACCAAAGGTCAATTATTCAAGCATAAAACAACACTTCTAGTATTCTGCATCGTTACTTTACCTCGTCTCTTAGATTGGGGTGGTAAACAGTACTCTCATCAAGGTTCGTTCTCAGTGACTTCTGAGAAAATCTCTAAAAATTCGATGCGAAGCTAGGATCTTGATAGAGATTATTGATGCAGCACACTATGTTTACACAACTCCTTTAAATAAAAAGAGTCAATTTCTTCATCGAGAATTTATCATTAACGAAATGATATTAGTAGATTTGTCCAGTTTGTCGACGATGACCCACATCAAATCAAATTCAGATGATGACCTTTGCAATATTTAGACGTTTACTAATGTATGAGGCGATGGTTGCCTTCATAATTTTCCAACAGTACAACTTCTTCAGATAAAGATACATTAAATTAGAAATTGCATGAATAGAATACTTAATCTTATGAGATTCCAACATGACTAAATCTCGAAATCCTCCGTATTTAGGCAACCACAAGTGGCCTTTTATACATTTAACGCCATCGGATTCTCAATTCTAATGGTTCACATTAGCTACGAACCCCTTTTATTATCTATATTATCCTTTCTACAAGCATCGGCTATATTTTAAATTGCTCGGCAATTTATTTTGCACAGTCATTATTAAGGAACACATCCTAATTGATTCTTTATCCTTTCGATATTATGTGTCAGTATCTACATAATAACTAGCATGACCACAATTCACTCAGAATTTCTTTCTTCATATTTTCTAACTTTTAGTTTCGTCTCATCTATCATTTTTATCAGTTTTACTCAATCCGACGTCTAAAGCATCGATGATTATTACAAGTAATCAAATAATAAATATTTAATTTTTATGAATCGTCAACGTAAAAAAATTAATTATTTTTTTTAAATTTATCGGTTCGTCCAATTATAGAAAGATGTTCAAAATAAATTTGAATTTGATTAACACGATTTTTGTTGATTTATTAAAAATAATTAATAAGATTCGTAAATGTTCGAAAAATCTTTGGTTATACGTTGGTCAAAATTTTCTTAGTTGAAAAGCAAAAATTTTCATTTCAGATTTCAAGTTATGGTTTAAATGGTTTCCTCCATCCCTCTTAGGTTGTCTTGAGGTATGCACAAACATTTACCCCTAAAGGAGTTTAGTTAAATGTTCTGGGTATAAGGGAATGATTCCTTAAGAATCCTTTGATTAATATTTGTCAAAACATTTTTGCACTTTCTTTTTGGTATAACCCAAAGCCTTAATGGCTCTAATCTTTGAAGAGTCAATATAGATTTCATTATCTATTAATCACACGGTCAAATAATGTAAAGGATTAAGCCTTAAATTACATGTTAAATACTCAAGGTACAGGTTTTCACTATTCGGCCAACACAGGGCAGTCTATAAATGATTATTAACTCCTTCCTATTCTTAGAAACAAACAAATGGTCCTTAATGATCACAAGCCTGAATTTATCAAATTACAGCCTACACACATGATTCACCAAATTTATGGATGCTACATGTGCATTGGTCAATCCAAACAACATAACATGAAACTCATAATGTTCATTACGAGTCCCGGATGTAGTGATTGGAAAAGATAATCTTTTTCGCGGATGCGAAGTTGATGATAACCATGTCGTGGATCAAATTTTTGAATATACGCTAGAACCTTGTAAATGATCGAACAAATCTATCATCTTGGGTAGTGTATATAGATTTGGATCATCAATTTACCTAGTTCACTGTAATTCAACAAATATAAGGAATAACACCATAGCTCTTCATAATGATGAGCTTGGTAGACTAAAAGCTTTCTCCGACAACTGTCTCATTTGTATGGTAACACTTTCGATTCAGATGGTACTAAAGTACAGTGCACACCCCACGGGTGCATCATCGGGAATATAATCAATACCAAATTCAACTTGCCTTAATGGTGAAAGTCTAGGTAATTCACCAGCAAATACCTCCTAAAGTTTCAAATAGCATGAACATCTTTTAATACATTTACTTTAAGTTCTTTCTAGATTACAATATCTGTGACTAGTTCATAACCATTCATGGTATAATTTCAAGCCTAAATGCATGATACAGTCACCCATCCAGAATTATTTAGATCACTTTTGATAATCAACATCTTATCTTTTAAGGGAATTCTGCTCGAGTTCCCATCAATTTAGACAATGACATTATGTCATTATCAATCAATCCATTCTACTGGCACTATCAACTTTCCCAATTTCATTACCGTTGATAAGATGTGAACTTCTCAAAAGACTAATAATAACTCATAATCCTTCACAAATTCAAGGATATTTGGAGACATAGCTAACAATAAAAGAGTAAGGTGAACACATAATTTACGCGAGAGAATTTCAAATCAGATACATACAAAAACATTAACGAACATGGATATATCCCATGTTTTCATGATTGAGTACGCATTCAAAAGCTCCTCGGATCATTACCCAGGTCATTCAAATGAAATCTAATCAAAAGAAATGATAGGAACGTCGATACATCCAGTCGGGTATCAATACTCAATAATTAGATAGGTTCCCAAGGAATCTTAAAATTTATAGAAATGAACAAGAAGGGTATTTCAATTGTCAATTAAGACAATTTCCACAGATGAGTAATTTCTATTCAGAAAATAAATGGTACCGGCACATATGTAGATGTCTCTAACAATATATCCCTATTTTTACACTTCTTGCAGATCTCATAAAATTTAATTTTTCACAACTTCAAAAGAAATGTAGTGTTTATTAACAATTTCATGGTGACTACTAATCAGCCTTGCATGGTACCTTCCAAATTGCATGTAGGCGCGCAACTATATACAATTTTAGGATTAACGATGCAATACTCAGTTCGTCAAAACATTGTCACCATGTTTAAAATATATATTTTCATGCTTAATTCTAAAACAAGAATCAAAATGAATTTACAGAGATGTTCTTTGTTATGGAAACAATTAAGTTTTCCAAGGTGTTTCATAAACAACTTTATTTCGATAACGATTACTTATAAGTCTCACTTTAAATAATCCATATGGTGATGGAAATTCAATTTTTCTCAAGGAATACTGTTTTAACTTATAAAAACAATGAGTGATCTACAAAATAGTGATGAAAAGTTGTTCACCAAGAACTAACTACAATATAATAGGAAATGAGCTTAGCCAATTAATCATGAGGTTCATGACCTCGATGGAACTCAAAAAGAATAATCCACAACGTAACTCAAATCGAGATGATTACTTGTTCAATGGTTGCATCACTAATGCGAGCATTAGGATGAAGCAATAAAGGATAGATAACATCGATACATGTAGGATTTAGAAATCAAAGGTAGTCTTTTCATTAATCACAAACAAGTCAAAAATTGTACCGTAACACATTACGTGTCACTATGTCATACAATTCCAAGAACTCATCCTACCAACTGATGTCTCAGTTAAGTTAGGGATTTTTAAAAGATACCACAATGAATACTAATCTACAAGAGTCATTAGGTGTTCCACATGTCCCGAAAGATCCATCGGTCCCAATTCAGAAGAAGATTTCTTCAATTTATTTATTGGACCCTAGGCATCCTCGTCATTGGACAATGGCCTAGGAACAACCCTTAACACGAACCTACAATCATTTATAACCTTATAATTTAATCACATGACTTAACGACTTCCTCTTAACAATCTCGTATTCCATACGGGTTAATTCTAACTTTATTCAAGTTTCAATCAACTTATACTCAATGCGACATCCTACCTCATTCTCCAATACTTTCAACTTTATTCTTAGACCTTGAAAGGGCAATAAAAGCTCGATATGAACAATACTTAATTTCCAATCCTATAGCTCCTTTATCATTAGTTATCAAATGAGTCAATAGTATGAAATGACTCACACATTCTATTTGACTTCTAGGAAAGGTACTAGTGGCATGAGGCTTTTGGGTAAAGGCTCCAATGACAGCCTCAAGTGCAACATTCACCCTTTCAATTTCAATTTAAGAATTGGCTGACACCGAATCAGATGACACCTTTCCAGGTGGTAAGGTTTTGTCAAACTCCACTCTATAAGGAAAGATCGTCATGACAATGATATCAGATTTAATATCGCCAATTCATCTTCAAGATCACAATCAACTAATATCAACATTTCTACGAATATCAACCATTTTGTTGGGATCATAAATATCCACAACTTGGTTTAGAACTAGAATAGCTAGAATTCTTACAGAAATAGCTTCGGTTAATTTGCTAGGGGAGTTAGGGTTCCTTGTGACAATCTACGTCGTATAAATATCTCGTATACGTATTAAAATAATCATCAAACAATCATGTAATCGAATTACAATATATATATATATATATATATATATATATATATATATATATATATATATATATATATATATATATATATATATATATATATATATATATATATATATATATATATATATATATATATATACATACATATATATATATATATATATGTACATATATATATATATATATATATATATATATATATATATATATATATATATATACATATATATATACATATATATATATATATATATATATATATATATATATATATATATATATATATATATATATATATATATATATATATATATATATATATATATATATATATATATATATATATATATATATATATATATATATATATATATATATATATATATATATATATATATATATATATATATATATATATATATATATATATATATATATATATATATTGTTGGGAATAAAATGTAGCCAGTACACTTGAACGCTGACAAGAAGAAAACAATCGTTGATAAGAAGAAAACAAGCGTTGACAGATCAAGCGTTGACAGATCAAGCGTTGACAGGAAGAAGTCAAGCGTTGATAGGTTGAAGTCAAGCACTGATAGAAAGATATAGTCTACGCGTATTATGTTTCTAGTTTGTTTCTAGTAAAGATAGAATCAACAATGTATTTTCTATATTTATCTTTACCTAGAATAGCTGATACGTAGACTCTTGTACAAGGCTTCTTATGTCTATAAAAGAAGACCTTTAGGTTTTGTTTCATATAAGTTTTTCATATGTTTAACACTTTCATTGTAAGCAAGTTTGTTCTAATCAATCAAGTGAAAGTTTGTTTTACAATTGTTTGTGTGTTCTTGTTTGAGTATTAATTCCGCATAATACTTAAATTGTTTTATACACAACAAAGTTTCTCTACGGGTTTAACTTGATTTTATCTCATTTACACAAGCTAAATCGATCTATGTTTGTGATCAACATATATATATATATATATATATATATATATATATATATATATATATATATATATATATATATATATATATATATATATATATATATATATATATATATATATATATATATAAAATCCAAGTTATATATATATTAAAATACCACTTCTCAGTCTGGCCTTGTCGGTAACTCGGGAATTCTTCGGCACCGTTATAGTTAAAAGATTTTTACACATTTTGAGAAAAATGTTTATAGTTAAAAGATTTTGAAATGTTTTATTCAAAACCTTGGTTTTAAAAATCTTTCGTTCTCTATAACGAGAGCTCTGGTAACAAATTGTAACACCCCCAAATATTCATACTTTAGTTTAGCGGAAGAGTCGTTGGTGTTACGGGATAGCACATTACTCAAATCATAGACAACGCTTAAAAATCGCGTCATTTAATAATAAAGCATTTTCCATTCATAAATATCAAATTGCATAGGTCTCAAGTCGTAGTATTTCATACAATTTTTACAAAGCATTTGAATGGAAATTGTTATTTAAGTGCGGGCCATAAATTCTTGTCGTCTTCCCGAGAATTACCTTCAAGTACCTGAGGTAAAACATGTTAAAAGAAAAGGTCAGCGAAAAGGCCGAGTGAATTCATAGAGTTTAATAAAATCCATTAATATATCATTGGTATAAAATTATTACCGAAAATCATTTTGTACCATTCTTTGTCGTAGGCAACAAAATAAGCCAAAAACATTTCATACAAATCTTTGTTGTAAATCATACTATAGGCTTTTGCCTTCAAAACCATTATACGAGCCAATGTCGTAAAAATATCATACAATACGTCTTATAATGTTGTATAGAGTTAAATAAAAATCGTTATATGAATATGGTTATGTAAAATCAAAACACGACCATAATATCAATAATAAGACCACGTATTGCTAGTCAGGCAATATTTTGTAATTCAGTGCGTATAGCAGTATTCTCGTTATTGGATTATTATAAGCCGCATGGCATTGTTACGTTACTATAACAAACAACAAGTAGCTAACCCGAAACTCATTTGCACATCTAAAACAGCGTGTCGTCAAAATAATCACGCTTATATAAATCTTCTCATACATAAATTCGCTTACCAATCAATGTGGCACGACGGGGATCAACCGTCAAGGCGGAAACTGGGGTGATCTTCCCAAAATAGTACTATTATATGCATATGCGTCTACTAAATCCCGGTAGTTCACAATTCATGCTAATGGGACTTTTAGTGACATAACCTAACTAATAATAATCCATCTCATTTCATTCATCGGGTCATATAACCATTCATCGGGTCATACAATCATTCGGGTCCAAATCAATAAGCAAACAACCGGGACAACTGGTGTCCTATTTTTATTAAAACTAACATGTTATCTCCCTCGCGGGTTTATAAAAATTTTCATAAAACATTTAAAAGAGTGCGAGGCTATGAACTCACGTTGATTGGGAAAGGCGGTTATCGGCGATTTGGATGTACGATGCGTGCTTCAATCACGGAAACCTAGACAAATAACACTCGTCTTAGACTCTTTTCCAATGAATTTATAAAAACAATGGCTATGTATATATGATGATATCATAAGTATGATTATGATCAAGTGGGATTTTTATCTCTTCATACGCATTATAGTGTTATGTGTTAGTCAAATTTTTAACTAGTTACACTAGTTTCAATCCAATTCCATATTGAGGCCCAATAAGCCCATTAAAGTCCAATACTTTATTTTAGCCCAATTATACTTCTAATATCAGGCCTATACTCATATGTTGGGCCCAAGTGGGTTAAGCCCAATGACTAAATCCATTAGTGTTTATCCAAACTAGTTGGGTCAATAGTCCAATAAGGCTACTTTTACCCGTTAATGTCCATAATAAAGCTCGGGTTTTATCGGTTTTTACTTGTCAAATATACTTATACATCAGTATAAGAGTTATAAAAAGTTTACATTAGACGGGTCCGACCGTCTAAGTTTTAATTGACAAAAACGTTAATTTATCGGTTATAGCCGAAAAGAAGTAAAACTTATGTATATAGTTTTATAACTTATAAACTTATCAAATTGCCATTTTTATAAAATGTCTCATTTATTTATCAAAGTAAATACTTATTTATATGTAATATGTAAGTTAGTGGGTTTAAGGTAAACATTTTATATTAGTTTTACTTGAGTGCTCATTTTATAATATATACATTTATTTTACAAATCTGATTATTATTTTTACTTTCACCATTTTTACCATATCTTGAGTTCTAAAAGGAGATAGAAGCTCATTTTTGGACACCACAAACTACATGATATGTGCTACAATTAACTCAGGTTTAGCTACTGCTCAATCAACTTCTAAATGTCTCTAACAGTTCGTACAAAACAGACTATACAGATTTGAACATCAATATTGTTTTGATCATATCTCACTCATTTTATGGATTCCATTGTGTGGCCAACTCTCACATATGTATAAGTCACATACCTTACTGTATATTAATTTATCCAAGCCACTTTAACAAGTTATCATATAGTTCTTTACTGAATTATACAGCCTACATTTTTAGCCATGATTTTAACATCCTTTCATGTAGCTTTTAATCATTTTAACCAAATTTATCAACACAAGATCCCCACATAATACTTTTGATCATCATTCATCATCATATACATATACATAAATGAAGAAAATACAATATTACATATTCAAAATAACAAGATGATAGGAAGAAATAATCTCTATACCACCAAAGTGATGAAATGATGAGTTTTTGGATCAACAAGGCTTGGTTCCTTGTTACCAAATATTCAACTTGGAAAATGAACTTCTTGAGATCTTAATATACATGAATACCTCCATGAATTCAGCCCTTTAACCTCATGAAGACTCCTTTTCATAGGTTAGGATCACCTCCAATCTTCATATCTTCAAAGGGTATTCAACTTGCGCAAGATAAACACATGATTCATGGTTGAATTTTTGATCACATGGTAGTTTATGGGGGTATATGGGACGTTCATAGAGAGAGAAAAAGAGAAAATTGTGTGTTTGCATGTATGAATAATGAGTTAGCTAGTTTGAAGGTTAGTGGTTTTTGTGTGTTGGTGGTTTTTGATAAACCAAGTGGACAAGTGTCCTACAAGCTTGTTTAAGCTTACACATAAGGTGTTGGTGGCTTGCTTTGGCCACCACTTGTATAGGAGTGGGGAAAGTGTAAACTTGTCTCACCTCTATTATTTTACGGGTACTCCTCGATTCTAGTTTCCTCGATTTTCGTGTCCTCGGGTCGTTTTACGAAAAACATTTTTATAAATTATGAATCAACGGCACAAAACGAATCTAATAAAAATTGTTTCATCAAAAACGGAGTTCAAAAACGTAAATACGTAATCCTAGGGTTTTCGGTTTAGTCGTATAGGACGTTAAATTAGGCACGTAAGTCCTAATCTCTTCTCGTAAATTTGTGAGTTTATGAACCAACACAATTAAAATCCCAAAATAACATTCAAGAATAAATTTATTTTCCTGAAATGTCGGACTGTCACCAAAACGGTGTATGTAAACGTAAGCACGTAACGTAGAATTCTCCGGTTTAAACGTAGTTGTTGCTACTTCCAGACGTAAACCCAAATTTCTTCCCAAATATTAGTGAGTTCATAATATAACATTAAAATAATGTTTTTAAATAATACTTGAGAATAAAAATTTCAACCATAAATTGATGGATTGTCACAGTAAAAGTCGGAATTATGCGTGGTTTGTGTTTTTATTGTGTTTTAGGAAAAAAATATGCAAAAGGAAGAAAACATGGGCTATCACGGGCTTTTATCGAAGACAAAGACAAAAGACGAAGTTAAAAGATCAAGAGTGCATAAAGAACAGAAGTCCAAAGCCTATTCTGAAGATTAATCGAAGAAAAAGTCTAAAGACGGAGGTTTAATTAATTCGAAGGACTGAAGTCTAAGAGAAGAAGAAAATTATAAGACAAGTTCAATTTATATCGACAAATCCAAGACGACGTCGAGAAAGACAAAGAAATTAAATCGAGTCGAGACGAGAAGAAAGAAATAAGGAAGCAACACATGCACTCCCCACCTGCTATATATACCCTCCTAATGACACATTAGGAGGGTGTTAGTTAATTAGTCTTTAGTCACTTTTCATTTTTCCAGTTTTTATCATTAGGGAGAGAAAGTTTTTAAGTTTCTCTCACTAAAACTTCATCTTTTCTTTCTTTCATGTTTTAAGCTTTAATTCAATCTTGTATTTTTGAATCTTTAATCTACAAGTTCAAGTTAAGCTTTTTATCTTTAATCTTCTTCTACATTTCTTGATTTTGTTTACCTTTGATTCGTTATCATCTTTGATTTAGCTTCAACTTGATGTTTATGTGATTAAAAAGTTTATCTTTTTATTCATCTTCAAGTTTTTATACGGATTAAGCTTTGAGCTTATCATGCTTATTGGCTTATTTTGTATTTAGCTTATTTGCCTTAAAAGTTTTCTTAAAATTTTCATCTTTTTATAGTTTGATTTAAAGATTTGTTTATTTAAAGTTTTGATAAGTTCTTATTCGTGCTTATTACTCCTTTTATCTTATAATTAGTAAAGTTTTGGATAGTGCTTATTGAAACTTCGCTTATTTGGTTTTTCTTTTTACGAATTGCTAGTCATCAGAAAAGGGTAAACCCCTTTCCGACCATACATTCCGATAAGGGACTTAAATATTCCGACAGCCTCACTATTATTCCGATCACAAGGGATCGGAATAGGGTTCTGCATTCCGACGAGGATTCCTATCTAGATTCCGACGAGGGTATTATTTGATATTCCGATTAGCTTTGTGTTAACAGCATTCCGATAGGATTTCATTTTATGTATTCCGACTGGTTCATATTCCGATCACATTCCGACAAGCCACATTCCGATATTATTTCGACAAGCATTCCGATTGGGATTCCAATTAGGATTATTCCGACGGATTCCGATATTATTCTGACAAGTGTTTTTCTAATTTTAGAGAGAAAAGTGACAGTTTTTCTAGATTTGCTTTTAGCCTATTTTAATTATGTTTCGCATTTACATTTTAATTAGTTATAGACAACGACAACCTTTTTATTTTCCACCAAGAACGACTGAGTCGCACTCTTAACTAGTAATCAATTCGAAAAGACTGGAACTACGAACTTTCATAACTAAGTAAAATCAAGTAATTAAATGGCGCCACTGCCGGCTCTTTTCGTTAAGATTAACGGTTTTTAGTGAGAGACGCGTTGGATTTTGGGATCCGCTCACTCTTGAATGTTATTTTCCTTGCTTAAAAATTTTCAAAAATCCTAAAAAATATAAAATCGAAAAAATCGAAAAAAAAAATAGAAAACCATAAAAAAAACCAAAAATATTTCTTGTCTATCTTTCTTTTCTTTTTGTACGTGTGTATGCGTACCCGTGCTCGTAAGAAGAAAGCAGCTCAAGCCGAAGTCATTAATCCACCTATTGTAACCATGGACAATCAACCAATGATCGAGCTTTTGCAATCGCAAGTGGAAGGCAACACCGATGCTATTGTCATACCCGAGATTGGAGCTAACAACTTTGCACTCAAATCCGGTTTCATCCAAATGGTCTCTACTCAACCATTCTTGGGGCGTACACTTGATGATCCTCGTCACCATATAAAAAGGTTTCTTCAACTCACTAATACGGTTAAGTATAATGGGGTTTCACAAGAGGTGATTCGCTTGCAACTTTTTCCTTTCTCCTTAGAGGGACAAGCCCGGCATTGGCTTGATAAGGAACCGCCACAAAGTATTCTTATGTGGTCGGATTTAGAGACCAAAATCATCAACTATTTTTTCCCACCCTCACGTACAACCACATTGCGGAATGAAATCATTAACTTTGAACAAAATTACGGTGAGACATTTAGTGAATCTTGGGACCGTTTTAAGGAACTTTTAAGAAAGTGTCCACAACATGGTTTCACAAAAGTACATCAAATTAATACTTTTTACAATGGTTTAAGCATAAATGACCAAGATTCACTAAATAGTGCCTCGGGGGTAACATTTTGGTTAAGTCTTCTAATGCCGCATGGGATATTATTGAGAATAAGTCTAGAGTGCAAACTAAGAGTGTTCGGACTAATGTGGCTAGTGCTAGTACTAGTGACGCCGACAAGAGAATTGATACGCTTACTTTGATTGTTGAAACACTTGCTCTACAAACCGCTAACAATACCAAAAGCATCAATGTGCAAGTTAATGCTATGAGTTAGTCATGTGAAATATGCGGGGGTTCTCATTCATACACCGATTGTCCTTCGACTCATGACAATCCGAAAAATGTGTATGCCGCTAACGGTAACTTTTCTACGGGAGGCTATCAAGCACGTCCTCAAGGTGACCGCAATTTGCTCAGTTATCGTTCAAACAACTTCCTTTCACCACCAGGTTTTCCTCCTCAAAACTAAAACAACCTCAATCGCAACAGTCAAAACCAACCACGAGCTCCAAATCAATATCAAACCCAAAGAAACCCATCTCCACCTTAAGGAAACAATCAAGTTCACCAACCACCCGCTTATCAACCACCTTCCTACCATGCTCTTCTTCCCACCCAACCCACCACATTTAATCAAGAGGTTGACACTTATATGATGACTAATGATGCGATAGTGTAGAATCTTTAGCGGCAACTCATCAACTTGAAAGGAGATATGGTGAAACAAGGGAATGATCTTCGAGCCGATATGCGAAACTCTTTGAGTAGTCAAACGAATGACTTAAGGGATATGATGGCTAGTTTCTTCCAAAGTAATCAAGCCTCTGGTTCGGGTTCTCTTCCGAGTAACACTGTTGCTAATCCAAGAGGGGAGATGAAAGCAATCACCACTCGCAGTGGAAAAGGTTTAAAGGAACCCGAGCTTCCTACACCTACACCGGTGATTGTGACAAAGGAAAACGAGTCCCCTTATCCAATTCCTCCACCTGCTACTTCACCAATTCCTCCACCTCCTACTTCCACCCCTCCACCACCCAAGGATGTGAGTGAGAATTCCATTCCAAAGCCTTCATCTCAACCCAATATACCTTATCCCTCGAGGTTGAGGAAAGAGAAGTTGAAGAACAAGGATGATATTCAGGTTTCTAACTTTCTTAAAATGTTTAAACAACTGAATTTCAATATCTCCTTTGCCGAGGCTCTCGCTCACATGCCGAAATATGCTAAAATGTTTAAAGATCTTCTCAGTGATAAGGAGAAACTTCTTGATATCGCTCAGATCCAACTTAACGAGAATTGCTCCGCAGTGCTCTTAAAGAAAATTACCAACCAAACTTGGTGATCCGGGTCGTTTTCTCATTCCTTGCAACTTCCCTAGGGTAGAGAATTGTATGGCCCTAGCCGATCTAGGTGCTAGTATAAACTTAAATCCATTAAGTGTTTGGAAATAATAATATCTACCCGAGCTAGTCCCCACACGAATGACTTTGGAATTAGCTAACCGTACGGTTGCTTATCCAGCGGGGATAGCCGAAGATGTCTTCGTCGGTGTCGACAAATTCACCTTTCCGGCGGATTTTGTTGTCGTTGACTACGAGATGGATCCCCGTGTTCCATTAATCGTTGGACGTCCATTCTTGAGGACCGGTCGCACTCTAATTGATGTAGTTGCGGGCGAATTAATCATGAGAGTTGGTGACGATAAAATAGTCTTCAACATGGGTAAACTTTCTAAGCAGCCTTCTGAACACGAGAGCGTTAATTTCATTGACGTACTTGATGAGGCTTGTGAAGAACATTTCAAAGACGCTTGTAAAAGTGGTTCTTCTTCTCTACCCATTTTTGAAACCGTTGCCTCTATTGCTCCTTCACTAACTCTATTTGGAGAAAGTTATTTCCTTTTCAAAGAATTAGAAGCAACTTTGGGAGATGTGGACTTAAAATATGATGATTCTCCCTCCAATTGGGATGAAGACATTCGTACCATTGAGAAACTTCTCAATGAGGACCATATTTATCCACCATCTCCTAAGGAAATCTCTATCGATGATCCGAATTTGACTATACCTTCCATCAAAAATCCTCCGGATTTAGAGCTTAAGGATCTTCCGTCTCATCTCGAGTACGTGTTCCTTGAAGACATAAAAAGCAATTGCTTGGAAAATCTCCGATATTCGTGGAATTGATCCTCACTTTTGCACACATAAAATTCTCATGGAGGACGACTTTAAACCCACTATTCAAAACAAAAGAAGGGTGAATCCCAAGATCCATGACATTATCAAAAAAGAGGTTATCAAACTTCTTGATGCGGGAATG
Source organism: Glebionis coronaria (assembly GCA_025667525.1). NCBI lineage: Eukaryota > Viridiplantae > Streptophyta > Magnoliopsida > Asterales > Asteraceae > Glebionis > Glebionis coronaria. Next base: position 830,405 of record JANFOE010000166.1, read on the forward strand.
ATCTAACCTATCTCGGATTCACCATGGATTAGTCTGGTCTATTGTGTGCCTAAGAAAGGCGGAATCACTGTTGTGCCCAATGAAAACAACGAGTACTCGTCTCGTTATAGGGTGGAGAGTTTGTATAGACTATCGCAAACTCAATGATGCTACGAGAAAGGATCATTTTCCCCTTCCTTTTATGGACCAAATGCTCGAACGTCTAGCGGGTAATGACTATTATTGCTTCTTAGACGGTTTCTTCGGGTATTTTAAAATTCCCGTCGATCCAAAAGACCAAGAGAAAACCACATTCACTTGTCCTTATGGAACATTTGCTTTCAAACAAATGCCTTTCGGCTTATGCAATGCTCCTGGGACTTTCCAAAGGTGTATGATGGCTATCTTCCATGACATAGTTGAAGAAACTATGGAAGTCTTCATGGATGATTTCTTGGTCTATGGTGATTCTTTCTCTACTTGCCTTGCAAATTTGGAACGCATGCTGAAGCGATGTGAAGACACTCGCCTTGTTCTAAATTGGGAAAAATGCCATTTCATTGTAAAAGAGGGCATTGTGATTGGACATAAAATTTCCAAAGCCGGTCTTGAAGTGGACCGTGCTAAAGTTGATGTCATAGCCAAATTACTTGCACCTTCAACCGTGAAGGGTGTGAGAAGTTTCCTTGGTCATGCGGGCTTCTATCGTCGATTCATTCAAGATTTTTCTAAAATCGCTCGCCCGATGACCCGCCTCTTAGAAAAAGATACTCCTTTTATCTTTTCTAAAGAGTGTATTGAATCCTTCAATCTTCATAAGGACAAGATAACTAAGGCACTTGGTTACCCCTAACTGGGAGCTACCTTTTGAATTGATGTGCGATGCTAGCGACTTTGCCATTGGAGCGGTTTTGGGACAAAGAGTGAACAAACACTTCCAACCAATCCATTATGCTAGCAAGACAATGACGGGGGCTCAATTGCATTATACCACTACCGAAAAAGAGCTTTTAGGTGTAGTGTATGCCTTTGAAAAAATTCGCCCCTATCTTGTCCTTTCCACCACCATTGTCTATACCAACCATTCCGCGTTGAAGTACTTGTTAACTAAACAAGATTCCAAGCCAAGACTTCTTCGTTGGGTTTTTCTCCTTCAAGAATTTAAAATCGAAATTCGTGACAAAAAGGGAGCCGAAAACCTATCCGCGGATCATCTAAGTAGACTTGAGGATCCTTATCAAGGGGATCATCCGAATCAAGATATCAACGACTCTTTTCCCCTTGAGGCCTTAATGTCTATCAATTCCAATCTTGATGACATCCCGTGGTTTGCGGACATCGCAAACTATTTAGCGGGTGGAATTCTCAAGGAAGGGTTAACGTCTCAACAAAAGAAAAAGTTCTTTAAAGACATTGAACACTATTTTTGGGACGACCCTTACCTTTTCAAACAATGTGCGGATCTTGTCATTCGTCGATGTATTGATGGACCGGCAGCGTTACTAATCCTAGAAGCTTGCCACAAAGGACCCACCGGTGGTCATTTTGGTCCAAATTACACTGCGAAGAATGTATTCGACTCTGGATTTTATTGGCCCACCATTTATCATGACGCTCATGAAATGGTTAAACATTGTGATGCTTGCCATAGACAAGGCAAGATCACACATAATGAAATGCCTCAAAATTTCATACAAGAATGTGAAATCTTTGATGTATGTCGTATCGACTTTATAAGGCCATTTCCATCATCTAAAGGGAACAAGTACATCCTCGTAGCCGTTGACTACGTATCCAAATGGGTTGAAGCTAAGGCTCTCCCTATGAACGATTCGAGGGTGGTTGTGAACTTTCTGAAGAAGCTTTTTGCTCGATTCGGTGTTCCTCGTGCTATCATCAGTGACCGCAGGACTCATTTTTGCAATGATCAATTTGCTCGAGTCATGGCTAAGTATGGTGTCAATCACCGTCTTTCCACCGCTTATCATCCTCAAACAAATGGTCAAGCCGAGATATCTAACCGTTGATTGAAGCGAATTCTTGAACGTACTATGGGAGAGCATCATGCCTCGTGGACCGATAAGTTAGATGATGCTTTGTGGGCTTTCCGTACTGCATATAAGACCCCGATTGGTTGCACTCCATATCGTCTTGTGTACGGGAAGGCATGCTACCTCCCTATTGAGCTGGAACATAATGCGTACTGGGCCTTGAAGTCGGCCAATTTTGACATCAACAAAGCCGGTTATCTTTGGAAGATTCAACTCAACGAGCTAAATGAACTAAGGAATGAAGCTTATGAGAACACATTGATCTACAAGGAGAAGACCAAAATCATCCATGATGCATGAATTAAGAATCGAGAGTTCCACGTTGGTGATCAAGTTTTACTCTTTAACTCTCGGTTGAAGATCTTCTCGGGCAAGCTGAAGAGCCGTTGGTCTAGTCCATTCACCGTCGCCAAAGTCTTCCCTTATGGCACCATTGAGCTTTCTCAGCCAAATGGGCCTAATTTTAAAGTGAATGGCCAGCACGTGAAGCTGTACTTTGGTGAGGACGTCTCTCATGAGATGATTCCATCCCTTACCACATTTCCCTTGAATTAGTTTTGGGTCGAGTCAGGCTCGTGACTCGGTTAACAAAAACAAGCGCTTCTCGGGAGGCAACCTGTTTTCTATCCTTTACCGTTTTCATAATAAGTGTAGGGGAGCCCCGTATGTGTTTGTTGTCTTGTTTCTTATGATGTGTAGGGATTAAAGCTTCAAAGAGCACTTTTGATGACATTTGACGAACCGTGATCCCGTCTACCCGTCTTCCTGGTTCTATCCTAAACTTTCATGATTCAATATTTCATATCTTATATGTTCACATTGAAATTACTATAGTTGTCCTTTCCTTATCAAGATTTAAACAACGTGCACAATGTCCTAAGTGTAGGGGAGTTTACTCCCACATGCTTAAACATTGAGGACAATGTTTATATCAAGTGTAGGGGGAACTTCCATCGAAGTAAGTGGGCTTTTCCATGAATTTGTCCTCATTTTAACCGGAAAATTTGATTTTCGACATTCTTCCAAAATTTTAATCTATTTTGGCCTAGTAGTATAGTAGTACTTTCCTTTGTTATCGTTATTTAGATTCTGTGTTCGAATAAATTTTAATAAAGTGGTTTTAAATTTTTCAACGTCATGAATCTTTTGACTCAACCCGAGTTTACTTATCTTAGTTTACTCTAGCTAGTATCCTTAACGTGTTTAAGTCAAGTTTTGCTAGGCTTTTATATAGGGAACTTTATAACGCGAAAGTCTTAACTCTCACGGGTTAAGAACAAGAACTTTTCGCAAGTTCTTATAATTGATCCTAGAAAGTCGTTTATCAAGGGAACTTTAAAATGTGAATTCTAAACTTGAAAGAATCTAAGAATTTGCAAGATCCTATAGATGACTTGAAAACCCAAAACTTTGATATAATTGGCTAAGCATCCACGAGTCTCATTCCTTGAGATTTTAAATTGTGGAGAACGAGAGATGATAGAGTCAATTATAAGTTTGGTATTCTTTCATGAATTTATGTGAGTTGATTATAAGATTTTTCTCCCATCGCTTGCTAATATATATTTGCAATAAATAAGGTTGTACGATTTGAAAAGTTACTTAGCTTCTAGCACAAGATCGTTTAAAAGTTTCTCGGTATTAATTAGAGTTCATAGCCAAGGCATAACTTATTGAAGCGGGATGCGAAGATTGGTGAGTCCGAAAAGGTCCTAACAAGACATGAGGGCAACATTTTGTTGCTAAAGATCCAAAAGTGACGTGAAGAATCATTTATCAAAAATCTATATGAAGGATCGAGACACACGACGAAAAGCAATAACTCCCTAAAAGATCATGGAGAAGTCTATCCACAAAGGCCCTAACAAGGTATGAGGATAAATAGATCAAAGTCCTAAAATGAGGCGGATCATTGTATATCTAAGTCCAAAATAAAGATTGGAGAAAAAATTAAGAAGTCGTGGTCCAAGTATGAAGAATCTCTCAAAAACTTCAAGTGAAGAAATTCCTATTATGAAGAGAAGACCATAATTTCAAGAACGTCTCTCAAGATTTGAAGTATGAAGTCGCTGCCAAATATCGGTCCGAGAAAGGTCTCAAATCGTGAAGCGAGTTATGCCAAGATATGAACTTTAAGAGGTCCCGAGAAGCAGTTTTAAAAGATTTTGTCCTTTAGCTAACTATTGATTAAATCGTCCCACTTTATTTTCTGCCTAAATAAACTATCGAAATAAGTCAAACAATGCATCTTCATGATCATTCAAGACAACAATAAAATATAAGAGATACACCTAGGAATAAGGGAGTCTAAGTGAATAATTGGGCCATATGAGTTCGTGTTAGTTTGCTAACTTATAATAACAATGATCTCGTTTCTAAGCTTGGTTTGGGGAACGTGAAACTTGAGGATGATGAACATTCATGACGGCCAAAACCCCAATGTAAGTCTTTGATTTCTTTACTTGTTTTGTATATATTTCTATCTTTTTTTAAAGGCCAAGGTGGGTTATTGATGATGAGAAATGTAACATGTGCTTTGAAATTAATGCATTGCATGAGGACATTGCAATGGTCAAGTGTAGGGGATTTTGTTAGGACCATTGGTATAGTTAAATGTAATAGGTAGACTAGGAGGTATGTAGTTCCTCCTGGTCCTAGTAGTAGTAGGAGCAAGTCGTGCTCCTGGTCCTAGTCAAAGTCAAACTTTAGTATTTATTTATTATTCTGTTAGGATATGCATGAGATATGTTAGGAAAGGATATGCATATCAATTTTACACGTTTTGTTTAATGCTGTATTAGGGTTTCCTTGTAGTATAAAAGGAACCTTAGGCAGAAGGGTTAGACACACCTTCATCAAGCATAGTTCTAGTCATTATCAATATTAGAAATCCTTAGAAAGGATCAAGTCTTTATAGTTATTCTGTTCTTCTCTATTATATTTGTATTCTGCATTCATATTGTGTATAGAGTCTCTCTATGGATTGACTTGTGATTACAGAAGTCATTCACCGTTCCTGACAGGCTGTAAGATCTACATCTAGTAGACCCAACAAGTCTTTATAGTTATTCAAGTGGTATCAGAGCCTGGGAGGGTCTCTATACAAGAAGAATCAAGTTTTCTTATTACTAACATTTTTGTTTTATCATGTCTGCCTCAACTTCTACTCAAACAGGAGAAGACAGCACTCCTAAAATTGTGCAACCTCAGCAGATCGTTGCTACGGTTTCCAACATGAATGGTAAATTCCCTCTTCTGAAAAAGGATGAATATGATAGTTGGGCAATGAAGATGGAATGGTGGATCACCAATACTGATCAAGACCTTTGGAAGATTATTCTGAATGGGAACAGCAGGAAGCTAACTGGAAGAGACAAGATGGTAATATTACTCTTCTTGACCCTAAATCTCATGAAGAAATCATAGCTATTCAGAAGGAGGTCAAAGCAAAAACGATTTTGCTTCAATCTCTTCCTGATGATCACATGGGTGACTTCTACCATTTGGATGATGCCAGAGAGATCTAGAATGGTATAAAAGCAAGGTTTGGTGGGAATGAGGAGTCAAAGAAAATGCGAAGATCCATGCTGAGAGATGAATTCACAGAGTTCAAAATCTCAGAAACTGAAGGTTAACATCAAGGGTATGACATGTTTCAGAAGATATTGAGCCAATTGAATCAAATTCGTTCAAAGCCTGACGATGGTGATATTAATGCAAGGTTTCTTAAAGCCTTACCCTACTCATGGAATCAGGTGGTGATCTCTCTCAAAGCCAAAGGTGGGCTTGACTATCTCAACTTTGATGATTTATTTCATAAGCTCAGAACTTTTGAACCTCATGTGAGGATATTCAAGTGACTCTTTTCCCACTCCTGCTAATTCTGCCTTTGTGAGTTCTATGGCATCCAGTCCCATGTCATATGCTAGTAGCCCAAGTAATACTGTGTCCTCTCAACATACTTTTCAGCATACTTCTGCTCCTGATCCTACTGCCAAGTCTGGTAGTATGGTAGAAGCCGTTCTTCATTCTTTTGTGGCTGATGTTGATGCTCAACAACAACTTGCTTTTGATGACTTCAAACAGGTCGATAAACTTGACCTGGATGAAATGGATCTTAAATGGCAGATGGCCATGCTCACTCTTAGGGTTCACAAGTTTGAGAAGAAAGCAGGTCGAAAATTCAATTACAACCCACGGGAGCCAGCAAGATTCGACAAAAGCAAGGTTCGATGCTATAACTGCCAGCAACAAGGTCACTTTACAAGGGAATGCCCTAGAAAGAATGACCAGGAGAAAAGCAGGTACTCAGCTTTTAAGGTTCAGGAGGTAAAAGATGACAAGAAGGCACTGGTATCTGTTGACTCTATGGTCAACTGGAATGATCATCAGACTACCACTTTAGAATCCGCTGAATCCTCGACTGACGTATTTGCAATGATTGCTGGGAATCTCTCTGATGCAGAAGAAGCAGACGAGTTTGCTCTTATGGGCATCTCACCTCAGGTACAACATTGTCCTCTTGGTTGTCATGATAAATACTCAGAATTGTTGTCCCAATTTAATGAAGTAAATGATCAAAATGATAAGTATTTTTTAGAGGTTCAAGCCTATAAGGCTTCTTTAAACACATTGGAACAACAAAAGAGGTGGCTACAAGATACTCAACGTGAGTATGAGGATAAAATTCGGATACTAAGCATCGATTTAGAAAACATAACTAATATGCTTAAATATACAGAAAAGGTAAGAGATGCCAGTATCAAAGAAAAACAGGAGATGCAAGAAAAATTAGATGCTACAATGTTGAGATTTGAAAAATGGCAAAAGGCACCTAAAAATCTTTCAAAACTAATTGATAGTAGCATGTCTGGTAGGACTAAAAGAGGGTTAGGATTTGATAAATATATTGATTCAGAAGATGTGTTTGATTTATCTTTTTCGAGTGTCTTTGATGCCGACAAAGAGGAAGAGGGAAAACCTAGTTACAATAGGTTTAAACCAGCAGCAGAAATGCATGCTGTCCCTCCCCCTCTTACTGGAACTTTTATGCCCACTTCTTAGCATAATGACTTGGATGGATCACAGATGCATGAGTCCCCAAAAAGTTCTACTAATTCTAATGACTTTGTCTCGTGTACTTTCAGTGACAAAGCCAGTGACTCTGCATCAAGTGATTCAAGTGAAGGGTCAAGACCTACGAGTTCCAAGTCGAATGATCATGCTGCTACTGGTGCTAGGGTGTGTGAAGAAAGAGTTGATGTTAAGTCAAGTGTGTCTGGTCCTAGTTTATTGAGTCCTAGGAAGTTTGATACTCCTAGAATTGTGTGTAATAATGTTAGCAGTATGAAACAATATCATTCTAATAAAAGTTCTATTAAAACATGTTTTGTTTGTGGAAGTGCATTTCATTTGATTAAAGATTGTGATTTTTATGCCACACATGCTTCTGTAAATCAAGCATTTCCTGCTCCCGGCCCACCAGGAGCTGCCTCATATACTTCTAGAAGACTCAATCCTAGTGCTCAATCGTTTTTTTCTTCTAGAATGTCCTCTCCATTAACTTCTGATCATTGGAGAAACATTGGATTAACAACAAATAGAAACACCAGTAACTATTTTCAGAATTTTAATCCAATTTATCCACATAATTTAGACCACATGTATTTTGGTTTGGGAAGTCTGGGAACTGCTGTTAAGCCCTCAACAGGTTGTTCTTGGTCAAACAATAATACCCATATGATGCATAGGCAACCAAGGAACAACGGTGGATCTCATCAATCTTCTTGGCTCTCTACTAAAGATCCACAAGGCAGGCTCAAACCTGAAAAGGTTTGGGTCCCCTTAAGACACTAACTTTTGCATTTTTATTATCTTGTTGTTGTAGGTTACTCCATACCAAGATCCTAGTTTAGGCATTATTGATAGTGGTTGCTCCAGGAGCATGACAGGAAATAAAAGTCTTCTCTCTAACTTTGTACCATTTCAAGGCGGCAAGGTCTATTTTGGTGGAGGAGAAGGCAGGATCATTGGCAAAGCAACAATTAAGACGCCTAATCTAAATTTTGAGCAGGTCTACTATGTGGAAGCACTTCAGCACTTCAACTTGATATCTGTCTCTCAGATTTGTGACAAGAAGCAGTTTGTTCTTTTCAAGGATACTGATGCACTTGTGCTCTCCAAAGACTTTCAACTTCCGGATGACTCACAAGTTCTGCTAAGAATCCCTAGAAGACACAATCTCTATAGCATCAAGCTGAATGAAGTCAACCCTACTGGTCAACTAGCATGTCTGGTTTCTAAAGCCTCATAAGATGAAGCCACTCAATGGCACAGAAGGATGGGGCATGTGAACTTCAAGACCATTCACAAACTAGCAAATCTGAATCTGGTCTCTGGTTTACCTCCCAAGTCGTTTAGAAATGATATAAATTGTATTGCTTGCAGCAAAGGCAAACAGCACAAAGCATCCTTCAAGGCCATTACTGCTCTTAGTCTTATTACTGAACCATTGCAGCTACTACACATGGATTTATTTGGTCCTAATTCCATTAGGAGCATTGACCACAAACAATTCTGTCTGGTGGTAACTGATGGATATAGCAGGTTTACGTGGGTGTTCTTCATGGCTGCCAAGAGTGAGACCTACTCAATACTTAGAGATTTTCTTACTCTTATAGAGAACCAGTTGACCAAGAAGGTTAAAGGTATTCGTTGTGATAATGGAACCGAGTTCAAAAATAAAGACCTCATAGCACTTTGTAATGCTAAGGGCATCAAAAGAGATTATAGTGCAGCAAGAACTCCTCAACAGAATGGCGTGGCAGAGAGAAAGAACAAGACACTAATAGAAGCAGCAAGAACAATGCTTGCCGATTCCAAGCTTCCAACCATGTTCTGGACAGAAGCTGTTAATACTGCAAGTTATGTTTTGAATAGGGTTTCTATTACCAATCCTCACAAGAAGACTCCTTATGAGCTTTTAACGGGCAAAGTTCCAAATATTGCTCATTTGAAGCCTTTTGGGTGTCCAGTAACCATTCTGAATACTAGTGACTATTTGGGGAAGTTTGATGGCAAGGCAGATGAAGGATACATTGTGGGATATTCAGCTCACTCTAGGGCTTATCGTGTCTACAATCTTCAAGCCAAGCGGATCATTGAAACTATAAATCTCAGGTATTTTGAAGAGAAGTCAAACATCCAAGGCAAGGGTCCTGAATGGTATTTTGATCTTGATTATCTTAGTGATTCGTTAGGATATTTTCATTTCAAAACTAACCATAATGCAGGTCCACAAGTGTTTGCAACTTCTAGTACTGGTGTTCCTTCTAGTCTTTCTGATTCAGATGACGAGGATGACATTTTTGTGGTTCCATCCTACTCTACCACCGTCTCTCCTACTCCTCCTAGTGATGCAACTCCATTGGATGTACTGGATTCCCAAGTAGCTCTTGATACTCTACTCAAACAACAACAAGAAGCTACTACAGCAGCTGCTAAAGGTGGTTTTGAGTTTCCCTTGAATACGTCTACTGACAAAGCTGCTCCTGGTACCCCATCTTCTGCTCCTAGTGCTAGCTTATCACCTATTGGTACTCCAGCTAGTGAGTCTGCTTCAAATACTCGTTTCTCCAGTCCTTCTGATTTAGGGAACCATCAAAAGAAGTCTTCTACCAAGCTGGATGATATTCATAAACAACCAGTAGATGGGATTTTCAACGCTGCTTCATATGATGCTGACTTTGTTGGTGATCTCAATAACTTGGCACCAGACGTGGAGGTAGCTTCCAATCCAGTCTTGCAATCACACAAAGATCACCCTACCACCCAAATCATTGGAGATCCTGGTTCTACTGTCAGGACACGCAGAATGCAGAAGAAGGCCTCGTCTGATCATCATGCTCTTGTGAGCTATATTGAAGATCAAAAGCGTAATAATCATACGGACTTTCAACACTGTTTGTTTGCTTGTTTTCTTTCACAGGTGGAACCTAGGTCAGTGTCTCATGCTCTTGAGGATCAAAGTTGGGTGGAGGCTATGCAGGAGGAAATGCAGCAATTCTTGTTTCAGAATGTTTGGGTTCTGGTTGACTTACCAGATGGAAAGACAGCAATCAATACCAAATGGATTCTCAAGAACAAGAAGGATACACGGGGAATTGTCGTGAGGAATAAATCTAGGCTTGTTGCACAGGGCCACACTCAAATTGAGGGCATTGACTACACTGAAGTTTTTGCTCCGGTTGAAAGGATTGAGGCCATTCGTCTGTTTTCGGCTTTTGCTTCTTATGTGGGCTTTACGGTGTTTCAGATGGATGTCAAGAGTGCATTTCTCTATGGCAAAATTGATGAGGAGGTGTATGTCACTCAACCTAAGGGATTTGTAGATCCACTACATCCCAAGAAAGTTTACAAGGTGGTCAAGGCTCTTTATGGTTTACATCAGGCTCCTAGAGCTTGGTATGAGCGTCTTTCAACTTTCTTGTTAAAGAATGGCTATAGAAGAGGTACTATTGACAAAACACTATTTCTTAGGAGGAATACCAAGGACATTATCCTTCTTCAGGTCTATGTGGACGACATTATCTTTGGTTCTACTAGGAAGGAATGGTGTGATGAGTTTGAACACTTGATGAAAGGCGAATTTCAGATGAGTGCGATGGGAGAGCTTTCTTTCTTCCTTGGTCTTCAAGTCAAGCAACAGTCGGATGGGATCTTCATCAGTCAAGATAAATATGTTCATGAGATTCTTCAGAAGTTTGACATGGATCCTCTTCGACCAGCAGCAACTCCTTATGAAGTTGCTAAAGTCAAACTCAAGAATGAGCCAGACCCCCCGGTCAATGTTCACATGTACAGGTCTATGATTGGCTCACTCCTGTATTTGACTGCATCACGTCCGGATATCATGTTTGCAGTAAGTGCTTGTTCTAGACATCAGGTGACTCCAACGGTGTCGAACTTGAATGCAGTGAAGAAGATTTTCAAGTATATCAAGGCTCAACCTAAGCTGGGCTTATGGTATCCTAGAGAATCACCTTTTGTTCTAGAAGCATATAGTGATAGTGACTATGCAGGTGCTAATAATGACAGAAAGTCTACTACTGGTGGTTTTCAATTTTTGGGTCGTCGACTTATTTCATGGCAATGCAAGAAACAGACAATAACAGCTACTTCTTCAACAGAAGCTGAATACGTTGCTGCTGCTAGTTGTTGTGGACAGGTTTTGTGGATCCAAAATCAAATGTTGGATTATGGTTTCAATTTTATGAACACCAAAATTTTTATTGACAATCAAAGCACTATATGCATTGTGAAGAATCCTGTTTTTCATCAGCGAACAAAGCATATTGAAATTAGGCACCATTTTATACGAGATGCCAATGAGAAGAAGTTGATACAGGTTCTTAAAGTTCATACGGATGATAATGTTGCTGATTTGCTGACAAAAGCATTTGATGGTCCTCGGTTCAATCACTTAGTGGTTCATATTGGGATGCTCAATCCTTGAGGTCTAGGATTGAGGGGAGGCTGAGCCTAAGGGGAGGCTTCGTGTACATATTACTTTACACAGACTAACATATTGGTAGATTTTAAACAACATATTGCATTGGTTCTGGTGGTGTGTGTTACTCCTGGTGGAGGATTTTGCTCACTTCTGGTGGTTATATTCTTTCATGACTGGCTTCTGGTCCTCATTGGTTAGCTTATAGTCATTATTGGTTGGCTTCTGGTGGTTCAAAATCCTTCTTTGTCAAGTGATGATTGGCTTCTGGTACTGGTCTGGGACACTGTTCATTCTTATTGACTTTTGTTGACCACATTTTGCTTCTAGTACTGACCATTGTGCGCTTTGACTTTTAGTCAACGCTTCCAATTCTGGTATTTACACTCTTATTTAACTTTGGTAAATTGGAATTTGGAAATTATCTTAAAAGGGGCAAGTGGTTACTATGTAATAATTGTCTAATTTGAAAGGGCAACCCCCCATTAATAGGGGTAAATGAACAGTTACTACCTTCCTTATTTATGGTCAAATAAACCCCCTTGACTCATTCATTCCACCCATAACACACACAAAACTGATCCTACTCTCTCAACCCTAACCAAAATCATCCTCCATTCAATTAATCAAGATCCATGGCTGCCCTGGTATATCAACCTGCTCACAACAATATTGCTTATCTAGGAGATGGTCCACATCGTGATGATTTTACTGACATTCTGGACTTCATTGAGGCTTCAAACCTAAGGTATACGTTTACTGTATGTCCCACTATTTTTGATAGTGTCATTCGTCAGTTTTGGGCATCTTCTCTTCTTGTGGTTGTGGTTGGTCGTCCACGAGAACTCCATGCTACCATAGATGGACATTCATACGTGGTGTCTGAGGCTTCTATTCGATCTTCCCTTCATCTTCAGGATGAAGGTGGGGTTGTTTCCATCCCCAATGCGGAGGTGTTGGAGGTGATGGCTGCTATTGGGTACAATCATGGGGGGAGATTTAACTTCCAGAAAAATAGGTTTTCCCCCCAATGGAAGCTGCTGGTGCATTTTCTAATTCATTGTTTAAGTCCCAAGTCTGGGATTTGGGATGCTTTCCCTACTCCTTTAGCTACTGGTCTCATTTGCTTAGCTCAGGGTAGAGTCTTTAATTTCTCTCGTTATTTGTTTGAGGGGATGGTTAGTAATCTATCTAGTGCTGGTTCTAGGAAGAAGTTTCTTATGTATCCTAGGTTTTTACAACAAATACTGGTTTGTATTCCTCGTGATACGACTGAGCATGTGCCTTCTAAGCTTACTGCCAAGGTGTATTATAAGATGGTCCATGGGTTTAGCGGGGAGTGGAGGCCCCTTTCTGAGGCCATGTTGGGGCTGGCTCAGGGTCCTCCTACTGTTGTTGTTCCTCCGGTTGAACAAGCCGAGGAGGAACCTCAACTTGCTGATGACCCTATGGAGGAGGAGGCTCCTGTTGGTGGTGCTTCTCATGTGGTTGAGGAGGAGCTGGTTGAGGAGGTGGTGGTTGACAGACCATCTACTTCCAAGGCTGGTCCTTCTTCTGTACCACATAAGTCTCCATTTGTGGAGACTCCACCTCCTAGCCCTGCTCCTTTTGGTGCTAGTACTCCTAATGTTGACCCATCGGTTGCTTCCGGCTCCAATGACGCCTTTCCTGACCCAAGTCCTCTTGGTGGGCAGGCGGAGGAGCCTATTACACTTATCTCGTTACTTGATCTTATGCACAGGTATCATGCGCGGATTCTTTCCTTGGAAGCTGATTTGAATCAACACCGGAAACTTACTAGGGAGTTTGTTCTTCCTATGGCTGTGTTAATGCAAGTAATGCCTAAAAACATTATTAGTGTTAACTAATCTTTCTTAGTTTTGATCACAATAAACCATACAACACATTTAGTGTAGAAACACAAAATGAATTATTTAACTAACACTATCATCAAGGTAATAATCATATCACTAACCTTTCTTAATCATACTTAGTGATCATCAAAATGATTATCCTTAAAACTCACTTTTGCTAATAAGACAAAAGTATTTTTAATAAACTTTCTTTTTTAGAAAATGTTTTATTAAAATGGAAAATGAAAATTTGAAAATGGCATATTCCAAATGCTGTTAGAATATCCTTTGAAGGGTTTAAATACCTCAGATATTCCCACCCCACTAAAAGACAAAAAACGGAGCGGAGTCTAGTGGCGGTACCTTAAGTACCTAGGCGGTACCTTATCGATAAGGTACCGCGGGGTGAGATAAGGTACCGCGCACAGAAGACCGTTATAGATCCGTTATACTTTGTCTCCTTTAAATAGTGGGTCAAATCTCATTTTCCAGTAAGCCTCTTGGACGATTTTCTCAGCCCTCTTTCTATTTTCTATAGCATAATCATTAGTAAATGATCACTTAATTTGTTAAGGATGTTTACATATGATTATCCTCTTGATCCCCTCCTTTACCATGTCCAGTGAGAAGATCACTCACTCACTAGTGTAGTGATAAAGATGAATCTATAAACTAGTCATATTCATCATTATACCTTGTTGTTTTAGGTCAATCCAATGTATTTATGAATACTTGGACTAGTTGTGTTCATCCAAGTTATTTGTGGATACTTGGATTTGTTGTGTACATCCATTGCATATGTGTTTTCTTGGATTTGTGTTGTGTAAATCCAAGCTACATGTGTGTACTTGGATAAGTCTAGTTGAGTTGTAATAGATTTGATTAGGAGTTCTCACTAAACTATAAAGTGATGTGGTTGTGTCTTGTGAGTTCTCACTAAACTTTAAAGTGACTAGTAGTTGTGTTGTGTGAAGTTCTCACTTAGCTTCAAAGTGAAGAGTCGTGAAGATTGGTTCTAGCTTTCGATTAGAACTCGACATCTAGCCTTGTGTCGTAAAATAGTGAAGTAGGAAACGTCGTGAAGATTAGTTCTACCTTTCGATTAGAACCCGACATCTAGCCTTGTCTCGTTAGATTGTGAAGTAGGCAACGTCGTGTAGATTGGTCCTAGCTAAAGATTAGGTCTCGACATTTAGCTTAGTGTCTGAAAATAATGTAAGCAACGTTGTAAGGTTTTCTCCGCTGAGAAGGGAGCTTGTGGATATAGTGGAAATCTCGAGTAGGTGTACTCGAGGAGTGGAGTAGAAACGAGGATAGAGCCTCGTTGTCGAACCACTATAAATCTTGGTGTCTTCCCACTAGGTTGTCTCCTTCCTTGCTCTTTACTTACTTCATTATCATTATACTTGCTTATTAGTAATGCTAGTGCATTTCAATTGAACCTAATCATTATGCAACTTATCTTTAAGTAAAAGATAGTTTTGATACAAACCAAATTGAAAGTAATTTTAATTTGGTCACCAATCGAAGAGAAACTATTCAACCCCCCTCCCCCCCTTCTAGTTTCTACAATTGGTATCAGAGCGATGGTCACTCAAGATCTTTGAAGTATATTGTACTTTAAAACTTGGATCGATCCATTGTCTCCTCAAATTAGAAGGTCTAGTTGTACTAAAGTTTCTCTTTGGTCAAAACTATGTTTTCTTTGAAAAATAGGTCTTTTAATTGATAATATTGCATCCCACTTAAGATTAGTAGCCTTTATGCATTTTAGATATACCCTTGAAATGTATCTACTAGTTTGCATCTTGCTTTGTGTAGGTACTCATGAAGATCAATCACTTAATTGGTTGTGAATTGAGTTACTTGCACTTTTAGAAGAATCATCTTCATTGATCTTCAACATCTTTGAATGATGATACCAAGATGATTGGGAATGATACTAGTCCTTGAAGACCTAGTACTCATCATAGTCATTGATTGGGCTTAGCACTTGCTCCTTCATGGATTGCTCTTTGTGGCCAAGGTATGCTTTCGTTCTTCCACACGCCCTTTGATCATTCTTTTGATCATTACTTGACTATGTGCTTGTTCTCAGCATCCTTGCCTTGACATTTATTTGTGGTTTGTGTTTCTTTTCTTTTATCCTCTCAGACCTTCATTGCTTGGATACTTGACTCACTATGGTGATGTAGAGTGAGTTAGTAGAAGCTTAAAGTATCAAGCATGATTTCCATGGTTTGCACCCATACGGTTAGTAGGCCCTTTGTAGGAGAGAAAATGAATTAATACTTTGCTCATATTTTGGTTTAGACTAAGACTATTATTGAAAGTGATCTTAGTTTGGCACGTCTTAAACCACTATATATGACACAAGCTCTTCGTTTCAACTATTTGAAGATTGTCATTAATCCCTTGAGCATTGATCCTAGTCTTGATTCACTTCCCTTGATTTCTCTCCACTTAGTCGTTTTGCTACGAGTAGTCCACTACTAGAATAATGAACAACATCGACGAAAATTAGCGACTAAACTAATCCGTCACCAAAAAACGGTTAACAGTGACTGATTAGCGATAGATTAGCTACAAAATATCTTTAATAAATTAGCGACAAAGGAGTGACGAATTAGTAACAAAGTTAGAGACGAATTACACATCTATCACAATTTTATCGCTAATTGTGATCATATAGAGACGAAGTTAACAACGAACTTAAGTTGCACCTTTTAGCAACAGAATTATGACGACATATCGATGGATTTTTTTTCTTGTCTCGAATGCGTCGCTGAGTTTTTCATTTAACTGCAGATTAGCGATGGAAATCGGTATAATAAACTTTTTTTGTTAAAGGACTACCCCAATAAAGTAACATTGTTATACGTAGTAATAATTTAGTGATAGATTTTTTTTGGAACAACGATGCAGTAACAATAAAGCTTCAACTTTACAAGCGATACACGAGAAAATGATAGTTTTTTAGCTATTGGATTGTCGTCTATCCATATAATATGTCATTGAGGTCAAGTTACACGTAATGCCTTAAAGCCAAAGTCGAGATCATTTTATGAAAAGCGACCAATGTCGAGTTACTAACTGATGTCTTAAAACTGAGTTTTAAGACCTATCCAACTCGATATAAAGTTAGTTCCTAATGAATGCAGACATATGACTAAAGATAGTAACTTATTATATTATTATTATTATACTAACCCACCTGAACTCAATGGTATCCAAATGTAGAGAGACTTATTCGAGAAGACCTCTTACCTTTTTGCAGAAGTGAGATCGAACCATCGCCTCTGTCTCCAAAGAAGAATGGTTTTTTCAACTGATCCAACCGTCCTTTTCGAACTAGCCTATCTAAATCGATGAAGCTTTAAGTTAATCTTTAGCTCAAAAACTAATTAAGCTTTGAGTTAAAAGTTAAGCTCGGGTTGAGCTTGTTTAACTAGAGCTAGAGTGAAGCTCAGGTAGACGTAATAACAAGTTGGGTTCAGTTATCTCAAAAATAGCTTCTTTCATCTACAATTTACTTTTTTTTTCTTATTATAATTTTCATGTTTGTACGAAACATTAAGTTATACTACTTAATACATATTGTTTAGTATTCAGTTAATTTAAAAAAAAACTCGCTAAACATTAAAAAAAACTTAACGAGACAATCTTTTTGTGAAAGAAGGAAGATCTATATATACATTTATTGTTTGTATGTTAGTAAGTAACCTAATAAGTTGATTGTAGTCAAGTCGACAAATTCGTTTAATATATATACGATTATAAATTAGTTTTTTTTAACATGTTGTATACCCGATAATTCTATCGATGTGACAAATCCTAACCCATTAATTTCCTGTAATCTTTTGAATTTCCAATAAACTGATGATTTAATAAAATAATAATAACAATAACAATAATAATAATAATAATAATAATAATAATAATAATAAGTTTTGTTATGATTTTGGATTCGATTAGGGATAGGTTACATATTATGGGGTTTTTGTTTTGTGTGAAGGATGATGTTATGAAAATAGTGATTTAAGTAGATATATTTGAAGAAGACAAGGGTAATATAGACATTTCAAGCTTATATTGGTATAGTCTGAACAAATTTGTAAGTACAATGGTAAAATCACGAGATCAATTAGTAATTGTTACAAGTTAGCACAAATTAATAAGTAAGATGATATTTATAGCTTTCACCCTAATAATAATAATAATGACGTCAAATATATAATAAAGGTGTACAAAAATATTCAGATTTTTTATTTTGTAAAAAAAATATCTATAGTAATTAATGATACATTAATATAAAATCATAGGTCGTTGGTTCTAGTAAATCAGATTAATTTGATCGAGTCATTTGATAAATCCAATCGATTCACCAGATCATAAGTTCGATTATCGGGTTAACCGATCAAGTCATCGGGTCATAAGTCGATCACCAGATAAATTTAGTCAGTCAAGTCATCAGATTATCGATCTAACAACCAAGTTCATTAACGTATCGTTAATTATTTACCGTTAAACAATTCTCGCTAACATAATAATAATAAGGATTAAGTTATTTTGGATACCAAAGTTTTCTAAGATACAAGGGGACTCATCCCCACCATCCATCTCCATCTCATCCGATGGCTGAGATTAAAACCCCCAGTTTATACTGCAGGGGTATTTTCGTCTTTTTAATTCTGGATATATATATACGCTTTAACAAACTCGTTTCATTCTTCTTCTTCTTCCCCGATTAAACTGGTACTTTCTCTCTCTATGTTTCTCTCTCTAGATATACCGTTTGTTAATATTGCTTATTAATAAGCTTATTAGTAAGCTTATAAATAAGCAATTCGCATCTATTAATAAGCTTATTAATAGATCGGATTATTAAATACGCTTATTTATAAGCTTATTAACTATCCGATTGATTAATAAGCTTATTAATCGTTCGGATTGATTAATAAGCTTATAAATAAGCGTATTTAATCGAGCGGATTGATTAATAAGCTTATTATTCAGCTTATTAATCGACCGGGACGATTAAATACGCTTATTTATAAGCTTATTTTATGTCTCTGGTCTATTTTTAGTGATATTGTTTATAAGCTTATTTGATAATCGTTGATTCTTTTAGGTTTTAGATAAGCTTTTTATGAGTTGTTGTTTTTTCGATTTTTCATAGGTTTTAATGATGGATTCGAGTGATACTAGTGGTCGTAGTGGTGTTGTTGATCCTTCTACGTTGGTTGATTTGACTAACGATCAGTCTAGTGTCGATCAAGGTTTGGATTTGCCATCCGAAAGTGTTCTTCATAGTCTTGCGGATGAGATTTCTGCGTATGAACAAGACGGTGAAGAAGCGGAAGCTGTTAAGAGTAAGTTTTCTAGTTTTTGTTGAGCTTAGTGCATGTTGCCAGTGTATCATATATGATAGGAACCTATCATATATGATGTTTGTATTTTTACATAGATATGATAACCATGTAACATATACTATCATATATGATACATGTCTATCATATATGATGTTTACATGATATGTGTTGAATTTTTCTAGTATTTTGTAATCATATATGATAGTATATGTTTCTTTTTTGTAGAGTTGAATGATGTGCGGACTCCTGAGTCGTATATCACTCATTCCAACTTTGATACTCCTGGGGGTACTGTTTACTACATTCCGAAAGTGCCTGCCGAGTTTTTACTTGTTAAAGGGAACGAGTACGATTCAGTTGAGCATTGCATTGCTGCTTACAAGAAGTATGCCGTTAAAGCTGGTTTTGTTGTTAGGAAATCGTGTCAGAAAAGATTGAGGAGCGGGATTGTGAAGCAAAAGTATTTGGTTTGCAACAGGAAGGGTTCCCCGAAGGATATATATGTAGACACCCTAGATTTGGAGAATGGTTATAACCAATTGAGGCATTCAAATGTTCATATCACCGGTTGTAAAGCTCGTGCTGTGTTTGACTTGATCCCTGGTACGACGAAGTTCAAGTTGAGTGTATTTGATACTATCCACAACCACGAGCTTGAACGTGAGGAGTACAAGCATCTGTCAAAGAATCAGAGGCAGATAACATACGCGGAGCAGGTGTTTATTGTCAAGGCTGCGAGTGTGAATATCGGTGCTACAAGAGCTCATCACCTTCTGACCGGGATCAAGGGTTCTTATTTGCTCGTTCACGGCACTACTGTTGACTTTAAGAACTTCTTCCGTAGCGTCAACTGTTACATCGGGGACTATGACGCGCAGATGTTGATAAACAAGATGGAGAAGAGGAAGGAGTACGTTGCTGATTTTTCGTTTGATTATTTGGTTAACAAGGCTGAGCTTATTGGCTTATTCTGGGCTGATGAAGTGTCCAAGTACAACTACAAGGAGTTCTGTGATGTTGTCTCTTTTGATGCCACGTTTAAGACAAACAAGTACAAAATGGTATTTGTTCCTTTTACGGCGATTGACAACCATAGGAAGTGTGTTACGGTTGCTGCTGGTTTGCTCAAGTTCGAGACCACGGAATCGTATGTTTGGTTACTTAAAGCCTTCATCAAAGCGTTTGGGAAAGCACCTAGCATAGTAGTGACCGATCAAGATAAGGCGATGAGGAATGCCATTGAAGCCGAGTTTGTTGGTACAAAGCATAGGCTGTGCATGTGGCATATCACGCAGAAGCTTCCAGCGAAGGTACTTTTTTTTAAAGACTAGTATCATATATGATGAAGTAGCATCATATATGATATTTTTGTTAGTATCATATATGTTGAAGTAGTATCATATATGATGTGAGAACAGGATTTTTACTCATATCATTTGGTTTTTGTATGTCTTTGCAGATATGTGAGAAAATATACAATGATCGTGTATTTAAAGAGAAATTGAACAAGATTATTTGGAACATGTACATTGGTCCCGAGGAGTTTGACACCAGATGGGGTGATCTGATGACAGAGTATGATTTGGTGGGACACAAGTGGCTGACGAAGATGTATGATATGCGTTCAACTTGGATCCCTGCTTATTTTTCTGACTCGCCGTTGTGTGGGCTGATGAGGACTATGTCTAGATCAGAGAGCGAGAATTCTTTCTTCTCCCACTTTACTAATTCTAGCTCGACGCTTATGAACTTTATGAATTGCTTTGAGACGGCGATGGAAAAGCAAAGGAGTGTTCAAGAGAGAATGGGTCATAATACAATGGATACTGTTCCGAAGTTAAGGACTTTTCTCAAGATTGAGAAGCATGCTGCAATGGTTTACACTCGTACCTTGTTTGAGTTGGTTCAGAAAGAGATTTTTGTTGGATTATGGTATTGTCAGATAGATACTAAGAATGTGCTCGAGGGTTCTGAGGTTTCTGTTATTAGAGTTAGGCATTTTGTTTATGAAGAGCCTGGTAAGAAGAACAAGAAAAAGGTGAATGATAAGGTTACTGATAAGGTTAAAGTTGGCAAGTCTTCTAATAATATGAAAGATAAGGAAAATGACAATGATAAAGAGAAGGAGAAGGAAGATGATGAGGTTGACATGTTTACTAGAGAAGATGGGTTGTACAAGGTATGTGAGTTTTTTGTTGATATAATATTTTTTTTTAACATATCATATTTGATAAGCACATGTATCATATATGATATTCACTTCTTTTTTTTTGGTTTTTTTCCCAGGTGTTGCGCAACTTAGAGGATGGTTCAGTTATTTGTACATGCCAATTGTTTATGAGGGTTGGGATATTGTGCAGGCATATTTTCTGCGTGTTCAAGAATGCCAATATCGAGATGATTCCTCAGCAATACATTCTTAATCGTTGGACCAAGAACCTTATCCCGGCTGCGTTGAGGAACAAGAGGAACAGGTATGGGGAGAAGAATGTTGTATTGGAGAATTATTCGTGCGAGGCGACATCTATCGTTGATCATTGTGTGCATTTGTTGAGCAAAGACGAGCCTAGGTTGGGTGCTTTTGTTGAAAAGTTGAAGCAGCTGAAGAAAGATGTTGAAGCGGATTGTCCAAATCCTCCATCTAAGAAGAAGGTAGACTGTTTGGAGCAGCTCGTTGGTGTTTCTCATCCGTCTGTACGTTTGGTTGATAATCCAGATGTTGGAACCCCTAGAGGACGTCCTGGGCGTCAAAAGCTGCGTATTAAAGGTGGTAGAGAGATAGCTATTGAGAAAGGCAAGAAGAACAAGATTACATGTTCGGTGTGCGGGGGTACTGATCATAACAAGAGGACTTGCACCGGTAAGCGATTGGAGGAAGTCGTTGTCGAGGATCCAGCTTTTGCAGATGCAAGTACGAGTGGATGAGCTTGGATAGAAGAAAAGTTTTTTTTTAGGAATTTTTTCCCGTTTTATTTTACTGTTTGCAGTTTCTGAACATGTCATTTTATGATGTATGTTGATATTTTGTCTTGATTACTTTGATTCATGAGAAGTTGTTTTTGATACTATCTTTTTTTGGATAATCATATGTCAATGAGTCATGAGAAGTTGTGTTTAATCCCTTTTTTTCTTTAGTTTGTTTGCTTTTGGCAGTTTTTTAAGTTTTTTTTGGAGTATGTCAACACAACATATATGATACGTATGTATCATATATGTTAAGCTGTGTTCAATCCTTTAGTTTTTTCTAGTTTGCTTTTGTCAGTTTACAAGTTTTTTTTGGACTATCAGATATGATAGTAATGTATCATATATGTTAAGTTGTCAACACAACATATATGATACATCAGTATCATATATGATAGTTTTTAAGATGCTAATGTTACTTCTTTCAAGAATTTCGTTTCCATAGCAAGTGTGTTTTTACAAGTTTTTTTTTGGAGTATCATATAATTTAATTCAAGATCAATACACATGAAACAAAATATTCATTTTCCATTTCATAATAGAAAATTCGACGGGTTACAAGTTAAAACAAGTTGTATCCACAAAATGCGGTACATCCTACTTTACCGCCAGCAACTTGTCTTCCCTACGATTCTATCCAAATGTTTTCCAATGGTACGTCAGGTGTAGGCGACATGACTCGGGGGTAGTCGGACTAATGGATTCCTATTAAACGACCCACGATCTACGACCAGTTGACCCCAAGCTTAGAGCAACCCATCATGGGTTCTCTTGCATGCCGCGTACTCCTTTTCCGATTGGATAAGTCATCTAACTGCTTCTAATCTAAATCAGTTCACTAATCTCTTTGCCTAGCCTAATGTTCCATTGGGTTAAGCGTTAAAGCTTATCAAGGTAGGCCGGGGGTAGTCGGACTAATGGATGCCTATTAACCGATCCATGATCTACGACTTGTTGACCCCAAGTTTGGAGCAACCCACCATGGGTTCTCCTGCATGTCGCGTACCCCTTACCCAGAGGATAGGCTAAGCAAAGCGGAAGTCTTAAACAAAAATCTAAGTTATTACAGACCAAATTAAAAATTAATGTCTTAAACTGTATTGTCTTTTTGTCTTTCCTTCTTCAGATGGCGCTCTTGGCCACATCTCTGTCTTGTTCCTCCTTTCTTGCTTTGATTGCCTCTTTGATGACCTTTGTCTTGTATGGTTGCATCTGGTATGTTCTTGCAAATTCATAGGCTTCATCTGTTACCTGCTGCCTCTTGGTGTTCTTCTCGTGTGATAATATCTTTGCAACTATCCTGAACCTCAGCTTCAGTATTTCCTTTCGTTGCTCATCTGAATCACTCGGGAAGTCCAAAACCCAACCTTTTGCACTTTCGCCCTCATAATGCTCCATGTGCATCATCACAAACACCCCACAATCGATGTCGTTGTACATTGTTCCCCACTTTGGTCGAATGATTGTATGCTTCCTGAGTTTTTTTGTCATTTTGTGCTGCACACTCTCCATATACATCATAAACATCTTCATCTGCAAAAAAAGCCCCAAGTTTGTCATATTCTTTTGGTGTGTGATTTTTTTAGATGCTTTTTGAAATGCACAGATGTTCATGTTTTTTTTTAGTTTATTTATGTATTTAGTGACTTACCAGTAGGTCATAGTACGTCTGGTACTTGCTTTCATATGTGCTGGCGACTTTCGAGTTGTCGATGATTGACACGGCGCCGTTGACGAGGTTAAAGACCACCAAGTAGTAGTGCTGGTGAGATATGACCGGGAAGAACACCTGCAGAGTTTTTATAAGTTATATTTTTCTGAATCTATTGTAAAATTTAATATCAAATATGTTCTAATCCTACTGCATTTGATTGCATGTCACTCATCATATATGATAAGTTTTTATCATATATGATAAGTTTTTATCATATACGTTTTACTTCTTTTATCATAAATGTTAGTCAAGTGTTTACCAGATTTATTGTAAACTGTAACTGTAATATCATATATGTTCTAATACTATATGTTTTACTTTTTTTTATCATATATGTTAGTCAAGTGTTTACCAGATTTACATTCTTCAACTTCAGCAAGTCCTCATCTTCTTCCATGGAGGTTCTCATGTTCTCTTCAAACTTTTGAAACTGCTTCTGGACGTCATACTGTCCGTTTGCCAGTTTCCAATGAAACATGTTCGCTGTCTGTATTGCATAATCAATAATACATTTTTTGTTTTAGTTTGTGGACATAATTTTGTTATAAAAAACACATATGATAGAAGATGTACTTACAATCATAGTTGACATGAAGTACTGTTTCTTCTTTTTTCCTCCTGTGCGAGTGTGTTCTTCAAAGTTCAGTACATTTGAGTATGTGTCAATGACAGGTGCATCTACCTTTAAGCCCGGAGCCATTGTCTGCAAGTTGTCCCTCATGCAAGCATAATTATTGTCCGCCGACTCAAATATGAAATCCCTGCAAACATAGTTCAATTACTTACTTTTATCATATATATATGATCCTACTTGAATGATATATAGTTTGTTAGTTTTTTAGCTTTTACTTACAGGTTGTTATTAAGCATTGAGAACAAACTCTCTCCTATCATCAACTCTGCTACAGTGAGCTTCCCCCATGCTGGTGCTTTCTTGTTTATGTAGTTAGAAAGGAGCAAGCGGGATGGCCTCTTTTGTTCTTTTGCAGCATCATCTTCTTCTACCATCATCACTATCTGCTTAGGTGTTGTTTCAGGCGTTTTTGTGATTTGGCTGAAAGATGGTGTTGATTTGAGAGACTTTGGTTGCCTCGTTCCTCTGGTTTTCCTTTTCGCCATCGCTTCTTCCTCGAGCTTCTTTTTTTGGCTTTCAATTGCAGCTTGGCGTTCCAATTCCATGCAATACCTGTCCAGGTATTCATCAAACTCTGGGTCGTTTTCAAACTCCCCGGACAATGGCTCGTCTATAAAAACAGTCTTATGAACCTCTGCCAACATCGCTGCTTCTTTAGCTGACTTTGGATGGTGAACCAACCCAGCTTCGGTGACCAGTTCCTCTTTTTCAGTTTCCTTTTCTTTATCTTTTGCCTTTTGAGCTTTTTGAGCAGATTCCTCATCCTCAGTTTGTATACTTTCAAGAGTAACCGGCTGTTTTACTGAAGCAGCAACATCTTCTGTTTTCCCATCGTCCGTGGAGGTTTGCTCCCAATCCATGAAATCCACATCAAGGTCATCGTCCTTGTTTCTTTTGAATACCACCTGGTATTCCTTGCATAGACCAATTAATGTTTCATCATTTTCAAACTTTTTAATTCCTTCTCCAAGTGTTTCAGCAAGCACTCTTCTTGCCTCATATATCTCTCCAAATCGATCAATACTTTTTTCAACAAACTCCTGCATAGAAAAATGTATGTTGCAAGTGTATTAGTATCTTTTGTGTATGATACTTTATATATGATAGTTCATACTATCATATATGATAGACATGTATCATATATGATAGTATGTACTATCATATATGATAGTTCATACTATCATATATGTCATAGTTTTTTGTTTTACCTCTAATGTTTGTGGTTTCCTGTCTTTAATTGGTTCCAGGTAGAAGTCGTTTTTTTTGTACACATCAATCCCCATGTGGACATCTTCTTCCTTGTACTCATCTTGATGTTCCAGGTTCCCCAAACATTGAATCTTCATTTCTTCTTGTATTCTCAACTTCATCAACAGACCATTCCAGCTTCTTATTGCTGGTCTTCGCCGCATCACGGCTACTCCTGGGAAGTAAGTTGAGTCCAAGTAAAGCAGCTGTGAAAAGAACAAGTTTTTTTTGGTTAAAGAGAACGAAAACATATAAAGTAAGTTTTAAATTAAAAAAAAAACAGTTGGTTTTACTTACACACAAGAAAGTAGCAGGTCCGTTGTACCATCGTTTCACAGCTTGGTCGTTCCACTTGCTTTTACTTTTCTTGAGGCTTTCTAGTATATAGGACGACCAGTCTATCTCATTAATGTTTTGTTTCTCTGTGACCTTCTTCAAAATCTTCAAAAGGACTTTCCCACCAGAGTCTAAGTTGCACATCGTGCCACCAAAGAGCATAAGGAAGTTCATTATGAAGGTGAAGTCTGCTGTGTTGGTCGACTGGATCCTTTTTGCAATTGTTGTTGCGCTTGGTTTTAATGTGCCGTATTGAGCCTTCCATTCTTCGATGAAAGCATCATCGTCTTCCCTTTCCGGCAGTTCATTAAGAGATATTGTCCCCATCGGGACCCCAAGCATTTGTTGCACCCTTTCTCTTGTTATTTTGATGGATCCTTTGGGGAGTCTCAGTTCCATGCTTTGTGGATGGAACTTCTCGACAACATGGTACAGAAGGTGTGAAGACAGCTCGTCTATGGGAAACTCAATGTACCTCTCAAAACCAATTTGTTTTAAAACTTTCTTTCTCTCATCTGACAGTCCTGAGGTTGCTTCGAACAACGATTTAGGTGAGCATCTGGTCAAGGCAGTAGGGTATACCTTTGTCTGCTTCTTTTTTGTTGGACCTCTACCCTTCTTCTTTTTATCCAAAACCATCGCGTAGTCGTCTTCTTCTTCTTCAGTTTCATATTTTTTTAACTTGTTGCCTTTAGAAGGTGAAGGTTTGACAACTAGCATCTTTGATGTGCCAACCATCTTCTCATTCTCCTCGTCATCGTCTGTTTCGATTTTCTCATCCATCTGGTCATCTTCTTCTCCTTCGCTTGATTCTTCCTGCGAAGTTGTTTCTTTTTTCCCAGTTGTTTTTTTGCCCCCACTGTATGTATGCTTCTGTCTTTTTGTCTCTTTATGTGGACGTTTTGCTTCTTGCTTTTGTTCCAACTTCTTTTTTCCGGCTTTTTATCCTTCTTTACCACTTCAGGAAAGCTTGTTGTTTTGTAAAATAGAATGAAACGTGTTAGTATTATACAATCAACATAAATGATACATAAATATTTTCTTATGCTATATCGTATTTGGTAAAATTATCATTAATTGTTACCTTTTTTTGTTTTTGAAGGGTTGATGAACTTGATTTTTGTTATTTTCTTCAAAACATCTTTGACCCTCTTTTCTTTCACAGGTTCCTCTTCATCCTGGTCTTCATCATCATCTTCGCTACTTTCACCCTCATTATTGTCATCGTCTTCCTCCTCGTCTTTGTCATCTCCATCGTCTTCCTCCTCGTCTGCGTCATCTCCACCTTCTTCTCCCTCGTCATTGCCCTCTGGCTCTTCTTCGTTTTCCTCATCGTTGTTACCTTCTTCTGTCTCGGTTTGTTCAGACTCGGCTTCTTCATCTACATATTCTTCCCCGCTGCTAATTCTCTCGTCTTCTGAAACATCATCTTCTTCCGTACCACTTTCTTCTACATTTTTTACAAAGCCAAGAGATGTTCAGTATTGTATGTTTGTTCCTAATGAATTAATATGATATGTAGTATATTTTTCTTACCTTCTGTCGTCTCTTTTGGCTTTTCAGCTTTCTTTTTTTTCAAATTCGTTTTTCCTTTGCCCTTTGTTTCGACAGCTTTTTCCTTGGTCTTTGTTTGATTGACAGCTTTAGTTACACCTTTGCCCTTCTCTTTGTTTTGTCTTGCTCTTTCAAGCGTTGCAGTTTGTTCTTTCATCGTTTTTATAATAACTGCTGTAAAAAAAAACTTATCTTATAAGATATGATACTTATTTTTACTTTTCTGTATTTTTTTTTTTTTTGCTTTTTTTACCTAAGCTTTTTTTAGGTGGTTCTTGTGTCTCGTCATCCTTTTTTTTTGTAGGCTGTTCATCTGCAATAAAAGCGCAAAGTTAGGCAAAATTACATCTGTTTGAAGCTTTATATGTTGCATAACTTTATGAAATATGATGAATTATATATGATAAGGTTCTATCAAATATGATGTCTCATTTTTTAACTATCAAATATATGTTCTAATCCTTCTGCTTTTGATTTTATTTTCACTCATCATATATGATAAGGTTTCATCATATATGATAAGGTTTTATCATATATGTTTTATCATTCTAGGAAACCATTTTTGCTCAACCGAGATGTTTATATTCACATGCAAGCAATATTTAAACCTAAAACTCGCTTAAAACTATCAAATGATGCAAGCAATATGATATCATATATGTTCTAATCCTTCTGCTTTTGATTTTATTTTCACTCATCATATATGATAAGGTTTCATCATATATGATAAGGTTTTATCATATATGTTTTATCAGTCTAGGAAACCATTTTTGCTCAACCGAGATACTTATATTCACATGCAAGCAATATTTAAACCTAAAACTAGCTTAAAACTATCAAATGATGCAAGCAATATGATATCATATATGTTCTAATCCTTCTGCTTTTAATTTTATTTTCACTCATCATATATGATAAGGTTTTATCATATATGTTATACTTTTTTTTATCATATATGTTCTATCAGTTTAGGAAACTATTTTTTCTCAACTTTTTTAAATCCCATTATGTTCATTTTTTTAACCAACCGAGATGCTTATATTCACATGCAATCTATTCTTAAACACAAAACTCGCTTAAAAGTATCAAATGATGTTTATTTTCATAGATCTACTATATTCATCATACATTTAGTTAAACAGCATAGAAGAATCATTGATATAGCTTAAAATTATAAAAAAACAGAGAAAAAGCTCAGAAAAAGCTTAGAAAAAGCTTAAAAAGCATTTAAAAAACTTAAAAAGCATAGAAAAAGGATGGATTTGTGATTTTATACCTTTTTGCCTTGTTTTTATCGTCGTTTTATCTGGTTTTTTCGAAGATGGCTCGTTTTTTCGGCTTCCCTTTCATCGTTGTTGATTATTTTGATCGGATGATGTGTTTTTGAAGATGAAATCGTTGATGGAGATGGTGGGTTTTGTTTGTGTGTGTTTTCACTGTGTGTTTTTTGTGTGTGTGATTTTGGATGAAATGAAAAATGACGGTTGAATGTAGCGAAAAAGAGGGGGTTAGGGTTTGGGCGCGGTTGTGATATTACGTAACTACCCCTCCGCTTTTTTTTTTTTAAACGTGGATCGTTGATTAAAATGGATGAGTGGCCCAGATTTGTCCCCTTGTATCCAAAGGATACAAGGTATCTTAAATAACCGGACTCTAATAATAAATATAAAGTGGATAACTATTAACAAAACTATAACATAGGAGTATTAACTTAAGATTTAAGTTCATTTGGATACCAAACTTTATTTGGATACTAAGGGACTAATCTCCACCACTCATCTCCATCTTAATCTAATGGATAAGATTAAACATAACACCAATTTCCTCTTTTTTTTCAAACATTAATATCTTTTAAACCGTCAATCGTTATACGAAAAAAAATATACCATTACGACGGGCATTTAATTATCTTTCTACATATATGCTATATGATATACTTTTGACAAATTATTTTTTTTTGTTTTTTCCGTAATTTATCATATATGATACTGAATATCATATATGATAGTAACACTGGTATCATATATGATATAACTTATCATATATGATATAAACCAATATCATATGATATAAACCAATATCATATGATATAAACCAATATCATATATGATTCTGTAATAATTTGTAACTTAACACTAATATCATATATGATAAAACACTATTATCATATATGATATTTTACGCAAATTAAAAAAAAAAAACGATTTTTTTTTCTTCAAAAGTATATCATATTGCATATCTGTAGAAAGCTAATTAAATGCTCGTCGCGATAGTATATTTTTTTCCGTTTAACACTTAACGGTTTAAAAGATATTTAAGTTTTAAAAATAAGTGAAATAATTAAATACTTTTAATCTCAACCATTAGATATGATGAGGATGGATGGTGGAGATGAGTCCTTTAGTATCCGTGATAGATATATGGTATCCAAAATAACTTGACTCTTAACTTAATTATCACTTTTTAGAGTCAAGTTATTTTGGATACCATATCTATCATGGATACTAAGGGACTCATCCCCACCATCCATCCTCATCATATCTAATGGTTGAGATTAAAAATATTTAATTATTTCACTTATTTTTAAAACTTAAATATCTTTTAAACCGTTAAGTGTTAAACGGAAAAAAATATACCATCGCGACGAGCATTTAATTAGCTTTCTACAGATATGCAATATGATATACTTTTGAAGAAAAAAAAAATCGCTTTTTTTTTTAAATTTGCGTAAAATATCATATATGATAATAGTGTTTTATCATATATGATATTAGTGTTAAGTTACAAATTATTACAGAATCATATATGATATTGGTTTATATCATATGATATTCGTTTATATCATATGATATTGGTTTATATCATATGATATTGGTTTATATCATATATGATAAGTTATATCATATATGATACCAGTGTTATATCATATATGATATTCAGTATCATATATGATAAATTACGGAAAAAAACAAAAAAAAATAATTTGTCGAAAGTATATCATATAGCATATCTGTAGAAAGATAATTAAATGCCCGTCGTAATGGTATATTTTTTTTCATATAACGATTGACGGTTTAAAAGATATTAATGTTTGAAAAAAAAGAGGAAATTGGTTTTATGTTTAATCTTATCCATTAGATTAAGATGGAAATGAGTGGTGGAGATTAGTCCCTTAGTATCCAAATAAAGTTTGGTATCCAAATGAACTTAAATCCACTTTTTAAGATATACTGTACTAACAAAGTCACGGTAGAACAACATAGCACACTAACGTACGGTTATTGATATGTAAAATATATTGGCAATATTGGCGCCATTGTGGTAAATTTTTTGGCGCCCCTAAATATGTGGGGATCGTGGAGTAGGAGTCAGAGGTTTATCAGATGCAATAGACGTTCATGGAAGCAGTTGAGCAAGGTATGTTCATACACCATTCACTATTTTAGATGTTTGTGTGCTTAATTCATTGAGTTTGATTGCATGATTATAGATAATTAGGTATTTTTTTACTTTTCAATTTTATGCTAGTAATCAGGGTTCTTTCAATTAGATGTAGGAAAACGTTAAGGTAAGAAATTGAGGTATATAGTTGATTTGATTATTTAGCAGTATGGTGAAAAGATAGTTTTTTTGATTATTTTTTATTTACACTTCATTGTTCTTGTATTATTTTGTTCAATTGGATTGTCAATAAGTATTAATTTAGAATTTGAAAAAGTATTGTAATTTTTATTCTTCTTATCTCTTCTTGATAATTTGATTTTTGAAGTCAAACAATATGTATTTTTAAGCTAACGAGGATATATGCTCGCGCTTTGCTGTGGGTTTCTTGTTTTTCTGCTATTTTCGACATGTGAGCAAATGATTAATATAAATGGTTAGTGCATTATAAAATCATACGCATAAAGTTCTATTGAACATACACAGATAAGGTGCATCACTTTATTGTTAAAGGGTTAGAGCATGTAGTAGGCACACAATCTAGCATTTACACATGTTTATGCTCAAATAAACGACATAGATAGGTTCTTTTAGTAAAGTAAGTGCCACTCGATTTACAATATTGGTAGACTATCATCCATGAAGTTTTCAAGTTGGGTTTTTCAATTTGTTAGTGGGCTTTGGATTTAGGCTTCTTTTTTTGAAGACTTACTTGTAAACTGACCACTAAATTATAAGATAATCAGGATCCATGACTTTTGTTGCAGCACTATCCCCCATACCCCGATTCGGTGTTGTTGTTTTTGTTGTAAGATATGTTGCCAAACACCCTTTGAGTTTTGGTTTCTGTTTCCTAGTCTATGGTTTTGAGTATTGCACATTTGTCATTGTTATAGCAAAAATAAAATTAAAAATCACAACTTTTTACGCACCTGGCACAAGATTTAGTGTTTGTTATTAATATGTTATGTAGAACTTATTGTATTTTCGTTTTATTGTTGTGAAGATAATAAATCAGAAAGTTGTGATATCTTTGACGGTGAATGGGTACCGGATGAGGACATTCCAGTATACATGAATAACACCTGTAGATGGATTGAAAGCCATCAACATTGTATGGGAATGGGAGACCGGACACTGGATATATATACTGGAAATGGAGTCCTAAAGCTTGTGAATTGCCTCGGTTTGATGCGATGAAATTTCTTGGAATTATGAGGGATAAATCATGGGCCTTTGTTGGTGATTCGATAACTCAGAATCAGCTTCAGTCGTTCATTTGCCTTCTGTCTCAGGTAAAGTTTTCTACTTTTACATGTCCAGAATCATGTGTTCTTGGTGTACATGTTTCCTAAATGAATTTGAATGACATACTGCATTATATCAATCTGACATGCATCTAAGCTAGAAGAGTATTAACATTATGAATACATGTAAAGATATTGCTTCTGCTGAATCGTCTATATGGAAAAGGAAAAAACAGTTATGGACTTAATTGTTAAGATGGAACGTCTTAGTATTGACTAGTGGTTCGATAGAGTGGTTTTACCATATGCATTTCTTCATTTCTTGAGGTGTTTGGTTGTGCGTTTTAAAAGTGAGAAATTTGCTATTCAATAACGAGAACAGATAATCTAGCATAACAAAACTAGCTATAGAAACTAGTGTCTTAGATCGTATGAAGTTCTATGATTAGTTCACCTTTAAATTGAATTGATCACAATATCAGTTTCAAATCGCAGATCCAAACATTTAATCACAAATGCAAGCATGTCCTCTTACACATGGCTTCAAGAACCTGTAGGCAAGGATGAGCCAAGTAAACAAACGGTCCTCAACAACTGCTGAACTCTTTGAGCTCACAGACACGAAGAAAGGACTGCATTAAAATCCAAGGAAATGACGGTATCTATTCTTACTTCCATAGTTATTACATCCATATTAATTCTTATTGTGTTTCGTGCAAGGTTGTAAATATCGGTCGGCGGGGTCTCGGCGGTCGACCACCGCCAAGCGATATATCGTCTTGGCGGCGATATATCGGTTTCTCGGCGGGTACTATAAAGTATCATTATTTTATATATTTTAATCATTATTTTACATATTTTTATCATCATTTTATATATTTTTAATATTTATTTACTATAATTATGAAACTCTTATATATTTTTATAATTTTATTAGTGTATTCATTAGTTTTAGTTATATATCTTGTAGTACATTAAAAAATTAAAAACACAATAAAAGACAATCAAAATACCAAAAGTCACCGATGTTGACCGATTTTTTACCGATTTTGACCGATATTTGACCAAAACGCCAAGTTGGCCGATATGCTCCATGGCGTGGCGGTGGACCACCGCCAAGCGATATATCACCGATATATCGGCCGCCATGACCGATATTTACAACACAGGTTTCGTGTCTCTCTAAAGTCTGCATATAATGGCGCACTAGTTGATAAATATGGATCAGATCATCTTGGTAACCATCCCATATATGATGATAATCTATGGAAATAATGTGCCGAGATGATACGTAAGGTTGAATGCTTAGGTGGGGTTTCGTGGCAGATCCAGAATACACGATGACTTGTACACCAAGCACTACAAGATATACAGGTGCTCCATCCTCAGGATCCAAATATGTTCAGGTGTTTTTCTTTCTTTTTTATACAAATAGCTCCAAGATTCTAAATCCTTACTCTGTTACTCTGCTAGAAGTACCACATATCTTTATTTTAGTACATACTAGCTTAGATCCCTTGTTCAGTACAAACTAGCCATGCAATATTGTAAACCATTGAACTTTTAGGCACTGCTATAGCAACAGCAATGCCCAAAGTTTTGTTATGAATTTAGATGCAACATGTAAATCATGTGAATGACATTGATTACACACCTTGATTTAATTAGCCTGCAACAACTTCATTTAGTGACTGCAATATGGTTCGGACATCATAAACACCAATTTTTGTTCCGATCTAATAAGAATGTTACTTGACGGAAGTCTAAACGCTACATATCTCACTTGCACATATCCGAA
This sequence comes from Glebionis coronaria, assembly GCA_025667525.1. Taxonomy (NCBI): domain Eukaryota; kingdom Viridiplantae; phylum Streptophyta; class Magnoliopsida; order Asterales; family Asteraceae; genus Glebionis; species Glebionis coronaria. Next base: position 864,104 of record JANFOE010000166.1, read on the forward strand.
ACTAATTATGACTATATATTATATATAGTCTTAGGAGTATATAGTGCTCCACATTTAGAAACTGTCATGCCACCAGTTGACTCTTTTTTCCTGTAAAAGTGCGAGTCTTTTTACCTAGACATAAACTCCTTTAGCATAATTTAGCATAACTCTTGTATCATCCTTTGGCTACTTACGTTCTTAGTATGTTATGATACAACACATAAGGATGTTATTGGGGTGTTATAACTTCACATTTGATTAGAGGGGCAATAAGCAATTTTTGGTTATCAGTTTGGGAGTAGCTTAGTGCAAATAATGCAAATGATTAATTCAAAGCCATAATTTGCTTTAGAAAGCAATTTAAGGATGTATTGATTATGTGATTACTTGGTTTACATTAGTTATAAGTAGGGGCTTATAAATCCCGACCTGGACCCAAACCCGAATAAGGATAATCTGTTCGGGTTATGCGGGATCAAAATCCAACTCGTGTCAATCGGGAAGCCCGAGTAACCCGGATACGAAATAGGGCCAGGTATCGGGTTCAAAAGTCTTTACCTATTCAGGTCCGGTACCCGAGTCAGTCTTTTTTTGTTTTTTTGGTACTTTAAAACTTTTCATATATACTTTGCCTAATCTATATCCAATCGAAAGACCCAAGTTTAAGTGGAAATATTGTCCTAATTTTGAAAACGTATTTTGAAAGATAAGTGTTACACAATCGGTAAGTTTCAACTAATGCCGAGTCATGATAGTCTTGTTTCATTTTCCAAATACTGATGAAAGTGGCAATTTGCTATTTTGTAAATACGCAAGTCTAGAATAAGACTAGTCCACACACGACTACCACAATCCAAGTCTAATATACAAATGCAAGATAATAATTCATATGATAACTAGATGTAGATACATTTCTTACAATGTACGGTTGCATACACTAGCTTGTTCTTTAATATTTTTGCATTTTCCTATTGCAAATTTACAAGCCTAGTGCAAGTCACAAACAAATAAAACAAAGAAATTATGTGATTTATGCAAGTGTTTTTTAGTATTTTAAGATTTTAATTAGCGAGTTTAAGAAATCAAATTCTGTGATTTTGTAAATGGCACAAACCTGAACACGACTTGACCTCACCCCATTTGACTCGAACCCTACTAACCCGAGTTCAAATGTTCCGGTATATTATTTTTACCCTCAACTAGAGTTGGACCTGACCGTTTGACCCGAACCTAACCAACCCGACCCGATGAACAACTTTACTATAAGATACTTGTTACTATATCTGAATTTTCTGATGAACAACTTTATTATAAGATATTTGTTACTGTATCTGAATTTTCTGTAGCACTTTTGTAGTCTCTGGTATTAGCTTTGCCCATATATTTTCGTTTTCTTTTTGGAGTAGGATCGATATATGTATGAATAAAGTATATAGCTTTACTCGATAGAAATGAGAATAAGCTAATAACACCTTTACATATAACCTAAAACATATATTTCAAGAAACTAATATTTGAATTTGTTATGTTCAAGCACTATCTTAATAGCGTTCGTGGAGAATTAAAGGAAGAATTGAAGAAAGAAATGAAAGTCGAGTTCAAGGAATAAATGAAGAATGAGCTCAAGGAAGAAATGCATGAGGCGCTAAAAGAAGAAATGCATGAAAAGCTAAAGGAAGAAATGCATGCAAAAATTCAAGATATGTTGGTTCAGTATTGGCATAGAGTTGCAAACAAAGGTAATGAAAGTAGCCATACATCTTGAACATCAAGGATTACATTTTGAAGAGCTTTAAATCTATTTAGGTCTTAACTTTTATGCAAGAGAAGATCTTCGGTTAAGATTTCCTTTTGTGTTGTCGAATATCACACGTTAGTTTTCTTTCAAATTTGCTTGTTATTTGATTTAGATATGGATTTTGTTACTATTATTAGTGGAATCCGTTTGTGTGACATCTTGAACAAATGGCAAATAAGTTGTATTGTTTATTGACTGATTAGGGGACTTGTATCCTTGAAAGATTTTTAAATCGCCATAATTAGAGACGGATTTGTTCGAAATGGCGTGGATTGAAGCAAAAAATTGTTAGTGACGATTTTAAGACGATTCTTTTAGTGGCAGATCGCCGACATTAAATATCTGTCTCTAGTAGCGACGAAAACAACAAATTGGTTGGCTTGCTGTTTGCGACAAAACCTTTGTCGCTAAGTCGTTACTTAATGGTAGAATAATATTTTAATTTAGGTAACTTTATAAACGCTCTAGCGAGGAGTCCGAGACTGATAATTCATCGCTGAAACTCTACAAATTTTGTCGCTAAATTGTCACTAAAATTTTGCGAGGCCCTTTTTTGCGACGAAACTTATCCGTCGCCTTTCCATCGTTGAAGGGCTTTAGTGACTGAATAGCGATGCAAAAGTTTGTTGCTGATGCTAGATTTTCTAGTAGTGGTCGTTTGTCCGTTTCGGTTCTTTTCGATCTTGATTTAACTCGTAATCCTTCATTAAAGCATATTGCTTAGTGTTATGATGATCCAATGATATTCTAAAAGGCTCATGATTTAATTTAAGTATTTTAGAAAAACTGGATTTTCAAAATTTCGCGTTTTTTAGAGATAGAAACCTGCCTCTGTAGGAGGTTCCTTATCTCCGCGGCTCAAAACCCGCGGTACCTTATCGATAAGGTACCGCGGGCAGAAACTTTTGTCAGAGCGCCAGTTTTTGTTTTTTATTCTTTTTCAAACCAAACTCTCTCTCTCCCAAAAACACACAGCCGACGGGTTTTACCTTTTCCACCATTGTTGAAGCTTCCAAAACCTTCAATCACTCAAATTAATTGATTCCAAGTTGTGGGTTTCACTCATCCATCATCTAGCATCAATTAATTGTAAGTATTTTCTTTCAATTTCATCTATTTCGTTCTAGGGTTCATCCTTTCATAATTGGGGATTTTTAAAATTGAAATTGAATTAAAACCTTAATAGGAATGTGGGTTGACATAGTTATTTTACTATGATTCCTTAGGTTCATATTCATTAAGATTTCACTAAAACCCACTTATAGAACAAATCCGAATTTAGGCTAACTAATTTTGGTTGAATTATGGATTTGAGATGAACCCATGAACAAGTAGGTAATGACATTGTTAATGCTTACCTAAAAACCTTGTTTTGAAAAACCAATGATCTAATTCATTGTTGATCTAACATAGATCATGTGTTCTTGGTTAATGATGGAATAGACACATTGTGAACATGAAAATGATATGGATTCAATCCTATGTTTGTCAAGAAATTGATATAACACATTTTCATTTTTCGTTTTCCTTTTTGATTTTTCATATGAGTGATTGGATAGATATTTTCGTGTTTAGGTACTTGTCATGTCTTCAAGATATCAAAAAGATCACGAACGAACACAAGCATACATGCCCTCTCACCCTATTTTGATTCACTCTCACAAAAACTCGTCTAAGTCTCTCGAACATTGTTGTTTCCATGAAGGACACATTGTTTGTTCCAATTTCGCAAATGAGTTTATTCGCTTCATGTTTAAATCTATTGGTTTTGATTGTCTTCTTGATATTGATGAGCCAATATTTCCTTCGTTTCTTATGGAGTTCTTTAGCTCATTCACATTGATAAGCATCAATAATGGTTTGTCTATACGATTTTCCATTATGGGGAAAATCATTATTTACACTCTTGAAGAATTTGGTGATATTCTTGGAGTGCCATCTAATGGTCAATGTCGATTCACCGATGCTTGGAGTTTAGACTCTTTGGAATCGGCCCCTATTGATGCTCATTATGTGACCGTGCTTCCAACTCCTTCAGAAATCATTCATACCATTTCCAAACCTCGTGAGCATCCTATTCATGGTAAATTTCAAGGAGTTGTTCGAACTCTCTCTCCTTGGGAATTACTATCTAGTGATATTAATGATTTCATATCTCCTTGGGCTAAAAATCATTAGGGAAAATGCAATGTGCCTTGATGGGAATCGGGACTTAGTACCCGCTTGTCTTGCACACATGTTGTATTGTGTTGCCACCACAACTCCTTACAATCTCGCATTTTTCATAGCTAGAAGAATTAGGTTTGTTATTCTTGAGCCTAAGTCAAGTCTTCCCTATGAAATGCTTCTTTCTCGTCTTCTTAGAAGAGTCCTTATTGACTTTCCGTCTCTTCTATCTTCACCCTATCACTCCGTTGATCGTGTCATGTCTCCCATTCAAGGGAACATTTCACCCGAGATCAATGTGAACTCGTGTCAAGTCGAAAATACTTCTCAAGAAGAGTCTTCTAGTAACCCTCCCTCAAACTTCATTAACTTCATGTCCTCTTCTATCTCCATCTTATCCTCCCATGAAGTTGATTCCGATTATCAATTTTATCTCAATCATCTTCTTCGAGAACGCCTCAGAAGTGAATCAAGGAATTAGATGTTATGCTCTTAGTGACTTGCAACACTCATCAAGGATGTTTTATTGACTCTCTTCTCTTCATTTGGTTATGTATTAACTTGTGTTGGATGCTTGGATTACCATTTATTTTGATCCTTAAATGTTTATTATGCCATCATGATTGTGTTTTACATAGCTCTATGCATGCCATATGATAGTTAGCTTATTAGATTATGATCTGTAGTTAACTTTGGCTTGTGAAACCTTTGGGAAAAATCTGGGTTTATCAAAAACTGAAATGGGAAAATTTTTGAAAACCTTCTGGACGCGGTTCCATATCGACCCGCGGTTCCTTATCGATAAGGTACCGCCGGTCCTAGATAAGGAACCGCCGGCCAATGTGCACGACAGCATCTTTGCTTTACACTGTTTTCTTAATTTTGTGTAAACCTTGCATGATTTTCAGTAATAAACTGCACATTTCCTAAACTAGGGTATCTAAAGTCATTATTCACCTAAAATGATTTTAACCCATTACTAGTTTGGATCATCCCCTCAACCATTTAAACCCACCTTGTTTGCATGTTCTTCACACATCAAACATACTTCCCTAAACCTTAAACCACCCTAATCAACCATGGTGTGTACCAAAACCTCAAACACTTCCAAGACCTCCACCCCAAGAAAAACACTCAAAATAAGGGTTAAGGTAGCTAAGCCTAACTCTTCACCTTTCCATACACCTAAGAATGAGAATGCTCCTATCCTCATTTCTTCATCACCTTCCCCACCTCTTGCACCATGCAAGACCTCCTCCACCCATGGTACGAACCACTCCATTGGTTCTACCTCCTCTTCATTCAATTCTAGAATGAATGAGCTTTCCTCACCCTTCACTCCAAGTGCACCCTTGGAAGTGACACCACAACCTCAACCAATCCAAAGCATTCCTTTTGGGAATGACTTTGATGACATTTTGGTGACTCCTCACAACTCACCCATTTCACCCACCTTGGAGGATTTACCTCCACACTCTCCCATTTCCCCTTTGGGGAACATGCCTCCACTTTCACCCACTTCACCATTGGAGAACTTGCCTCCTCCACCTCCACCCAACTCAAACATCCCAATTTTGGGTGTCCCTCTTTCCCTCCTCTTGGATGATCCTTACTTTGGGTTTCAACAAACTCATGGTCCTAGATGTCCATGTTGTCTCAACAACCACTTCCTCATCCAAAACCTTAGGATGGACATGTATGAACTACATAGGAGGTTGCAAAACTTCTTGCTTGCTTTGTTCTCCATGCCTCATCCTATGAGATGAATGATGGAGGTGTCTTAATAAGAGTTTTCAACAAAAACAAGCCTAAGAAAACTACTTATCTAGATTTCATGATAAGCTAGCTATGTATTAGTTAGTTTTATTTATCTTTGTTCTTGTTTCCTTATTAATGAATGTTTCTTGTTGGTGTGTTATGGATTTAGCTTTGTGTGATTCTATCCTTTTGTGCACACTAATCAACTTCAATTTGAAATTAAAATTGAACCTAAATCTATCACAACCCCTAAACTTGACTAAAATTGGTTCAAAATGATATCTAAATTATTTTGTCACCCTTTGTCAAGACATTCTTTGTGAATGTGTTGCTTTATGCAACCCTAGCATATTTTGGTTCTAATAGAGGTAAAAAATCCAAGATTTGCAATTTTTTGAACAAGTCTTAGTTTTTCCCAAAACCCAGGAAAAACTTGGTTTAAAGTCCTCTGGACGCGGTTCCTTAAGGACCCGCGGTCCCTTAGCGATATGGAACCGCCAACCCATATAAGGTACCGCGACCAGAATGTGACTTCTGACGAATTTTTGGTCAAAACCTTTAAACCCTATTCCCAGTCAAGATTCCTTGTTTACTCAAATTGACTAAACATTCCTTGACAATACACATTTTGTATTCAAATTCTTACCTTGATTACATTTTACTTATACCCCAACCTTGAGATTTCATTCTCACACCTTCCCAACCTTGAGAATTCATTCTCACATAACCTTGAGATATCATTCTCACACTCTCACAATGCCTAACTCCTACATTCCTAACCTTGACATTTCTTTGTCACAACCCCACTCACCCAAAGCTTGCTCATCCAAGCTTTCAAAGAAACCGAAAATCTAGGTTAGACCCGTTTGGGTTAAGAAGAATGAACCATCTTCGTCCAAACCACCCAAAAACCCTACCTTCTCTCAATTAAGTATTGGAATGAGACTTACACCATAAAACCCATCATCGGAGCAAAAGAACATGTTCCACCACCACCACAATCCTTCAATACCCCCCAACTCAATGACCTTTCCACCTTCCCAAACCTCACAAGGCATTGTGAAAACATTCCCAAACCCTTTACCCCACCACCACCAAACCCTAAGTTTGATGCCATACCCACATCAAACAATTTCGTGTTGCATCATGGATCCTCGTGTGACTGTTGCCGATTTCAACAAATTGAACTTGCTCATGTGTATGAGAAGTTAAATTTTCTTGAATTCCTCCTCACTCGACCTCCTATTCAAGTTTTCGTTCCGGTGGACAAAACTTCGAATGATGCATCGTCGTCTTTTTAGTTTTATTTTTTTTGCAATCTTGGAAAATATCACTATTAGACTAGCTTATGCTTAGTGGTTTATTTTCCATATGTATTGCTTTTAGATACTCATACTATGTGTATGACTATCCTCTTTGTTGTATTATTTTTTTTACTTGTGTGTTATTTGTGTGCTATCTAATTAGTTCTATTTTTGAGTTAATCTTGGTTAAATTTTTACAATTGCTTATGGGTGATTCCATCAATTCTAAAGCTTTAACCCATTGACAAGCCTATCATCTTCATTTTATTGAAGTTTGATTTTGTCAATTACCTCTTTGGACATACTTAGCAAAATACTTGCTTCTAATTTGAGATTTCTTCTCTTTCTCCCTCTCAAGTTACTTAGTAGGTAGTGACCATATATACATTGGTGTTTCTTTCCTTTCTACTAACCTTTGTGTAGCATGTCACCTTAGCTCACAAACTTGGTGCCCCAAGCAAGGGGGAGCAACTACCAAGGGGGAGCTACTAGCAAAGTTCGATGCACTTCAAGGACTTATGCTAACCTTTTTGCTACGACAAAGGGGGAGAAATGATAGTGATAAACTAGTTAATAATTCCATAGTTTGTGTTTATACATAAATGAGTTTATCGTTTGTCGTAATCAAAAAGGGGAGATTGTTAATGAAAGTAATGCCTAAAAACATTATTAGTGTTAACTAATCTTTCTTAGTTTTGATCACAACAAACCATACAACACATTTAGTGTAGAAACACAAAATGAATTATTTAACTAACACTATCATCAAGGTAATAATCATATCACTAACCTTTCTTAATCATACTTAGTGATCATCAAAATGATTATCCTTAAAACTCACTTTTGCTAATAAGACAAAAGTATTTTTAATAAACTTTCTTTTTTAGAAAATGTTTTATTAAAATGGAAAATGAAAATTTGAAAATGGCATATTCCAAATGCTGTTAGAATATCCTTTGAAGGGTTTAAATACCTCAGATATTCCCACCTCACTAAAAGACAAAAAACGGAGCGGAGTCTAGTGGCGGTACCTTAAGTACCTAGGCGGTACCTTATCGATAAGGTACCGCGGGGTGAGATAAGGTACCGCGCACAGAAGACCGTTATAGATCCGTTATACTTTGTCTCCTTTAAATAGTGGGTCAAATATCATTTTCCAGTAAGCCTCTTGGACGATTTTCTCAGCCCTCTTTCTATTTTCTATAGCATAATCATTAGTAAATGATCACTTAATTTGTTAAGGATGTTTACATATGATTATCCTCTTGATCCCCTCCTTTACCATGTCCAATGAGAAGATCACTCACTCACTAGTGTAGTGATAAAGATGAATTTATGAACTAGTATATTCATCATTATACCTTGTTGTTTTATGTCAATCCAATGTATTTATGAATACTTGGACTAGTTGTGTTCATCCAAGTTATTTATGGATACTTGGATTTGTTGTGTACATCCATTGCATATGTGTTTGCTTGGATTTGTGTTGTGTAAATCCAAGCTACATGTGTGTACTTGGATAAGTCTAGTTGAGTTGTAATAGATTTGATTAGGAGTTCTCACTAAACTATAAAGTGATGTGGTTGTGTCTTGTGAGTTCTCACTAAACTTTAAAGTGACTAGTAGTTGTGTTGTGTGAAGTTCTCATTTAGCTTCAAAGTGAAGAGTCGTGAAGATTGGTTCTAGCTTTCGATTAGAACTCGACATCTAGCCTTGTGTCGTAAAATGGTGAAGTAGGAAACGTCGTGAAGATTGGTTCTACCTTTCGATTAGAACCCGACAACTAGCCTTGTGTCGTTAAATTGTGAAGTAGGCAACGTCGTGTAGATTGGTCCTAGCTAAAGATTAGGTCTCGACATTTAGCTTAGTGTCGGAAAATAATGTAAGCAACGTTGTAAGGTTTTCTCCGCCGAGAAGGGAGCTTGTGGATATAGTGGAAAAACCTCGAGTAGGTGTACTCGAGGATTGGAGTAGAAACGAGGATAGAGCCTCGTTGTCGAACCACTATAAATCTTGGTGTCTTCCCGCTAGGTTGTCTCCTTCCTTGCTCTTTACTTACTTCATTATCATTATACTTGCTTATTAGTATTGCTAGTGCATTTCAATTGAACCTAATCATTATGCAACTTAGCTTTAAGTAAAAGATAGTTTTGATGCAAACCAAATTGAAAGTAATTTTAATTTGGTCACCAATCGAAAAGAAACTATTCAACCCCCCCCCCCCCCCCCCTTCTAGTTTCTACAGGCTGATCGCATCAAAGCTTTGGAGACTCAACAAAGACGCCGAAAGAAGCATGTGGTTCATTCAGATTCTGATGAGGAAGTTAAGGATCGTGTTGAGGATGGTTTGACCTTGTTGGCAAAGGCTGCCTTTGCTGATAAATTGTATGATGATTTGCCGGTTCCTCCGACATCCTCCAGTGTTCCTTCTCCTGCTGGTGTTTCCACTCCTATGGATGGTGCTTCTGGTCCTACTGCTGGTTCCAATGCTGGTCCCTCCCATGATTCAAAGGGGAAGGCCCCAATGACTGATGCTCCCTCACCACCTCGCAAGCGTACACGCAAACAGCTTGAGAAAGATAGGCTAGGTGGGGAGGTTGCGCAACGGATGCAAGCCGAAATTGATGAAGCTGCTCGGGCTGAGGAGGAAGCGCTTCAAAAGCAGAGATGTGAACAAGTCCAGCATGATGCAATGCATTGGAATGATAGTGATTGGATGCAGGTGTTGACTATTCTTACCAGGGATTATTCCCAGTTCACTGATCTTTTGGGTGCGGATGTGGATGAGCATAACTGTATTCCAAGAGCTATGGTGTTGATGCGCAAGCATCAGTTGGCACTTGCTGTACAGCTTCGTGAGAAGCGTAAGAACAGACCTTTATCGAGAACTGAGGAGGGAAAGCAGATGCAGCGATATGTGAAGTATCAGTCCGCTGCTTATATTCAAGCTGGTTGGAAGTGGGAAAGGGTTCGGGCTTTGTCTTTTGATGAGCTCAAGGCACTCTATGAACGCATGGTCAAGCATCAGAGTCAACCTATTCCGGAACGATTTATCTACCGTCCTTCTCCACGTGTGGTGATCACTTCTTCACCTGTTGTTACTACTGGTCCTCCATCTGATCCTACTACTGGTTCTGCTGCTATTCCCTCGGTTTTTGTTGCTTCTACAGTTGGTACCACCACTACTCCTTTGGTTGCTCCTATGGGTTCTTCTTCAGGTCATGCTACCACCACCCCACATGCTACCACCACCACCTTTGCTACCACAACCACCACAACTGCTACACCTGCTATGGCATCACCATCACCACCAGTTCCTGGTCCTCAACCTATTCCTTCTTCTAGCGCAGCTCCTGTTGCTCCCTTGGATGGGCAAACTAATGAGTCTACTTCTCCTGCTCCCACTGGTGCTGCTCAGGTAAAGGTAAAGGTTGAACCCTCTCCTAGTGATCCCACACCTCGACGTTCGCTTCGCCAGAAATCGGCTCGACGTGTTAGACGTGGCAAGACGGTCCCCTATGAGAAGCGCGATCCTGAAAATTTGATTGATGCAGCTTCTGACAATGATTCTGATCTGCCTTTGGGAAATGAACATATTACTGGTTGGACGGTTGAGCGTTCCACGACTCTTCCTGGTATGGTATCTCATAGAATTACTCTTAGTGATGGGTCTGTGCGGTTAGCTTCGGGTCTGCAGGGTATTTTGTCTTGGGCTGATCGTAAAGATCTTATGGCTTTATATGGGTTTGTGGATACTGGCATGCCTGTTGATCCCATGGTTGTGTCTTCCTGGCCTGGTCTGCGAGTATGGGCTGATCTTAAGATGATGCTTGATGCACCTCCTCATGCTCCTGTTTCTGGTATATGGAAGGATCATATGCAATGGGTTATTCAGCGATGGAAGTTATATGCGGGATGTGGTGTGCATATGTTGGAGTTAGAATCTGGTCATATGGTCTTCATGCTCACAGACGTGGATTATCCGTTGACGATTGCTTCAATGGAGGCTATGTTGGCTAGTCACTTGCAGATTTCGAATGCTCCCTCAGGGAATGAGTCCTCTATCGCAACTGCGTTGGTGGAAGGGATCCAGGCTCGTTTGAAAGCAATTAAGAAGGCTGCTTCTGGTCTTTGATTTGGTTGTTTTGTAAGTGTTTATGTTTTGTGTTTTTGCTCATTTGTTCATATTATCATTCTTTTCACCAATATGTAAAGTGATTGGTGAATTTCATTCTTTATAGTTAAAAAAAAAAAAAAAAAAAAAAAAAAAAAAAAAAAATAAATAAAAAAAATAAGAATAAAAAAAAATAAATAAATAAAAAATTCTTTTTATATAATATATGCTTATACTTTAAACACATCATGGATTTTACACTTGTGAATATAATACCATTTGCTGCTTCAAACTATGGGTTCTGGTTGCTGAATTGTCCTTGTGCTGGTTACTGGTTTCATCTGGTGTTGGACTTGGTCCTCACAACAAATGGTCCTCAACTCACCATGTCTAATCGACAAGAAAGAGTTGATTCACCTTGAGGGTACAGCTCCTGGTGCGATTCTCAAATCCGTTGATGGTTGCCAGGTTACCCAAAACTGGATGGTTTTCACTTGCCATGGTCCTAGACTGAAAAGTGGCTAATCCAAGGGGGTACGGCTCTTGGTAAAGATTTTATCAAATCCGTTGATAGCTGTAATAGCTGCTTAAAGCTATAGGGTTTTCAACTCACCGATGCTTCATTGCTAAGAGTTGGCAAGTCCATAGGGGTACGACTTCTGGTAAAGACATATCAAATCCGTTGACGGCTGTGATGATTTGCCTAAAATCATCAGGGTACTCCCACTCACCATTGATTCACGTTCTAAGAGTTGGGCTGGGTTCTAGTCTCCCAGGGTGATGCTTATTCCACCAGAAAGACTGGCTAGCCCAAGAGCGAGCAGCTACTTGGTAAAGGCTCATCAAATCTTCTCATGTTGCTGAAAAGATTCAACACGATGCTGATTTGTTCCAAGCTTTGAAGAAGCTTCTAGTGTTTCATGTTGCCGCGGTTCTTCTGACTCTTATCTTGCTGATGCTGCTATTAGTTTTGCTGATTCAAACTTTAGTATTTATTTATTATTCTGTTAGGATATGCATGAGATATGTTAGGAAAGGATATGCATATCAGTTTTACACGTTTTGTTTAATGCTGTATTAGGGTTTCCTTGTAGTATAAAAGGAACCTTAGGCAGAAGGGTTAGACACACCTTCATCAAACATAGTTCTAGTCATTATCAATATTAGAAATCCTTAGAAAGGATCAAGTCTTTATAGTTATTCTGTTCTTCTCTATTATATTTGTATTCTGCATTCATATTGTGTATAGAGTCTCTCTGTGGATTGACTTGTGATTACAGAAGTCATTCACCGTTCCTGACAGGCTGTAAGATCTACATCTAGTAGACCCAACAAATTTAATAAGTGTGAAAACACTTATCCTTATACCACTTATTTCCAATAATAACAAGACCAAAACGTGTATTTTATGTCGTAAAAGTCGGAATTATGCGTGGTTTGTGTTTTTATTGTGTTTCAGGATAAAAATATGCAAAAGGAAGAAAACATGGCTATCACGGGCTTTTATAGAAGAAAAACACAAAAGACTATGTCAAAAGATCAAGAGTGCATAAAGAACAGAAGTCCAAGGCCTATTATGAAGATTTATCGAAGAAAAAGTCTAAAGACGGAAGTTTAATGAAGTCGAAGAACTCAAGTCTAATTGAAGAAGAAAATTATAAGACAAGTTTAATTTATATCGACAAATCCCGAGACGACGTCGAGAAACACAAAGAAATTAAATCGAGTCGAGACGAGAAGAAAGAAAGAAGGAAGCAACACATGCACTCCACACCTCCTATATATACCCTCCTAATGACACATTAGGAGGGTGTTAGTTAATTAGTTTTTAGTCACTTTTCATTTTTCCAGTTTTTATCTTTAGAGAGGGAAAGTGTTTAACTTTCTCTCACTAAAACTTCATCTTTTCTTTCATTCATGTTTTAAGCTTTAATTCAATCTTGTATTTTTGAATCTTTAATCTACAAGTTCAAGTTAAGCTTTTTATCTTTAATCTTCTTCTACCTTTCTTGATTTTATTTACCTTTGATTCGTTATCATCTTTGATTTAGTTTCAACTTGATGTTTATGAAAAAGTTTATCTTTTTATTCATCTTTAAGTTTTTATACGGATTAAGCTTTGAGCTTATCATGCTTATTGGCTTATTTTGTATTTAGCTTATTTGCCTTAAAAGTTTTCTTAAAAGTTTAATCTTTTTATATTTTGATATAAAAAGTTGTTTATTTAAAGTTTTGATAAGTTCTTATTCGTGCTTATTACTCCTTTTATCTTATAATTAGTAAAGTTTTGGATAGTGCTTATTGAAACTTTGCTTATTTTGTTTTGCTTTTTACGAATTGCTAGTCATCGGAAAACGGTAAACCCCTTTCCGACCATACATTCTGATAAGGGACTTTTATATCCCGACAGCCTCACTATTAGGATTCCTATCTGGATTCCGATGAGGGTATTATTTGATATTCCGATTAGCTTTGTGTTAACAACATCCCGATAGGATTTCATTTTATGTATTTCGACTGGTTCATATTCCGATCACATTCCGACAAGCCACATTCCGATATTATTCCGACAAGCATTCCGATGGGATTCCGATTAGGATTATTCCGACGGATTCCGATATTATTCCGACAAGTGTTTTTCTAATTTTAGAGAGAAAAAGTGACAGTTTTTCTAGATTTGCTTTTAGCCTATTTTAATTACGTTTTGCATTTACTTTTTAATTAGTTATAGACAACGACAACCTTTTTATTTTCCACCAAGAACGACTGAGTCGCACTCTTAACTAGTAATCAATTCGAAAAGACTGTAACTACGAACTTTCATAACTAAGTAAAATCAAGTTATTAAATGTAAAGGTTACGAAAGGGGATATAAAAGCCACAATTAATGAATATGAGGTTTATCTAGCCCTTTACACTTACTTCAAACTCTATCATCTCTTGTTCTCCACAGTTTAAAATCTCAAATAATGAGACTAGTGGATGCTTAGTCTAATAAACCAATAAAGATCTACATGGTTAAGGATACTAGTTAGAGAAAGCTTAGACTAGCAAACTCGGGTTGAGTCAAAGTATCCATGGCGGGTCTAATATGTCAAATAAGTCTAAATTTGTTAAACCATATCCTCTATTATATTTTTTCCTTTTTATTATGATAAGCAAAAGAATAATATATACAATGCAAATGTGATATGAAAATGAAAAATGATTGATGCAAAAATTATGAATGCATATTTTTGGTGGCCAAAGTAGATCAAAAATTTTAAAAATGTTTGAAAAATTAATTTCCAAGTTATCATGAAGGTCAGACAAAGTTCTAGGTAAGGTCACTTCGATAGAAGACCCCCTGCACTTAGGATAAACATTGTCCTTAATGTTTAAGAGTATTGTAGTAAACTCCCCTACACTTATGACATTGACAACTTTGCATAACCCAAGGTAAGGAAAGATCAACTATAGTGAATTCATTTTTAAAGCACAATGTGGTGATGAAAAATCACAATAGTAACAAAGTGAACCATATACAAGGGCCTCCTCCATAAGCTCCAATAAATGCGATGAGAGAGAGCAACCCTACAAACAAAATGAAGACAAAAGGAAGGTCTTCCCCTACACTTATCCTCAACTCGATACCCTTATTTCTATCATACCACACTCTAAGTCTAAAAACTCTAAGCCTAGTTATTAAAGCTTGATTTATGGAGTCTCTGACTCGACTCATCCCACAATGAATTAATTCATAGGGAAAATGGTGATCTCTTGGACCATTTCCACAGAAATTTCCTCCCCAAAATAGTGCTTAACACGGTGACCATTCACCTTTAAATTTGCACCATTGGGTTGTGATAACTCAATAGTTCCATATGGAAACACATGAGCAATAGTGAATGGACCAGACCATCTTGACTTATGCTTTCCCACAAAGAGTTTCAACCTTGAGTTAAAGAGGAGAACCGACTCTCCAACTTTAAACTCACGGTTCTTTATCTTAGCATCATGCAATTGCTTATTTTCCTTGTAAAGCAATAAGTTCTCATAAGCATTGGCTCTCAATTCATCCATGTCATTGAGTTGGTCTTTTCTATGTGAACCGGCTTGGTATAAATCAAAGTTTTCCCATTTGAGAGCCCATGAAGCCTTATGCTCTAACTCGAATGGGAGGTTGTATGCTTTTCCATAGACAAGCCTATATGGAGTACAACCAATTGGTGTCTTAAAAGCCGCCCTAAAAGACCACAAAGCATCATCAAGCTTATTCGACCAAGAAGCTCGATGCTCTCCCATCGTTCTCTCCAAAATTCTCTTTAAACCAAGATTTGTGACCTCGGTTTGCCCATTGGTTTGAGGGTGATACGAGGTAGAAAGTATATGGTTAACACCATACTTCTTCATGACTCTTGTAAATTGATAATTACAAAAATGAGTCCCACTATCACTTATGATAGCCCGAGATACACCAAATCTAGCAAATAATTGCTTCAAGAATTTCACTACAACTCGAGCATCATTAGTAGGCAAGGCTTTGGCCTCAACCCACTTTGAAACATAGTCCACGGCTATGAGTATGTACTTATTTCCCTTAGATGATGGAAAAGGTCCAATGAAATCTATTTCCCATACATCAAAAATCTCACACTCTTGTATGAAGTTTTGTGGCATCTCATCTCGTTGATTAATTTTTCCTTGTCTTTGACATACATCACAAAATTTCACCATCTCTTGAGCATATTTGTATATTGAATGCCAATAGAAATCCGAATAAAAGACTTTCTTGGCGGTGTAGTTGCGCCCAAAATGGCCACCCGTAGGTCCCTTATGACACGCTTCTAAGATCGTAAATGCTTCGGGCCCATCTACACACCGTCTAATAATTTGGTCCGCACATTGCCTAAAGAGGTAAGGGTCATCCCAAAAATAGTATTTTGCTTCCTTAAGAAACTTATTATTTTGTTGTGAAGTGAGACCCTCTATGAGCACATCCCCCACAAGATAGTTTGCAATATCCGCAAACCAAGGGGTGGCATCCTCTTGTGAAGAGATAGACATGAGCTCCTCTAATGAAAAGGATTCATTAATTTCCTTATGAGGCAATTCACCTAGAAAAGGATGCTCAAGTCTACTCAAGTGATCCACCGCTAAATTCTCGGCTCCTTTCTTATCACGTATCTCAATGGAAAACTCTTGTAGCAATAAAACCCATCTCAAAAGTCTAGTCTTAGCATCTTGCTTCGTCATGAGGTACTTGACAGTGGAATGATCCGTATACACTATGGTCTTCGAAAGCACTAGATAGGGTATAGATTTCTCAAAGGCATAGACTATAGCAAGCAACTCTTTTTCCGTGGTGGTATAATGAAGTTGAGCACCCGTCATTGTTTTCTAGCATAGTGTATAAGTTGAAAATGCTTATTCACTCATTGTCCTAACACGGGCCCCATGTCATAATCACTAGCGTCACACATGAGCTCAAAAGGCAAATCCCAATTTGGAGAAACCAAAACGGGAGCCTTAGTTAATTTCTCCTTAAGTATCTCAAAAGAGTCTAAACACTCTTGGGTGAAAATGAAAGGAGCCTCTTTTTCCAAAAGGGGGGTCATCGGTCTTGCAATCTTAGAAAAATCTTGTATAAAACGTCCATAGAATCCCGCAAGACCCAAAAAACTTCTAACTCCTTTCACCGTGGTAGGTGGGGGTAGTTTAGCAATAACATCAGTTTTAGCACGATCCACTTCTAAACCCTTATTGGATATCTTATGTCCCAAAACTATCCCTTCTTTGACCATGAAATGGCATTTCTCCCAATTAAGAACAAGACGTGTTTCTTCACACCTCTTAAGCATATGTTCTAAATGGGAGAGACAAGAAGTAAATAAATCTCCAAAGACCGAGAAATCCATAAAAACTTCCATAGTGTGCTCAATCATGTCATGAAAGATTGCCATCATACACCTTTGGAATGTCCCCGATGCATTACACAAGCCAAAAGGCATTCTCTTGTAAGAAAATGTACCATAGGGACAAGTGAATGTGGTCTTTTCTTGATCCTTTGGGTCAATGGGTATTTGGAAATAACCCGAGAATCCATCTAAAAAGCAATAGTACTCATTTCCCGCTAAGCGTTCAAGCATTTGGTCCATAAAAGGCAATGGGAAATGATCCTTCCTAGTAGCATCATTGAGCTTCCTATAATCGATACAAACTCTCCAACCCGTGACAAGTCTAGTAGGAATAAGCTCATTGTTCTCATTAGGTACTACGATGATTCCACCCTTCTTAGAAACACAATGTACCGGGCTAACCCGTGGAGAGTCAGAAATGGGGTAAATCATGCCCGCATCAAGGAGTTTGATAACTTCCTTTTTGATGACCTCATGAATTTTAGGGTTAACCCTTCTTTGGCTTTAAATGGCGGGTTTGTAATCATCCTCCATAAGGATTTTGTGTGTACAAAAATTTGGATCAATTCCCCTTATGTCGGATACTTTCCATGCTATGGCTTTCTTATTTTTCTTAAGCACCTCTATGAGTTTTTCCTTCTCATCATCTTTCAAGTATTTTGGTATGATCACGGGTAATTGGTCTTTTCTTTCTAAGAAAGCATATTCAAGGTGTGATGGAAGATCCTTAAGTTCAAGGGAAGGTGGACTCTCAATGGAAGGTTTCACTATGGATGGATCATCAATGGTAACTTCTTGTGGAGTAGGTGAAGGAATGGGATACTCATTGAGAAACTTTTGGATAGTGAGAATGTAACACTCTCAATTCTCGTATCGGTACAGCGGAATGGTCTTTTAGAGTGTTACGGGATAGCACAATAACTCCAATCATAGACAACACATAAAAATGGTTGTGCAAGGTTCAACATACATTCATTCGATAAAAAGTTTTAAAGTGTACAACAGGTCCCAAATTATACAGGTCATTTAGTTTACAAAACATAGATCGAATGAACATTTTTAATATTATGTGGGCCATCAGAGTCGATCTCCACCCGGATTACCTTCAAGCACCTGAGATAAAAACATGCAAAAATCATATCAGCGAATGCCGCGTGAATTCATAGAGTTTAATAAAAACCGTTATATAAAACAATCATTTAAAATCAGAACACAAGTATAATATCGGTAGTAAGTCCTCATATTGCTAGTCAGGCAATATATAAATCAAGCATACATCTTAAACCGTTCATGAGACCGTAGCCTCTATATTACCATGATAGGTAATATTTTCATCGTTATTAGCGTCGTATCATATCGGATATTTAGATTATATAGGATTATTATTAGCCACATGACATTGTTACCTTAATATGAAAACAGCGGGCCGCGAACCCGACAAACAATTTGCCCATCTAAGTTAGCGTGTCGTCACAAAAATCACGCTATGGAATCTTCTCATACATAAATTCGCTTACCAATCAATGTGGTACGACGGGGATCAACCGTCAAGGCGCGAACTGGGGTGATCGTCCCCAAATAGTACTATCAAATGCATAAACGTCTACCAAATCCCGGTAGTTCACAATTCATGCTAATGGGACTTTAAGTGACATAACCTAACTACTAATAATCCTTTTAGTCTCGTTTATAGGGTCATAGCATCATTCGGGTCCATATCATTAAGCATACCATCGAGACTACTTGTGTTTTATTTTTATTAAAATCTAGCATGTTATCTCCCTCGCGGGTTTACAAATCATTTTATAAAACATTTAAAAGAGTGCGAGGCTATGAACTCACGTTGATAATGAAAGGCGGATTATCGGCTACGGGCGTGCTTCGGTCACGGAAACCTATATAAATAATAATCGGTCTTAGACTTTGTACAATGACTTTTATCAAAATAACAATATACATATGATGATTTTGTACATATGATGATGATCAAGTGGGTTTATATATACTTGTTTACTCATTTTAGTGTTTACGTTTTGGTAACTTTTTACTAGTTTACTAGTTTTACCTATTTACCTATTTTAAGTCCATTAAGCTTAGTATAAGTTCTTTAACTTGTTTTAATCCATTTTATACCTATATTATCAGTATATATACTTTCCATGTTGGGCCCAAATGGGTTAAGCCCAATAAGTTCTTTTTATAAGTGGTTAACTTATTTAGTCCAATTATTAGTCCAATATGCTTAGTTAGCTCGTTAATGTCCGTATGTCCTATAGTTCGGGTTTTATCGGTTTTTACTTGTATTAGTTACTTATATATCATTATATGACTTTTATAAACTTTACATTAGACGGGTTTGATCGTCTAAGTTTTAATTGGCGAAAAACGTTAATTTTACGGCAATAGCCGAAAAAGTCGTAAAAATCAAGTTTATAGTTTTTATTACTTATAAGTATTATTCCACTACCATTTATATAATTTATCCATTTAATTAACCTTTTAAATATTTATATAAATAAGTTTCACAAGTTAATGGGTTTTTATTTTACATTTTATACAATAAAATTTGAGTGCTTATATAATAATAATAAACATTAATTCTAAAAATCTGATTTTTATTTTCATGTTCACCATTTTTATCATATCTAGAGTTCTATAATGAATTAGAAGCTTATTTTTGGGTGACATGTTCTTCATATTATGTGCTACATTTAACTTAGTTGTAGCTACTGCTCATTTTAAGTTTATCTTGCCTTAACAGTCCCTACAAAACTGCTTATTCAGATTAGAACACCCAACTTGTTTTGATCATATCTCACTCATTATATTGATTCCATTGCATGGCCAACTCTCACATGTGTATAACATCTTGTACTTACTGTAAATGGATCATACCATGCAAGTTTATCAGTTCAAGTTTTAGTTATATACTGTTTTTATACAGCCAACTAAATAAGCATGATTTTAGCCTTATTTCTTATAGTTATTAACCTTTTTAAGCATATCTATCAACACTTGATCTCCACACAACATTTTTATCATCATATATACATCATATACATATACAAAAATAAAGAAAATACATTTGTTCTTTACAAAAATAACAAGAGAAAATGGAGAGGATGATATTCTTTACCAACCAAGTGTATTTCTTGTTTTTGGAAGACAAGAACTTGATGAACACCACAAGTAACTCCAAGATCATCAAACACCAAGAACAATAGTCGAGAAATCAGCCCTAGGACACAAGCAAATCACCTCCAATGTTGTTAATATGGCCACCAAATGATCAAGGCTTCAAGATAACTCCATGATAGAGCTAGTAAACATGTATTTCATGGCTAGAAAAGATCAAAAGGGGTGTTTGTAGCTTGAAAGTGGACGGCAAAGGGGTGGTTTTTGAGAGAGTTTTGTGTTGGTTTGCATGTAAGTAAATGGTGTGTGTGAAAGTTGCTAGTGGTTTTGAGTTAGTGGGAAAGAACTAAGCCTAAGGTGTAAGCTTACTTACACTTGTAAGTTTGTAGCTAACATGATGCCACATATGGTTGTGGTGTCATGTTGGTGCCGTCCAAGCTAGCTAGTGGGGTGGGACAATGTATTTTGTCCCATCTCACTAGTTTACGGGTATTCCTCGATTCTAGTTTTCTCGATTTGTGTGCCCTCGGGTCGTTTCACGAAAAAAGTTTTTATAAATTATGAATCAACGTCACAAAACGAATCCAATAAAAATTGTCTCATCAAAAACGGAGTTCAAAAACGTAAATACGTAATCCTAAGGTTTCCGGTTTAGTCGTAAAAGACGCTAAATTATGCACGTAAGCCCAAATTTAAATCCGTAAATTGTGAGTTCGTCAACCAACACAAAAATAAGTTTCAAAATATTATACGAGAAAATATTTCACTACCTGAAAATGTTAGATTGTCACAGCTTTTCCTCCTAAAAGGGATCAACGTCCTCGTGATCCATTTCATTTGGATGTCCGTTTCTTATTTAAATCGAAGAGGTGCGGATATTTCTTCCACATTTCATCCTCTCGTTCCCAAGTATACTCCGGTCCATGCTTTGAATTCCATCGGATCTTGACAATAGGTATCCGACTTTGTTTCAGTTGCTTTACCTCACGATCCATAACCTCTACAGGCTCTTCGATAAAATGCAACTTCCCATCTATTCGAACCTTACCTAATGGAATTTTCTCATCACTCACTGCTAGACATTTCTTCAGATTAGATACATGGAATGTGTGGTGAACACCATGAAGTTCTGGGGGTAACTCTAGTTTGTAAGCCACCGGACCTACTCTAGATAAAATCTTAAAGGGTCCAATATAACGGGGATTCAATTTCCCTCGCTTTCCAAATCTTATAACGCCTTTCCATGGCGATACTTTCAACATTACTCGGTCACCCACTTTAAACTCCATTGGCTTCCGCCGTACATCCGCGTAACTTTTCTGTCTACTACGGGCAGTCAACAACCTATTCTTAATCTGAACTATCATCTCCGTAGTCTCCCGGATCAATTCCAGTCCCGTGAGCTGGGTATCCCTAACTTCACTCCAACATACAGGAGATCTACACTTCCTACCATACAAAGCTTCAAACGGTGCAACCTTAATACTAGAATGGTAACTATTGTTATACGAAAACTCTGCTAACGGCAAATGTTTATCCCAATTCTTACCAAAGTCTAACACACAAGCTCTCAACATATCTTCCAGTGTTTGTATCGTCCTTTCACTCTGCCCATCAGTCTGGGAGTGATAAGCAGTGCTCATGTCGAGATTCGTTCCCAAAGATCTTTGGAGAGATTTCCAAAAATTCGATGCGAATCTAGGATCTCGATCTGAAATGATCGATACAGGCACTCCATGCTTGCATACAACATTCTCAAGGTATATACGAGTCAGCTTCTCCAGTGAGAACTGCTCTTTAACCGGAATGAAGTGTGCTGATTTGGTCAGTCTATCGACAATAACCCAAATCGAGTTGTTTCCAGATGATGTTCTAGGAAGCTTGGTGATAAAGTCCATCATAATTCGCTCCCACTTCCATTCAGGAATCTTTGGCTGTTGAAGTAGTCCTGATGGCTTTTGATGTTCAACTTTGACTCTAGCACAAGTCAAGCATTGAAGAACATACATAGCTATGTCAGCTTTCATATTCGGCCACCAGTACAACTTCTTCAAATCATGGTAAATCTTATCAGATCTCGAATGAATGGAATACTTAGATTTATGGGATTCTAACATAATCAAGTCTCTTAAGCCTCCAAACTTAGGTATCCACATACGACCTCTTAAGCATTTCACTCCATCAGCTCTAACCTCTAAAGGATCTCATTCTCCTCGGAACCCTTCATTAACAAAATTTTCCTTCTTACAAGCTTCTATTTGCGCATTTCTAATTTGCTCAGGCAAATTATTGTGCACGGTCAAGACTAGAGAACGTACCCTGATAGGCTCTCTATCTTTCCTACTTAACGCATCGGCAACAACATTGGTTTTTCCTGGGTGATAATTTATATCACAATCATAATCACTTAACAACTCTATCCATCTTCGTTGCCTCATGTTCAATTCCTTCTGGTCGAGAATATACTGTAGGCTTTTGTGATCGGTGAATACCGTACACTTGGTGCCATACAGATAATGTCTCCACAACCTAAGAGCAAAGACTACAGCTCCTAACTCAAGATCATGAGTGGTATAACTCTCCTCATTCTTCCTTAATTGCCTAGAAGCATAAGCTATCACTTTCTCTCGCTGCATCAAAACATCTCCATAACCTCTAAGAGATGCATCACAATATACTACAAAATCTTCACTCCCGTCGGGTAATGATAAGATTGGCGCACTACATAATTTTTGCTTCAATGTCTGAAATTCTCCATCTTCATCACTTCCCCAAACGAAAGGTTTATTCTTCTGGGTAAGCTTAGTCAAGGGTTTAGCTATCAAAGAAAATTCTTTAATGAATCGCCTATAATAGCCAGCCAATCCTAAGAACTGTCGCACTTCCGTTGGTGTTGTCGGTGCAGACCAATTCTTATTAGCTTCAACCTTTGCAGGATCAACATGAATTCCATCTTTGTTAATCACATGACCAAGAAATTGCACAGAATCTAACCAGAAATCACATTTCGAAAACTTAGCATACAACTTTTCATCCTTCAACAAATTCAAAACAATCCTTAAATGTTCTCTATGTTCATCTTCATTCTTAGAATAGATCAGAATATCGTCAATAAACACAATCACAAATTTATCCAAGTAGGGCTTGCACACTCGATTCATTAAATCCATGAAAACCGAAGGTGCGTTAGTTAACCCAAATGGCATTACTTGAAATTCATAGTGTCCATAACGAGTTCTAAATGCAGTTATAGGAATATCTTCTTCACGGACGCGAAGTTGGTGATATCCAGACCGTAAATCTATCTTAGAATACACACTGTATCCTTGCAGTTGATCAAACAAATCATCAATCCTAGGTAAAGGATATCTATTTTTAATTGTCAACTTATTCAGTTCCCTATAATCAATGCACATACGGAAAGATCCATCCTTCTTCTTAACGAACAAGACTGGAGCTCCCCAAGGCGACGAGCTCGATCGAATAAAACCTTTATCAGACAACTCTTTAAGTTGCTCAGATAACTCCTTTAATTCAGAAGGGGCTAATCGGTATGGCGCACGTGTCACCGGTGCAGCACCAGGAATTAAATCAATTCGAAACTCTACTTGCCTTATCGGTGGAAGTCCGGGTAAATCTTTAGGAAATACCTCAGGAAATTCACAAATAATAGGTACATCTTCCAATCGTTTCTCCCTAGACTCTTTCCTGGTCACTTGAGCTAAGAATAACTCACAACCGTTCCTGATGTACTTTTGGACTTTAATACATGAAACGATCTTCAAACGGGATTCACCTCGATTACGATCAATTACTAACGTCCTATTCCTAAGAGGAATCTTACCTTTCTTCTCTCCACAAAAAATAGTAGCATTATTCAACGACAACCAATCCATACCAATAATAATATCAAAACTACCTAATTCTATCAACATCAAATCAATCAGAAAGGAATGGTTTAAGAGATTTAGAGAGCATCCTTCTAATAGCTTATTAGTTTTCAATAATTTACCATTAGCCAATTCCACCTCGTAACTGGTACTTATCTCAACAGGTTCAATGTCAATAAGGGCACTAAATTTAGTGGATACAAAGCTCCTATCAGCACCCGAATCGAATAAAGCAACAGCATAATGATTGTTGAGTAAAAACGTACCGGTAACGACATTCAGATCCTCTTTCTTCACCTCAATTGTTCCAAGTTGATAGATACCACCCTGGGGGTTTCTTCCAGGTACAATCGCTTTCAACTTGGGGCATTCCGATTTTCTATGACCTTCTTTATTACAGTTGAAGCAAATGGTTCCCTTCTTACACCTTTCAACCTTGTGTCCAAGCTTTCCGTAATTTCAGCACTTCCAGCAGTCGCCAGCATGCCTCTTGTTGCCTCACTTAGGACATCTATCATCGTTGCGCGGTGTGTTGTAGGTAAGAGCATTTGCATTCCCCTTTCTCTGGTTCTGTCGGCGATTGAAATTCTCCCTATTGTCACCTCTATCTACACGATCACCGTCTCCCTTTCTTTTCTCACCAACACGGGCTTCATCTTCCCTATCCTGAATTATCTGTCCAATGAGTTGGTAAGCCATTCGAACAACATCATCAATGGTCAGTGGTTTAGATGATTTCACGTCCCCCCGGATATTCCTGGTCAACCCTTTAATATATTGCTCAATTCAGATCTCTTAGGGTTCAACCAATCGAGGACATAACAAGGCCAACTCATGGAATCGGTTTGTGTAACTATCAATGTCCACACCTTTCATTCTCAAATGAATCAACTCTTGTTCTAACCTAATGATCACACTACGAGGACAAAACTCCAAAGTCATCCACTTCTTAATTTCAGCCCAAGGAGTAGCATTAGCAGCATCAAGACCCATGAAAGCAATTCTCCCGTTCCACCAAGTCAACGCACGACCTTTAAGAGTAGCCATAGTAAAAGTCACCTTATCTTCCTCCATACACTTACTAATCCGAAACACCGACTCAATTTTCTCGATCCACTGTCTTAGTCCTACAACACCTTCAGTTCCATTAAAAGGTATAGGTTCACACTTCATGAACGTCACATAAGTACAGCCACCAACTTCAGGTGCATTAGCTCCAAGTCCTCCTATATTTCCTACAGCATTAGCATTCACATTGTTAGCATTCACATTCACATTAGTACCGCCAATTCCACTACCGCCAGCTCCACTACCGCCAGCTCCACTACCGCCAGCTCCACTACCGCCAGCTCCACTACCGCCAGCTTCATTTCTAGCATTTGCCATAAATTCAGTCATAGATGCGGTAACTTGCTCCGTAATAATCCTACGTACATCATCCTCAGTCACAGCCTTCTTGGGCGGCATAGTTCTATAATTTCACAATTTCAAAGTATTAAGCATTCACCCAACAAAGGATGCATATAATATGGATTGAATTTATAATCAAGATACAAATAAGGCACAATATGGAATTCAAGACAAGATACATATTTCATTCGATTTGAAACAAAAGTATTGTCTTAGTTACATCCCATATCAAAGTTCTAGCACTATACACACTCAAAATTCGTGCCAAGTCTACTACTAACAAGTCGGTTCAGTCAAAGCTACAAAAGCACAAAAGATACAAAGGTCACTACTAAATACAGACTGGTCTACTGAGAACCGCCAGATGGTCCATCATCCATCGTCTTCTGAATCTTCGTCGGACGATCACTAGACACATCTCCAGCTGGGCGCTTACGGATCACTCCTCTTTTAACCATGTCAGCATAAAATCTACTATTCCATCCCACGGATATATTCAACTCCTTCTCAGCTTTCTCACGCATCGCACGAGCTACACTTAACTGAATCTCCATAGAATTCACCTTTCTCTTCATTTCAGCAAACTCCCCACTTTCCAACACCGATAACCTCCTAAAAGCCTCATTCAAACCACGCTCTACATCAATCAAATCCAAACTAAGCAATTCCCACTCTTTCTCGCCAACCTTAGCCTTCGACTCCAAATAAGCAACCTGAGTCTGAACAACACCTAATCCAACCTCTGTCATACAACTCTTAACACGGGAAGCATCTAGATCACGTCTCAAGGCCCATGGTGCAAGACCATCTATATGAGTAGCCTCTCGAGTACTAGACGACTCTCCTATCTCACGTCTACGAGTAGCAATACCATCAGTACCATCAGGTGCATCGTCATCCTCATCCTCCTCTGATTCAGAATCAGATTCAAACGATTCAGACGTTTCATCCCTAGGTAACTCAACCTCAGAATCAGACAAATAAACTGGTGGGGGTAAAGGCTCGCCCTCTGGAACATCGTAAGGATAAATAAGCTCAGCTTCCTCATCATCATCGACCTCAACATCTATACCTACATCCTCCTCGACATCCTCGTCGTCAATCTCATCATCTAAATTATCTAACCCAATCTCCTCATCATTCTCTATATCAACATTCTCAATCTCATTCTCTACCAAGTCAACCTGAGGGGCAATCTGATCTCCTAGTCCTAACTCGGGCTCGGGATCCTCAAATGGTTCCTCCTCATCATCCATATCATAATCTACTAAGTCTAAATAATGATCATCATCTACATTAGGTTCGGGAATAGCATGGTTTTCTACAGGAATATTAGGGTCAGCCATGACAATCTGCATTTATACATATATCTCGTATTAGGATAACATACTAGTTAAACAATTATATAAAGAAATCACGATATATACATATATATAAATTAAATTATATATATATCAAAATATATATCTTCTCAATAGGGCTTGTTGGTAACGTCAGAGATCTCTGGCACCGTTATAGTCAAAAGATTTTTCAAATATTTTCTTAAATGTTCATTGTCAAAAGATTTTGAAAAGTTTTGTTCAAAACCTTGGTTTTTAAAATCTTTTGTTCTCTATAACGAGAGCTCTGGTACCAAACTGTAACACTCTCAATTTTCGTATCGGTACAGCGGAAGGGTCTTTTAGAGTGTTACGGGATATCACAATAACTCCAGTCATAGACAACACATAAAAATGGTTGTGCAAGGTTCAACATACATTCATTCGATAAAAAGTTTTAAAGTGTACAACAGGTCCCAAATTATACAGGTCATTTAGTTTACAAAACATAGATCGAATGAACATTTTTAATATTATGTGGGCCATCAGAGTCGATCTCCATCCGGATTACCTTCAAGCACCTGAGATAAAAACATGCAAAAATCATATCAGCGAATGCCGAGTGAATTCATAGAGTTTAATAAAAACCGTTATATAAAACAATCATTTAAAATCAGAACACAAGTATAATATCGGAAGTAAGTCCTCATATTGCTAGTCAGGCAATATATAAATCAAGCATACATCTTAAACCGTCCATGAGACCGTAGCCTCTATATTACCATGATAGGTAATATTTTCATCGTTATTAGCGTCGTATCATATCGGATATTTAGATTATATAGGATTATTATTAGCCGCATGAAATTGTTACCTTACTAGGAAAACAGCGGGCCGCGAACCCGACAAACAATTTGCCCATCTAAGTTAGCGTGTCGTCACAAAAATCACGCTATGGAATCTTCTCATACATAAATTCGCTTACCAATCAATGTGGTACGACGGGGATCAACCGTCAAGGCGCGAACTGGGGTGATCGTCCCCAAATAGTACTATCAAATGCATAAGCGTCTACCAAATCCCGGTAGTTAACAATTCATGCTAATGGGACTTTAAGTGGCATAACCTAACTACTAATAATCCTTTTAGTCTCGTTTATAGGGTCATAGCATCATTCGGGTCCATATCATTAAGCATACCATCGGGACTACTTGTGTTCTATTTTTATCAAAATCTAGCATGTTATCTCCCTCGCGGGTTTACAAATCATTTTATAAAACATTTAAAAGAGTGCGAGGCTATGAACTCACGTTGATAATGAAAGGCGGATTATCGGCTACGGGCGTGCTTCGGTCACGGAAACCTATATAAATAATAATCGGTCTTAGACTTTGTCCAATGACTTTTATCAAAATAACAATATACATATGATGATTTTGTACATATGATGATGATCAAGTGGGTTTATATATCCTTGTTTACTCATTTTAGTGTTTACGTTTTGGTAACTTTTTACTAGTTTACTAGTTTTACTTATTTACCTATTTTAAGTCCATTAAGCTTAGTATAAGTTATTTAACTTGTTTTAATCCATTTTATACCTATATTATCAGTATACATACTTTCCATGTTGGGCCCAAATGGGTTAAGCCCAATAAGTTCTTTTTATAAGTGGTTAACTTATTTAGTCCAATTATTAGTCCAATATGCTTAGTTAGCTCGTTAATGTCCGTATGTCCTATAGTTCGGGTTTTATCGGTTTTTACTTGTATTAGTTACTTATATATCAGTATATGACTTTTATAAACTTTACATTAGACGGGTTTGATCGTCTAAGTTTTAATTGGTGAAAAACGTTAATTTTACGGCAATAGCCGAAAAAGTCGTAAAAATCAAGTTTATAGTTTTTATTACTTATAAGTATTATTCCACTAACATTTATATAATTTATCCGTTTAATTAACCTTTTACATATTTATATAAATAAGTTTCATAAGTTAGTGGGTTTTTATTTTACATTTTATACAATAAAATTTGAGTGCTTATATAATAATAATAAACATTAATTCTAAAAATCTGATTTTTATTTTCATGTTCACCATTTTTATCATATCTAGAGTTCTATAATGAATTAGAAGCTCATTTTTGGGTGACATGTTCTTCATATTATGTGCTACATTTAACTTTGCTATAGCTACTGATCATTTTAAGTTTATCTTGCCTTAACAGTCCCTACAAAACTGCTTATTCAGATTAGAACACCCAACTTGTTTTGATCATATCTCACTCATTATATTGATTCCATTGCATGGTCAATTCTCACATGTGTATAACATCTTTTACTTACTGTAAATGGATCATACCATGCAAGTTTATCAGTTCAAGTTTTAGTTATATACTGTTTTTATACAGCCAACTAAATAAGCATGATTTTAGCCTTATTTCTTATAGTTATTAACCTTTTTAAGCATATCTATCAACACTTGATCCCCATACAACATTTTTATCATCATATATACATCATATACATATACAAAAATAAAGAAAATACATTTGTTCTTTACAAAAATAACAAGAGAAAATGGAGAGGATGATCTTCTTTACCAACCAAGTGTATTTCTTGGTTTTGGAAGACAAGAACTTGATGAACACCACAAGTAACTCCAATATCATCAAACACCAAGAACAATAGTTGAGAAATCAGCCCTAGGACACAAGCAAATCAACTCCATGATAGAGCTAGTAAACATGTATTTCATGGCTAGAAAAGATCAAAAGGGGTGTTTGTAGCTTGAAAGTGGACGGCAAAGGGGTGTTTTTTGAGAGAGTTTTGTGTTGGTTTGCATGTATGTAAATGGTGAGTGTGAAAGTTGCTAGTGGTTTTGAGTTAGTGGGAAAGAACTAAGCTTAAGGTGTAAGCTTACTTACACTTGTAAGTTTGTAGCTAACATGATGCCACATATGGTTGTGGTGTCATGTTGGTGCCGTCCAAGCTAGCTAGTGGGGTGGGACAATGTATTTTGTCCCATCTCACTAGTTTATGGGTATTCCTCGATTCTAGTTTTCTCGATTTGCGTGCCTTCGGGTCGTTTCATGAAAAACGTTTTTATAAATTATGAATCAACGTCACAAAACGAATGCAATAAAAATTGTCTCATCAAAAACGGAGTTCAAAAACATAAATACGTAATCCTAAGGTTTCCGGTTTAGTCGTAAAAAGACGCTAAATTATGCACGTAAGCCTAAATTTAAATCCGTAAATTGTGAGTTCGTCAACCAACACAAAAATAAGTTTCAAAATATTATACGAGAAAATATTTCACTACCTGAAAATGTTAGATTGTCACAGAGAATGTCTTCTTCCCAATTGATGGGAGAATCATCATTACCAAGGAAGTTGGACTCAAATTTCTCCAAGAGGAAATAACTCTGTAACATCCCGCCTACTCAGACCATAATATTATCCGCTTTGCCCGCAGGCTCACGGCTTTGCTTTGTGGCCCTCTTATATGTACTTCCCGGCTGGTCACCCAACCTAGTACTACTCTGACATGAGCACGCTTAACTGCCAGTTCCTAAGAACCCCACTTGCAGTAGAACACAAAACGCGTTGTGTCATGAGAAGGCGACTGTTATCTTATGAACCATGGATCTCTCCTGGCCACAGCCGATGTGGGATTTGCCTGGGGTGTCACAATCACCCCCCCTTCGGGACTCATCGTCCTCAATGAGGTTTTCCCCACCATCCCGAACGGCTCAGGAGTGGCTCTGATACCACTCGTAACATCCCGCCTACTCAGACCACAATATTGTCCGCTTTACCCGCAGGCTCACGGCTTTGCTTTGTGGCCCTCTTGTATGTACTTCCCGGCTGGTCACCCAACCTAGTACTACTCTGACATGAGCACGCTTAACTGCCAGTTCCTAAGAACCCCACTTGCAGTAGACCACAAAACGCATTGTGTCATGAGAAGGCGACTGTTATCATATGAACGATGGATCTCTCCTGGCCACAGCCGATGTGAGATTTGCCTGGGGTGTCACAAACTCTCTCCAAATGGTGTTAAGGAGGGAGCAATTGAGGCAACGGTCTCTACATGAGGCATGTTTTCACTATCATTCTTACAAGCTTCATGAAAATGCTCATCACACACCTCATTAAGAACATCCACTATGTTAATTGTTTCACAACCTTGAGACTTCTTAGTTACTTTTCCTATCTTAAACACCACTTTCTCATCCTCAACTCTCACAATTAGTTCTCCTTTCGCCACATCTATAAGAGTACGACCCGTCCTCAAAAATTGTCTACCAATAATAAGAGGAACTCTTGGGTCCATATCATTATCAACCACTATAAAATCCACGGGAAAGGTAAACTTATCAACCCCTACAAACACATCCTCCGTAATGCCTACCAGATAACATATGGTACGGTTAGCTAACTCAAGGGTCATCCTAATAGGAGTGAGCTAGGGAAGAGAGAGCTTTTGCCAAACCGATAAAGGCATGAGATTAATGCTTGCCCCAAGATCCGCTAGTGCCATGCAATTTTCCACCGCGAGAAAATTACAAGGAATCAAAAATCTCCTCGGATCTCCAAGTTTTGTAGGTAAGGTTTTGAGCAACACGGTGGAAAAATTCTCAATAAGTGATGTGTTAGGAAAATCCACCAACTTTTCCTTATTTGAGAGGACATCTTTGAACATTTTAGCAAACTTTGGCATATATGCAAGAGCTTCCGCAAAGGATATGTTAATGTTAAGTTGCTTGAACATCCTCAAAAAGTTATAGACTTGAATATCATCCTTGTTTTTAAGTTTCTCCTTTCTCAATCTTGATAGGTAAGGAAGGCTTGGATTTGGTGTAGGTTGAGAATTTGTTGTTGTGGAAGGTTTCTCTTTGTTGGTTTCTTCATTGGAAGGTGTGGAAGGTAAAGGAGTAGTGGGTGTAGGATGAGAAGGTGTAGGTGTTGAAGTTGTAGAGTTTGAAGGTGGTGAATTTGATGTTGAAGGCTTATCACAAGATGGAACCATAGTAGGCTTAACCAAAGAAGGTGTTGGAGGTTAAGAATCATTAGTTGTCTTTCCACTTCTTGTTGTGATAGCATTGACATTAGCCCTTAGATTTGTTTGTGTGTTTGAAGGTAGAGCCCCTTATTTCCTTTGAGTGTGCATAATTTGGTTTTGTAGAAGAGCAAATTTTTGTTGTTTTCCTGTTGAGCCTCTTTCAGTTGTCTTTCATAAGAAGTAAGCATTGGAAGAATCAAATCCATGGGATTAGGTTGCAAATTTCCTTGATTAAAACCGTGGTTTGGATATTGAGGTGGAGGTGGTTGGTTAAATCCTTAATTGTTTGTATGAAAGTTATTCCCTTGATGTTTAAAGTTGTTGGGTGCTATAGAGTTGTTTCCTTGGTAATTTGGCCTATTCCCTTGATTTCATTGAAGCAATTGAGGAGCATTGGGTTGATTTTGGGTGGGTGGATGGGGTGGAAAGCCGGGTGGAGCAAGGTAGTTATTTGACTTGTAAGAGAGATTGTTTGGGTTGATGTTAGGTTTGAAGTGCTCTCTATGTTCATATTGATAAGCATAACATTCACCTTGGTAATTTTGAACCTTGTCACATTGTAGGTAAGAATGAGGACCTCCACAAGTCTCACATGAAATAGCAATTGCATTCACATCATTGGAAAAGTTGTTCAAGGAAAGGTTCTTAAGGTCTTGGGCTATGTCTTGATTTGTCTTAAGATTCATCTCTTGATTTCTTTCTATTGTTTTAAGTATCTCTTGTTGACTCTTGAGGATTTGATTATCAAGGGATATGTGAGAACTATCGTGCACAACATGGACCCTTTCATCATTTTGGGTATTTGTTTGCACCATGTATTTAGTCTCAATAATGTTCCATGCCTCTTGTATGGAATTGGCAAGAATGTTCCCATCCGCGGAGGAGTTGAGGGAATCTTGATGATGTGGTCTTAATCCATTGTAGAAGGTATTGATTTGGTGAACTTCATTGAATCCATGATTGGGGCATTTTCTCAATAACGCTATGTACTCTTCCCAAGCATCACTAAAGGTTTGGTTAGGTTTTTGTTGAAATCCAATAATTAGGTTTCTCAAAGCCGTGGTCTTAGATGAAGGAAAGAAGCTATTCAAGAACTTCTTAGTAAAATCCCAAGTGGTAATGCTCTTAGGTGGCTGTTTATCTAGCCAATACCTAGCACTTCCCTCTAGGGAGAATTGGATCAAGGTCAATTTAATGGCATTATGGGGAACTCCATTGTACTTAATGGTATTGCAAATGGATAGAAACTTCTTGATATGATCATGAGGATCATCATTAGGTCTCCCGAAAATGGTGTATTTGAAACCAATGTAATCATAGATTTCTTAAGCTCAAAGGTGTTTGCGGGTATCTCGGGTATAACAAGCATCGGCATATCCTTCCACATTTGATTGGAGGTGCTCCATCAAAGGTCTATTGTAAACGGCGGTCATGGCTTATTATGTGTTGATCAAAGCACGATTCTCGGGATCGGCTTGATGGACGGTGTTGTTCTTACTCTTTCTCGTTTTCTTCCTTTTGGGAGGAAGGGGTTGTACACCAAAAGGTATTTGTGCACGCCCTCGGGTGAGCATGCAACTCAAATCAAGCAGTCAGAGAGAAGGTCTCGTTCGACTTTGGAAAAGAAGGGATTATCCTTTCCGAGGTTCAGTAAGTAATATCCACAAGAAAGTATAGTATATGTAAGTAATACTTAGGCTCAAGACCCCCAATCAACCTTTCCTTCTTAGAATACTCACTAGTGAACGGGGGTTAGGTGACGCGGAGCACTTAAGTACCTATTAACCCTTAGACGGCATTTTATAGCACGTTGCCTTTCTATTAACTTTGTAGTTTGTAGTCTTCGAATTCTTGCCTATTGGAAGTATTTATCAATTCTTGCTTTAATTAAATTTGATGGATACACGTGTCAAGGACCGAAATGCTCCCGAACAAGGTGTATTGCAAAAGCAATACTTATGGAAGTATGTGTATTGAGTGTTCGTATACGTATACGTATCTACATATAATAATATATAAATTTTTTTTGTATTTATTGGGTTTTTAAGAAAAATACAATATGTATGTAAAAACGATGAAAACCGATATAATATATATTTTTGGGTGTAATCTTTTAGGAAAAAGATTACTTTTTGGATTTTTTTTTATTTTTTTGGTTCAATTCTTTAGGAAAAGAATTGATTTTGTTATTTTTTAGTTTTTATATTTTTATATTTTTAATTTTTTAAACTTTTGGATTTATGATACGTAAAAATAACGTCCACTCGGGGAACGGATCCCAAAATCCAATCGAAACCGTCAATCAATAGTCTCTCGTAATGTCATGAACCGGCAGCGGCGCCATTTAATATTGAGTATTTGCAAGTTCATTTTCTCTCGACTGAAGACAAATTGAAAGGCCTACTAATATCAAGCTTGAAATTTTTTTGGTTGTTAATGGATTATTTGGATTCTATGTCTAATTCGAACAAACACGTAAAAATTGAAATTATTATAGTTCTATTTATCCGTAAAACAAAGTGAAATTACCAATTAATATTCACAAAGTACAAGTATTTAATGCATAAAAAGTCAAAGTGCTTGAAATGTAAAGGAAATGAAATTATAGGGACTAAAAATGTAAATTCAGAAACTATAAGGACCAAATGTGAAAAACATAACAAACTAGTGCAACAACCTAACAAAATTCCAAACTAACTAATAAATAGTGTAACAACCCGAAATTCAGGGACTAACTTTTGCAAAACCTAAAAAGATCAAAGTTTCAAAGCTGATTACAAAGTTTCAAAAATACTAGGGACCAAATTTCAATTAAAGTGTAAACTTTTCACAAAACGGGCTATAGAACTCCAATAAGCTAGATTAGGCCTAATTCTTAACCAAAATCAATATGGTTTTCTTTAATGTGCTTAAAATCCAATTTTAGCTAGGCTTGAAAAAGGAATTTGATTAAAAGCTGTTAGATTTCGATTTAGCTTATCACAATAAGCTCATGAAAGTCCCTAATCAATGCAAGAAACCCTAATCTTAACTTAATCAACACAAGGTATTACTTTTCAAACGTAATCTTATTATTGTATAATAAAGAATTACAAGTGTTATGGATAACACCGTTTGATGACAATGTGTTGTGCACACTTTGAACAACAATAAACCTTAACTTATGAATACAGTCGTAGCTGTTTGATTCACTAAGTTATACGCACTAATGTTCTTAATATCTCAAAGTGTTGAACATTAATGCAAGGATACACATCCTATTTATAGTGTTACGAGTTTGACTTGAACAGTACTTGATGTCGACTACACAAGCTTTTACAAGTTCCCACATCAGTCACATGATGTCCTTCTATTCTTGGTAGTCTTCCATTATGCTTTAAGGAACAGTTGTCAAAAACAGTTTCCTTATTCTTCATATTCTCGAACACACAAATGGCATGTCCAAAGTGTGCTGAGAGTTATCAGGGTATTGCTACCCCTGTTAACTCTCAACCCCTCAGAGTCCCTAATACATCTTGGCTGTTATCCATCACAGCCAAGGAGTATGTCTTCAGGTAATCTTCGACTTCCCTGACAATGTCTCTGACATGGACTCCTCTGAGGTTGCTCACAGAGACTCGGATCTCTGTGAATCTTGCGAAACTTGCCTGCCTCCTAGGCACAGGCAAGGGACTATCTATCAGCCTAATTATGTTTAAATCAATGAACAGGGAATCTAACAAGTTTAGATTCCCAACAATCTCCCCCTATTTAAACATAAATAGTGCTAGATCTAACTATGTTAAGGTAAGTGAGTTTAACAGCTTCTTCTTACACATAACAGATCTAAACAAACATACCTCATGATTTTATTAAGACTTAAAGAAAAATTACAAGTTCATTACATAAGTTAAATAAAAGATGAAGGTAAAAGGGCTGACACTATCTTCAATAGTCATCATTTTTGATTCTTTCTTCAGCTTCGGCCACATCTAATCTGTTATCAATTTCATCCTGCAAAGTCTTTGCAAACTTCTTGGAATACTCTGAGTTGATCTTGAGACACTTCTTGTGACAGAGTAGCTGAATAGTTGAAGCCAGGCAAAGCTCATCTTCCCTCTGAAAAGCATATTGGCAGGCTTTGTTCATAAACGCCATTCCTCTTTCAGGCACTGAGTATGTCTGACCATCAACAGGGCCAACTATACCATTAGGAAGGATCAGATCCCTGTGCATGCCATCCACACGAACATCTTCAGTAACA
The DNA here is from genome assembly GCA_025667525.1 of Glebionis coronaria. NCBI lineage: Eukaryota > Viridiplantae > Streptophyta > Magnoliopsida > Asterales > Asteraceae > Glebionis > Glebionis coronaria. The sequence continues at coordinate 900,189 of JANFOE010000166.1, forward strand.
AAAGTTTCATCAATGATTTGGGAAATTCTTCTTCTTTTGTTGCCTGTCTTTGGGGGTCCTTGTTCGAAAAGCTGTGGTGGAGGATCAATCTTGAGTTTGGCAGCTGTTTCCTTGATCCAGTTAAACTTAGCCTTAAGAGTTTTAAGCAGAAGGAAATTTGCCTGTCCAGACTTTTTGGCAGCTAAGGCTTCGAGTTCAAACCATTCTGATAACCCAAGTGTTTTTAATCTGAAGTTGTCAAACACATCCATATTCCTCTGTTGATTATCCCTCCATAAGATCATCTGTGGGGTGTTTGTGGATTTGTGAATGGTGTATCTAAACTTGGTTATCTTGCCAGCAGCATACCTGTTGTTTACGCAGGCATCATAGTCAGCTTTGACTTTCTTTAAGGCCTCAGCGCGTTTAAGTTCCATTTCCCTCAACCTTTGTTTTTGTTTTTCCCTTTCAGGTGGTGTCATCTTCCTCAGAGTAGCTTCATTTAATTCTTTGGCTGCCTTGAGCTCATTTAGTCTTTTGAATTCTTCAGCCTGTTGCTCTATTTCTTCAGCCGTTAAAGGACTCTCATTGGAAGGTGTAAAGGTTGAAAAGTGGGAAAGGTCTGTTGTGGATCCTCCTGTCTCTAGCATCGCAGCTATCTTCTTAAGTTTGGTGTCAGTATCAACCAAAACTATTTCTTTACCTTTCTTTGAGACAGAGGACTCCACACTTATGTTTTTCAAATCATCAGCTCTTTTGAGGAACGCTGTCTGAGCCTGATTTTGAATAGATTTTGGTAGGGAGCTCACAGTGAATTTAAGTTTCTTGGCCGCTGGTTCATCATCATCCTCAGGCTTGCTGATGTTAACTAAGATCATGGATTTAGATGAGTCAGCTCCATCTTGTGTTTGTTGCTCCCCCTGAGTCTGATCCTCATCATCATGTACTATAACTGGTGTGATGACCTGAAGAGGAACAGGTGTTGTTGAAGGATTGGCTGAAGATGAGCCTTGTTAAGCAGATGCAAGGCTGAGTATATTAGTCTTCTCCCCCTCACGTTCATCCTTACTTCCCTGATGCTTGGATGAACGTACCTGAAATCTTCTTGCAATCTGCTCCACAGAGGCAGCCATGGCACGTTGTCTCTTCCTCGAAGCCCTGGCAATCTTCAGCAAGAGGTTGGCATTGGCATTGGTATTAGCTTGAACACGCCTGACAATAAAACCAGCATGGTTGTATTGCCTGTTGCGAACCGCATTGAAGTGCCTGTTCATGTTGTTTTCTTGTTCATGGAACATGGCTGGGACAACAGAGTCAATTGCATCCTTGATCCGTGTCGAGAGATGACTTAGTCCCTGAGACACACCTTTTCTGGCACCTTCCTGAATAGGTTCAGTGACAGCCTCAGTCACAGCCTTCTTTATAATGCCTGGAAAAGTGACAGTAAAATTGTGCATCTCTGACTTGATCACGTCCAGCTTTCTTGATAAGCGCTCAATATCAGACTGATGGTGTACAGGCTGAAGATTCTTGATATTGAGGCTTTGTTGAGCAAAATCATCCTCCCTTGGAATCAAGTCGAAGTTAGTCTGGGTAGGATGATCAAACAAGAGGAATTCAGCTGTTGGATCATATATTGGTCTTTGGAAGACTGTTGTTGCAGATGTAGCAGAGTTTTGTGTGTCAACAGCTTCCTTGAGAGGAGAAGTCTTATCATCTTCTTTAGGAGGAGAGGCTGACAGCTGGTCATCCTCATCTTCTTCCTCCTCTTCATCAAACATTCCCTCAGGGAATTCATCCTCAGGCATGGGTTCAAACTCAGCGACATAATCTTCTACAGAAAGCATTTCTTCATCAGTATTGAGCTCAAGTTCTTCTTCATTTGGAATGTCCTGAGTTATTGTTTCAGCCTCCTTTTCATGTACCTGAGGTTCTTTGACTGGCTGTACAATTTCAGCCTGCAAGTTTGTTGTAATTAGTAACAGGGAAAAAATATAAGGTGAATGGTCGCCATTTCGCTGTCCCAGAGAGGCTGAGGGTGATTACTCAGCCACTCCAAAGGATAAATCCTTGGGATTCTTTTAAGTGTGAATGAAGTGTGGTTAATGGTCGCCATTCGCTGCCCCTAGGAAAGCTGAGTGTGATTATTCAGCCCCCCCAAAAGGTAAAAACCTTTGGGACTCTTTTGATTGTGAAACATATGTTGTTTAATGATCGCCATTCGCTGCCCCTAGGAAAGCTGAGTGTGATTATTCAGCCCCCCCAAAAGGTAAAACCTTTGGGACTCTTTTAAGAGTGAAACATATGTTGTTGTAGGTCGCCTGTTACGCTGCGCCTAGGAAAGCTGAGGGTGATGATTCAGCTCCCCCTCAAAGGATAAATCCTTTGGGACTCTTTTAATGAGGGAACCAAGAGGCTGTGTGAAGTACATCCATCAAGGTTGAGACATTAATGTATTCAGGTTGTTGTTAGCCTGAATACTGTCTAGAGGGTGCAGGGTCATCGGGGTGCTTTATAAACACAAATGAATCACTCCCTGGTGCAAAGACAGAGTGTACAGAAGTCTTAAAGTATTCTAAGTGAAATGACAGACTTCTATGGGTCGAGGATTACCCTAACTTCACCACTCTCTCCTACAGACAAAAGAGAGTGGTTGATTGTGAACCTCTAAAAATGTACACTGATTACCTGTGAGATATCAGCTTGGTTTGGCTGGTTTCCTGTAGTCTCTGCTGACCTAGAGACACTAGACGCCTGTTGTTTGTCAGCCAAAGATTCTGTATCCACAAGAGTATCTGGACCAGAGGCGGTGTCAATCTTCTTTTCCTTGGCCTTACTAACAGCTTTAGGTTGGGAAGAAGAGGGGATTTTCTTCTTCTTTGGCTGTTGGCCAGATGAAGCCTTGGACTTAGTAGTGTGCTGCCCAGAGGTCAAAGACGTAGACTTGCCAGCGACACTAGAAGTATTCACCTTCTCAGAGGAAGGGAGCAAGGGCTTCTCAGCGTTGGGTACCTGGTTGGCCACGTTCAGCATGTGTGCAGTCACAGGGATATCCTCAGCTCCTATCTCCTTGTAGATGGCGCCAGTGATGCGATAGGGCTTCAGAGCTGTCAAGGCCTTGTTATGGTAGTTCTCTCCCAGCAAACTCTCAAAGATCAGGGACAGATAACGCACATAACAGATGTTCTTTTCCCTGACCTGATTCCGTCCTTTCAGTTGTTCTACCAGGTTTGAGAAAAGGATGCTTCCAAAATCAACATCAGCACCCCAGATAAGTCCATATGCAATAGCCTGATGATTGGACGACATCTGATCCTGTGATCCCTGCATTCCTCCCAGGGACTTCACAATGTGGGTGAAGAGGACACGCCACATAGGAGTAAAGTACTTTATCTTCAGAGGGGCTTTGGCGAGGACCTCAGCTGGCGTAAGTGCAGGGTTAACATCATGGCAGGGTTTTAGTGTGGCTAAGGCTTCCTTGACAGCCTTTTTGTCAACCGTCTTCAAGCATTCATCTCCATGTTTGAGTCCGGCCACACTAGAAAAATCATTGAGGGAAAAGGCAAAAGGATGTTCATTGCAAGAAAGGCTAAAGGTAATGGTGTCTTCAACTACTTCAGCAGAATACCAGAATTCCCTAAGGTATTCTTGGTAAAAGGTGGATGGAGATTTGGTGAAGGCTTCGTTTAGGTCACAATTCTGCATGAAATTTACCAGATCTGAGTAGGTGTTGTTTGGTGCCTTGATCCATCCAATGGCGTTATTGGAGGCGATGATGCTCTCGTTGATCTCGATGTTCACATTGGAGGCTTTTGGTACGGGAAACGCCATTGATTTAAGGTTGAAAGAGAATGAAAATGGCGGATGGTTGAGAGAGATAAGAGTTTAGAGAGAGAAGATGATTTTTAGAATGGTGGTGGGTGTGAAGAGAAAGAAGACAATATATATATTCAAACTTGAGTGAACAGTTATTCAACCGAATTAAATGCAAGAGCGAAAATGACTGCTCAAGTGGGTCCCCTTGACCTTTCAAAAAGTTTGTCTCCTCGTTATCCGAAACTTAAATGATTAAAAAATGTGAGAATGTTTTTCGCATTTACTTGGAAAGTAACTACCTAGTTTCATGTGAAAAACATTTAATAAAACATTTAATATAGAATCAATCATTTAATGAACACATTTAATATCAAGCCACAGGCTTTGAGATATTGAGCATCCCTAGCTCAGCAACTAGCCTGTTGAACGTAGGTTCAGCCAAAGGCTTTGTAAAGATATCAGCTAGTTGCAGCTCTGTGGGAACAAAATGCAGCTCAATATCTCCCTTCATAATATGATCCCTGATAAAATGATACCTGATATCAATGTGTTTGGTACGAGAGTGAAGAACAGGGTTGTTGGATATGGCAATGGCGCTGGTGTTGTCACAAAAGATTGGCACTTTGTCATACAAGATTTCATAGTCAGCCAATTGACTTTTCATCCAGAGCACCTGAGCACAACAGCTGGCTGCAGCGACATATTCTGCTTCAGCTGAAGACATAGCCACAGAGTTTTGTTTCTTAGCACTCTATCCAACCAATTTTCCTCCTAGGATTTGACAGCTGCCTGAAGTACTTTTCCTGTCAATACAGCATCCAGCATAATCTGAATCTGAATAGGCCTTGAGATCAAAGCCTGATTCCTTTGGATACCATAGTCCTAGGGATAGTGTTCCTTTGAGATACCTGAAAATTCTCTTAACAGCCACTAGATGGGATTCTTTTGGGTTAGCTTGGTACCTTGCACAGAGACATGTGGAGAATTGGATATCTGGACGACTGGCTGTTAGATACATCAGTGACCCAATCATGCCTCTATATAAAGTCTCATTGACAGAGACCCCTGACTCATCAGGGCCCAAGTCATTGGGTGGAAGCATGGGGCATTTCACTGATGCACAATCAGCTAAGTCATATTTTTTAAGTAAATCCTTAACATACTTTTCTTGACAAATAGAAATTCCCTTAGGACATTGTTTAATTTGAAAACCCAAAAAGTAAGTCAATTCACCCATCATACTCATCTCATATTTCTTGGTCATTAATTTAGCAAAAAGTTTACTAAGATTGACATTTGTTGACCCAAAGATGATATCATCCACATAAATCTGCACAATGATGAAATCACTCTTGTCCTTGAAGGTAAAGAGTGTTTTATCAATAGAACCCCTGATAAATTTGTTTTCAGATAAGAAATTTGAAAGAGTTTCATACCATGCTCTTGGAGCTTGTTTCAGACCATACATTGCCTTGTGAAGTCTGTACACATGGTTGGGAAACTCGCTGTTCTCAAATCCTTCAGGTTGTGCAACATAGACTTCCTCAGCTAAATCACCATTGAGGAACGCACTCTTTACATCCATCTGATAGACAGTGATGTTCATATAGGCAGCATAAGCAAGAAAGATTCTGATGGCCTCAAGTCTAGCAACAGGTGCAAAAGTTTCATCATAATCAATTCCTTCAGTCTGGGAGTATCCCTGTGCTACCAATCTTGCCTTGTTCCTGATGATGTTCCCAATCTCATCCATCTTATTTCTATAGATCCATCTAGTGCCTGTGATATTCTTTCCAGGTGGAGCTGGCACTAGTGTCCATACTTTGTTCCTTTTGAACTGATTGATTTCTTTTTACATAGCAGCTACCCATCCATCTTCTACTAGAGCCTCAACAACTCTTTTAGGTTCAATTTGAGAAAGAAATTCTGCAAATAGACATTCATTGGCTGAGGCTGACTCAGAGTCTTGGATTCGCTGTCTGGTTGTGACCCCTGCATTTGGTTCCCCAATAATGTTGACAAGAAGAATGTGTTGATCTCTTGACCACTTATTTTGAGGAACTGGAGTTTCAAGAACAGGGGTACTTGAGGGCACAGCTGGTACAATTTGAGTTTCATCCTGCTGACTAGGAGGGCTTTCTTCAAAGACTACTTCAGTGTCTGAGTCTTCTTCAGCCACATCAAGGGAAGCAATTTCATTATCAGCAGGAGAAACTTCGGAGGTTTGAAGAATTGGTGAGTCATTAATATCATGAGAAGGACCATCAGATATTTGAGGTTCTTCTTCATCAAGTTCCTGAGAGGTAGGAACTTCTATGTTGTGAGTAGACAGAGGGTCAAAAGCAGGAACATAAGGAGTGAGAGTGTTGGAGTGGTGATGACTGGTAGGTCTGGGTTCAGTGAACTCATCACTTGGGAAAGAAATATTTTCATTAAAATCTACTTCATCACCCTCTGTTCCAGTCCTCTGTATGACTTCATCATCTTCATTAAATCTGGCATGGAAAGTTTCTTCTACTTCTTGTCTTCTGATGTTGAATACTCTGAAGGCTTTGGCTGTTGGAGAGTATCCCAAAAAGAATCCATCATCAGCCTTTTCATCAAACTTTCCAAGTTTATCCCTGTAGTTATAAATAAACACAGGGCATCCAAACACATGAAAATAGCTGACGTCTGGAGATCTTTTTCTGAAAACTTCATAGGAGGTTTTGCCATGTCTTTTGACAATGATTGATCTGTTTTGAGTGTAGCAGGCAGTGTGTACAGCTTCTCCCCAAAATTGCTTTGGTAAGGCTGCACCATTTAACATAGTTCTTGCTGCTTCAATCAGAGTCCTGTTTCTTCTTTCAGCCACACCATTTTGTTCAGGAGTGCCAGCTGAAGAGAAGTTCTGAGAAATTCCTTTTTCATCACAAAATGATTCAAGTTGATGATTCTTGAATTCTGTACCATTAACACTTCTTAGAGCTTTGACTCTAACATCATTCATATTTTCAACCTGTCTGATGAAGGACATGATGGTATCAGCTGCATCACTTTTCCTTCTGAGGAAGAACACCCATGTATATCTTGAAAATTCATCAACTATGACCAAGGTGTATTTGTTGTGATTAATGGTTTGAGGTTTGACAGGCCCAAACAAGTCCATGTGAAGGAGATGTAAGCACTTGTCAATAGAGAATGATTGCCTAGTCTTGAATGAAGACCTGTGATGTTTTCCTTTGACACAGGCAGAACAAGTTTTGTCTTTGGAAAACATTACTGAAGGTAGACCAGCAACCAAATTTTGAGTGGCTATCTTATTGATGTTCTTGAAGTTGAGATGAGACAGTCTTTTGTGCCACAGCCAGTTGACACTTTCAGAGGCTTTGGCAAGAAAACAATTTGAGCTGTCTTCAGAGCACACAGCCATGTTGATGACATACACATCTCTCCTTCTAGGTGCAACCAGCACAACATCATTATTTTTGTTGAATATGGTTCCCTGAGTCTTAGTAAACAAAACCTTATAATCAGCATCACATAATTGACTGATGCTAATAAGATTGTGTTTAAGACCATTCACATATGCAACCCTGGTAAATGTGATCCCATTGTAATTCACTGAGCCATATCCTTCTGTGTCACCTAAAGGTTATCTCCAAACACCACTTTGGGACCTGGCTCCTTTGAGTATCTGTGCAGGTATTGTTGAATCCCTGTCATGTGTCTAGAACAGCCACTATCTAGATACCATACCGATTCCTTGAGATATTTCTGCACAGATACATAGAAACAGATTAGTTCCTATGGTGAACCCACTTTCCAGTGGGTTCCCTGAATTGCTTGTTAGCAACTCTTGTGTTCCTGAAAAACTTTTAGCGTTGGGATGGACAGTTCATAGTTTCATGGTTATAACTCCCACAGATATCACACCCAGGGAAGTCACCACACTCGTCTGAGTGATGGTCTGTGAACCCACATAATTTACAGGGAGGATAAGAATTGTAATTACCCTGTTGTCTTTTGGAACTCTGTGGTCTGTCCCTAGAGGGTGTCTGAGCTCTTTTAGCTGCCATGTGTCTGTCATGATCTAAGGTCGAGTGGTGAGAATTCTTACAAATATTGCAATAAGGTTTGATTAACCTTTCCCCTTTGGGTTCACCTAGGACTGACTTAGGTTCATGAGAAGTAGAGCATTCAGCGGAAGGCTTAATGTGTTGTTTCAAGAGTTATACTTCTTTCATAAGAGACAAAAGGCGATCTTCAGTGGTGGGTTCAACCTTGTTCATAGCTTTAGTAGAAACAGGCTTAAAAGCTACTTGTTTACCAGTTGGTTTAGCAGGCACACGAAAAACTTTGGCAGGAGGATTCTCAATATCTGTCTTAAGTTCATCCTTAGCAGATCTAGAAGAACTGCTAGGTTCAACTCCAGAGAGTTTGGGCAAAGGTGGTAGCTCAGCCACATCTTCAGTGACAGGGTCATTAGTCAAAGAGGTATCTGACATATGAATAGTCTCTGTAGATTTAAAGACAATGTCTTTGGGTTTGGTGATAATCCTCAGCTTTTTATTCTTAGCAGTTATATCCCTGTTTAAGTCAGCATGCACTTCATCCCTAAGCAATTCATCAATAGTAAACCTAGCACACAGCCATTTTTCAATAACCTTGTTTAATTCAGTGACTTGATCATTTAAAGCTATGTTTTTCAAGGTTAATCTAGCTACTTCATTTTGCAGGGATATTTTCTCTAAGTTAACCCGCCTGAGAGTTTCACATTCAGCCTTAGCATTTATCATTTCAGTTTTAACAGAGTGAAACTTATCAAGTAGGTTCTTCCTTTGTTCCTCAACAAAGTGCAAATCAACAATGGTGTAATCAAGGACATGCTTACGTTCATCACTATCAGACATAGATAGAAGCCTGTGTACCTTTTTCATTGTGATGTCAACCCATTGTCCTGATCTTGCATCACCTTTTCCAACAGCTGGTTCATCCTCAGCTATTGCCATAAAAGCCCTGACTCTTGTGGTGTCTTCTTCATCTGAAGTCAATGGTTCATCATTCCAATCATAGGTTTCAGCAACCAACCCTTTCTCAGCCTTTTTCTCACCACCTTTCTTTTTGGACATAGCTTCAATCTTCAAGTTCATCTGTTCTAACTCAGCTTTGAGTGCCTTGTACTTATTTTTGTAATCTTTCTTCTCAGTGTCTGAAGAATTGGATTGAGATGAGTTGTTATGATGTTTGAACTTGTAGGGTTTGGATGAAGATGATGGATAAGAGGGTGAGGATGTTTTGGTGGAAGGACATTCTTTTTGAAAATGTCCAAGCTTTCCACAGGCAAAACATGTTTCTTTTGACCTGTCAGTTGGTTTGCTAGCTGATCCTACTCTTCCAGATCTTTTGTAGTATCTTCTTTGGTTGGCTAGCAGTGCTCTTTCATGAAATTCTGCATTGAGGTCTGACAAGAACTCTTGGCTGCTACGGGTATCTTCTTCAATATCAGAGTCGCTGTCAAGAGGATGTGATGCAGAGATCAAAGCTTTGGAAGATGCTCCTTGGACTACAAATCTTTCAGTCTCTGATTTGTAGATAGTATCGATCAGCCCTTCTTCATAATTGTACTTACCATAGAGCTGAGCAAGGGTATCATTTTTGATTGAGTTGTTAGCTCTCTGAGTCTGATTCATACTCAGCCACTTTCTTGGAAGGCTGTTGACAAAAGTGGCATTGATCTCAGCTTGACCAATAGTGACATCATTCATGGCGAGGTCATTTAGAAGAATCTTCAGCCTAGTATAGGTTTGCTGAACTTTTTCACCTTCAAGAGACTTAAAGGCATTAAACTGAAGTCTGAGTGCCTGAATCTTTGTCTCTCTTGTTTCAGAGGGTCCTTCATGGCCAAGAATGAGGTCTGTCCACATTTGTTTAGCTGTGGGACACTGAATGACAGACTTCATAATATGCTTTGGAAGACAGGAAATTATGATGCTTTTGAGACGTTTATCTTGGTTTGCTAATTTCCTATCAGCTGCGGTCCATTGTTTGACAGGCTTGGGAAGAGGGTTTTCTTCAGTAGAAGTAAGCGCCATGGGAATATATGGACCATTTTCTAAAATTTCTAAGAGAAAAGGTTCAAGTCCATCAAGGTATACAAGAAATTGACTCTTCCAACTGGCAAAGTCTTCTTCATCAAAGACTGGTACACTGGTTACGTGTGATCCACCTCTTGAGTCAAGAAGTTGGGGTAGATCATCGTCATTTGCTGGGGGGTTAAGTCTTGGTGAAGATGGGTTTGTGGAAGGTGAGTGTGGGCTAGAGGTTTCCGGCATGGTGGATCTTGATTATAAAACGGAGAACGATGTTTCTTAAAGATTTTAATATCAAACACTGCTCTGATACCAATTGAAAGTCCCTAATCAATGCAAGAAACCCTAATCTTAACTTAATCAACACAAGGTATTACTTTTCAAACGTAATCTTATTATTGTATAATAAAGAATTACAAGTGTTATGGATAACACCGTTTGATGACAATGTGTTGTGCACACTTTGAACAACAATAAACCTTAACTTATGAATACAGTCGTAGCTGTTTGATTCACTAAGTTATACGCACTAATGTTCTTAATATCTCAAAGTGTTGAACATTAATGCAAGGATACACATCCTATTTATAGTGTTACGAGTTTGACTTGAACAGTACTTGATGTCGACTACACAAGCTTTTACAAGTTCCCACATCAGTCACATGATGTCCTTCTATTCTTGGTATTCTTCCATTATGCTTTAAGGAACAGTTGTCAAAAACAGTTTCCTTATTCTTCATATTCTCGAACACACAAATGGCATGTCCAAAGTGTGCTGAGAGTTATCAGGGTATTGCCACCCCTGTTAACTCTCAACCCCTCAGAGTCCCTAATACATCTTGGCTGTTATCCATCACAGCCAAGGAGTATGTCTTCAGGTAATCTTCGACTTCCCTGACAATGTCTCTGACATGGACTCCTTTGAGGTTGCTCACAGAGACTCGGATCTCTGTGAGTCTTGCGAAACTTGCCTGCCTCCTAGGCACAGGCAAGGGACTATCTATCAGCCTAATTATGTTTAAATCAATGAACAGGGAATCTAACAAGTTTAGATTCCCAACAGCTCACAATAAGCTTATAACGAATTGAGACATCCACAAACTGATTTTCTTATCAAAACTGATTAACCAAGTCTCATAAAGCTTGGAATGTCTTTTAGATTTGAAAATCATCAACAGAATAAGCTGGAATCCTTAATAAGCCAAAAATGCTTATTTGACCAAGGTTTAACCAAAAATCTCAATAAGTTGAAAATTTCGGGAAATACTCATGACATGTTTGCTATTGGTTTTGTGAAAGAAAATGGGGTGATTAATGAAGTAGATTGGGAGATCTAGGAAAACAGTGAGCTACTTATCACAGAAACTTGCAAATGGTCTAAGCTTTATATGTAGAAATTTCCTAATAAGGTATGAAAGTCTGAATGTTAAGCTATATGTAGAAATAATTTTTAGCTAAAATCATCAAGAAACTAAGAAATGCCATTGAATCAAAGATCACTTGTTTTAACTGATGAACTTTTCAAAGAGCTTGACCCAAAGTTTTTCAAGGCCAATTGCCGGTATGACCTTTTCTTGATTGCAAAATTTGACCAAAAAGACTTATACTCACTTCTTGAGTATAAGCGAGATTAGAATGACAGGTTTAACAAGCTTTATATCCAAGGTTGATCTAAAACCAAACACCACTTAAAAACCTGTTTATGAACTTTTTCAAAAGCTTTTTGAGCAATTGGCTAAGACAGATTAAGGCAGTTATCAAACATTCTTCAAATGATGAAATTAATTGGTTTAAAGTCAAAAACTAACAGGTTTACTTGTTTGACAACAAAATGAGGACTAATGAACAATGGCTGATGAAAGATCAATTTTAACCAAGTAAACTTAATGAAAAGCTTTGAAACTACAAATAAGCTATCAAATCAACACAATCACACTACAATTAAGCTAATCAAACTCTCAGTTCAATAATTAAGATTTACACTAGGTATTTAGAATACAGAGACAGTTTAGGGGAATTTAAAACAACAATTTGTATTCCTTTTATCTATGTGCCTCCTTTGATGGAGTAGACAGGCGTTGCACCTTCTATGGACAACTAAAACACCATGAATCATCCACCAATAACCATCATCATCATCATCATAATCTGCTACAATTAACACCCCTGCTACAAATGGCTGAAATGGCTATGAAATGGTCTGCAAATCAATTCAGAACCAGCTACAAGTCTTTAAAACATCAATCAAGTTCCATTGATCATGGTTGATCAAAAGAAACACACAGTAACACTAAGAGAATGATTATGAAGGTATATGAATGAGATTGAGTAAAAGTGAAGGTTTGAATTTCATTAATGGTGGAAAAATCTATTACAAGACTCTTACTAACTGTCTAACTAACTCTTAGGTGGTTGTGAAACACCTAAAAGTAGTAGATAACTAATTTGATAAACTGGAAATGAGAGAAAATTGAGAAGTGTGTGTTTTCACACCTACAGGCTACACGTTACAAATGAAGACTACTGGGGGTATTTATAGACTGAATTGGGAGTGTGTTGGAGATGGTTGACGTATCCAAGCCAATAGGAATCCTCCACGTGTACTAATTTGGTCAATTGCAAATTGTTTATGATGAACACTATTGGGGATTTTTGATTGAATTACTTTCAGTCCAATTAAGTTGTTGGGTTGAATTCCTTGTTTGATTTCGAGCAACTTTCATGTTCATATCTTCACTTGATATATTGTAGCGAAATCCCGTTCCTGGACTTGTATTAACTTGAAGATAATACGTGGCAGTGTTTTATTCGAGGAGGATGTGTGTTGCGGATCATTATCCAAATTGGATATATATATTATTGCATGGCGCATTCCCATTGGCTGAAATGAGTTGAGTGCGCATTACTGTTGAGATTGTGCTCATTTAATATTGGCGGCTACTAGTGGGTGTATTTTGCAATCCTTGTCACACGAATTCTAGCACCTCATTGGTTGATTCTATCCTCACACGGATTAAGCCCAAACTTAGCCACATTTTGTTAAATTTAACACTTGTAGTTTAGCAGATTATAGAATTAAGCTCCAAGCTTCATTTATTTGGCAATTTTGATCTTTTGACTTTCATCTTGAACATTTGAATCCCTTTGACTTGTTTGACATGAAGGTTGACCAAATTTGACTATGATATTGACTTTCTCAAAATTGCACATTTGTCCTTCATCTTTTGAATGTTGTTAAGATAGGTCCTTTGTCTTTCCAAGGCTTGTCACTTTTGATCCTTCTCTTGTCTTTTCTTCATCTTTAAGGCTTGATTTCACTTGTTTGTTCCAAATTTGTATCTTTGTTATCTAAACAAGCACAAACACAAAACATACCCCATAATACTGCTTTTATGTATAAAAGTTAGGTATTTGCTATGTGTTTTAGGGTGATTTATGATATTATTGATATGAGATTTTACTCATATCATCATTCATGAAACATAATGGATAGAAACTATATAATGAAACATATTTTCTAAATTATTATAAAGTATAAGGACTATTTTTGCCAATTATGAAAGAAAAGGATGAAAGATACAAAAGAAACATATTAACTTTTGAAGAAACTTCTAAGAGTATATATTACTATGTGTCATGTTAGTAGGGAACTTTGTACAAAGATGTTCCATCTCGATATTACGTTCTGATTAAGTGGTTGGGTTTACGATTTATAATGCCCTCGCTCCTCAAACATTTATAGAACGGCTTCTGAGTATGATGGCCCGAACAATGATATAATATGTTAAACAAGGTTGGTGTGAGATAAAGTTATTGATTGTTAGCTCATGTTATTCTGTGTGATATAAACCCGACAAGATTACTGGACCTAAGGTGAGTTAGTAGCCTCACTAAAGTATACTACTATTAAATGATTTGAAAACCAGTCAGGGGGATATATGCTAAAACTGGAATACAAGTATTTTTGGTATGCTTCCGAGATATGATTATTGACACTATGTTTACTGCTGCCTTGAAAGTCCCGTTTTAATTGTGAACCGCTAATCATTTCTTGAAAATGAGCGCAAATATTATAAATAGTACTATTTGGGGACTGACATCCCCTGTCTAGGCAAGTCGCACTTGTTAGCACAGACAGAAATACTTTATTTTGATAAACATGATAGTTTGGCAGACATCCTCATAAGGGAATTTATTGGTTTCTGATATGTCTAGCAGCGGTATCATAAGCTTAGTGCATTGATTCATTTATTATTTAACATACAAGCGAATAATAATGTAGCTCAAAATATGGATCTTGTATTCAAGTCATTTTCAAACCTATGAATTCACTCAACCTTTGTGTTGACTTTAAGCATATATTTCATGTATTGATAACTGATAGTATGGACGAGCATAATGTTAAAGTGGAAAGATATAAACTTGGGAATTTTTATCATTCAAACCTATTTTCTAGATCTCGGTAAACTATGATCTACAGAGTATCTACAAGTTATTTTATTGAAAATATCTTATTTTTAATGATAATTTATAAAAAAATAAATAAAGTTTATTTAAACACTCTTTTGAGTTGTTTTCTATTACTGTGCTTTCATATCATGAAGTAATACCCCAAAAATATAATTCCTCTACGTCAAGGTAAAAATGGGGAAGTTACAGAGTGACATCAGAGCAATAGTTATAGAGAACAAGAGATTAAAATCTTAACTATAACTGATTTTCTTAAATAATTTCTAAGTGAAAATCTCCGCATAAACCGTGCTGCTACAAAATTTGTAAGTGATAATTTCAAGTTATGATCTTAAATGGTAATATGATGTGATAATGTGATAGTATGTGTAAGTAATATACTAACTAATAATATAAGTAATTTATTTAATCGACGTATTCAGAAATACGACTTCCTATTTTCATCCCATCGTCATATCGGATTCAGATTCAGAAAATATTTACCTTACGCATTTACCTAAACCTTTAGTACCAGCCCTTTCTGCTAATAATTATCCTAATCCTTTATCTCTAGAAAATAATTCTCAACCAAACCATATACCTGTTCCACAGTGTCAAACTTGTTCATCCGAAGCATCCAGTAATATCCCAAAGATCCAAAATATATTTGTAGAACAAATGGAGAATATGATCAACTATTTTAGTGAAGTGCCTCCCAAGCGTATTCAAGATTCAGAATATGAAATTGAAGGATTTATGTATGGAAAGACGATAAGCTAAGAAGAAATAGAAAATATGGAGAAGGATCTAATAAAAGTAAGCAATGAGAACTATGAGTTACGAGATAAGCAGAGGTTGCAAGATGAGGAAATTACCTTAGCTCGAGTAAGAATGGCAACAATGGAGAAGCTTATTAAAGATATTCAAGTACGACACCAAGACAATATCAAAGGACTCTTAGCCATAATCAAGGATCTCAAGAAGAATGAGTAAAGCAGCTCAAAAATATTTCAGCTTCCCTAAAAGCCTTGTAAATATTTTAGATTTTGGTTTTTACTTGTATGTAACAAAGAAGCTTGCTTGTCAGCAAAGCGGATTGATAACAAATAAAAGTTTCTTTTTCTTTCCTTTATTTTCATATCATTCTAGAAAAAAGAAATACTTTAAAAAGTATAAGTCTTTAAAAGAATTATAGCAAAAGAAAGATATTATCTTAAACTAAAAAGGACTTTTCAATTCTATTTGGTTAAAAGAAAGTATTAATCTAAATAAAGGATAAATAACTTAAGAATCTTAAGACGAGTTAATAGTTAAGTAGCCCTATAAACCTATTCCCTAATATTATATGATGTATCTTTATATTTTTGAAAAAAAGGGCTCGTAAATCGTTGTATGTATACACATATGGCAAATGCTTAATAACACAAGTATATCTAAACTCAAAAAAATTGTCTTATAAATTCCAAATGACACATTTAAGGACATCAATATCTTCTACCCTAACTCTTGAAGGACTTTAACAAATAATTAACGATGGAATTGGTGCAGCTTTGAAAATACCAACTTTTAAAATAGTAAAGAATACTTCGACAGAAAATTTTATAACTAGTGAGTTATACAAATTCCAAGGAACCAAAGATGTTATAAGTATCACATATTGGATCGAAAGAACTGAGACGATTTTCTCCCAAAATAGTTGTGCCGAGGATCGTAAAGTGAAGCTTGTTGTCAGTAGTCTAATTACCGAAGCATCATGGTGGAGTTACTATTCTCAACTCGTTGGAATAGAACAAGCTCAAAAGATGAAGTGGTTAGATTTTAAGTGCCTTCTAATGACCCAATATTATCCCTCAATAGAAATCGAGAAAGTGAAAAAGAAATTTTGCTATCTAGTGACACAAGGAAATGATCTCAATGCCTATTTGAGAAAATTTCAAGAGTTAGAAGAATTTTGTCCTATCACTAATTCACAAAGGATGATGAAAGCTTTTATCAAAGGATTTCCTCAAGGATTCAAGAAAATGATTACTATTTCTAAACCCAAAAGTTTAGAAGAAGCCATTAATACTTCTCAATAATTGACGGATCACGTAATCAAGCACAATCCTATGCAAGAATTGAATACCCTTAAACGTAAATTTAGTGAAGAAGAATATTTTGCTGAAACGAAACCTAATCCCCTAAATTTTTCCTATGATCCCTATTTTCCCTATTTAAATTACCCAAATCCCAACTTAGTTAAACTTCCCAAAACACTGATACAAAAATTATGCTGGAAGGCATCCTCTTTGTGTGAAGTGTCTAATGCATCACAAAGGATCATGCCCAGCTAAGTGTCAGAATTGCTTTAAGAGAGGTCATCAAACATGATACTATTGGAGGAAGGCTAATTTCTAAATTTTCTTTTATTCCGTCTTGTAAATAAATAAATATTTTAGATATATGTAAGTTTTATCAAAAAAATCTATGTGTTTTCAGTTACATCTCTTGTAAGAGTTATTTATTTCATTATCTCATAGTACAAGTCATTTGTATTATATATGTACTTAGAATAAAATATATACTTGACCTTTATGACTAAATATTCAACTCATATCTTAACGAGATTATGAAATCTGAACTTATAAATGTTCAAACCTAAATTTTCTTTATGAAGACAGGCAAGAACAAGTAATAAGATTTTTCAGAATTTCTGAAGATAAGACATGACGCCATTTGGATTATTGTCAATTGTATTTTACTAAGTATATAGAAACTCTGACAAGGTTATACCTAAAATAATCTGTTGACGTAGAGTACCAATATCTATAGTTCTAAATACATTAAGAAGAATATTATCTCTTATACATATGGTTAAAATGAGAGAATTATCTAGATATTCGAATTCATACTCCATGATGCATTATATTACATGGAATTACACTTACCCTATAAAGGTATTGTTAGAATGAAACTTCATATTACAATAAGTAATGACTATTAATTATTTACTAGATTAAAATGGTGAATTATGAGAAAACTTTATCAAGAATAATCACAATTCTTTTCTTAATATCGACTTTAGAAAGATATTTTCCTTATAACCCATGTTGATTTTGAAGAAGACGATAATCAATTCAAGATTTTGAATTAAACTGTGACTTATTGACTTGAGTTTTTCCCAAAGAACTCAGAATTAATCACACTTTCTTTCATATTTTGAAATCTAAAAAGGACTTATCTAAGTAAGTGGTAAGATTTATATTTTTATCTTAATAATCTTTATAGAATACATTACAATCTTAATGGTTAGTATATAATTAACATTTCATAAATGTTCAGTTTATAATGACTCTAGTAGAAGAGATTGATTGAAGATAAAATAACAACAGTAAAAGTTGTATTCATTGGTATATGAATAGAATATTAGAAGGAATTATAGAACGCGAGAACTATATATGCCTTTAGCACACTACTTTACTATTATAATCTCGGGATGAGATTTCTTTAAGGGGAAGAGGCTATGACAACCTATAAATTTCACAAATGTGATATATGCTATGTTTGAATGAAAGTGGAAAATCCATTAGAAATTTTTGCTTTTTATGCATTACATGGTAAGATGAACTACTTCTCACAACCTGAACTACCATATCAACATATTTCTATATGTTGTAAATACAACGTATATAAAAAGTATAAGTTTATAAGTGATTTAACAAGGATATTTATGAATAAGAACATATCAAGAAATATAATGATACCCTAAATTCCCTTAGAAACCTTAGAATCCCTATTAATGAATACATGATACCTACGAACAAGTTAACAAAGAATGACAACAAGAATTATACTATCATATAGAAGTATAAAGTTATCCAAGAATAAGTAAGTATAAACCATACAAAGCTAAAGTACAAATAAGTGTACATAATACTCTAGATCATCACTTACAAATCTTTGATAAACAATATTTCAAGAAATGTAATTATACAACAACTATGTACCTATAGCCAATACACTATATTAGTTCTAATATACTATATAAAGAAGAGATAAGAAATCAGAAAGTAATAATATTCACTAATCCAAAGCTAATTACAAATTAAGACCTAATAGCCTAGATTAGCATATAAAAACCATTTTACATTGAATTAGAGTCTAATCTTTTGCAACCAATTATAAAACTCAACTAAGTATCATAGTAAGGTAATACATTTGTATCAAGCTAAGTTACTACTTCATATAGCACAAAGTACAAGTTATCAAAGCATAGGATCTTAAGCTCCCATAATTATACCTAGATTATGATTACCCTATTAAAACCCTTACACTAAGAATGTAGAAACCATAGAAGTCATAAACATATCATATAAGCCCTAGAATAAGTGTTTATGATGATACAAACCCTAATTACCCAAAATAGAAAGTCATTAGGATTAGTAACCTAGAAACCCTTATATTAAGAAATCTACATAGAATAATTACCTAGTCTTTTAGGACAAGTCTACAAACACCCATAACACTTCATTAAGGTTATAAGATTATGTTAAGACAATGTACAAGTACCCTAATGCACAAGGTACAAGATTTCAATGCATGACTTGTAAATTAGGTCAAAATAGGTATTTACACTGTTTAGACATGTTTACCTAAACTAAGCTTTTAAACCATGTGTGAGAACTCATTAGACACTTAAAACACAATGTCTAGGACCTAAATTAACTATAAATCAGTAGCTAATTGAAGGATAAATACTTTTACTAAGATTTAAACCTAGATCACTAGAAACCCTAATCTATATAAGTTTTCTTCCCATTTTCAACTCAAACCTTTGTTAAAATTCAAACCAAGGACCCTAACTTCATAAATAAAATTTATATACCCTAATGAAGCACTAATCATTCACTAATCACTTTCCTAAGTCCCTAATCACCAAAATTACAAAGCATAAATTTACAAGCCCTAGATTCCAACTCAGTTTTACTTTTTCCCTCCAAAACTTGTTTTAAACACTTTCCATCACATTCTAAGTATGAAAATCAGATATTTAGGATGTTATAGGATATTTTACATGTGGTGACAAGTAGGTGCATCACCTACTTGAAGCTACGCATCACCATTCTTATCATATCCTTATCGTGCGACATTTTGAGCCACAAGACAAGATTAGAATAAAGCCAAACCCTAGAAACTTGTGTAGAGCTTCACTGGAATCCCTTAGTCATTATCCAAGTTGAGTTACACGTTTCATAGCAAGCCTTTGAGCCTAAGTGTTGGAAAAACTATAAATATGGGTGAATGGACTTCATTTGAACTCGCACCCTGTTTTCTGAGAATATCCTACCCATTCTTAGTATTCACTTATATAAACATCCTAGTACATCCCATAATACCAAAAAATAGGTCTAGAAGGAAGCCATTGAATCTCCTGAAGCTTTAATAGCAAGTAGTGCTCATAAGAAGTCACAAAGAGCCATTTTAGAGCTACCTAGGTAATCTTTATGTTAACTAAGTTTTGATCTTGTTATAATGATATATGAGACTTTTTATAATGCCAAAATAATTTTAGAAAGATAATCTAAAAAGAATTAAGTCATATGATCAATTTAAATGAAAGTTATAAGCTAAAGATGTTTTAAAACCCTAGTTTTGTAATTTACATGAAATAATGAGCAAAAACCCATTTCAAAAGCTATAATTCTGGTAAAATGTTATTATTATAATTATAAATATGTTTTGAAACTTTTTTTCTCAAATTCTTGATCATTTGGTCCATTTTTAAGGTTGTTATGTGATTTTTACATGTATAGGGACTAAAACTATCATTTTTTAATCTATTTAACCTTTTGGGCAAAAAATGTCATTTCCTGAAAGCTAAAGATATAAGAATAAATGTTGAAAAGTTTGAGACCCTAAGGTTAAATATTGAGGGTTGGAATTGTAAATATTAAAACTATATACTTAAAGGGGTTAAAAGTGTAAATATGCTAAACTTATGGAATTTGTGTTAAAAAGGTAATTATCCTAAAATTATGAACTTAAAGGAGTATTTTGGTCATTCATGAACCTATATGGATAGAAACTATATAATAAAACATATTTTCTAAATTACTATAAAGTATAAGGACTATTTTTGCCAATTATGAAACTCAAGGATGAAAGATATAAAAGAAACATATTAACTTTTTAAGAAATTTCTAAAAATATATATTACTATGTGTCATGTTAGTAGGGAACTTTGTACAACATAGTTCCATCTCGATATTACGTTCAGACTAAGTGGTTGGGTTTAAGATTTAAAGTGCCCTCACTCCTCAAACGTTTATAAAACGGCTTCTGAGTATGATGGCCCGAATAATGATACAATATTATCACAACTAAAGAATACATAAGTAATATATTAGAATTTTGAACTCAAAATAAAAGACTTAATATTATACCAAATATGTTAAACCAGGTTGGTGTGAGACCAAGTTCTTGATTATTAGCTCAAGTTTCTCTGTGATATAAACACAACAAGATTACTGGACCTAAGGTAAATTCATATCCTCACTAAAGTATACTACTTTTAAATGATTTGAAAACCCATGAGGGGGATACATGCTAAAACTGGAATACAAGTATTTTTGGTATGCTTCCTAGATATGATTATTGACACTATGTTTACTGCTGTCTTGAAAGTCCCTTTTTAAATATGAACCACTAATCATTTCTTGAAAATGAGCGCTGATGATGTCTGGGCAAGTCACACTTGCTAGCCCCTGAGTGGTCAAACATGCAGACTTTATTTTGCTAAACAAGATAGTTTGGAAGACTTCCTCATAAGGGCAATTGTTAGTTTCTTATATGTCTAACAACGGTACCATAGGCTTAGAGCATTGACTCGTTTATTATTTAACTTACGAGCGATTAATAACGTAGCTCAGAAAATGGATCTTGTATTTAAATCGTTTTCAAACTTATGAATTCACTCAACCTTTGGTTTCACTTTAAGCATATATTTCAGGTATTGATAACTGATAGGATGGAGCAACATAATGATGACGTGGAGAGATGTAGACTTGGGAATTTTTATCATTCAAACCTATTTTCTAGAACTCGGGGACCTGTGATGTACAGAGTATGTACAAGTTGTTTTATTGAAAATCTCTGATTTTGAATTATAATTTATAAAGAATAAATAAAGTTTATTTAAATACTCTTTTGAGTTGTTTTCTATTACTGTTCTTTCATATCATGAAGTAATACCCCAAAAATATTATTCTTCTGCGTCAAGGTAAAAATAGGGGTGTTACAATTTACGTTTTTGACCTTCCATTTTGGGAAGTGTAAATATCGTACATACTCCTTTATTTTTCTACTACTATTAGACATTAAAATAAATCGTGTTAATAGAACTCTATTAACACCAAAATTAATATTGTTTTTCTTGTGAATACCATATTGTAATATGTAGCACAAATAAAAATACAATATTTCAAAATACTCGTGAAAATGCACCTCAATAGTAGGCGTACCGGTTATTATTGAGTGTATCGATCAAACAAAGAAAAAGGTAAAATAGATAAATACTCTTATTTGGTTTAATCTCGATAAATAAAAACTATAAGGTTGTATAAGGTGGTTATTGAAAGTCCCTAAACAATACTAGAAACAATAAACTTGACTAATCAACACACGTAATCACTTTTCAAACGTAATACTTATTATTGTATAATAAAGAATTACAACTGTTATGGATAACACCGTTTGATGACAATGTGTTGTGCACACTTTGAATAACTAAATAACCTAACTTATGAATACAATCATAGCTGTTTGATTCAATAAGTTCTAAGCATTAATGTGTTAATATTCTCAAAGTCTTAAACATTAATGCTTGGCTACACATCCTATTTATAGTGATACGAGGTTGACCTAAGTACTGTTGATGGTGACTACACAAGACATTCACTTTTCAGACATCTGTCACAAGATGCTCTTCTATTCTTGGTAGTCTTCCACAATGCTTTAGGGAAACAGAGCTGACATAGTTTCCATTTTCTTTATAGTCTCGTACACACAAATGGCATGTCCAAAGTGTGCTGAGTGTTAACATGGTATTGTCACCCCTGTTAACCCTCAACCCCTCAGAGTCCCTGATACATCTTGGCTGTTATCCATCACAACCAATGAGTATATCTTCAAGTAATCTTTGACTTCCTTGACAATGTCTCTGACATGGACTCCTCTAAGGTTGCTCATAGAGACTTAGATCTCTGTGAGTCTTGTGATACTTGCCTGCCTCCTAGGTACAGGCAAGTGACTATCTAACAGCTTGATTTGTGTTTAAATCTATGACACAGGAAATCTAACAAACTTAGATTCCCAACAATCTCCCCCTATTTAAACATAAATCTAGCTAGATCTATCTAAATTAAGATAAGTGAGATAACAACTTCTTCTTACTCATAACAGATCTAAACAAACATACCTCATGATTTTATTCATACTTAAAGAAAATTATAAGTACAATACAAAAGTGAAATAAAATACGAAGGTAAAATTATGCTGTGAAATCCTTCAATAGTCATCATTTTTGATCTTTTCTTCAGCTTCAGCTATGTCTGTCCTAGTATCCAATTCTGCCTGCAAAGCTTGTGCAAAAACCTTGGAATACTCTATGTTAATCTTGAGTCCCTTTTTGAGACAAATCAGCTGAATTGTTGATGCTAAGCCTAGCTCATATTCCCTTTGGAATTCATATTGGCAAGCTCTTTTCATGAAAGCCATACCTCTTTCAGGCTCTGTGTAGGTATGGCCATCAATCGGACCAATGATTCCATTTGGAAGTACCAAATCCCTGTGCATTCCATCCACTTGAACATCATCTGTGACGAAGGTTTCCTTAACAAGTTGAGTCATTCTTCTTCTTTTCTTTCTAGTCTTTGGAGGTTCTTGTTCAAACAGTTGTGGTGGGGGATCTATTTTGAGCTTGGCTGCTGTTTCTTTAACCCAGTTAACCTTAGCCTTGAGGGTCTTAAGAAGGGTAAAATTAGCCTGACCAGTTCTTTTAGCAGCCAAGGCTTCAAGTTCAAACCTTTCAAATAATCCATCTTTCTTTAATCTGAAGTCCTCAAAGACATCCATATTACCCTGTTGGTTATCTCTCAACAAAATCATTTGTGGTGTGTTGGTGGACTTGTGAATGGTGTATTTGAACTTGGTGATCTTTCCAAGTGCATACCTGTTGTTGACGCATGCATCATAATCAGCTTTTACCTTTTTTAGTACCTCTGTGCGTTTAGCTTCCATTTCCCTCAACCTTTGTCTTTGTTTCTCCCTTTCAGGTGGAGTCATCTTTCTCAGAGTTTCCTCATTAAGTTCCTTGGCTTTCTTGATTTCATTCAGCCTCTTGAATTCAACAGTCGGTTTCTCAATCTCTTCAAGTGTTAGAGGATTCTCATTAGAAGGTGTGAAGGTTGAAAATTGGGATAGGTCTGTGGTTGATCCTCCTGTCTCTAGCATCACTGCTATTTTCTCTAGTTTGGCGTCTGTGTCAACCATAACTATTTCCTTTCCTTTCTTCTAGACAGAGGAGTCTACACTCATGTTTTTCAGCTCTTCAGATCTTTTGATGAACGCTGACTGAGGTTGGGTTTGTATTACCTTGGGTAAGGATCTAACAGTGAACTTGAGTTTCTTGGCAGCTGGTTCACCATCATCCACAGACTCGTTGGTGTTAACCAGAGTCAGGGACTTTGATGAATCAACTACATCATTAGTCTGTTGCTCCCCCTTACTTTCATCCTCATCATCGGGTATGATCACTGGTGTGATGACTTGGAGAGGGATAGGTGAAGAAATAGTGTTATCAGCAGAGGTTGAGTCCTGTTTGGCAGATTCAAGGTTAAGTACCTTTATCTTCTCCCCCTCACATTCAGCCTGTCGTTTCAGACGTTTGGATGAACGTGCCTGAAAGTGCCTTGCAATCTGTTCAACAGAGGCAGCCATATCACGTTGCCTGGTCCTTGAAGCTCTGGCAATCTTCAGCAGGAGGTTGCAATTTCCATTTGTGTTGCCTGGTCCTTGAAGCTCTCTATGCATTGTTAACTCATGAGCATTAAAAAGAGCAGGGACCTCTGTGACAATGGCGTCCTTGATCTTGTGGACAAATGACTAAGTCCCTGGGAAACTCCTTTTCTTGCACCATCTTTGATGGGTTCGGTGAGTGCATCCCTAACCGCCTGATTGATGATCCCTGGAAAGGTGACAGTGAAATCATGCATCTCAAATTTGATAACATCTAGCTTTCTTGACAGGCGCTCCATATCGGATTGATGATGTACAAGTTTAAGATTATGGATGTTCAGGCTTTGTTTTGCATAATCATCCTCCCTTGGAAAAATATCAAAGTTGGTTTGGGCAGGATGATTAAACATAAGGAACTCAGTTGTCTTATCATAAGCAGGTCTTTGGAAGACTGTAGTGGCTAAGGTAGCAGAGGTGGGAGTTGCTACAGCTTCCTTGGGAGGAGGAGTGGTATCAGCAGCTGGTGTGGACACAGCTATTTCCTTCGGAGGAGACAGAGATTGTTGGTCATCTTCTTCTTCATCGTCATCCTCCTCAAACATCCCCTCAGGGAGAATCTCGTCCTCAGGCATAGATTCAGGTTCAGAGAAATCATCAACTAATGTGAGCACTTCATCTTCAATATCAAGCAGGGTCTCTTCTTCATTTAGTTGATCCTGAATTATTATATCAGCTTCTTTTTCTGGCTGCTCCAGGGATTCAATGTTTGGCTGTACAATATCAGCCTGCAAATTGTTTCAAATTAGTAACAGGGAATTAAAGAAGGGGAATGGTCGCCATTTCGCTATCCCAGAGAGGCTAAGGGTGATTACTCAGCCACTCCAAAGGATAAATCCTTGGGATTCTTTTAAGGGTGAAAGGTATAAGGTTAATGATCGCCATTCGCTGCCCCTAGGAAAGCTGAGTGTGATTATTCAGCCCCCCAAAAGGTTAAAACCTTTGGGACTCTTTATTGTGAAACATATGTTGTTAAGGATCGCCATTCGCTGCCCCTAAAAAGGCTGAGGGTGATTATTCAGCCCCCCCAAAAGGTTAAGAAACCTTGGGGAATCTTTTAAGGATGAAACATATGTGGGTAAAGATCGCCTGTTACGTTACCCCTAGGAAAGCTGAGGGTGATGATTCAGCTCCCCCTGAAAGGATAAATCCTTTGGGATTCTTTTAATTGTGAAAAAGATATAGGTTAAGATCGTCTTGTTACGCTGTCCCTAGAAGAGCTGAGGATGATTATTCAGCTCCCCTAAAAGTAAAATTTTTTGGATTCTTTTTTTGAGGGAACCAAGAGGCTGTGTGAGGTACAGCTAGTCAAGGTCGAGATATATATGTATTCAGGTTGTTGTTTGCCTGAATGATGTCTAGAGGGTACAGGGTCATCAGGGAGCTTTATAAACACAAATGAATCATTCCCTGGTGCATAGACAGGGTGTACAGAAGTCTTAAGGATTTCTAAATGCATACAATGACTTCTATGGGTCAAGGATTACCCTAACTTCACCACTCTCACCTACAGACATTTGAGAGTGGCTGCTTGTGTACCTTTAAAAATTAACACGAATTACCTATGCGATATCAGTAGAATTTGGCGGGTTCCCTGTTGTCTCGGCTGACATCGAGACACTAGAACCTTGTTGTTGGTCAGCTAAAGTCTCTGATTCCACAGGAGTCTCTGGAATAGAGGAGGTTGTGAGGTTCACATTCTTCTTTGCCCTGGCCTTTGCAACAGTTTTGGTGTGGGAAGAAGATGGGTTTTTCTTCTTCTTAGGTTGTTGGCCAGTTGTTGCCTTGGACGTCGTGGTGTGTTGCCCAGAGGTCAAAGACGTAGACTTTCCAGACACACCAGAGGTATTCACCTTCTCAAAGGAAGGGAGAAAGGACTTCTCAACAGAGGGTTGTTTGTTTGCTATGTTATTCATGTGAGAGGTGACAGGGACATCTTCAGCTCCAATCTCCTTGTAAATGGCACCAGTGATGCGATAGGGCTTCAGAGAAGTGAGTGCAGAGTTGTGATAGCTGTCACCCAACACGCTTTCGAAGATAAGAGATAGAAAGAAAACGTAGCATATGTTTTTCTCCCTGACCTGGTTTCGTCCCTTCAGCTGTTCCACTAGGTTGGAGAAAAGAATACTTCCTACATTAACGTCTGTACCCCAGATCAGCCCATAAGCAATAGATTGGTGGTTGAAGGACATCTGATCTTAGGATCCCTGCATTCCTCCTATGGATTTGACTATGTGAGTGAAGAGGACACGCCACATAGGGGAAAAATACTTGATCTTCA
Source organism: Glebionis coronaria (assembly GCA_025667525.1). NCBI lineage: Eukaryota > Viridiplantae > Streptophyta > Magnoliopsida > Asterales > Asteraceae > Glebionis > Glebionis coronaria. The sequence goes on from JANFOE010000166.1 coordinate 926,835, forward strand.
AAAGAGACTTGGAGAGAACCTCAGCGGGTGTAAGAGCAGGGTTTACATCATGAGAGGGTTTAAGTGTGGAAAGGGCATCCTTTACAGCCTTTTTGTCAACCACCTTCAGGCATTCATTGCCATTTCTTAACCCAGCCACACTTGCAAAGTCTTTTAGTGAGAAGGCAAAGTGGTGTTCGTTGCATGAGAGGCTAAAGGTAATGGTGTCATCAACAACTTCAGCAGAGTACCAGAATTCTCGAAGGTATTCTTGGTAGAAAACGGTTGGGGACTTTGTGAGTGCTTCGCTTGCATCACAATTTTTCATGAAGTTCACCAGATGTGAGTAGGATTCGTTGGGAGCCTTGATCCATCCAATGGAGTTGTTCGATGAAAGGATGCTTTCATTAAGTTCAAAGTTGACGTTTGCTGCCTTGGGAACTGGGAATGCCATGGATTCAAGGTTGAAGAAAAGCGAAAATGAAGGATGGTTTAGAGAGAGAAAGATTAGAGAGAGAGATGATATTATGAAGTAAGAATGGTGGTAGGTGAGGAGAGACGTGAGATAATATATATATTCAAATGTGAAAACATTTATTCAACCGCATTTAATGCATAGTGGGAAAATGACTGCACATGTGGGTCCCTTGACCTTTCAAAAACTATTTGTCTCCTTGTTATTCGGAAAATAAATGATTAAATATTGAGAATGTTTTTTAGCATTTATTTGGAAAGTAACTACCTAATTTCATGTGAAAAACATTTAATATTGAATCAGACATTTAATGAACACATTTATTATCAAGCCACAGGCTTTGAGATATTGAGCATCCCTAGCTCAACAACTAGCCTGTTGAACGAAGGTTCAGCCAAAGACTTTGTGAAAATATCAGCTAGTTGCAGCTCTGTGGGAACAAAGTGCAGCTCAATATCTCCCTTCATTATGTGATCCCTGATAAAATGATACCTGATATCAATATGTTTGGTACGAGAGTGAAGAACAGGGTTGTTGGAGATGGCAATGGCGCTGGTGTTGTCACAGAAGATTGGCACTTTGTCATATAAGATTTCATAGTCAGCCAATTGACTTTTCATCTAGAGCACTTGAGCACAACAGCTGGTAGCAACGACATATTTTGCTTCAGCTGATGCATGGACACTAGTGCCAGCTCCACCTGGTAAGAACATCACAAGCACTAGATGGATCTATAGAAATAAGATTGATGAAATTGGAAACATCATCAGAAACAAGGCTAGGCATTGTGGTATCAGAGCGTCCTTCATGACCAAGTATAAGGTCTGTCCACATTTGTTTCGCTGTGGGACACTGAATGACATACTTCATGATGTGTTTGGGAAGACATGATATGATGATGCTTTTGAGATGTTTATCTTGGTTTGCTAATTTCCTATCAGCTGGACTCCATTGTTTGAGAGGTTTGGGAAGAGGGTTCTCATAAGTAGAGATAAGCGCCATGGGAACATAAGGACCATTGTCTAGAATTTCTAGAAGAAATGGTTCAAGTCAATCGAGATACACGAGGAATTGACTCTTCCAACTAGCGAAATCTTCTTCATCAAAGGCTGGTACGCTGGTGACATGTGATCCGCCTCTTGAGTCAAGAAGTTGAGGTAGATCATCTTCATTAGGAGGTGGAGGAGTGAGTCTTGGTGAATTTGGTGGTGCATTATTGTTGGTGTTCCCAGAAGACGATGGTGGTGGGTTGGTTGTTTCCGGCATGGTGGATCTTGATTATAAAATTGAGGACGACATTTCTTGAAGGTTTTAATATCAAACACCGCTCTTATTCCAATTGAAAGTCCCTAAACAATGCTAGAAACACTAAAGTTGACTAATCAACACATGTAATTACTTTTCAAATGTAATAATTATTATTGTATAATAAACAATTACAAGTGTTATGGATAACACAGTTTAATGACAATGTGTTGTGCACACTTTGACAAACTAAATAACCTAACTTATGAATACAGTCACAGCTGTTTGATTCAATAAGTTCTAAGCATTAATGTGTGAATATTCTCAAAGTGTTAAACATTAATGCTTGGCTACACATCCTATTTATAGTGATACGAGGTTGACCTAAGTACTGTTGATGGTGACTACACAAGACATTCACTTTTCAGACATCTGTCACAAGATGCTCTTCTATTCTTGGTAGTCTTCCACAATGCATTAGGGAAACAAAGCTGACACAGTTTCCCTTTTCTTTATAGTCTCGTACACACAAATGGCATGTCCAAAGTGTGCTGAGTGTTAACAGGGTATTGTCACCCCTGTTAACCCTGAACCCCTTAGAGTCCCTGATACATCTTGGTTGTTATCCATCACAGCCAATGAGTACGTCTTAAAGTAATCTTCGACTTCCTTGACAATGTCTCTGACATGGACTCCTCTGAGGTTGCTCACAGAGACTTAGATCTCTGTGAGTCTTGCGATACTTGCCTGCCTCCTAGGCACAGGCAAGTGACTATCAAACAGCTTGATTTGTGTTCAAATCTATGACTCAGGGAATCTAACAAACTTAGATTCCCAACAGTTGTATTTCACGATGTAAAGAAAAAATGCTCTAAAGTGCTTCGCGCTGCCTCGTTTTTTCCGCTCGCTTGTGTGTATTTTGAAAGTGACGATTAATTAAAGGTTTTCCAACTTATGTATTAATAATCTATTTTTGTTCTTGTATTATTGAGCCCTCTAAACGTTATGGTGTTCCACCAATGTTTCAAAGTCGAACGAAGGTTTTCACTTTACGTGATTACTTTCATTCCTTAGGATTCATTAATCGAGACTTTGATTAGTGGATAGATTTTGTGGATTTAATTATCTACGTAATACGCCAAAATTCCAAAAAAAATTGAAAAAACCAAAAGCACAAAAATAATCTTCTAATTTCCCCTCTATTTTCATAATTCTCTTCTCTAACCCTCTAGATCATTTAATTCTCATAACGACGCTCTCGTTGCATCATGTCCGATGATGGTGGATATTATTCGCGTCCATATTGTAGAGGCCTGCCTGATGGGGGTAATTGTTTTAATTGTGAGATCTATGGAGGAAGAGAGGGTTATATCTATAACTCTCCTTCAAATGATCATGTGGACGGATTTAAATCATATGACCAAGAACACCAATTGTAACACCCCCAAATATTCATACTTTAGTTCAGCGGAAGAGTCGTTGGTGTTACGGGATAGCACATTACTCAAATCATAGACAACGCTTAAAAATCGCGTCGTTTAATAATAAAGCATTTTCCAATCATGAATATCAAATTTACATAGGTCCCAAGTCATAGTATTTCATACAATTTTACTAAACATTTGAATGGAAATTGTTATTTAACTGCGGGCCATAAATTCTGGTCGTCTTCCCGAGAATTACCTTCAATTACCTGAGATAAAACATGTTAAAAGAAAAGGTCAGCGAAAAAGCCGAGTGAATTCATAGAGTTTAATAAAACCATTAATATATCATCGGTATATAATTATTACCGAAAATCATTATGTACAAATCTTTATAGTAGGCCATAAAATAAGCCAAAAACATTTGATACAAATATTTGTTGTACCCATACTACAGGCTTTTGCCTTCAAAACCATTATAAGAACCAATGTCGTAAAAACATCATACAATATGTTTTATAACGTTGTATAGAGTTAAATAAAAACCGTTATATGAATATGGTTATGAAAACCAAAACACGAATCTAATATCAATAATAAGACACCGTATTGTTAGTCAGGCAATATATTGTAATTCAATGCTTATAGCTGTATTTTCGTTATTGGATTATTATAAGCCGCATGACATTGCTACCTTACTATAACAAACAACGGGTAGCTAACCCGAAACTCATTTTCCCATCTAAAACAGCGTGTTGTCACAATAATCACGCTTATATAAATCTTCCCATACATAAATTCGCTAACCAATCAATGTGGCTTGACGGGGATCAACCGTCAAGGCGCGAACTGTGGTGATCTTCCCCAAATAGTACTATTATTTGCATAAGCGTCTACCAAATCCCGGTAGTTCACAATTCATGCTAATGGGACTTTTAGTGACATAACCTAACTTTAATAATCCATTTTGTTTCATTAATCGGGTCATATAATCATTCATCGGGTCATACAATCATTCGGGTCCAAATCAATAAGCAAACAATCGGGACAACTGGTGTCCTATTTTATTAAGACTAACATGTTATCTCCCTCGCGGGGTTATATAACATTTCATAACACATTTAAAATAGTGCGAGGCTATGAACTCACGTTGATTGGGAAAGACGGTTATCAGCGATTTGGATGTACGATACGTGTTTCAATCACGGAAACCTAGACAAATAATACTCGGTCTTAGACTCTTGTCCAATGATTTTTATAAAAACAATGGCAATGTATATATGATGATATCATGGGTATGATAATGATCATGTGGGAGTTTATATCTTCATTCAATCTTTATAGTGTTACGTGTTAGTCAAATTTTGACTAGTTACACTAGTTTCAATCCACTTCCATATTAAGGCCCAATAAGCCCATTAAAGTCTAATACTTTATATTAGCCCATTTATAATTTTTAATACCAGGCCTTTACTCATATGTTGGGCCCAAGTGGGTTAAGCCCAATGAGTAAGCCTATTAGTGTTTATCCAAACTAGTTGGGTCAATAGTCAATAGCCCATGAGTAAGCCCGTTAATGTCCATAAGTTATAACGCTCTTGTTTTATCGGTTTTTTCTTTTCAAATGTACTTAAACATAAGTATATGAGTTATCAAAATTTTACATTAGACGGGTCCGACCGTCTAAGTTTTAATTGACGAAAACGTTAATTTTACGGTTTTAGCCGAAAAGGCGTAAACTTATGTTTATAGTTTTATAACTTATAAACTTATCAAATTGTCATTTTTATAAAATGTTACTTTTATTTACCAAAATAAATACTTATTTATATGTAATATATAAGTTAGTGGGTTTTTAGGTATACTTTTTATATTATATTTACTTGAGTGTTAATATTATACTATATACTTTATTTTACAAATCTGATTATTATTTTCACTTTCACCATTTTTACCATATCATAAGTTCTACAAGGAGATAGAAGCTCATTTTTGGACACCACAAACTACATGATATGTGCTGCAATTAACTCTGTTCTAGATACTGCTCAATCTATATCTAAATGTCCAAAACAGACTACTCAGATTTGCACTTCAATTTTGTTTTGATTATATCTCACTCATTATAAGGATTCCATTGTATGGCCAACTCTCACATGTGTACAAGTATTATAAACTTACTGTATATTAATTCACCCATGCTATTTTAACAATTTATCATAGGTTTCTTTACTGTTTTATACATCCTACTAATTTAAGGAAGTTTTTAACCTTTTTACATGTAGTTTTTAATCTTTTTAATCAAGTTTATCATCTCATGATCCCCACATAATATTTTGATCATCATTCATCATCATATACATATACATAAATGAAGAAAATACAATTTACATTTACAAGAATAACAAGGAAATGGGAAGGATGATCTTGTTACCACCAAGATTATGAAAGTTAAGATCAAAGCTTCACTTTTGATGACAAAACGTGTGGTACACCAAAATCAACTTCAAGATCACCAATCTTCAAGAACACCTTGTGGAAAATCAGCCCTATGACACCAACAAATCTTCTCCTTGGATGTTAAAATCACCACCAATCAACAAAGCTTCAAGAGGTTTCCATCATATGTGTGAATAACATATGATTTTGTGGTTAAATTTGATCAAATAGGGGTGTTTGTTGTGAGTTGGGATGACAATGGCGGGAGAGGATGAGAGAGTTTTGTGTGTGTTGCATGGAGTGAAAAGTGAGGAAATGGTTTAGTGTAGGCGGTATGGTGTAGTTGCTAGTTTAAGAGAAAGTTGAGACAAGTGTCTTAACTTGTCATGTTAAGTTGACACCTCAAAGGTGTGTAGCTTAAGCTTTAGCCGTCCATGAGGGAAAAAGTGGTTTTGTCTCATCCCCATTTATTTACGGGTACTCCTCGATTCTAGTTTCCTCCATTTGCGTGCCCTCAGGTCGTTTTACAAAAAACGTTTTTATAAATTATGAATCAACGGCACAAAACGAATCTAATAAAAATTGTCTCTTCAAAAACGGATTTTAAAAATGTAAATACGTAAACCTAGGGTTTCCGGTTTAGTCGTAAAGGACGTTAAATTATGAACGTAAATCCTAATCTCTTCTCGTAAATTTGTGAGTTTATGAACCAACACAAATTTAAAATCCCAAAATAATATTCACGGATAAATTTATTTCCTAAAATGTCGGACTGTCACCAAAAACGGTGTATGTAAACGTAATCACGTAACGTAGAGTCCTCCGGTTTAGACGTAGTCGATGCTATTCCAAGACGTAAACCCAAATTTCTTCCCATAAATGAGTGAGTTCATAATATAACATATAATATTTTTAAATAATACTTGAGAATAAAATATCAACTATAAATTGGCGGATTGTCACATCATTTACCCCTAAACAGGATCTTTGTCCTCAAAGATCGATTTATCTTACTACTCGCTTCTTATAGAGTTAAAGCCATGTGGGTATTTCCTCCACCTTGGGTCTTTTCTCACAATTGTAATTCATTACATTGCGCGAGTTTCATCATACATATCTACGGGAATGCGATCAGGCTTAATGTTGACTTACTTTCTCTATCCATGATGTTCACGGGTTTTTGATGAATGCAACTTTTCGTCGATCTAAACTTCATCAAGAAGTAATCAGATTTTCACTTGATAGACATTTTATCAAGTTCGATATACGAAACATAATTCACGCAGCCCTTGAAGTCATAGGGTAGATCCAGCTTATATGCCTTTCAAACCAACTTTTTACATCAATTTAATGGTCCCATACAACAGGGACTTATTTCCCATGATCTTTCAGATCTTCAATTCATTTTTCCAAGGTGAAAAGTTTTGGCATAACTTCACTACCCATCATGCACTTCAAGATCTATAATTCATATTCACATAACCTCCTGCCCACTACTGTCAGTCAATAATCAGATCCTAATTCCAACAATCATTTCAGGTCTCGCGGGTCGGGTCTTTTGTAAGGTTAGGTTTGTCATCATAGGCAACCTTAAACCTAAAAGACATGTCCAACTCACAATGGGTGTATGTCGGGTATCTTCATCCCAATTCCTGCTTGCAGATGCTCTAATATTTAGATCCTCACAAGATTCGATCTCGATCCTAATACGATAATTATCAACGATGATCTCTCCAAAGGAAAAACGATTATACGGTCTATTACCAAAGGTCAATTATTCAAACATAAAACAACACTTCTAGTGTCTTATATCGTTACTTTACCTCGTCCCTTCGATTGGGGTGGTAAACAGTACTCTCATCAAGGTTTGTTACCAATGACTTCTGAGCAAATCTCTAGAAATTCGATGCAAAACGAGGATCTTGATAGAGATGATCGATACAGGCATACTATGTTTACACAACTCCTTTAATTACAAAAGAGTCAATTTCTTTATCGAGAATTTATCATTAACGGGAATGATATTAGTAGATTTGGTCAGTCTGTCGACGATGACCTAAATCGAATCAAATTCAGATGATGACCTTTGTAATAGTTAAATGTTTACTAATGTATGAGGCGATGTCTGCCTTCATAATTTGCCATCAGTACAACTTCTTCAGATAAAGATACGTTAAACCAGAAATGGCATGAATAGAATACTTAATCCTATGAGATTCCAACATGACTAAATCTCAAAATCTCCATATTTAGGCAATCACAAGCGGCCTTTTCAACATTTAACGCTATCAGCTCTCATTTCTAATGATTCACATTAGCCGCGAACCCCCTTTTATTATCTATATTATCCTTTTTACAAGCATCAGCTATTTTAAATTGTTCGGGCAAACTATTTTGCACAGTCATTACTAAGGAACTCATCCTAGTTGATTCTTTATCCTTTCTACATAATGTGTCAGAATCAACATTCACCTTTCCTGATGAAGTAATTGTCATGACCATAATTCACTCAGAAATTCTATCTTCATATTTTCTAAGTTTTAGTTTCGTCCCAACTATCATCTTTATTAGTTTTGCTCAATCCGGCGTTTAAAGCGTCGATAATTATTACAAGCAATTAAACGATAAATAGTTAGTTTTTATGAAACGTAAACGTGAAATTTTTTAAATTTCTCAGTTCTACCAATTATATAAAAATGTTCTAAATAAATTTGAATTTAATTAACACGATTTTTGTTGATTTATCGAAAATAATTAATAAGATTCGTAAATGTTCGTAAAATCTTTGGTTATACTTTGGTCAAAATTTTCTTAGTTGAAAAGCAAAAATTGTCGTTTCAAATGCCAAGTCTTGGTTTAAACGGTTTCCTCAATTCCTCTTAGATTGTATTGAGGTATACACAAACATTTACCCTTAAAGGAGTTTAGTTAAATGATTTGGGTATGAGGGAATAATCCCTTAAAAATTCTTTTGATAAAACATTTGTCAAAACATATTTCCACTTTCTTTTTGGTAAAACCCAAAGCCTTAATGGCTCTAATCTTTGAAGAGTCAATTTAGATTCCACTACTATTAATCACACGGTCAAATAATGTAAAGGATCAAATCTCTAAATCATATGTTAAATACTCAAAGTATAGGTTTTCACTAATCGGCCAACACAGGGCAGTCTATGAATGATTATTAACTCATTCTTATTCTTAGAAACAAATAAATGGTTCTTAATGATCATGAGCATGAATTTATCAAATTACAGCCTACACACATGATTCACCAAATTTATGAATGCTACATGTGCATTGGTCTATCCAAATGACATCACGTGAAACTCATAATGTTCATTACAAGTTCTGGATGTAGTGATTGGAATAGATAATCTTCTTCGCGGACGCGAATTCGATGATAACCATGTCGTGGATCAATTTCTGAATATACACTAGAACCTTGTAAATGAGCGAATAAATCTATCATCTTGGGTAGTGGATATAGATTTTGATCATCAATTTACCTAGTTCACTATAATTAAACAAATATAGGAAATGATAACACCATAGCTCTTCATGATGACGAGCTCGGTAGAATAAAAGCTTTCTCCGACAACTCTCTCAGTTGTACGGTAATTCTTTTAATTCAGATGGTGCTGACGTACAGTTCACACACCACGGGTGCAACATCGGGAATATAATCAATACCAAATTCAACTTGCCTTAATGGTGAAAGTCTAGGTAATTCACCAGCAAATACCTCCTAAAGTTTCAAATAACAGAAACATCTTTGAATAAATTTACTTTAAGTTCTTTCTAGATTACAAGATTTATGATCAGTTTATAACCATTCATGGTATAATTTCAAGTCTAAATGCAGGATATGGTCATCCATCAAGAATTATTCAGATCACTTTTGATAATCAACATCTTATATTTTAGGGGATTTCTACATGGATTCCCATCAATTAAGACAATGACATAATGTCATAATCAATCAATCCATTCTACCGGCACTATCAACCTTCTAGTTTCATTGTCGTCGATAAGATGTGAACTTCTCAAAAGACTAATAATAACTCATAATCCTTCACAAATTCAAGGATATCAGGAGACATAACTAACCTTAAAAGACTAAGGTCAACGCATAATCTACGAGAGAGAATTTCAAATCAGATACAGACGAAACAAATATGAATATATCCCATGTTTTCATGAATTGAGTACGCATTTGAAAGCTCCTCGGATCGTTACCCAGGTCATTCAAATGAAATCTAATCAAAAGAAATGATAGGAACGTCGATACATCCTGTCGGGTATCAACACTCGATAATCAGATACTTTTCCAAAGAATCTCACCACGGGAGAATTGGACAAGGAGGGGATATCAATTGTCAACGAAGGCAATTTCCACAGATGATTAAATTCGATTCAGAAGAATAAATGGTACGGGCACATATGTATGTGTTCCTAACAATATGTCCCTATTTTTCACTTCTTGCAGATCTCATAAAATTTCAACCTTTCACAGTTATAAAGAGAAATGAAATTTTTATTAATAATTTCATGGTGACTACTAATCATTCTTGCATGGTCCCTTACAAATTGTATGTAGGCACGCAACTATACACAATTTTAGGATTAACGATGCAATTCTCAGTTCGTCAAAATTTTGTCATCATGTTTATAATTTCATGCTTAATTCTTGAATAAGAATCAAAAATAAATTTACAGAGATGTTCTTTGTTATGGAAACAATTAAGTATTCCAAGGTGTTTCATAAAAAACTTCATTTCGATAACGATTATTTATAAATCTCACTTTAAATAATCCTTACGGTGATGAAAATTCAAAATTTTTTTTCTCAAGGGATATTGTTTTAACTTTATAAAAACAATGAGTGATCTGCAAAAGAGTGATGAAAAGTTGTTCACCAAGAACTAACTACCATATATCAGGAAATGAGCTTAGCCAATTAATCATGAGGTTCATGACCTCGATGACACTCAAAAAGAATAATCCACAACGTAACTCAAATCGAGATGAGTACTTGTTCAATGGTTGCATCACTAATGAGAACATTTGGATGAAGAAATAAAAGATAGATAACATCGATACATGTAAAATTTAGCAATCAAAGGTAGTCTTTTCCTTAATCACAAACAAGTCAAAGTTGTACCGTAACACATTACGTGTCACTATGTCATACAATTCCAAGAACTCATCCTACCAACTGATGTCTTAGTTATGTTAGGGATTTTAAAAGATGCTACAATGAATACTAACCTACAAGAGTCATTAGGTGTTCCACCTGTCCCAGAAGATCCATGGTCCCAATTCAGAAGAAGATTTCTTCAATTTATTTCCCGGACATTGGGCATCCTCGTCATTGGACAATGGCCTAGGAACAACCCTTAACACGAATCAATAATCATTTAAAACCTTATAATTCAATCACAGAACTTAACGACTTCTTCTTAACAATCTCATATTCCATACGAGTTAAATTTTTATTTATTCAAGTTTCAATCAATCTCCAACTAAATGCGACATCCTACCTCATTCTCCAATACTTTCAACCTTATTCTTAGACCTTAATAGGGCAATAAAAGCTCGATATGAACAACACTTAATTTCCAATCCTATAGCTCTTACAACAATAGTTATCAAATGAGTCACTAGTATGAAATGCCTCACACATTCAATTAGACTTCTTGGAAAGGTACTAGTGGCATGAGGCTTTTGGGTAATGGTTCCAATGACAGCCTCAAGTGCAACACTTTACCTCTTCGATTTCAATTTAAGAATTGGGTGACATCGAATCAGATGACACCTTTCCAGGTGGTAAGGTTTTGCCAAACTCCACTCTATAAGGAAAGATCATCATGACATCGATATCAGATTTAATCTCGCCAGTTCTTCTTTAATATCACAATCAACTAATATCAACATTTCTACAACTATCAACCATTTTGTTGGGATCATAAATATCCACAACTTGGTTTAGATCTAAAATACCAAGAATTCCTACAGGAATAGCTTCGATTGATTTGCTAGGGGAGTTAGGGTTTCTTGTGACAATCTACGTCGTATAAATACCTCATATAAATATTAAAATAATCATCAAACAATCATGTAATCAAATTACATCATATATATATATATATATATATATATATATATATATATATATATATATATATATATATATATATATATATATATATATATATATATATATATATATATATATATATATATATATATATATATATATATATATATATATAAAATCCAAGTTATATATATTAAAATAACACTTCTCAGTCTGGTCTTGTCGGTAACTCGGGAATTCTTTGGCACCGTTATAGTCAAAATTTTTAGACATTTTGTGAAAAATTTTTATAGTTAAAAGATTTTGAAATATTTTATTCAAAACCTTGGTTGTAAAAATCTTTCGTTCTCTAACGAGAGCTCTGGTACCAAACTGTAACACCCCCAAATATTCATACTTTAGTTCAGCGGAAGAGTCGTTGGTGTTACGGGATAGCACATTACTCAAACCATAGACAACGCTTAAAAATCGCGTCGTTTAATAATAAAGCATTTTCTATTCATGAATATCAAATTTACATAGGTCGCAAGTCATAGTATTTCATACAATTTTACAAAACATTTGAATGAAAATTTTTATTTAAGTGCGGGCCATAAATTCTTGTCGTCTTCCCGAGAATTACCTTCAAGTACCTGAGATAAAACATGTTAAAAGAAAAGGTCAGCGAAAACGCTGAGTGAATTCATAGAGTTTAATAAAACCATTAATATATCTTCGGTATATAATTATTACCGAAAATCATTTGTACAAATCTTTATAGTAGGCCATAAAATAATCCAAAAAAATTTGATACAAATCTTTGTTGTAAATCATACTACAGGCTTTTGCCTTCGAAACCATTATACGAACCAATGTCGTAAAAACATCATACAATACGTTTTATAACGTTGTATAGAGTTAAATAAAAACTGTTATATGAATATGGTTATGAAAACCAAAACACGAACATAATATCAATAATAAGACCCCGTATTGCTAGTCAGGAAATATACTGTAATTCAATGCGTATAGCAGTATTTTCGTTATTGGATTATTATAAGCCGCATGACATTGCTACCTTACTATAACAAACAACGGGTAGCTAACCCGAAACTCATTTTCCCATCTAAAACAGCGTGTCGTCACAATAATCACGCTTATATAAATCTTCTCATACATAATTTGCTTACCAATAAATGTGGCACGACGGGGATCAACCGTCAAGGCGCGAACTGGAGTGATCTTCCCCAAATAGTACTATTATATGCATAAGCGTCTACCAAATCCCGGTAGTTCACAATTCATGCTAATGGGACTTTTAGTGACATAACCTAACTTTTATAATCCATTTTGTTTCATTTATTGGATCATATAATCATTCATCAGGTCATACAATCATTCGGGTCCAAACCAGTAAGCAAACAATCGGGACAACTGGTGTCCTATTTTATTAAGACTAACATGTTATCTCCCTCGCGGGTTTATAAAACATTTCATAAAACATTTAAAAGAGTGCGAGGCTATGAACTCACGTTGATTGGGAAAGGCGATTATCGGCGATTTGGATGTACGGTACGTGTTTCAATCAGGGAAACCTAGACAAATAATACTCGGTCTTAGTATCTTGTCCAATGACTTTTATAAAAACAATGGCTATGTATATATGATGATATCATGGGTATGGTGATGATCATGTGGGAGTTCATATCTTCATTCAATCATTATAGCGTTATGTGTTAGTCAAATTTTTGACTAGTTACACTAGTTTCAATCCACTTCCATATTAAGGCCCAATAAGCCCATTAAAGTCCAATACTTTATATTAGCCCATTTATACTTTTTAATACCAGGCCTTTACTCATATGTTGGTCCCAAGTGGGTTAAGCCCAATGAGTAAGCCCATTAGTGTTTATCCAAACTAGTTGGGTCAATAGTCCAATAAGGCTACTTTGGCTCGTTAATGTGCATAAGTTATAAATCTCGGGTTTTATCGGTTTTTTCTTGTCAAATGCACTTAAACATAAGTATATGAGTTTGATAGGTGTGTAAACACCCATCCTTTTTACCACTTAACTACAATAATAACCAAGCCAAAACGTGTATTTTATGTCGTAAATGTCGGAATTATACGTGGTTTGTGTTTTTGTTATGATTTAGGACGAAAATGTGAAAAGGGGAGAAAACACGGGCATTCACGGGCTTTTATCGAAGAAAAAGACAAAAGACGAAGTCAAGAAATCAAAAGTGCAAAAAGAACGAAAGTCCAAGACCAATTCTGAAGATTTATCGAAGAAAAAGTCAAAAGACGGAAGTTTACTCAAAGCCTAAGAACTCAAGTCTTATTTATGAAGAAATTTCAAGACGAGTTTAAAGAAATCCCGAGACAAAGTCGTTAAAGTCAAATAATTAAGAAGACAAGGGCTTAATCATGCAATTAAAGAAAGAAGAAAGAGGGGAGGAAGCTTCCTAAGCACCTCCCTAATCCTCCTATAAATAGATCATTAGGATTTACATTTCATTTTGTTGGCTAAGTGTGACAATTAGTCTTCCACCATTTTAATTACTTGTCATTTAAATACATGTCATTTACTTAATTGTCTTGTACCTTAAATTCATTTAATATCAAGTAAGTTTCCTTTTAATTATTGTCAATCTTTACTTTTATTGTCAATCTTCTATCTTCCTTTCTTATTTGATCTTTAATCTTTATGCTTTATTGTTCATGTTTATGTTTTTGATGTTTTATTGATTTGATTAAAGTGAGTTTTGATTATTTTGATTATTATTGTTAGCGTTTTTGATTTGGTTTGATTAGTATTTGTTATTAGATCATTTGTGATTAGTTTGATTTAATCTTGTGGTTGATTTTGATTAGTTTTGTCTACATTCGTAGCTTTTTGTTTGTCCCGTGTTCTTCGCTATTGTTCGTTTCCCAGGTAATATTCCGGATCAAGGAGTTAAGCTGGTGGCTCCGAATCAAGTGTTTCAGCAATTTATTCCGAACCAAACTTAGATTCCGGATCAAAGGTCTTCATTCGGAACATTCCGAACGAAGGGTTTTGAGGATTTGTTCCGGATCAGCAGAATATTCCGGATCAAGTGACATTCCGAACGAAGGTGGTTACTTTTGAACATTCCGAGTCAAGGAAGTTCATTCGGATTATTCCGAATCAGGGTTGTTTATTCCGGATCAACATCACATTCCGGATCAAGGTGGTTCATTCGGAATATATTCCGAATCAAGGAGTTCATTCGGAACATCAAATATTCCGAATCAAGGCAATATTCCGAATAAAGAGTTTATTCTGGATAAGTGACATATTCCGGATAAAGGATTTATTACAGATGAGAGTTTTGGCTTAGTTATTCCGAGCGAAGAAGAATTATTCCGGGTGAAGGTGACATTCCGAACGAGTAATTATTCCAAGTGAGGTATTTTTAGTTTTAGTTTATTTTAATTTTTAAACTTTAATTTTCCCGCCTTTTTACTTAGTTGACTTTAAATTTACTTGTCTTAGATTTATTTTAAGCCTTGCCTTAGTTTAAGTTTTAGTTGCGATTTAAGTTTGCCTTAGATAGTTTTAAGTTTGCGTTATTTACTTTTAGTGCCCATTTACTTTTCCTCACGCTTTAAATTCTTGTCATTTATTTTAAAATTAGTTTAGATTTAAATTACCCGCTATTTACATTAAAGTTTTTGCACCTTTTAATATACTACAAAGACACAACTATTGTTTCCACCAAAAGACAACTGAGTCACATAGTTAACCAGTTATCAATTCCATTAGACCACAACGAACTTTAATTTTTTAACTGAGTAAAACCTTGTATTAAATGGCGCCGCTGCGGGCTCTTTTCGTAAAGATTAACGGTTTCCTGTGAGAGACGCGTTGCTTTTTGGGATCCGTTCATTCGTGAGCGTTATTTTTCTTGCTTAAAAATTTCAAAAATCCATAAAAAATTAAAAATTGTTAAAAATCAATAAAAAATAAAAATTTTCAAAAATCTAAAAAGATTTTATTTTTATCTTTATAGTGTATATATATTCTCTTTGTGTTTGGTATTGTTTTCTTTTGCTTTAGCAGGTGTATGCGTACTAGATCTTCTACTTATCAAGAGCCCGAGACTCCTGAAGATTTAGCTATGGCAGGTGTGAACAACAACAATAATCCACCGCACCTCAATAATAATAACAACAATGTTCTTCCACAGCCCGATCTTCGGACAATGGAGGAGCTTTGTCAACCCACCATGTTTGGACGCGGAGGACCGATTGCGCCGATGCAAATCACGGCTCCGGGGTTTTCGTTGAAGCATCATATGATCCAGCAAGTGCAAACTAATCCTTTTCAAGGAATGCCTGATGATGATGCCAACAAACACCTCGACAAATTCATTACTATTACCCAAAGCATGAAGTTGCCCGGTGCCACAATGGATGTTCTTCGCCTTCAACTCTTTCCACATACTTTATCACACCACGTCGAGAAATGGTTTGATCGTCTCCCGAAGAATTCCATTCATACTTGGGATGACATGACTCAACGCTTTTTGTCGCGCTACTTTCCACCATCCATGGTCACGAGCCTTCGCAATCAAATCAGCGGTTTCATGCAAGAACCCGATGAATCTCTCTTTGATGCTTGGGAAAGATATAATGTTTTGATCGATCTTTGTCCAAACCACAACATGCTCCCTATGACCTTAATTGATACTTTCTACAACGGTTTGACTTTTCGTGATCGTGATACGATTAATGCAGCCGCCGGTGGCACATTTATGAAAAGAAGACCCGAGGAGTGTAGAGAGCTTATTGAGAACATGACTACTCATCACAAAAACTGGGATTCCTCCGCCTCTTCAAGGAACAACCCGAGAGTCAATGTTTCTTCTACTTCAGCAAACCCCGATATGACCGAATTCACCCGCATGATGGCCGAAATGAACAAAAATATTCTGCTCCTCGCTACAAACCAACAACAAGTTAAAGCGGTGGCTAATCCTTGTGAAACATGTGGCGGTCCTCACTCATACACTGATTGTCCTTCTACTCAAGGAAATCCGGAAAACGTGTATGCGGCTTATGGTAATTATTCACCGGAAACTTACCAAGCCCGACCTCAAGGGGATAGAATTTTTCTAATTTACCGGTCAAACAACTACCTTTCACCCGGTTTTTCTCTTCAAAACCACAACCCCAACATCAATTACACTAGAAGCAACCAAATCCCACCTCGTGCTTCTAATCCTTATCACCCACCCGCTCAACAAGCCCCACCCATGAATCAAGATGTTAAAGCTTTGATGAGAACCCAAGGAGAGCAAATTAAGAATCTGCAGAGCCAAATTATCAATTTGAAAGGGGATATCACCAAGCAAGGGAATGACATTAGACCGAGCTTCGAGATAATATACAATCCTCCTTCAGCAATCAAACGAATGATTTGAAGAATATGCTGGCTAGTTTCTTACCCACCACTCAACCCTCTTCTTCGAGTTCTCTACCTTCAAACACCGTCACCAATCCGCGAGCGAATGTGAGTGCTATTACTACCCGTAGTGGAGTTACTTTAGTAGACCACCTATCCCGCCCCCATCATCTACACCTCCTCCACCACCATTTATCCCTGCTACTCCCACACCTAGTATTAGTACACCATTACCGTATCCGCCTCGTCGTGATGAAGTACCCAACAAGAATCCTCCACCAACCCCACCTTCCACCTTTAACCCTTCAACATCTCAACCTCCACCAACTACACCTTCCACCTATAAACCCAAGATTCCTTATACATCTCGCTTTGACAAGGCCAAACTGCACACCAAGGATGACATTCAAGTGTCAAACTATTTGAAGAAAGTTTCGGAAATGACCGTCACTTTTCCCCTTGTTGAAGCTCTTGCTCAAATGCCACAATTTGTCAAGATGTTTAAGGAATTGCTTAATAAGAAGGAGAAGATGGCCGTGTTTGTTAATACTCGATTGAATGAAAATTGTTCTGCCGTCCTTCTTAAAGAACTTCCGGAAAAACTTGGAGATCCCAGTCGTTTTGTGATACCTTGTACTTTTAACCAAACCGACAAATTTACTGCCTTAGCCGATCTCGGGGCAAGTATAAGTTTGATGCCTTTAAGTGTTTGGAAAAAGTTATCATTGCCCTACCTTACACCAACGAAGATGACTCTTGAGCTTGCAAATCGCACTCTCGCTTACCCCGTTGGTATTGCCAAAGATGTGTTCATTAAAGTTGGCACATTCACTTTTCCGGTCGAATTTGTCGTTGTTGATTATGAAATGGACCCTCGTATTCCGTTAATACTTGGACGCCCATTTTTAGAACCGGTCGAGCTTTAATAGATGTGGATAAATGTGAGCTCATCTTAAGAGTCGGGGATGATGCCCAAGTTTTTGAAATGGGGAAGCTTACAAGCAAATCCTATGGAAGAGAATCAACGAATATGATTAATGTGCTTGATGATTTTGTCGTCTACAACAATCCTCTATTTGATTCTTGCATTGGTAATTCACTGTTTCAAGATGATGTGGATGATTCTCTCTCCAATTTGTAACCTTCACCCTTATATGATTCTCCACCGATCTATGATGCTTATGATGATGATTCTAGCTCCGATGGAGATAATTATGATGATTTTACTTCTGAGTATCCCGACATGCCCACTTATGATGATTTTGATGAGGCTGATACTCTCTCGAGTGATTCTTCACATGATGAAGATCCTCCGCCATCCATGCTTGATCCTACTTTGGATGACTACTCATTTGAGGAAGACTTCTCTACTTTTCTCAATACATACTTCCCTCATGAGAGTGATGCTCCTCCTTTGGAATTTGATACTTATGGTCTTGCTCCTTTTACGGATTTGAAGAAAATTCTTTCAAAGGAGAAGAAACTGGACGACACCAACATCCGCAGCACGTATGTTTTGACACCTCTTTGTCCACCTTCTGAGGACGAGGTTGTGCATCTTCTTCGCGGATCATCTTCAAATTCTGCTGAGCCTGAGTGTTATTTTCCCCTAAAGGAAAAGGTGTTCGACCCCAGTATCGATATTCTTCAGACATCTCAGTATCCGTCTGATGAAATAAAAGGAAAAATCTTTGGAACTTTTGAAGATATGCTTGCACCTCTTCACCCTTGCTCCCACCGTGCTCCATCTTTGCTTAAGGGAACCTTGCCTACTCTTCTTTAGCTTGCCTTGTTCGCCTTAAGTTTGTCTTATTTGATGGACGAAAACTATGTATTTGATCCCGGTGGATATGTTTCATGCTTCTTCCTATGCTAATCAAGGTCGAGTCAGGCTCACGACTCGGTGAACAAAAATCAAGCGCTTCTTGGTGTTGGGTCAAAAAGTTGATGTGGCAGAAACTCAAAAACGAAGAAAACATGAAGGTATTTGTCTAGGCGTTGACAAGAGCATTCCAGGCGTTGACATGTACAATTTAGGCGTTGATGGAATCAAGCATTGTCAAGAGCAATCCAAGCTTTGTCACATGCAATTCAAGCATTGACAAAACGTAGACAAAGAAGCTTATGGAAGCTTCTATTTAGATAAACATGCAAAAGATATTCTGCATAAGTTTATTTAAATAGAAGATTTACTTGTTTATTCATTCTTATCTCTTGTAAACCCTAATCCTTACACTATAAAAGGAACCAAGGGTCTTAGGTTTTATTCATATAATTCATTCACAATGTAAACCTAAAGTGTGTGTCGACTAGACGTGGGATTCAATGTATACACGTCTAGTGATTGTTTGTTATTAATATAATGAACAATCCAATTGTGTTTTAATTCATATTCATGCCTAAACACCTTGTTAATGGTTGTTGTTCTAATTCCGCTTTGATTGTATAATCATATGAACAATGATCATTCCTAGTAGCTTAAAAGATCCGGAAACCAAGGTTTCCACAATTGGTATCAGAGCCTCGTGGCTCGTGATGCTAGGACCAACAAGGTGTTCGTGTTTCGTGAAGAAAAGAAAAATCCGTCTAGGGTTTTTCTGGGCGATTTTGTGTGCGCAGCAGTATTCAGAAGGTCATAACTTTTGATTGAACCGTTGGATCGTCACGAAATTTTATATGTGTGTTCTACATACATAGATCTAAACATCCACCGGAGGGATTGTCGAGTTTTATCCCCAGGCAAAAGTTATTAGGCGTCAAAGTTGGCTGATGAGTGATTTTCAGTTTTCTGCTTTTACATAACATCATGAACTAGGGTTCCTCAAACCCTAGATCGACTTAAAAGCAGGAATAATTGTAGTTCGTGGCTGTTAGAATGCATAATGATACATGATTCAAGCTAAGGTTTGTTTACAAAATCCTAAATTAGGGTTTTGATGGACAATATTACAAACCCTAGATGATCCAGCCACTGTTTGATATTTTACAGCCAAGAAGGTGCCCTAATTCGTTTTTCTTGATTTAACAGTCAAGAAGGTAATTTTTGGGTATATGTTTGTTTCTGCAAAACCCTAGATCTTCTATTAATGGAACATAGCAGCTTCTTGTTCAAACATGGCTTCATATACTGTTGAACGTGAAGAAAGAATGCAGCTGATGGTTATGATACAGAAAATGAATGTTGCGTGAATAAGGGATTCCCAATATTATCCTTATTTATGACGTTGGTGTCTACTATTAATGGACCGTGTATGATTTCACACAAACAAATTGTGGAACACTTTGTGTTCACACGGTACATCAAAGATGATTGGTTTAAATCACATGTGTTCACACGAAGAATCACAGAAACATTATTTGATCCAGATTTTGTTCACACGAATATACACATGTGATTGGACGATGCAACAAGGAAGACGTCACAGCTTTCATATCAGTCCAACGAAGCGAATATCATGGGATTGTACTGATTATGAACGAGATATGTGGAATCAAAATATACAGACGTATATATCGCTTCATTCTTCCTAATTTTTAGATTCCTTTATCATCAGACGTGGAAGCTGCGTGTCTATGTTCAACAAATATGGAAGCAGCTACAAAAGTGGAGTCTTTATCATCTGACGTGGTTTTGTGATCATTGTGGGCCAAACAAACATGCAGTGAACATCACGTATGCTAAAAGAAAGGTTTTTAAGTCTACACGTTTTTTTTAGCAGTTTTAAAAAGGTATGAAGATATTTGCTATTTTTATGGATTATTTATCTTGATATCCCTGGTTTCTTGGAACAAAAACGTGGAACTTTTGAGGCTTAATGGAGGAAAGTTATTCTTCAAATCAGTAAGATACGTGATGGATTATTTGCATGAAGATTGAGACGTGATGGATTATCTGAATATTCATAACGCTGACATTTATATTTCACACGTTGACACTCTTTATTCAAGCGCTGACAAGGTTTTTGGTTAGACGCTGACAAGGTTTATGGTCGACGCTGACAGGAAGAAGTTTGACGCTGACAGAATAAGTCAACGCTGATAGAGTTGACAGTGTTGTCCGATATATGAACTTCAACGCTGATAGGTATTGTCCGATATTGGACAATACATCTGCCAAAGATATTGGACAGAAGAGGATATTGGACAACACAAGGTTTGATGCTGTTTGAGAAAATTGGTACGTTTTAAGCACACAAAAAGGAGGATTATACACATGAAGGTACATGGAATCTCCGTTTTAATCTAGAATATCATGTTGATATTTATGGCTCGGATATTTTTAAACGGAATTAATGGTTTTAATGCGAGTTGACAAGAATTCGTGAGGAAATTTATTGGATTTGATTATGTAATCGAGGTAGCCTTGTAAAAGAGTTATCCATCCAATAACTTTTACATATGATATGAAGAATAAGTTTCGTCATGAAGAGATGTTAGCTTAAGGGGAAGAATTCTTATGGTAAGTTTGATGATTGAAGAAGATTTTCGCGAGTTTGTGTTCTATCATATCTTAAAGTTGTGCACTCTCAGCCATAGACTTTAAAGGTAACTTGTTCGTGCTTTACATGGTTGGTGATGAAGACTTGTCATAACACTTGAAGGAGTTACATTATCGTGCTCAGTGTCTCACAAAGGATGAGAATATTGACAAGGGATTGAGGTCTACTTATAATTTGCCTAGTATAAGTTCTTCATCACGTGGATAATACAAGACATGGAACACAAGGTTGGGTTATTCTACTTCTACATCAAAAATATTATATTAATTGTTCTTCAAGATCATTACACAGAGCCTACATTTGGAGAATCTTCAAAGATTGCATACATTGTTTACTTCCTTGTTGATGTGACAAAAAGGGGAAGAAATACATGCTAAACTTGAGGGGAAGCAACTTGAAGATCATGTACAACTTACAAGAGATACACATAGAGTTTTGCCACTATCAACTAGGGGAAGATTGTTGGGTCAAAAAGTTGATGTGGCAGAAACTCAAAAACTAAGAAAACATGAAGGTATTTGTCTAGGCGTTGACAAGAGCATTCCAGGCGTTGACATGTACAATTTAGGCGTTGATGGAATCAAGCATTCTCAAGAGCAATCCAAGCATTGTCACATGCAATTCAAGCATTGACAAAACGTAGACAAAGAAGCTTATGGAAGCTTCTATTTAGATAAACATGCAAAAGATATTCTGCATAAGTTTATTTAAATAGAAGATTTACTTGTTTATTCATTCTTATCTCTTGTAAACCCTAATCCTTACACTATAAAAGGAACCAAGGGTCTTAGGTTTTATTCATATAATTCATTCACAATTTAAACCTAAAGTGTGTGTCGACTAGACGTGGGATTCAATGTATACACGTCTAGTGATTGTTTGTTATTAATATAATGAACAATCCAATTGTGTTTTAATTCATATTCGTGCCTAAACACCTTGTTAATGGTTGTTGTTCTAATTCCGCTTTGATTGTATAATCATATGAACAATGATCATTCCTAGTAGCTTAAAAGATCCGGAAACCAAGGTTTCCACACTTGGGAGGCAACCCATGTTTCTATCTTTTATCTATCTATATCCTAATTGTAGGGGAGACCCGTTGGTGTTTGCTATCCCCTCTCTTCTCACATTCAGGGATTCGAGCGCTCAATGATCCACTCTTGATGATTTTTGACGACCCGTGATTCCGTGTCTCCGTCTTCCCGGTTCTATCCTAAACTATTTCCGATTCACTATTTTATATTTTTCCAATATTAAAATAGGAATCTCGTTTGTTGTCCTTTCCTTAGCGAGATCTAAACAACGTGCACAATGTCCTAAGTGTAGGGGAGTTTACTCCCACATGCTTAAACATTGAGGACAACGTTTATATTAAGTTTATGGGGGACTTCTATCGAAGTTAAGTGGCTTTTTCCTTGTATTTGTCCTTATTTTAGCCGGAAAATCAATTTTTCGACATTTTTCAAAATTTTTGATCTATTTTGGCCTATTAGTTTTACCTTTGTATAGTTATTTTCTTTCTTTACTAGAATAAAATTTAATAAAGTGGTTTTAATCTTCAAACGTTGTGAATCTTTTGACTCAACCCGAGTTTACTTATCTAAGTTTACTCTAGCTAGTATCCTTAACGTATTTAAGTCAAGTTTTGGTAGGCTTTTATATAGGGAGCTTTAAAACGCGAAAGTCTTAACTCTCACGGGTTAAGAACAAGAACTTTTCGCAAGTTCCTATAATTGATCCTAGAGAGTTGTTTATCAAGGAACTTTAAAATGCAATTTCTAAACTTGAAAAAGTCTAAGAATTTGCAAGATCCTATAGATGACTCAAAAACCCAAAACTTTGATTTAATAGGCTAAGCATCCACGAGTCTCATTCCTTGAGATTTTAAACTGTGGAGAACGAGAGATGATAGAGTCATTTATAAGTTTGGTATTCTTTCGTGAATTTATGTGAGTTAATTATGAGCCTATTCTCCCATCGCTTGTTAATAAGTTTATCTGCAATAAATAAGGTTGTACGATTTGAAAAGTTACTTAGCTTCTAGCCCAAGATCGTTTAAAAGTTGCTCGGTATGGATTAGAGTTCATAGCCAAGGCATAACTTATTGAAGCGGGATGCGAAGACTGGCGAGTCCAAAAAGGCCCTAACAAGGCATGAGGGATACATTTTGTTGCTAAAGATCCAAGTGACGTAAAGAATCATTTATCAAAAATCAATATGAAGGATCGAGACACACGACGAAAAGCAAGTACTCCCGTAAAGATCATGGAGAAGTCTATCCAAAAAGGCCCTAACAAGGTATGAGGATAAATAGATCCAAGTACTAAAAGGAGGCGGATCGTTGTATATCAAAGTCCAAAATAAAGATTGGAGAAAAATGAAGAAGTCGTGGTCTAAATATGAAGAATCTCTCAAAACTTCAAGTGAAGAAATTCCTATTATGAAGAGAAGGACATTAATTCATGAACGTCTCTCAAGATTTGAAGTATGAAGTCGCTACCAAATATCGGTCCGAGAAAGGTCTCAAATCGCGAAGCGAGTTATGCCAAGATATGAACTTTATGAGGTCCCGAGAAACAGTTTTAAAAGATTTTGTCCTTTAGCTAACTATGGATTAAATCGTCCCACTTTATTTTCAACCTAAATAACTATCGAAATAAGTCAACAATGCATCCTCGTGATCATTCAAGACAACAATAAAATATAAGAGATACACCTAGGAATAAGGGAGTCTAAGTAAATAATTGGCCCACATGAGTTCGTGTTAGTTTGCTAACTTATAATAACAATGATCTCGTTTTTAAGCTTGGTTTGGAGAAAGTGAAAACTTGAGGATGATGATCATTCACAACATTTCCAAAACCCGAAGGTATGTTTTTGATTTCTTTACTTTGAATGTTTATAATTTTCGATCTCTTTAATAAAGGCCAATGTTGATTGATTGTGATGAAAAATGTAATCGTGCTTTGTAACTAATGCATTGCATGAGGACATTGCAATGGTCAAGTGTAGGGGATTTGATAGGTGTGTAAACATCCATCCTTTTTACCACTTAACTACAATAATAACCAAGCCAAAACGTGTATTTTATGTCGTAAATGTCAGAATTATGCGTGGTTTGTGTTTTTGTTGTGATTTAGGACGAAAATGTGAAAAGGGGAGAAAACACGGGCATTCCCGGGCTTTTATCGAAGAAAAAGACAAAAGACGAAGTCAAGAAATCAAGAGTACAAAAAGAACGGAAGTCCAAGACCAATTCTGAAGATTTATCGAAGAAAAAGTCAAAAGACGGAAGTTTACTCAAAGCCTAAGAACTCAAGTCTTATTTATGAAGAAATTTCAAGACGAGTTTAAAGAAATCCCGAGACAAAGTCGTTAAAGTCAAAGAATTAAGAAGACAAGGGCTTAATCATGCAATTAAAGAAAGAAGAAAGAGGGAAGGAAGCTTCCTAAGCACCTCCCTAATCCTCCTATAAATAGATCATTAGGATTTACATTTCATTTTGTTGGCTAAGTGTGACAATTAGTCTTCCACCATTTTAATTACTTGTCATTTAAATACATGGCATTTACTTAATTATCTTGCACCTTAAATTCATTTAATTCAAGTAAGTTTCCTTTTAATTATTGTCAATCTTTACTTTTATTGTCAATCTTCTATCTTCCTTTCTTATTTGATCTTTAATCTTTATGCTTTATTGTTCATGTTTATGTTTTTGATGTTTTATTCATTTGATTAAAGTGGGTTTTGATTATTTTGATTATTATTGTTAGTGTTTTTGATTAGGTTTGATTAGTATTTGTTATTAGATCATTTGTGATTAGTTTGATTTAATCTAGTGGTTGATTTTGATTAATTTTGTCTAGATTCGTAGCTTTTTGTTTGTCCCGTGTTCTTCGCTACTGTTTGTTTCCCAGGTAATATTCCGGATCAAGGAGTTAAGCTGGTGGTTCCGAATCAAGTGTTTCAGCAATTTATTCCGAACCAAACTTAGATTCCGGATCAAAGGTCTTCATTCGGAACATTCCGAACGAAGAGTTTTGATGATTTGTTCCAGATCAGCAGAATATTCTGGATCAAGTGACATTCCGAACGAAGGTGGTTACTTTTGAACATTCCGAATCAAGGAGTTCATTCGGAATTTTCCGAATCAGGGTTGTTTATTCCGGATCAACATCACATTCCGGATCAAGGTGGTTCATTCGGAATATATTCCGAATCAAGGAGTTCATTCGGAACATCAAATATTCCGATCAAGGCAATATTCCGAATAAAGATTTTATTCCGGATAAGTGACATATTCCGGATAAAGGATTTATTCCGGATGAGAGTTTGGGCTTAGTTATTCCGAACGAAGAAGAATTATTCCGGGTGAAGGTGACATTCCGAACGAGTAATTATTCCAAGTGAGGTATTTTTAGTTTTACTTTATTTTAATATTTAAACTTTAATTTTCCCGCCTTTTTACTTAGTTGCCCTTTAAATTTACTTACCTTAGATTTATTTTAAGCCTTGCCTTAGTTTAAGTTTTAGTTGCGATTTAAGTTTGCCTTAGATAGTTTTAAGTTTGCGTTATTTACTTTTAGTGCCCATTTACTTTTCGTCACGCTTTAAATTCTTGTCATTTATTTTAAAATTAGTTTAGATTTAAATTACCTGCTATTTACATTAAAGTTTTTGCACCTTTTAATATACTACAACGACACAACTATTATTTCCACCAAAAGACAACTGAGTCACATAGTTAACCAGTTATCAATTCGATTAGACCACAACGAACTTTAATTTTTAAACTGAGTAAAACCTTGTATTAGAGTTATAAAAAGTTTACATTAGACGGGTTCGACCGTCTAAGTTTTAATTGACGAAAACGTTAATTTACGGTTTTAGCCGAAAAGGCGTAAAACTTATGTTTATAGTTTTATAACTTATAAACTTATAAAATTGTCATTTTTATAAAATGTTACCTTTATTTAACAAAGTAAATACTTATTTATATGAAATATACAAGTTATTGGGTTTTTAGGTATACTTTTTATATTATATTTACTTGAGTACTAATATTATACTATATACTTTATTTTACAAATCTGATTATTATTTTCACAAACTACATAATATGTGCTACAATTAACTCAGTTCTAGCTACTGCTCAATCTATTTCTAAATGTCCATAACAGTCCGTCCAAAACAGACTACTCAGATTTGCACTTTAATTTTGTTTTGATCATATCTCACTCATTATAAAGATTCCATTGTATGGCCAACTCTCACATGTGTACAAGTCTTATAACTTACTGTATATTAATTCATCCATGCTATTTTAACAACTTATCATAGGTTTCTTTACTGTTTTATACATCCTACTAATTTAAGCAAGATTTTAACCTTTTTACATGTAGTTTTTAATCTTTTTAATCAAGTTTATCATCTCATGATCCCCACATAATATTTTGATCATCATTCATCATCATATACATATACATAAATGAAGAAAATACAATTTACATTTACAAGATTAACAAGGAAATGGGAAGGATGATCTTGTTACCACCAAGATTATGAAAGTTAAGATCAAAGCTTCACTTTTGATGACAAAACGTGTGGTACACCAAAATCAACTTCAAGATCACCAATATTCAAGAACACCTTGTGGAAAATCAGCCCTATGACACCAACAAATCTTCTCCTTGGATGTTAAAATCACCACCAATCAACAAAGCTTCAAGAGGTTTCCATCATATGTGTGAATAACATATGATTTTGTGGTTACATTTGATCAAATAGGGGTGTTTGTTGTGAGTTGGGACGGCAATGGTGGGAGAGGATGAGAGAGTTTTGTGTGTGTTGCATGGAGTGAAAAGTGAGGAAATGGTTTAGTGTAGGTGGTATGGTGTAGTTGCTAGTTTAAGAGAAAGTTAAGACAAGTGTCTTAACTTGTCATGTTAAGTTGACACCTCAAAGGTGTGTAGCTTAAGATTTAGCCGTCCATGAGTGGGGGTGGAGAAAAAGTGGTTTTGTCTCATCCCAATTTATTTACGGGTACTCCTCGATTCTATTTTCCTCGATTTGCGTGCCCTCGGGTCGTTTTACGAAAAACGTTTTTTATAAATTATGAATCAACGGCACAAAACGAATCTAATAAAATTGTCTCATCAAAAACGGAGTTCAAAAACGTAAATACGTAAACCTAGGGTTTCCGCTTTAGTCGTAAAGGACGTTAAATTATGAACGTAAATCCTAATCTCTTCTCGTAAATTTGTGAGTTTATGAACCAACACAAATTTAAAATACCAAAATAATATTCACGGATAAATTTATTTCCTAAAATGTCAGACTGTCACCAAAAACGGTGTATGTAAACGTAATCACGTAACGTAGAGTCCTCCGATTTAGACGTAGTCGATGCTATTCCAAGACGTAAACCAAAATTTCTTCCCATAAATGAGTGAGTTCAAAATATAACATTAAAATAATATTTTTAAATAATACTTTAGAATAAAATATCAACCATAGATTGACGGATTGTCACACCAATCACCTTCGTTTTATTCATCATATGATTCGTCTGATAATTATGATGATAATCAAAATGATGAAATGTAAAATAACACCTTTTGTAATTATATGAGACGTAATAAGGAAATTTTAACGATAATTCAAGAGCAAATGATGACCCTAAGGGAAACTCACTTAGAACAAATGGAAACCAAAAAGGAATCTTTCATAGAGTTGCAAAACGAATTTGATGCCCCTTTTAGAGAGCAAGAATGTTTGTATAACCAAAATCAATAGACGTGGGAAAAATATGTACATAAAATTATGGAAGGTCACATTAATGAGCAAGATAAGTGGTTGAGGCCTTAGTGGAAAAATTAGCTTTGTACGAGTCGAGTTCTTCATCGAGCGATACCAATCCTAATTCCGAAGGAGAGGTTCAAATCATATCGACTACTAAGACTCGTACGCTACAGTTTGATCCCACTCTCTCTAATTTTAGAGTCGTACCACTTTCGTCATCTAATAAGAACGTAGAGGAAACAAAAACAACAACTAACTAGATTTTTGAAAATGTTTTTGAAAAGAAACACCAATAAGAACTCGTTGGATACGTAGGCACGATGTAAATTATTGAAATGTCTTTACATTTAAGAAAAAAAATTTCTAATGAAGAGGAAATTATCGAGGATTTCCTAAATCAATATATACACGAGTTTTGAACGAAGAAATTCTGTTAAATGAGTTTGAAATAGACAAATTTGATAAGGTGTTAAGGAAAATTGTTGATCCTTCGTTTTTAAAAGATTATTAATGCAATGATGCTTAAAAACGTTACATGCATTTCTCGTTCTCGCTTTGTTTTGATTACGACAATATATAAAAACAAGCATTTACGAAAACAACGAAAAACGAATTCTTGAGTTCTAAGAATTTTTTTTCATTTCAACCATTATCACTTAAGGTATGAACAAACAAGTTTTCATCTTAATTAAGTAATCAAGGATTTAAGTTTTCTTAAATCTTACTTTTTTATTAAATGTGACAAAGTTTTTTGTTAAACTTTATTTTTAAGAAAATGTTTTATGAAATTAAATATTTGAAAATTTGAAAATGGAATATTCCTTATGGTTTAGGAATATCCCTTGTGGATAAATATTCCATCAGATGTGACTACCCCACTAAAAGACAAAAGAGCGCGAAGTCTACCTCCACGGTTCCTTAAATGCCTATGCGGTTCCTTATCGATATGGACCCGCATGCATCAATAAAGAACCGCGCCTAGAAAGAGTCGTTAGGCTTTTGTCTTATAAATAGTGGACCATTCTCAGATTTTCTCCTCACATCTTTTGCACACAAATTTCCAGATTCTATCATACTTCTTAAATCATTCAAATCCTTTGTTATTTGGTTGATTAGTACTTGTTTAAAAGTGAATCTTTCTCCTCCCATCTCTTCCTCTCCAAGTGAAAAGAGAAGAACAATTTCATCCTTGAAGTGTTAAGTCTACCTCAAGATCTTTTGAAGATCATGTTTTATTTATTCATTTTACTTGTGTTGTGAAGATCCAAGTAGTTTTGTTATTTGGAAGTTGTGTTGTGAAGATTCAAAAAGTTGTATCTATTTGGAAGTTGTGTATGTAGTGAGGTTAATACTTAGTCCTTAAAGTATATTGGTGTAGATCAGTCCTAGCTAAGATTAGGGCTCAACTTTTAGCTTAGAGTCGAAAATTGGTTAAGCGACGTGTACGGTTTCTCCACCTTAAGGAGTTTGTTGAATAGTGAACTCTCGAGTAAGGAGTACTCGAGGAGTGGAGTAGGGACGAGGAGTGAGTTTCGTTGCCAAACCACTATAAATCCTTGGTGTTTTGTGTGATATTTCTTTTCCTTATCTCTTTACATTCATTATTCTTTACTTGCAAATACTTGTGATTATTAGCTTAGTTGCACTATCCCTTGTCCATATTATGTATAAGAAGATTTCACATATTTTCTCAAGCCTAAGTTGTAGAAAAAGATTTTTGAAAACTCATATTTAACAAGTAAATTTAAGAAACTATTCAACCCCCCCCCCCCCCCTTATACAATTGGTATCAAAGCGTGGTTTCTCAAGCATTTTTAAAATATATTGTATTTTAAAACTTGAATCGATCTACGGATTCCAACAAGTACCTAGAAGGGAGATGTATGGAAATACCACCTCTTTTTGAAACCGATAGTTTTATTTATTGCAAAAGTAGATTGAGACTTATGTGAAATCAAAAGATTTAGATCTTTGGCATGTTATTACCAATGGTGAATTTTTACCTTATCAATATAATGATGTTTCTAAAAAGAAAGAGTTAGTAACTTTTGAAAATTCTAACAACGACACTAAGAAGAAACTTGCTAAAAATAATGAGGCTAACATGGTGATTTATAATGTTTTACCTAAGAAAGAGTATGAAAGGATTTTCATGTGTAAAACGGATAAAGATATTTGGAATACTCTTTTAGCAAGCCACCAAGTTAATAACCAAGTCAAAGAAAGTAAAATCGATCTTCTTGTTCAACAATATGAACAATTTGTCATCTTAGAAGATGAAACTATTGATAGTGCTTTTCCTAGGTTTAACACTATAATTATTATTCTAAAAGCTCTTGATGAAGTTTTTTCTAGCAAGAACAATGTTAGGAAGTTACTTAGGGCGTTGCATCCAAAGTGGAGAGGTAAAGTCACAGAAATTGAAGAATCAAAGGATCTTACTACATTATCACTTGATGAACTTATTGTCAACTTAAAAGTTCATGAAATGATAATTTTGAATAACACGGAAATGGTGAAAACCAAGAGTGACAGAAAGTCTCTAGCACTCAAAGCCCGAAGGTGCAAAGTGATCATAATAGCTCTTCCTCGGAAAGTGATGATGAGGAATATGCCATGGCAGTAGAGACTTCAAGAATTTCTTCAAAAGGCGAGGTCAACATGTAAGACAACCAAGCAACGACAATAAGGTATTTTCCAAAAACCAATTTGTCAAGAATGAAAATGGTGATAGGAAAGGCTTTATATGTGGTGACCAAAACCACTTCATCAGTGATTATCCCAAGCCATCTCGCGACAAGAATCACTCGGCCTTCATTGGTGGTTTATGGAGCGATAGTGATGAAGAATGTGACGACAACGCTTAAGACGAAAAGTGTCTCATGGCCCATTCTTCCAAAGAGGTACATTCCGAAACCGAATATAGCAATGATAGTTCTTCTCTAGGTAATTTAAAATTAGAAGGTCAATATAACAACCTATGCAAGATAAATTTAAAATTCATTGACAATAACAAAGTGCTAAAATCAACTAGGACCAAGCTTGAAAATGAAATTAGTGAGCTAAGAGATAAATTAGCTAAGCTTGAGAGAAATACGGAAGTTGATTTAGGTTGTTTAAATTGTGAACACCTTAGACAAGAGAATGAAGATCTCAATAGTACCTCCATTAAATTGGAAAAGTTCATGAAAGGTACTACTGCTCTTGATGACATGTTAAATAAGCTAATTCACACAAAAGAAAGACTTGGCTTAGGTTTTAACACCAATGAAGCATCCACTAGTGAACCAAAACAAGTTAGATTTTCAGAAAAACGACCCTTTGTCCACAATTCGCTAATCTATGGCGTGATTCCTTATAATTATAGAACCGCAGGGTGTGATAACGAACCGCGGATAGAAGATCAGATTCTTGAAAATTCTCAACTTTCTAAAAATTCGATTTTATGTAAAGGGTCAAAACATCTTGTTGTTAACAATGTTGAATTACCTATAATTGATATAAAAAAGAACTTGATAAATTCTACAAGCCTTTAAGTAAACCCTAATGGGAATTACAAATCCATCAAGACAATCATCTACTCCTCCAAGAGTACATAATTATTCAAGGCCTAGAACTAGAACACCAACACCTAAAAGGGAAGATCACTCTAAGTCAAGATCTAGAAGTAAAACCCCAACACCTAGAAACAACAATAACTCTAGGTCTAGATGAAAGGTTTGGAACCCTGTAGAGAATGAAGAGGGGCCAAAGATCTTCCTCTCAACAGTGCTTCTCGAGGCTCCACTCTCCCCCCTGAATAAGTAAGGCCCCGTTAGCCTGGGCGAAGATGAGGATTACAGACTAAAATGACTCGCTTTCTTTCTGAATCTGCTTTCTCTATTGACATATAAGAGTCTCGACTTGAGCGCTTCCTCGAAATAAAATGGCGAAGGAACGCCTTCTCTCTCGTGCTATGGCTTAAAGAATCCTAAGAAAAACAATGGACAACAAAGTGATCATATGAATTGGAATAATATTAACAATGTTTTTCTCCGTGAGGCATGTGTCCTCCATTCATGCATCCCAACCAAATGCAAGCGATGTTTGGAACTAACAACTTTGGACCCATGAGATATTCGGGACCAAATTTTTGATCTTGTGTGTCGTTACCTAGATATGATTGGGAATCAATTTGGAGAACGACTGGATTAAGGATAGTGGTTGTTATAAACACATGACGGGTTATCGAAATTTGTTGTCTACTTACAAATCATATAATTGAGGTAACGTTACATTCTTTAGTAAGCTATGTGGTAACATCATTAGCAAAGGTACGGTTTCTCTTGACTCAATGACCATCTAAACTGTTGAACATGTAGATAACCTAGGGTTTAACTTACTAACTATAGGTCAAATTTGTGACAATAAGTGTAAGGTCATATTTTCGGAACATGATAGTGAAATCGTAAAAGATGGAAAGATCATCAGAAAAGGTGTTAGAAAGCATGAGATTTATGTCATGAAGGTCAATAGGAAGTCAAAGGAACTCATGTCTTGAGATTTTAGATGATTGTTCTACTATTTGGAATAGGATATTAGGTCACTGATGAGATGGCATTTATACATTATCTCATCGTTCTTTTCGGGCTTTAAATGTATAAAATGTCATCAAAATACCATATATATGCTTGTGTTTGTTTACCTGTGTATTTTAGGTATGGATATGGTGAAAAAAGACAAAAGATCACAAGAAACAAGGAAAAACGAACACGAGAAATGAAGCCGCACAATGAACCGGGCCCTAGTTTGTGATTTATCAAAGAAAAACCCTTGATGACTTGAAGATGTACAAGAATGATCCATCATTTATGAAGAAATGACACATAATACCCTTGTATATTCATAATTACAAGTTTGGCCCCTTAAGTTTGTCAAAATGACAAAAAGGTCCTTCATCTTTTAAGATTTGGCAAGTTTAGTCCCTCAAAAAAATGAAATTGTCAACAATGGTCCCTCATGAAGTCAAACATCCAATGAAGACCCTTGAAGTTCAAGAAAATTACACATTTAGTCCTTTTTAAATGGATAAAACATCAAAAGGGCTATTTGTGTAGTTACACCAAAGATATAAAGCCCTAAAATCCCTTTTGTTTAGTTGGATTCACTGATAACATGGGTAGAAGATCCGGAGGTCGGGGAGGGTAGAAGTGTTGTTTAGCCATGGTAGAGAGAGAAACAAGTAAGAATAAAAGTGTGTTTATTCTAGTGAGAAAAAGACAAGAAAGAAATGTTAAGCCTCACCCCTTCATGGAAGTATGGAGGGGTTTATATAGCCTGGGACTTGGACTTTACATATGACAATATTAGTCCCTGAAAGTCCCGGCTATGAAACTAATGTAATTCCGTTAGTCGCACACATTTTAAGGATAACAATCTTCCCCCAATGTGGTGACATGCGGAATTACTTACAGTGTTCCTAACAAATACAAATACAACAAAAATATGACAATATTAAGTTTGCTTCCAATGCTGAGGATGACACCGTTGTCTTCAAGTCTTCTAGAAAAACTTATACCCCAGTTTGAATCCTCTTTGCCTTTGCTTGTTGAGGAACCATTGTATCATGCATGAACTGGATTAACTTCCCCCCAATTCATACCACGTGTGTTGAAAAGCTTTCTTTATAGACTTCTTATTGACGAAGCTTCTGAATCAGCTTCCCCCCAAACCAATATCCCTGTCTTGAGCAGAACCTGTAGCTTGAGCAATCTTCTATCTTTGACATTTAAAGTGCACAGCGGAATTTTGTTGAAGAAGAAGCAAACCACACCAAGTAACTGCTACCTTGACATTTTTGGTCTTCATGATTATGTGTTTGGAGGAACATGTAAGAAATCAGCAACAAATCTTCCCACACTTGTAGAATACTTCCCCCTGGAAGTTGAACTCAGTACTCCAAAGTGGGAACTAAGTCTCCAAAGTACACGTTCTTCCCCCATGATGCTGACGAACTCTCGGAAGCATCACCTGACGTGTACGGTCAAAATCGCGAGATGTTCTTGTCGAAAGTATGATGGTGACGAACACTCGGTAGCGTTCTTGTCAAGCGTATGGTGGTTAAGAACACTTGGTAGCATTCTTGTCAAAAGTATGGTGGTTAAGAACACTCGATAGCATCATCCGACAAGTACAATCAGAATCGCGAGATGTTCGTGTCTGAAGCAGAAATCTTTGTTGACATTTTGTAGCTCAAGTTGCTCGTGAGAATTGTTTGCTGATCACATCTCTACTCTTGTAATCTCTGGCTAAACTTACCAACATCGTATTCTTTCGGATATATGTAGTGACCACTGGTGAAGTAAACCTGATATTCCAAACTTGAAACTGAAGTACAATCTCCCAAATTTGTTACTTACGCTTAGCAATGTTGTTGATTGACGAACGGTGCTGTCACACCCCACCATGGCGGAATATGGGACGCGACGCATGGATATCATCACAAGAAATAGCGTGTCCATAGAGAGAACTATATGAATTAGAAATGTCATAAAAGGTGACACAAATGTCATGACAATATCTCATCAATGCAGGAGTCTAGGTAAGTAGGTAACAGTCCTACCTCTTACCCAAGACAAACAAATAACATAAACAAATCAACATATAGGTTCATAGTATCACTTATTGAAACAAACAGAAAAATAAACTAAGAAGGAACAGGGATCTCCTTCTAAATGCATTCCTACGCGACTCCAA
This sequence comes from Glebionis coronaria, assembly GCA_025667525.1. Classification (NCBI taxonomy): domain Eukaryota; kingdom Viridiplantae; phylum Streptophyta; class Magnoliopsida; order Asterales; family Asteraceae; genus Glebionis; species Glebionis coronaria. The sequence goes on from JANFOE010000166.1 coordinate 961,944, forward strand.
TCCTAGCCACATATGTTCTCACGCTTAACCACTTTATCACATGAAAGAGACACAAAAATACGTCAACATAATGTTGGTGAGAGTCATAGGTTTAGACTCCAACCGAAAACAAATTAAAATAAGTTGTGAACCACCATAAACCACTAAACATATGGACAATGCGCTACAAATATGCATTAACAACTAACATTCAAGATCAATCACTCCAAACAAAATCCAAGGCTCTCAGCCTTACCAAACACCATGGTACCATAGGCGCCCATACACCTATGTACCAATCCCAAGGCCCCGCCTTTGTCATTATCCATTGGTCCCATAGATGCTCACACATCTATGTACCTCCGCAAGGCCCCGCCTTGTCAACATCCCCTTGGTACCAAGTCAAACCACAATAACTAAGACGGTACGTGTCCCCCGATCCAAATCATAAACACAATCAAGAATCACATAGCAGTTAATCACATAAGTGCACACACAAGTCCATCACAAACCATTAAAACATTCACAGCATTAGTTACAAAACCATACAGTGTCTCTTCCATCCCATCTAGAAGTGAAAATCATTAAAAGATATGGGACTATGAAACTCACCTGATTGAGCTTCTCCAAAAGTCCGCGCACTAGCAAAAAGCTAACAAACAAAAGCACACAATCAAAACATGAACCAAACACTAAGATGGCTCATTAATCTTTGATGGACATCTAACCTTCTCCCATAAATATACCCCATTTATATGCTCTAAGCATCTCATTACACCCCTCTATAAATCCCTTAACTTAGTTTACTTCATAACCCGTCTCGTTAACATTTTACCCAAAACAGTCCCGGTTTTTAGGTCTCCAAACTATAAGCCAAACGCCCACCTAACCATACCCATGACCTCTGTAAAGTAAACCCTATGCCCTTACATATGTTAGCTAACTCCTCCCCTTTGCCACAACCTTAAAGCTACTCTTAAGGCCCCGATATATATATATATATATATATATATATATATATATATATATATATATATATATATATATATATATATATATATATATATATATATATATATATATATATATATATATATATATATATACTTTTGTCTATTCGGATTTTACTGATTTTGAACATACAAAAAGTTTGTTATGATTAGGGGGTCTTACCCTAACCCATTTGCTTAGCCCTCCACCAGGCCTCTTATTTAATATATAAACCAACTCCCATGCTCATTAGAGGGCTCAAGTGTACTCCTAAGTACCCCAATCACCCTAAAACATTAATTGAAAACCCGCTGAATTCAAAACTGTTTTGACCTCAGACTGTTGTAACCTGTTTTTGACACACTTCCCTACCTCCAATTTAGTTCTCGTTTCTTGCATTTGAAATCAAACTCAGTTACCTTTCCAGGAATACTTGGATCGTAAAATAAGAGTTTGTAGAACTCTATATATGGTCAAAACAATTGACCTAAAATTCTGCCCAGTTTTTTAAAAAACGATTTTAACATAATTAGTCTAATTAATTACCCATAACTCCACTAATTACAAGCCCTAATTCACTTAATCATTATAATATCATTAATATACAGATTTTAATTTAAACCCTAACCTAAATCCATCATAAGATGATTGAGAAAGAATTAAAAACAATTAAATTGAAAAGGGATTTGAAGGTTTTACCTTAAGATTAATGGAAACCAAGATTTTTTTGAAGAACCCTAACTTTTCTCAATTGGTCGTCATTTTATTCTTTTGCTCCAGGGATTATGTCTTTTCCATCTTATTTTACACCTTATATAGTTATTGACAAGTCCTAGCCCAAGTATAATTGCCCACTTTCCTTTTTTTCTTTTTTTTTTCTTTTTTTTCCTTCCTTTTGTTTTAACCGACCCATACCCCCCATAATTTCGTTTTTTTTATTAAACTAATTAATAATTGTAATAACAATATTACCGTGATTTTCTTTAATTTATTTCAGCTCCTAAAGCCTTCAAAACCTCAAAACCGTAAAACAAGTCAAATTTACGCGTATACCGTAAAAAACGTAAAATATACAGTTTTAAAAAAATCTTAGATTTTGAAATAAAATTTATAACTAAGTCCTAAATGACTGAAAACCATCCCGAAAAATACTCACATGACTAAACACCTTACCCGAGACCTCTAAGTGCTAAACCCCAAATCCTAAAAAAAATACAATTTACTATAATACTTATACGTATACGTAAACACCAAAATAACACCATTTCATTTCATAGTCACTAATTTGTGAGCTCATGAACATGAAATAACCGTTCCTCGTTTTACTTATGAGTACTTTATACCCATAAACGATATCCACACCAACCTCGTTCACGCAAAATAACATGTAAACACACAAATCACATAGTCACACATAAATTAACCTTAAAATAAGACCAAGTGACGAACCTCAAAACCACGGTTGTCACATCACTCCCTCCTAATAGAAATCTCGTCCCGAGATTTACTCCTTAGGATCATCATTATCAATTAGCTGAGGATACTTGCTCCTCATAAATCCTTCCCGTTCCCACGTGAACTCTAGTCCACGTTCCAAATTCCATCTACCCATAACTACGGTATATTACCCTTTTTATCCAACGTCCTAGCTTCACGACCCAAAATCTCTATCGGCTCTTCGATAAAACGAAGACTCGAATCCATACTAATATCATCTAACGTTACTTGCAAGTCAGTTCTTGCTAAGCATTTCCTCAAGTTTGATACATGAAATACGTCATCCACACTACTCAATTCCTCTGGTAATCTCAACCTATACGCCACTAGCCTAATCCTTTCAAGGATTTCAAATGGACCCACAAATCTAGGTGCTAACTTCCCTTTTCTTTCCAAACCGCATTACCCCTTTCCATGGTGAAACCTTTAGCATAACTTTATCTCAAATCTCAACGGCTTACGCCTCTTGTCCGCATAGCTCTCTTGTCGGTTCTTTGCTATTTTCAACCTCTACTTAGTCACTGCCACCACCTCCATAGTTTTCTGATCCACCTCCGGTCCAATACGTTGGCCGCTTCTAACTTCATCCCACTGTAACGGTGATCCACCTCATCTCCTATGAATTAACTCCAGCAGTTTCTACTACAATTCCTATCACCATACCTAACGGCTTCTATCCTCTACGGATTTTCCATCATTCGGAAGTTCTCCCAACCTTAAACACATCCAATGGTATATGCTGGATTGCATAACCAAAAGCTTCCCATAATATTCACAAGAAACATGTCATAACCACCACCTCATCCTTGCTTTCCCATGCTCGGCACCAAGTAACTAACCATCCTTCATACTAACAGGTGCTACACCTTTTCTCTAGGTGAACGTTCCATTGTTCGTGACTACTAACCTCTTGCTATAACGGTTTCCCTTCAATATCACCCCACCATCTTGACAACCTCTTGCTCCCTCTAATCATTCTTCCTCCATACTACTTTTTGCTTGTATTTCCACAATCTTAATTTCCATACCATCTTATATCCCGTCTTCAGCCTAAAATTTAGGCGTTTCCTCCTTTATTCCCTACATCCTCATCAATGGGGAACATGCCCCTATCACCGGTGACTCTCTCTTTGTAGGAGAATTCTTCCTAATATAATGCGTTCTCCAACTATCTCCAAATCTCACGCCAATGCTCTAGGCGTCTTTCTCAATTACCCCTATAGTATGCTCATACCAAACACTAGTCTATCAACGGTATACTACGCTTGCTTCCCATCGTTTCTTCCCTTGCCATAATCCTTCATAAGGCATTCCATACCTATTAGGTTAACTTTTACACAAAACCTCCTATTCCATCGCATTTGTGCACAATCCTTCCAACTTCTCAACTATGTGACTTCTCATTCCTCTTGAAATATAGGATGAATTAGTCTGTCTATCGACTATCACCCAACTCTCATCGTACATATTCCTCCACCGCATTATGTATCCCTTCCACCAAATTCGTCCTTACATTGCCCTTTCTAAGCCACTCCTATCTATGTAGGAAGTATAGTCTACGTCCCTTTTCTCCATATGATTGTCCAAGCCACGCAACATACATGTTGACGCGTTCTATGCTTTAGAAAACTCAACTCGTGCAACCTACATCCTTCATCCAAACCACCCTAATACGTCATCCATATAGTTCAAGTTCGTCTCAGCTTCACTTCATTCTTTTTATTCCATGTCTCATCAACCATGCTTGCCTTTCCAAGATGGTACTTAGCCTTGCAATTGTCTTTCATCACTTAACTCCACCCATCACCTTTTCCAAATGTTCAATCAAGATGATTAAATATGAGTTGGAGACGTTCATGATCTGTATAGATCATTCTCTACGTCTCGTACCCCAAATGCCTCTAGCATTCTAGGCAGATATAACAATCCAGCTCCACTAACTAAGTCTATCTAGTTCTTCCAAATCTTTAGTTCCCACAACGTATAAACAACCGCCTTTCTTTGTCGTTCTCGTATACATCCAAATCCTTGCTCCACGTATCGTCATGCTTCGCGAATTCATCCAGTCCTTCCGATAATTCCAAGATCTGCTCATTATCCAATCCACCTCTTCAGCCTCCAAAACGCTTCCTCACCATTCTTCACTTTGCCCCTTGCTGGTTACACGATATGCCATCATCTCTGACTACTCGTCCTGGCCAACTTAATCCTAAAACTCGCACTTGAAAATCTCACGTATAATTCCCTTTCCTAACAACTCCAAAACCAACTCATAATTCGCCTCACTCTCTTTCTTAGATTTGAGTAGATCAAGATGTCGTCGATGCTCCCGATGACAACTCGTTTATATATTGTCATGCACCCCTGGTTCATTGACTCCATGAAAACTGCTAGCGCCTCGGCGAAGCCAAAATCATAACCGTAAACCCAAAGCGTTCATACAACATCCTTAGCAGTTTCAACTACGTCCTCCTTGCACCCTCTCTTAGAAGTAATACGAATAAATTTCTACCTCGTTCTACTCGCGAAAATATACACGTAGTCTAAAAGACCAATACTTCCTCTTATCAGACCACTCAACCGCTTTTCACAGCCAATCTACTACTAAGCAACTCAAATTTTACCTTGCATCCGTCGCAATTTCTAACAACTCTTGCTCTTAAAATCATTCCATCTACAATTTCCTTGGAAAGGCACTAACTACAACTCCTCTCACTTCTCCTACTTGCTCTATTTATGGTTCTACCTCATAGTAATAGGCAAACCTACTAAATCTTAGGAAATTTTCGGAAAACTTACATGCCTTACGAACAATCATAAATACCTTTGAGGTATTATATCCCTTTCCAACACTCTCCATGGCGCGTTACTTGTGCCAATATCCATCCATTATACAAATCTCTATTCATCTCCCTTGGCACTCCTAAGAGACCTCATGACCACATTAGTTCGTCTACGAACTTTTAACTCTTTCATCCCCACTAAGGGCATTCCGACCATTCTCTCAGGGCCACCTACTTAATCGTGTAGGCGCGACCAAGTCTTTCATATGTCTACCTCGACGCTCCCAATCAATACGAACCCAAAACTACATCCTGAATCCACTAGATACGATCAACGAATCAAACCCACGGATAACTAACGACATTTCACGTGCACGAGTTAAAACAGACCAAAACCACGAAAACTCAAAAGGAAAACTCAAACATGTACCAATTCAAATGACTCATGATGTAACACCCCCAACTTTATACAACTCAATACAGTGGGAGACTCGTTGGTGTTACGGGACAGCACATTACTCACATCAGAGACAACGCTTTAAAAATCGCGTCGTTTAATAATAAAAGCATTTCCATCCATAAATATCAAATTTACATAGGTCCCAAGTCATTGTATTTCATACAGGTTTTACAAAGCATTTGAATGGAAATTATTGTTTAAGTGCGGGCCATGAATTCTTGTTGTCTTCCCGAGAATTACCTTCGAGTACCTGAGATAAAACATGTTAAAAGAAAAGGTCAGCGATAACGCCGAGTGAATTCATAGTGTTTAATAAAACCATCAATGTATCATCGGTATATAATTATTACCGAAAATCATTTTTGTACAAATCTTTATAGTAGACCATGAAATAGGCCAATAACATTTTATACAAATCCTTGTCAAAATCACAATATAGGCTTTCGCCTTCAAAACCATTATACGACCCAATGTCGTAAAAATATCATACAATACGTTTTATAACATCGTGTAGAGTTAAATAAAAACCGTTATATGAATATGGTTATGTAAAACCAAAACACAAACATAATATCAATAATATGACCCCGTATTGCTAGTCAGGCAATATATCGTAATTCGGTGCGTATAGCACTATTTCGTTTTTTTTGGATTATTATAAGCCGCATGACATTGTTACCTTACTAAACCAAACAACGGGTAGCTAGCCCGAAACTCAATTTGCCCATCTAAATTAGCGTGTCGTCACAATATCACTCTTGTGTAAATCTTCTCATACATAAATTCGCTTACCAATCAATGTGGCACGACGGAGATCAACCGTTAAGGCGCGAACTGGGGTGATCGTCCCCAAATAGTACTATTATATGCATAAGCGTCTACCAAATCCCGGTAGTTCACAATTCATGCTAATGGGACTTTCAGTGACATAACCTAACTTTAATAATCCATTTCATTTCATCTATCGGGTCATTTAATTATTCATCGGGTCATAAAATCATTCGGGTCCAAATCAATAAACAGACAACCGGGACAACTGGTGTCCTATTTTATTAAAACTAACATGTTATCTCCTTCGCGGGTTTATAAAACATTTCATAAAAACATTTAAAAGAGTGTGAGGCTATGAACTCACGTTGATGTGGGAAAGCGGGTTATCGGCAATTCGGATGTACGGTACGTGCTTCAATCACGGAAACCTAGACAAATAATACTCGTCTTAGACTCTTGTCCAATGACTTTATAAAAATAACAATTATGTATATGATGACTTTATATATATGATGATGATCAAGTGGGTTTATACATTTTTACTCATTCATTATAGTGTTTATGTGTTGGTAACATTTTTATACTAGTTTTACTAGTTTTACTTATTTACATGTTTTAGGCCCAATAAGCCTATTACAAGCCCAATACTTTATATTAGTCCATTTTACACTTTTATTATCAGTATTATACTTTTCATGTTGGGCCGAAGTAGGTTAAGCCCAGTAACTAAGTTTATAAGTGTTTTACCAAATTAGTCGGGTTTATTGTCCATTAAGGCTACTTTGGCCCGTTAATGTATATATGTTGCAAAGCTCGGGTTTTATCGGTTTTTACTTGTATTAGGTACTTATACATCAGTATATGACTTTTAAAACTTTACATTAGACGGGTTTGATCGTCTAAGTTTTAATTGGCGAAAAACGTTAATTTTACTGTAATAGCCGAAAAAGTCGTAAAAATCATGTTTATAGTTTTTATAACTTATAAATCTTATTCAACTACCATTTTTATAAAGTGTCCATTTATTTAACCTTATACATATTTATATAAATGAAATTTATAAGTTAGTGGGTTTTAATTCACATTTTATACTATATTAGTTTGAGTGCTTATATAATACTATTAAACATTAATTCTTCAAAATCTGACTTTTAGTTTCATCTTCACCATTTTTATCATATCTTGAGTTATATAAGGAGATAGAAGCTCAATTTTGGATGGAATATACTTCATGTTATGTGCTACAAATAAGTTAGTTATAGCTACTGTTCATTCCATGTCTAACTATCCTTAATAGTCCCTACAAAACAGACTATTCAGATTGGTACACTAATCTTGTTTTGATCATATCTCACTCATTTTGATGATTCCATTGCATGTCCAACTCTCACATGTGTATGACATATAACACTTAATGTAAATGGATTCTACCATGCAATTGTATCAGTTCATAACTTGGTTACTTACTGTTTTTATACAGCCAACAATTTAAGCAAGATTTTAGCCTTGTTTCTTATAGTTTTTCATCTTTTTAATCATATTTATTAACACTTGATCCCCACACAACATTTTTATCATCATATATTCATCATATACATATACAATAAGAAAGAAAATACATGATTACATAATTAAAATAACAAGAGGATGGGAAGAACAATCTTTATACCACCAAGATGATGTAGGTTGTGATTAAGACATGGATTTTGATGGAAGAACTTGTGGTAGATCAACACCAATCTTCATGGCCACCAATACTTGTAAACTTCATGTTGAAATCAGCCCTTACTTCACTTGAAAACTCCTTTTTAGATGTTAAAACTTGTATCAATCTTCATCTCTTTTGAAGGAGATTAACATACGTAAGTTATAACAATAGTTTGTGGTTAAAATTATATGATGATGGTGTTGTGGTGGCTATAGTGGACGGCCAAAATGGCTAGAGAGAGAGAGAGATGTGTGTGTTGCATGTAATAAATGAGTTAGTTGTTTTAGGTTTGGTGGTTTTGTGGTATTTGAAAGCTTACAAGTTAAGCTTAGTAAACAGGTGTAGTACTTGTTGTTTACAAGTTGACACCTAAGGGTGTTGTATCTTAGTTGTTGCCGTCCCATATTAGTGGGGTAGGGCAAAACTTGTTTTGTCTCATCCCACTAATTTACGGGTATTCATCGATTCTAGTTTCCTTGATTTGCGTGCCCTCGGGTCGTTTTACGAAAAACGTTTTTATAAATTATGAATCAAGGGCACAAAACGAATCTAATAAAAATTGTCTCATCAAAAACGGAGTTCAAAAACGTAAATACGTAAACCTAGGGTTTCCGGTTTAGTCGTAAAGGACGTTAAATTATTCACGTAAGTCCTAATCTCTTCTCGTAAATTTGTGAGTTTATGAATCAACACAAATTTAAAACTCCAAAATATATTCACGGACAAATTTATTTTCTGAAATGTCGGACTGTCACCAAAAACGGTGTATGTAAACATAAGCACGTAACGTAGAATCCTCCAGTTTAGACGTAGTCGATGCTACTTCAAGACGTAAATCCAAATTTCTTCCCAGAAATAAGTGAGTTCATAATATAACATTAAAATAATGTTTTTAAATAACACTTGTGAATAAAATATCAACCATAAATTGACGGATTGTCACACATGACAACGAAAAATGATCCAAGAAACACTTAATGGCAACCAAATCATCTTATGCCCCGCGACATATTATTTAAACCGTGCACAAGATCGACTTTTCCAAAAGAATATTTTTTTTTTCTTTCCTCGCCACATCTATGTGACTCAAATAATCTACAAACAACCTTCTAGACGATCTCAAAACTCAACTCAAAGACTAGGTATCCCGTGCATCCCAAATCATAAAAAAAAACTACTATTCAAAACTCAACCTTGAACCCGTCACTTGTACCAAAATTTCGATCAAGCTACTGACACCCCATGACTATACATACCAAATATTTGAAAAGTACATTCCGAGTACATAATTTTAGGCTTTTGAATCACCCAAAAAGCTTTAAAAACGAACAAGTTATGACCAAAACAGTTTTATACTATTTGTTTTTAAAAAAAACTAAAGAATCCTCTTAGTAATTAACGTAATCCTTTTTAAATGAAAATAAATAAATGTATGTGAAATTTTCATGAACTTTGTTTAGTCTTGCATAAATAATTATAAATGACGTATATTGATTAAGCTCACTTATATAAACTATTTAAGTAGAAAGAAATTTTATTTCGCTTTATTTTAAAGAAAGTCTTTTAGAATTTGAAATAAATAAGTGTTGATTAAAAAAAATCTTATGTTACATCTTGTTTCAAACACGACTTCAACACGTTACCTTTATTTTATCAAATAAAACCAACTATCCTAACTCTACAGTAGATTTCAAAGTCCTTTTTTCCATATACCGACCAAAAGAAATATAAGACTCAACACAAAAGATATCATTATTCCAACAAAAATCACAAGTTATTTCAATAGACTTAACACCAAAAACACCATTTTAAAACGGACACGTGAAATAGGAAACTCGAAGAATATGCTACGCGGAGGTTCAATATCTAAAAAAACGAGCTAGCCACCCTCCTAAGGATATAATCGATAATTGTAAGGGATCATACATATATAGTCATATCGGGATACATATACTTAAATCCGTCAAACATCTACTATACAAGCATGTACTAACCCTCTTTCATGCAATCATACTTAGGAATCCATTGAAGTTGTGGTACTTGTATAACTATGTTGGCCACCATACTTATACAATTACCCTTCCCCAATGCACTCCTTCCTATGATGACACTTATAAGAATTAATACAACACATAACACATATATCCATCTACTCACATAAGCTCATAACCACATAACCAAAAAAAGTCCAAAACTCCATCCATTAAAATAACATAGTCAAACTCTTGAAATACATAAATCCATAGTCTAGCTAAAACAGCATAGACTAAATCCAAAATGAAAACATAATCAGTTATAAGTCATGTCGCCCATAAGAGTGGAAACAACTTAAAATCCTTCATATCCACCTACTCCTAATAACTCGAACCACCACATGATTCTTAGGGACATGACTTAAACATCAAAAGAAAAATACTATACCTTAGGTACATAAAATAACTCAACAAAAGACAGAAACTACCATGTAACAAATTATGTACTATAATGTACAATTTAAGCAAAATACGATAATGACTAGCGTGGAGGATTATGGTTCAACCAGCACTAGTCACACCCTGAAAAGAAAATAACATGTGGCTAAGTATGAACATACTATGGTTCAATTCATACTAGTCAAAACATCACAATAAATAACATCCAAACACATCAATTAATATAAAATGCACACATACTCCTATGACGCCTATATGCAGGGACCCTTAAGCTATAGACTAGGCTACACGACTAGGCAACCTAATTCTCTATAACCATTGGCTCTGATACCATTCTGTCACACCCCACCATGGCGGAATACGGGACGCGACGTATGGATATCATCACAACAATAGCGTGTCCATAGAGAGAACTATATGAATTAGATATGTCATAAAAGGTGACACAAATTTCATGACAATTTCTCATCAATGAGGAGTCTAGGTAAGTAGGTAACAGTCCTACCTCTTACCCAAGACAAACAAATAACACAAACAAATCAACATATAGGTTCATAGTATCACTTATTGAAACAAACAGAAAAATAAACTAAGAAGGAACATGGATCTCCTTCTAAATGCATTCCTACGCGACTCCAATCCTAGCCACATATGTTCTCACGCTTAACCACTTTATCACCTGAAAAAGACACTAAAACACGTCAACATAATGTTGGTGAGAGTCATAGGTTTAGACTCCAACCGAAAACAGATTAAAATAAGATGTGAACCACCATAAACCACTAAACATATGGAAAATGTGCTACAAATATGCATTAAAACTAACACTCAAGATCAATCATTCCAAACAAAATCCAAGGCTCCCAGCCTTACCAAACACCATGGTACCATAGTCGCCCATACACCTATGTACCAATCCCGAGGCCCCGCCTTGTCATTATCCATTGGTCCCATAGATGCTCACACATCTATGTACCTCCCCAAGGCCCCACCTTGTCAACATCCCCTTGGTACCAAGTCAAACTACAATAACTGAGACGGTACGTGTCCCCCGATCCAAATCATAAACACAATCAAGAATCACATAGCAGTTAATCACATAAGTGCACACACAAGTCCATCACAAACCATAAAAACATTCACAACATTAGTTATAAAACCATAAAGTGTCTCTTCCATCCCATATGGAAGTGAAAATCATTAAAAGATATGGGACTATGAAACTCACCTGATTGAGCTTCTCCAAAAGTCCGTGCACAGCAAAAAGCTAACAAACAAAAGCACACGATCAAAACATAAACCAAACACTAAGATGGCTCATCAATCCATGATGGACATCTAACCTTCTCCCATAAATATACCCCATTTATATGCTCTAAGCATCACATTACACCCCTCTATAAAGCCCTTAACTTAGTTTACTTCATAACCCGTCTCGTTAACATTTTACCCAAAACATTCCCGGTTTTTAGGTCTCCAAACTATAAGCCAAACGCCCACCTAACCATACCCATGACCTCTGTAAAGGAAACCCTATGCCCTTACATATGTTAGCTAACTCCTCCCCTTTGCCCCAACCTTAAAGCTACTGTTAAGGCCCCGATATATATATATATATATATATATATATATATATATATATATATATATATATATATATATATATATACATATATATATATATATATATATATATATATATATATATATATATATATATATATATATATATACTTTTGTCTATCCGGATTTTACTGATTTTGAACATACAAAAAGTTTGTTATGATTAGGGGGTCTTACCCTAACCCATTTGCTTAGACCTCCTCCAGGCCTCTTATTTAATATATAAACCAACTCCCATGCTCATTAGAGGGCTCAAGTGTAATCCTAAGTACCAAATCACCCTAAAACACTAATTGAAAACCCGCTGATTTCAAAACTGTTTTGACCTCCGACTGTTATAACCTGTTTTTGGCCCACTTCCCGACCTTAAAGTTAGTTCTCGTTTCTTGCATTTGAAAGCCAACTCAATTAACTTTCCAGGGATACTTGGGTCGTAAAATAAGAGTTTGTAGAACTCTATATATGGTCAAAACAATTGACCTAAAATTCTGCCCAGTTTTTTAAAAAACGATTTTAACATAATTAGTCTAATTAATTACCCATAACTCCACTAATTACAAGCCCTAGTTCACCTAATCATTATAATATCATTAATATACAGATTTTAATTTAAACCCTAACCTAAATCCATCATAAGATGATTGAGAAAGAATTAAAAACAATTAAATTGAAAAGGGATTTGAAGGTTTTACCTAAGATTAATGGAAACCAAGATTTTTTTGAAGAACCCTAACTTTTCTCAATTGGCCGTCGTTTTTTTCTTTTGCTCAGGGAATATGTCTTTTCCATCTTATTTTACACCTTATATAGTTATTGACAAGTCCTAGCCCAAGTATAATTGCCCACTTTCCTTTTTTTCTTTTTTTTTCTTTCTTTTCCTTCCTTTTGTTTTAACCGACCCTTACCCCCCATAACCTCGTTTTTCATTAAACTAATTAATAATTGTAATAACAATATTACCTTAATTTTCCTTAATTTATTTCAGCTCCTAAAGCCTTCAAAACCTCAAAACCGTAAAACTAGTTACGCGTATACCGTAAAAAAACTTAAATATACAGTTTTAAAAAAATCTTAAATTTTGAAATAAACTTTATAACTAAGTACTAAATGATTGAAAACCATCCCGAAAAATACTCACATGACTAAACACCTTACCGAGACCTCTAAATGCTAAACCCCAAATCCTAAAAAATAAAATTTACTATAATACTTATACGTATACGTAAACACCAAAGTAACACCATTTCATTTCATAATCACTAATTTGTGAGCTCATGAACATGAAATAACCGTTCCTCGATTTACTTATGAGTACTTTATACCCATAAACGATATACACACCAACCTCGTTCACGCAAAATAACACGTAAACACGCAAATCACATAGTCACACATAAATTAACCTTAAAATAAGACCAAGTGATGAACCTCAAAACCACGGTTGTCACAGGTGCAGAGAAATTCCTCTTAGAATCCTATACATAAAGAGAGAGGTATAAGATGTAGAACACCTCTTGAAGTATCCACAACTCTCGGTGAGTGTGACACTGAGCACTACAACATAACTCCTTAACTGATAGTTGTCCATGTCTTCGACCATCCACCCCTTGACAGTGGAAACTAGATAAATCAAGTCTCAATCATAAATGCTGAAGCGAATCATCAATCGATAGAGGGGGTGAAAAGGCTCGATGATGAATTGAGTAGACGCCTTCGTGATATTCCACTTCACCTTCAAATAATAAATACCAAATCCACTTCGTAATCACTTGACATTACTTTGCCTGAATACTAGCAGTTTTGACAATTTTAGTGAATCTTAAAGGATCGTTTTAGTGTTTGTTTGTTTTTGTTGTGTGTTTGTCGTGTTTGTTGTTAACTAAAAAACTAACGATGACTAAAGAAAGAGGAGTCGTCAACGCCGTTTAGTTAACATTACTTTAAAGCCCAAATCAGTCACATGCCCAACTGATTCGCGGATCGACCTCACCGTTGAAGCCCAAATCGTCAACGCCGTTTAGTTAACATTACTTTGAAGTCCAATCGTTTAGTTAACATTACTTTGAGGTCGTCGAAATTTTTTTCCTAAAATTAGGGTTTTAGAATGATGGTTTTCTTTAATCGGAATAGACATATAATAGCTATATACTCATTCTCCGTCACATTTTGTCACACCCGATCAAACTAAATAACCATATTTGATATACAATACAGCCCATCATTTGTCTGGTCCATAAAAATTGTAACCAGATCCCTAAACGCGTGGCCCAACCTATTCCATATAAAATCACAGCCCATCTCTTCTGGTTTGAGAAACCCGGTCTAGTCCAGCCTTAGGGATAAAGGATTAGTTCCCCTAGATTTTCTCATAGTAACCCTAATCACATAACTCTCAACTACATAGTAATATCCGCCCTTTTTCTTCCATCGTACTCTCCGCCCCAAAATACTCTCACCAACAAATCTGCTCCCAATCTAATCACCTCTATCGCATCTTATAAACTTATCACAATCCATCTCCATCTGATCTCATCTATGAACCAAGCAAGTAAGACTCATCAATCGCAATCACCACAAAGAAGAAACATCTTTCTTATACGAACACATATAAACCTTTTATAACCCCAATCTTTCTGACTTGAATAACTAAATAAAAACCGATCATTTGTTTTTCATTAGGAACATCGAGTACCAATTACCACACATCCATTTCGAGATGAAGATGAATTCGACACATCATCAAGATCTTGAAATTAGTCTCGGGTAGGTTTATTTGGCATGCATGTCGTTTAATTAGATGGATCAGTAATTTATCGAAGCAAAGATTTATTATGACTTGATAGTTATAAATTGAATCTTTAATTTTGTAAATCAAATGAGGGTAATCCTTCACAAAGATCGATGATGATTAAAGTTTTGTGGTCAAGATCTGTAAATGGTCACGTTCTAATAGATCCACACGAAACAATCTGAGATCTCGAGTTTTTTTTTCATTTTGTTTATCGAGTCTAGTTGGGGATTAGGTGTCGATGGGTTAGATAGAGATTTGGTGTTGATGGGAGTGATAAGGCTGGTGATTATCATATTTGGTCTCGGTAAGATTTTAAACAACATGGTCTTTGTATGTTTTGTTAAACAGGTCACAATCTTTTCTCAAAAGAATGTCATCGCAATGTTATAAAACCATGATGCCATCGCGGTCTAGTCAACAGAACCCATCGCATCATGAGTCCATCGTAACAACCCATCGCGACAAGCCATCGCAAGATACGATCATAGTGGCCATCGCATGATGCGATCGCAACATTGCCATCGTAAAATGCGAGCCATCACAATGGATTAAACAAGCCATCACAGTCAATGCGATCAAAGTTGCCATCGTAGCCAATGCGATCAACGTAGCCATCGGGACGAAGCCAGTATCACCCCATCGTAACTCACCATCGGAATGGGGTATTACAGCAGAAAAAAATGAATCATGAAACTTTGTTGAATCTGTCCTTTTCCCAATAAACAAATCTGTTAATGTTTCCATGTCATATTCCCAATTCGAGATCAATATAATGACAAGTAACACTTAAAAAGTGTTACTGAAGGAAACAGTAAACGAGAAAAGAATGATAACTGGTATGTGAGAAATTGGATAAGATAAATGACACAACAAAAATTGGTCAGATTTTAGATAATGATAAAGAATTCAAACCGAGATCGAATCAAGCATAAACACGAACAAGATCATGAATCAAAAACACGAAACACCCCCGGTTAGCTCTGATACCAATTGTTAAGTTGGATTTACTAATAACACGGGTAAAAGAACCGGAGGTCGGGGAGGGTAGAAGTGTTGTTTAGCCATGGTAGAGAGAGAAACAAGTAAGAATAAAAGTGTGTTTATTCTAGTGAGAGAAAGACAAGAAAGAAATGGTAAGCCTCACCCCTCCATGGAAGTATGGAGGTGTTTATATAGCCCGGGACTTGGACTTTACATATGACAATGTTAGTCCCTGCAAGTCCCGGCTATGAAACTAATGTAATTCCGTTAGTCGCACACATTTTAAGGCTAACGTCTTTTGAAAAAATTTTGTGGCCAATCTATGAAAACATAAACTTCAATTACCAAGGGAAAGCATTTGATAAGGCTGAAATACTTGTTATACAACTTTTCCCAATAGCCAAGGACCAAAGTTGTACAAACCAAACATTCAAATGTTTATTGCGCCAAACACTTAACCCTTCCACTTATTTCGGATCAAAAGGAGTTACTGTTCACCCCAAGAACCCAGTTTTACCTTCCACTTAAAGAAAGGGTAAATCAAAATTACCCACACCAATGCTTGATTGACACACACATTAACACATCCCACGCTTAACATCTCACACCCACTGACCCAAAGGACCCCACACTCCTAACCGTCTACCAATCATGTGACACCCTCCTCTCTAAGCAAAGCCATGTGGCAAGATCAACGTTCCACACCCCTTAGATGGCCCCAAAGCAAAACTGAACGCATAGGATTCATTTGGACAGCTCACAAACATCAAACGCATCTAGAAGATCAAGGGCATATCTGAGATTTCATAGCTAGGATTTCCTATGTATTTTGCATTCTAGAATCGTCCAAAGTAGTCTATAAAAGGAGCCTCAACCTGTGAGTAGCCCTTTGTTCCAAATTTTAGCTTAAATCTTTGTAATCCCTTTTTATGAAATAAAAGTTGGTATTTTCTGAAAATTGTAATTCCTTTTTGTTTTTATAATAGTTTGGTGTTTGATAAGATAAGATCTGAGTTCCATTAATCGGTTTGTTGAGTTTTGATGAAAGGTTTTATGTTTTAAATCTTTGTTTTCAAAAATCAGTCATAATCTGTTATTATTGTTCATCCTTGTGTTTGTTGAATCTTAGCAGGTACAAGGAAGCTGGTTCTATTTTACCAAGCACCTAAGCTCACACATCCCAAAGCATGGATGTATGTTTTGGAGTTGCTCATCCTTAAACCCTTTTACAGTCTTGCATATTTTTATGGTTTATGTTTCAACCTAAGGATTTTTTTGTGAAACTGTATTTTTGTCGTTGGATCTTGTTTATCTAAGGTTGTTTGTTGATACTCAGTTGATTTGAGCCTAGTTTTTGGGTTGAATCATGCATACTCTTTGAAAAATTGAGAAATCAGTTTGATAAGGGGTGTTTGGGTTAACTACATAATCCAAGTTTGGGTTGATTTGAGTGGTTGTTATTTTGTGTATTGTGTTTGTGCTTGCTCTTATTGTGCTATTGGGCATTTATCTGCAAGTTTTGAGGTTCTAATCACCATAATCCAACATAAGGCCATAAAATCTGAAATACTTGTTGTTATTGACTAAAATTTCGGAGACACCTAGATCTAAGGCTAGACTATGGATAAAAAGTGCTAAATATTAGTTAATACAATCTAGGTAAGAGATTTAAGGTTTTAAAATTGGATATGTGGTCATTTATATCAGCAAATAGGTTTTGAGTTTATCACTTGTTCATCAGTAAACTACATATGCCTAAAACTTGATCTAATCTTTGAACCAGTGTTGGAATTGAGTTGTTTTGTGTTTGTTTAAGTTTTATTGAGATTGTGGAAGCTTTTGGTGCAATCTGGTTAGCTTATTCTAGCTTAAACAGCTCATTTGTTCATAACTGTTCATTGCTCATGTCTGTATCATATCTGCTGACTGTTTGATTAATCTGTGCTAATTGACTTGTTGGATTTGTGATTTCTTGCTTGTTTATGACTCCTTACAACTCACTGGTTGTATGGGTGACCTTATTATCCATTAAATCCATGTGAAACAATCAGAAACCAAAGTAAAATAGTCAAAGCAGTGGGAACTCCTTTTCCCTGCTGCTAGCCACTGCTAGTGTTAATTTCAGTTTTGCTTATCAATAAGCTATTCTAGCTTATTTTAAACTGCAACAACATTAATTTTGTAATAGGTGCTCATCATTTGACCCATTTGTTCATTCTAGAGCATTTGGGTGGTTGACCTTAAGCTTTGACTAGAAAACCAACTCCATTGACTTTTACATAAGTGCTTATCAGCTTTTCTGCTTATTTGTCTTAGCTTGTTGAAATTTTCTTGATTGATTTGGCTTATTTAAGTCATTTAGAGACTTTTTCAAGTTGAATCAAGGTCTTAGATGGTCTAAAACTCTAAGTCGACTATTTTGTCTTTTAGTGGATTTGTACTTGGCTTATTTCAGGCTTATTTGTTGTGCTTTTTCAAAATTACTTTTCATAGATCTCTTAGGCATCTCAAAAGAGGGTAGTGTGTCAAATTAGAGCTTAAGGCATTGGCTTATAGCTTAATGGGCCAAAAAGCCCATTAAGAATAAGCTGTTGTACATTTAAGTTATGATAAGCTCACATTCAGCTTTTGGGCCTTCAGACTTTTGTGTTTAGAATTAAATTTTAAGCTAGACTAGTGATTTTCAGCTTATTTGGTTAAGTTTGAACTTTTTGGGCCAAAAAGCCCATTTCATTACACTATTTTTTATTTTAGCCCATTTGGGGCCTAATAGGGGTATTTTGGTAATTTCACTTTCATTTTCTGTTTATTTACGTTAAAATAAACTAGTTTTCAACTCTTTAGAAATTTTTATAATTTTTTGATTTTTAATATTATTTTATTATTAAATTTCATTTTTAATATTTTTGCAACTTTTACATTTTTCCTAGGTCAAATACATCAAGTTAGGATTTTTAAAACTCTTAAATTATTTTTCTCATCATTTTATTAATTTTTAGAATTATTTTAATGTTATAATAGTTTTTAATCATTAAAAATAGTTTTTCTTAGTTTAAAATATCATAAAAATAGTTTTTAGTCTTATTAAGTCATTTTAGAGGTTTACAAAGTGAAAAATCTTTATTTGGGCTTTTTATTTATTATTTGGATTTTTAGGGCTTTAATTAGAAATTAAAAATTAATATTTAATTAATTAAAAGGTTTGAAAAACTTTTGTTCATTTGTAAACTCTTAGTTTATTTTTATTGATTATTGGTAATTTTTAGGGAATTTTTAGAATTAATTTTTATTTTGTCACTTTTTACGGTTTTTTATTTTGTCGTCGTAGTATAATTTTGACGTATCAGTCATTCTGTTTTCTCATCCCTTCTTTCTTTCAATAGTAATCCAAAATCATTACGAGTTATTCACACACATATACCTCCTTGTGAAACGAACTTTCACCTTTGGGTCATTAATGCTTGATTTTCCTAAATCGACACTTAATACTTACCGCTTTTACCTTGTTTTCCTAAACAAGTGTAAGTTTACCACAATCATTTTGGCGCCGCTGCCGGGGAGGTGTGTCGTGATTAATTTGTTCATTTTGTTTTTAATATCTAACCATAAATAGTATTTGTATTATTAGAACTCTACTAATACGTATTATCGGTTTTTTTCGTTTTTCTTGTAAAATTATTATTCCTATATTGTATAAGTATCACGACAAAGTCAAAATATCTCAAAAACTATGAAAGCACAACCTTGATTCGGGATTTCATCACTCGATCATTGTATTCGAATCTCAAACAAAAAGAAAAAGGCAAAAATAAATAAATACTTTCGTGAAGCTCGATTTTGAAAAATACGAACTATAAGGTGGGTATAAGGCGGGTGTTATAAAATACACCCTAAAGAAAAAGGCTCTTAAGTGCTTCGCGCCGCCTCGTTTCTCCGCTTGCTTGTGAGTATTTGAGATTGAAGGCTAATCGAGGGTTTTGCCGCCCAAAGTATTATTACGTATCATATATATTTGCTTGGTTTCTTTGTGATAAACCCTCTTGAACAATTTGGTTTTCACCAATGATCTAAAGTCAATCGAAGGCGTTCACTCAACTTGATCATTTTCATTCTTTGAGGCTTCTATAATCAAGAGTTTGATTTGTAACACTCTCAATTTTCGTATCGGTACAGCGGAAGGGTCTTTCAGAGTGTTACGGGATAGCACAATAACTCCAATCATAGACAACACATAAAAATGGTTGTACAAGGTTTAACATACATTCATTCGATAAAAAGTTTTAAAGTATACAACAGGTCCCAAATTATACAGGTCATTAAGTTTACAAAACATAGATCGAATGAACATTTTTAATATTATGTGGGCCATCAGAGTCGATCTCCATCCGGATTACCTTCAAGCACCTGAGATAAAAACATGCAAAAATCATATCAGCGAATGCCGAGTGAATTCATAGAGCTTAATAAAAACAGCTATATAAAACAATCATTTAAAATCAGAACACAAGTATAATATCGGAAGTAAGTCCTCATATTGCTAGCCAGGCAATATATAAATCAAGCATACATCTTAAACCGTCCATGAGACCGTAGTCTCTATATTACCATGATAGGTAATATATTCATCGTTATTAGCGTCGTATCATATCGGATATTTAGATTATATAGGATTATTATTAGCCGCATGACATTGTTACCTTACTATGAAAACAGCGGGTCGCGAACCCGACAAACAATTTGCCCATCTAAGTTAGCGTGTCGTCACAAAAATCACGCTATGGAATCTTCTCATACATAAATTCGCTTACCAATCAATGTGGTACGACGGAGATCAACCATCAAGGCGCGAACTGGGGTGATCGTCCCCAAATAGTACTATCAAATGCATAAGCGTCTACCAAATCCCGGTAGTTCACAATTCATGCTAATGGGACTTTAAGTGACATAACCTAACTACTAATAATCCTTTTAGTCTCGTTTATAGGGTCATAGCATCATTCGAGTCCATATCATTAAGCATACCATCGGGACTACTTGTGTTCTATTTTTATCAAAATCTAGCATGTTATCTCCCTCTCGGGTTTACAAATCATTTTATAAAACATTTAAAAGAGTGCGAGGCTATGAACTCACGTTGATAATGAAAGGCGGATTATCGGCTACGGGCGTGCTTCGGTCACGGAAACCTATATAAATAATAATCGGTCTTAGAATTTGTCCAATGAATTTTATCAAAATAACAATATACATATGATGATTTTGTACATATGATGATGCTCAAGTGGGTTTATATATCCTTGTTTACTCATTTTAGTGTTTACGTTTTGGTAACTTTTTACTAGTTTACTAGTTTTACCTATTTACCTATTTTAAGTCCATTAAGCTTAGTATAAGTTCTTTAACTTGTTTTAATCCATCTTATACTTATATTATCAGTATCTATACTTTCCATGTTGGGCCCAAATGGGTTAAGCCCAATAAGTTCTTTTTATAAGTATTTATCTTATTTAGTCCAATTATTAGTACAATATGCTTAGTTAGCTCGTTAATGTCCGTATGTCCTATAGTTCGGGTTTTATCGGTTTTTACTTGTATTAGTTACTTATATATCAGTATATGACTTTTATAAACTTTACATTAGACGGGTTTGATCGTCTAAGTTATATTTGGAGAAAAACGTTAATTTTACGGTAATAGCCGAAAAAGTCGTAAAAATCAAGTTTATAGTTTTTATTACTTATAAGTATTATTCCACTACCATTTATATAATTTATCCATTTAATTAACCTTTTACATATTAATATAAATAAGTTTCATAAGTTAGTGGGTTTTTATTTTACATTCAATAAAATTTGAGTGCTTATATAATAATAATAAACATTAATTCTCAAAATCTGATTTTTATTTTCATGTTCACCATTTTTATCATATCTAAAGTTCTATAATGAATTAGAAGCTCATTTTTGGGTGACATGTTCTTCATATTATGTGCTACATTTAACTTAGTTATAGCTACTGCTCATTTTAAGTTTATCTTGCCTTAACAGTCCCTACAAAACTGCTTATTCAGATTAGAACACCCAACTTGTTTTGATCATATCTCACTCATTATATTGATTCCATTGCATGACCAACTCTCACATGTGTATAACATCTTGTACTTACTGTAAATGGATCATACCATGCAAGTTTATCAGTTCAAGTTTTAGTTATATACTGTTTTTATACAGCCAACTAAATAAGCATGATTTTAGCCTCATTTCTTATAATTATTAACATTTTTAAGCATATCTATCAACACTTGATCCCCACACAACATTTTTATCATCATATATACATCATATACATATACAATAATAAAGAAAATACATTTGTTCTTTACAAAAATAACAAGAGAAAATGGAGAGGATGATCTTTTTTACCAACCAAGTGTTTTTCTTGTTTTTAGAAGACAAGAACTTGATGAACACCACAAGTAACTCCAAGATCATCAAACACCAAGAACAATAGTTGAGAAATCAGCCCTAGGACACAAGCAAATCACCTCCAATGTTGTTAATATGGCCACCAAATGATCAAGGCTTCAAGATAACTCCATGATAGAGCTAGTTAACATGTATTTCATGGCTAGAAAAGATCAAAAGGGGTGTTTGTAGCTTGAATATGGACGGCAAGGGTGAGAGTTTTTGAGAGGATTTGTGTTGGTTTGCATGTAAGTAAATGGTGGTGTGAGTTAGTTGTTAGTGGTTTTGACTAGGAAAAGCTTAAAGTGTAAGTTTTGTTTACACTTGTAAACTTGTAGCTAACATGATGCCACATATAGTTGTGGTGTCATGTTGGTGTCGTCCCTTGCTAGCTAGTGGGGTGGGACAATGTATTTTGTCCCATCTCACTAGTTTACGGGTATTCCTCGATTCTAGTTTTCTCGATTTGCGTGCCCTCGGGTCGTTTCACGAAAAACGTTTTTATAAATTATGAATCAACGTCACAAAACGAATCCAATAAAAATTGTCTCATCAAAAACGGAGTTCAAAAACGTAAATACGTAATCCTAAGGTTTCCGGTTTAGTCGTAAAAGATGCTAAATTATGCACGTAAGCCCAAATTTAAATCCGTAAATTGTGAGTTCGTCAACCAACACAAAAATAAGTTTCAAAATATTATACGAGAAAATATTTCACTACCTGAAAATGTTAGATTGTCACAGCTTTTCCTCCTAAAAGGGATCAACGTCCTCGTGATCCATTTCATTTGGATGTCCGTTTCTTATTGAAATCGAAGAGGTGCAGATATTTCTTCCACATTTCATCCTCTCGTTCCCAAGTATACTCCGGTCCATGCTTTGAATTCCATCAGATCTTGACAATAGGTATCCGACTTTGTTTCAGTTGCTTTACCTCACGATCCATAACCTCTACGGGCTCTTCGATAAAATGCAACTTCCCATCTATTCGAACCTTATCTAATGAAATTTTCTCATCACTCACTGCTAGACATTTCTTCAGATTAGATACATGGAATGTGTTGTGAACACCATGAAGTTCTGGGGGTAACTCTAGTTTGTAAGCCACCGGACCTACTCTAGATAAAATCTTAAAGGGTCCAATATAACGGGGATTCAATTTCCCTCGCTTTCCAATCTGATAACGCCTTTCCATGGTGATACTTTCAACATTACTTGGTCACCCACTTTAAACTCCATTGGCTTCCGCCGCACATCCGCGTAACTTTTCTGTCTACTACGAGCAGTCAACAACCTATTCTTAATCTGAACTATCATCTCCGTAGTCTCCTGGATCAATTCCGGTCCCGTGAGCTGGGTATCCCCAACTTCACTCCAAAATACAGGAGATCTACACTTCCTACCATACAAAGCTTCAAACGGTGCAGCCTTAATACTAGAATGGTAACTATTGTTATACGAAAACTCTGCTAACCGCAAATGTTTATCCCAATTCTTACCAAAATCTAACACACAAGCTCTCAACATATCTTCTAGTGTTTGTATCGTCCTTTCACTCTGCCCATCAGTCTGGGGGTGATAAGCAATGCTCATGTCGATATTCGTTCCCAAAGATCTTTGGAGATATTTCCAAAAATTCGATGCAAATCTAGGATCTCGATCTGAAATGATCGATACAGGCACTCCATGCTTGCATACAACATTATCAAGGTATATACGAGTCAGCTTCTCCAGTGAGAACTGCTCTTTAACCGGAATGGAGTGTGCTGATTTGGTCAGTCTGTCGACAATAACCCAAATCGAGTTGTTTCCAGATGATGTTCTAGGAAGCTTGGTGATAAAGTCCATCGTAATTCGCTCCCACTTCCATTCAGGAATCTTTGGCTGTTGAAGTAGTCCTGATGGCTTTTGATGTTCAGCTTTGACTCTAGCACAAGTCAAGCATTGGAGAACATACATAGCTATGTCAGCTTTCATATTCGGCCACCAGTACAACTTCTTCAAATCATGGTACATCTTATCAGATCTCGGATGAATGGAATACTTAGATTTATGGGATTCTAACATAATCAAGTCTCTCTTAAGCCTCCAAACTTAGGTATCCACATACGACATCTTAAGCATTTCACTCCATCAGCTCTAACCTCTAAAGGATCTCCTTCTCCTCGGAACCCTTCATTAACAAAATTCTCCTTCTTACAAGCTTCTATTTGCGCATTTCTATTTTGCTCAGGCAAATTATTGTGCACGGTCAAGACTAGAGAACGCACTCTGATAGGCTCTCTATCTTTCCTACTTAACGCATCGGCAACAACATTGGCTTTTCATGGGTGATATTTTATATCACAATCATAATCACTTAACAACTCTATCCATCTTTGTTGCCTCATGTTCAATTCCTTCTGATCGAGAATATACTGTAGGCTTTTGTGATCGGTGAATACCGTACACTTGGTGCCATACAGATAATGTCTCCACAACCTAAGAGCAAAGACTACAGCTCCTAACTCAAGATCATGAGTAGTATAATTCTCCTCATTCTTCCTTAATTGCCTAGAAGCATAAGCTATCACTTTCTCCCTCTGCATCAAAACAGCTCCATATCCTCTAAGAGATGCATCACAATACACTACAAAATCTTCACTCCCGTCGGGTAATGATAAGATTGGCGCACTACATAATTTTTGCTTCAGTGTCTGAAATGCTCCATCTTCATCACTTCCCCAAACGAAAGGTTTATTCTTCTGGGTAAGCTTAGTCAAGGGTTTAGCTATCAAAGAAAATTCTTTAATGAATCGCCTATAATAGCCAGCCAATCCTAAGAATTGTCGCACTTCCGTTGGCGTTGTCGGTGCAGACAAATTCTTAATAGCTTCAACCTTTGCAGGATCAACATGAATTCCATCTTTGTTAATCACATGACCAAGAAATTGCACAGAATCTAACCAGAAATCACATTTCAAAAACTTAGCATACAACTTTTCATCCTTCAACAAATTCAAAACAATCCTTAAATGTTCTCTATGATCATCTTCATTCTTAGAATAGATCAGAATATCGTCAATAAACACAATCACAAATTTATC
The DNA here is from genome assembly GCA_025667525.1 of Glebionis coronaria. NCBI lineage: Eukaryota > Viridiplantae > Streptophyta > Magnoliopsida > Asterales > Asteraceae > Glebionis > Glebionis coronaria. Next base: position 987,508 of record JANFOE010000166.1, read on the forward strand.
CAAGTAGGGCTTGCACACTCGATTCATTAAATCCATGAAAACCGCAGGTGCGTTAGTTAACCCAAATGGCATTACTTGAAATTCATAGTGTCCATAACGAGTTCTAAATGCAGTTATAGGAATATCTTCTTCACGGACGCGAAGTTGGTGATATCCTGACCGCAAATCTATCTTAGAATACACACTAGATCCTTACAGTTGATCAAACAAATCATCAATCCTAGGTAAAGGATATCGATTTTTAATTGTCAACTTATTCAGTTCCCTATAATCAATGCACATACGGAAAGATCCATCCTTCTTCTTAACGAACAAGACTGGAGCTCCCCAAGGCGACGAGCTCGGTCGAATAAAACCTTTATCAGACAACTCCTTAAGTTGCTCAGATAACTCCTTTAATTCAGAAGAGGCTAATCGGTAAGGCGCACGTGCCACCGGTGCAGCACCAGGAATTAAATCGATTCGAAACTCTACTTGCCTTATCGGTGGAAGTCCGGGTAAATCTTTAGGAAATACCTCAGGAAATTCACAAATAATAGGTACATCTTCCAATTGTTTCTCCCTAGACTCATTCCCGGTCACTTGAGCTAAGAATAACTCACAACCGTTCCTGATGTACTTTTGGACTTTAATACATGAAACTATTTTCAAACGGGATTCAACTCGATTACTATCAATTACTAACGTCCTATTCCTAAGAGGAATCTTAACCTTCTTCTCTCCATATAAAATAGTAGCATTATTCAACGATAACCAATCCATACCAATAATAATATCAAAACTACCTAATTCTATCAACATCAAATCAATCAGAAAAGAATGGTTCAAGAGATTTAGAGAGCATCCTTCTAATAGCTTATTAGTTTTCACTAATTTACCCTTAGCCAATTCCACCTCGTAACTGGTATTTATCTCAACAGGCTCAATATCAATAAGGGCACTAAATTTAGTGGATGCAAAGCTCCTATCAGCACCCGAATCAAATAAAGCAACAACATAATGATTGTTGAGCAAAAACGTACCGGTAACGACATTCGGATCCTCTTTCTTCACCTCAATTGTTCCAAGTTGATAGATACCACCCTGGGGGTTTCTTCCAGGTACAATCGCTTTCAACTTGGGGCATTCCGATTTCCTATGACCTTCTTCATTACAGTTGAAGCAAATGGTTCCCTTCTTACACCTTTCAACCTTGTGTCCAAGCTTTCCGCAATTTCAGCACTTCCAGCAGTCGCCAGCATGCCTCTTGTTGCCACACTTAGGACATCTATCATCGTTGCGCGGTGTATTGTAGGTAAGAGCATTTGTATTCCCCTTTCTCTGGTTCTGACGGCGATTGAAATTCTTCCTATTATCACCTCTATCTACACGATCACCGTCTCCCTTTCTTTTCTCACCAACACGGGCTTCATCTTCCCTATCCTGAATTATCTGTCCAATGAGTTGGTAAGCCATTTGAACAACATCATCAATGGTCAGTGGTTTAGATGATGTCATGTCCCCCCGGATATTCCTGGTCAACCCTTTAATATATTGTTCAATTCGGATCTCTTCGGGTTCAACCAATCGAGGACATAGCAAGGCCAACTCATGGAATCGGTTCGTGTAACTATCAATGTCCACACCTTTCATTCTCAAATGAATCAACTCTTGTTCTAACCTAATGATCACACTACAAGGACAAAACTCCAAAGTCATCCACTTCTTAATTTCAGCCCAAGGAGTAGCATTAGCAGCATCAAGACCCATGAAAGCAATTCTCCCGTTCCACCAAGTCAACGCACGACCTTTAAGAGTAGCCATAGCAAAAGTAACCTTATCTTCCTCCTTACACTTACTAATCCTAAACACCGACTCAATCTTCTCGATCCACTGGCTTAGTCCTACAGCACCTTCAGTTCCATTAAAAGGTAGAGGTTCACACTTCATGAACGTCACATAAGTACATCCACCAACTTCATGTGCATTAGTTCCAAGTCCTCCTATATTTCCTCCAGCATTAGCATTCACATTATTAGCATTCACATTCACATTAGTACAGCCAATTCCACTAACGCCAGCTCCACTACCGCCAGCTCTACTACCGCCAGCTCCACTACCGCCAGCTTCATTTCTAGCATTTGCCATAAATTCAGTCATAGATGCGGTAACTTGCTCCGTAATAATCCTACGTACATCATCCTTAGTCACAGCCTTCTTGGGCGGCATAGTTCTATAATTTCACAATTTCAAAGTATTAAGCATTCACCCAACAAAGGCTTCATATAATATGGATTGAATTTATAATCAAGATACAAATAAGGCACAATATGGAATTCAAGACAAGATACATATTTCATTCGATTTGAAACAGAAGTATTGTCTTAGTTACATCCCATATCAAAGTTCTGGCACTATATACACTCAAAATTCGTGCCAAGTCTACTACTAACAAGTCGGTTCAGTCAAAGCTACAAAAGCACAAAAGATACAAAGGTCACTACTAAATACAGATTGGTCTACTGAGAACCGCTAGATGGTCCATCATACATCGTCTTCTGTATCTTCGTCGGACGATCACTAGACACATCTTCAGCTGGGCGCTTACGGATCACTCCTCTTTCAACCATGTCAGCATAAAATCTACTATTCCAACCCATGGATATATTCAACTCCTTTTCAGCTTTCTTACGCATTACACGAGCTACATTCAACTGAATCTCCATATAAATCACCTTTCTCTTCATTTTAGCAAACTCACCACTTTCCAACACCGATAACCTCCTAAAAGCCTCATTCAAACCACGTTCTACATCAGTCAAATCCAAACTAAGAAATTCTCGCTCTTTCTCGCCAACCTTAGCCTTCGACTCCAAATAAGCAACCTGAGTCTGAACAACACCTAATCCAACCTCTGTCATACAACTCTTAACACGGGAAGCATCTAGATCACGTCTCAAGGCCCACGGTACAAGACCATCAATATGAGTAGCCTCTCGAGTACTAGACGACTCTCCTATCTCACATCTAAGAGTAGCAATACCATCAGTACCATCAGGTGCATCGTCATCCTCATCCTCCTCTGATTCAGAATCAGATTCAGACGATTTAGACGTTTCATCCCCAGGTAACTCAACCTCAGAATCAGACAAATAAACTGGTGGGGGTAAAGGCTCGCCCTCTGGAACATCGTAAGGATAAATAAGCTCGGCTTCCTCATCATCATCGACCTCAACATCTATACCTACATCCTCCTCGACATCCTCGTCGTCAGTCTCATCATCTAAATTATCCAACCCAATCTCCTCATCATTCTCTATATCAACATTCTCAATCTCATTCTCTACCAAGTCAACCTGAGGGGCAATCTGATCTCTTAGTCCTAACTCGGGCTCGGGATCCTCAAATGGTTCCTCTTCATCATCCATATCATAATCTACTAAGTCTAAATAAGGATCATCATCTACATTAGGTTCGGGAATAGCATGGTTTTCTACAGGAATATTAGGGTCAACATGACAATCTGCATTTATATATATATCTTGTATTAGGATAACATACTAGTTAAACAATTACATAATGTAATCACGATATATACATATATATAAATTAAATTATATATATATCAAAATATATATCTTCTCAATAGGGCTTGTTGGTAACGTCGGAGATCTCTGACACCGTTATAGTCAAAAGATTTTTCAAATATTTTCTCAAATGTTCATTGTCAAAAGATTTTGAAAAGTTTTGTTCAAAACCTTGGTTTTTAAAATCTTTTGTTCTCTATAACGAGAGCTCTGGTACCAAACTGTAACACTCTCAATTTTCGTATCGGTACAGCGGAAGGGTCTTTCAGAGTGTTACGGGATAGCACAATAACTCCAATCATAGAAAACACATAAAAATGGTTGTACAAGGTTTAACATACATTCATTCGATAAAAAGTTTTAAAGTGTACAACATGTCCCAAATTATACAGGTCATTAAGTTTACAAAACATAGATCGAATGAACATTTTTAATATTATGTGGGTCATCAGAGTCGATCTCCATCCGGATTACCTTCAAGCACCTGAGATAAAAACATGCAAAAATCATATCAGCGAATGCCGAGTGAATTCATAGAGTTTAATAAAAAACGTTATATAAAACAATCATTTAAAATCAGAACACAAGTATAATATCGGAAGTAAGTCCTCATATTGCTAGTCAGGCAATATATAAATCAAGCATACATCTTAAACCGTCCATGAGACCGTAGTCTCTATATTACCATGATAGGTAATATATTCATCGTTATTAGCGTCGTATCATATCGGATATTTAGATTATATAGGATTATTATTAGCCGCATGACATTGTTACCTTACTATGAAAACAGCGGGCCACGAACCCGACAAACAATTTGCCATCTAAGTTAGCGTGTCGTCACAAAAATCACGCTATGAAATCTTCTCATACATAAATTCGCTTACCAATCAATGTGGTACGACGGGGATCAACCGTCAAGGCGCGAACTGGGGTGATCGTCCCCAAATAGTACTATCAAATGCATAAGCGTCTACCAAATCCCGGTAGTTCACAATTCATGCTAATGGGACTTTAAGTGACATAACCTAACTACTAATAATCCTCTTAGTCTCGTTTATAGGGTCATAGCATCATTCGGGTCCATATCATTAAGCATACCATCGGGACTACTTGTGTTCTATTTTTATCAAAATCTAGCATGTTATCTCCCTCGCGGGTTTACAAATCATTTTATAAAACATTTAAAAGAGTGAGAGGCTATGAACTCACGTTGATAATGAAAGGCGGATTATCGGCTACGGGCGTGCTTCGGTCACGGAAACCTATATAAATAATAATCGGTCTTAGACTTTGTCCAATGACTTTTATCAAAATAACAATATACATATTATGATTTTGTACATATGATGATGATCAAGTGGGTTTATATATCCTTGTTTACTCATTTTAGTGTTTACGTTTTGGTAACTTTTTACTAGTTTACTAGTTTTACCTATTTACCTATTTTAAGTCCATTAAGCTTAGTATAAGTTCTTTAACTTGTTTTAATCCATCTTATACTTATATTATCAGTATCCATACTTTCCATGTTGGGCCCAAATGGGTTAAGCCCAATAAGTTCTTTTTATAAGTATTTATCTTATTTAGTCCAATTATTAGTACAATATGCTTAGTTAGCTCGTTAATGTCCGTATGTCCTATAGTTCGGGTTTTATCGGTTTTTACTTGTATTAGTTACTTATATATCAGTATATGACTTGTATAAACTTTACATTAGACGGGTTTGATCGTCTAAGTTTTATTTTGCGAAAAACGTTAATTTTACGGTAATAGCCGAAAAAGTCGTAAAAATCAAGTTTATAGTTTTTATTACTTATAAGTATTATTCCACTACCATTTATATAATTTATCTATTTAATTAACCTTTTACATATTTATATAAATAAGTTTCATAAGTTAGTGGGTTTTTATTTTACATTTTATACAATAAAATTTGAGTGCTTATATAATAATAATAAACATTAATTCTCAAAATCTGATTTTTATTTTCATGTTCACCATTTTTATCATATCTAGAGTTCTATAATGAATTAGAAGCTCATTTTTGGGCGACATGTTCTTCATATTATGTGCTACATTTAACTTAGCTATAGCTACTGCTCATTTTAAGTTTATCTTGCCTTATCAGTCCCTACAAAACTGCTTATTCAGATTAGAACACCCAACTTGTTTTGATCATATCTCACTTATTATATTGATTCCATTGCATGGCCAACTCTCACATGTGTATAACATCTTGTACTTACTGTAAATGGATCATACCGTGCAAGTTTATCAGTTCAAGTTTTAGTTATATACTGTTTTTATACATCCAACTAAATAAGCATGATTTTAGCCTCATTTCTTATAGTTATTAACATTTTTAAGCATATCTATCAACACTTGATCCCCACACAACATTTTTATCATCATATATACATCATATACATATACAATAATAAAGAAAATACATTTGTTCTTCACAAAAATAACAAGAGAAAATAGAGAGGATGATCTTCTTTACCAACCAAGTGTTTTTCTTGTTTTTGGAAGACAAGAACTTGATGAACACCACAAGTAACTCCAAGATCATCAAACACAAAGAACAATAGTTGAGAAATTAGCCCTAGGACACAAGCAAATCACCTCCAATGTTGTTAATATGGCCACCAAATGATCAAGACTTCAAGATAACTCCATGATAGAGCTAGTTAACATGTATTTCATGGCTAGAAAAGATCAAAAGGGGTGTTTGTAGCTTGAATATGGACGACAAGGGTGAGAGTTTTTTAGAGGATTTGTGTTGGTTTGCATGTAAGTAAATGGTGGTGTGAGTTAGTTTCTAGTGGTTTTGACTAGGAAAAGCTTAAAGTGTAAGCTTTGTTTACACTTGTAAACTTGTAGCTAACATGATGCCACATATGGTTGTGGTGTCATGTTGGTGCCGTCCCTTGCTAGCTAGTGGGGTGGGACAATGTATTTTGTCCCATCTCACTAGTTTACGGGTATTTCTCGATTCTAGTTTTCTCAATTTGCGTGCCCTCGGGTCGTTTCACAAAAAATGTTTTTATAAATTATGAATCAACGTCACAAAACGAATCCAATAAAAATTGTCTCATCAAAAACGGAGTTCAAAAACGTAAATACGTAATCCTAAGGTTTCCGGTTTAGTCGTAAAAGACGCTAAATTATGAACGTAATCCCAAATTTAAATCCATAAATTGTGAGTTCGTCAACCAACACAAAAATAAGTTTCAAAATATTATACGAGAAAATATTTCACTACCTGAAAATGTTAGATTGTCACATGATTCGAGGAGAGATTTGGTAGATTATTGTCTATGAATACACACAAAATCTAAAAAAAATCCAAAAATATCAAAAACAAAAAAAATTGAAAATTCACAAAACACCCAAAAGAATCTTCTTTGCTCACCAAGGAAAATTGACAGAAAAAGAAACTCCAATTGTCAAACCCGTTGTATAACCAATAGTCACCATGGCTGATCATACTATGATGGAGTTGCTTCAAGCACCCACCGAGGGTTTTGGAGAAGCTATTGTGATTCTCGCCATCCTTGCGGAGAATTTCGAGATTAAGACGGGTTTAATGTCGATGATACAAGCAAACAAGTTTCGAGGTCATGAGAAAGACAACCCGCATTATCACATAAGGAATTTCAATCGTCTCACCGCAACAAGCAAGTTTAAGGATGTTCCGCATGACGCCATTAAGATGATGTTGTTTCCATACTCGTTGGATGGACCCGCAAAAATTTGGCTCGAGAAAGAACCGCCATATTCGATTTTGACATGGGGTGATCTCGTTTCTAAGTTTGTGAACCAATTTTTTCCACTATCTAAAACAACACATTTGAAAAATGAGATTTCAAGGTTTACACAACATAATAATGAAAGTTTTTCAATGGCATGGGAACGATTTAAAGAAATGTTACATGAATGTCCACACCATGATTTTTCGGAATTTCATCAAATGGATACTTTTTACAATGGGCTTAATGATCATGAACGAGATTATTTGAATGCCGCCGCGGGTGGTAATTTTTAGTGCAAAACGACCGATGAGGCTTTAAAGATTATCGAGAATAGATCTAAGGTTTATAACCCTCGTAACACACCGAGTGTTGCCAATATGGGTTCATCGTCATCGTCATCATCTCGTAACATGAACGCCTTACATGATGAAGCGAATGAGGAAAATCGGTTTTTCAATAGATTTTCGACGCTTATGACACATTGGAAAGCACAAGATGCTTTAAATTTCGCATCTGTTAAAGCGGTTGAAGAGAGTTGTTTATCTTGTGGTGGAGCTCATGATCTTTCCGAGTGCATTACCGCCAGTGGTAACACTTCGAGTGCTTACGTATCAACGAGAACTTACAACCAAAACGGCCAAGGTTCCTCCCCAAATCAAGCTCCCCAAAATCAAAATGCTAACAACTATCGAAACAACAATCAAAATGGTGGTTATCAAGGCAATTCACATAACTACAACAAAGGGAATTACCAGAGTGGGAATGGGCAAGTTCAAAATAAAAACCAAAACCGTGATTTTCAAAACACTACACAAGGTTTTCAAAATGCTCACACTAAAAATCTTAATGGAAAATTTTTGGATCATGCAAAAGCAAGCGATGCTAAGTTTGATAACATGCAACGTGAGATGATTAGCTTCAGATCCGAGTTGAAAAACGAGCTTAAAAACGAACTTGCTAATGAATTGAAAACTCATGCTAATAAAATAGAAGGAAACGTTTAACGTCTTCAACAAAATCAACAAAAGATGGAACAAGGTCAACATGAGATTAAGCAAGAGTTGTTAAAAGCGGATGCTAGGCAATCAAAATTTGAAGATCGAATGGCAAAAATGTTTGAAGCAATCATGTGTAAACCCTCTTCCTCGGGTGGTCTTCCTAGTGATACCATTGCAAACCCGAAGGGAGAAATGAAGGTTATTACTACTCGTAGTGATAAAACTTTCAAGGAACCAATCTCTCGTCCTAGTACTTCTATGGAGAAGGAAATCAAGAAAGAGCCTGAGGTGATGGTCGAAAAGGAGCATATCACGAGCCCACGAAGTACCGCTCATACCACACCTACGGTTGAACCAATACCAATTATGGAACCCGAGACTCCAAGGCCGTTGCCTATGCCCCAACCCACACCACCCTTACCTTACCCATCGAGACGACACAAAGAGAAAATGCAAGAACGTAACAAACAACAAATCGAGCTTTTTATAAAAATGTTTCAACAAGTTTATTTTGATGTAAGTTTAGCCGACGCGTTGTTATACATGCCTCGTCTCGCTTCCACTTTCAAAGGTATGATGAACGATAATGAGAAGCTTTCAAAGCTATCTAATTGTTCTTTGGTTTATCTTAATAGAATACCGGAAAAAATTGGTGACCCCAGGAAGTTTCTCTTTCCTTGTGATATACAAGATATGAAAGAATGCCTCGCCTTGGTCGATCTTGGTGCGAGCATTAATTTGATGCCATTTTCCATTTGAAAATCGCTTTCGCTTCCGGCTCTTACTCCTTCTACCATGTCTATCAAAATGGCCGATCATTCTGATGAGTCCTATTGATCGTTGGGCTCAATGGTTAAGAACCATTATATCTAGGTTGATCATCGTTCATATGATAACATAGCGGAAAAGAACAATGATCATGAACAAGGTGTTTAGGCACAAAGAACACGAATTAAAACAATTGGGATGTTCATTATATTAATAACAAACATCCACTAGACGTGTATACATTGAATCCCACGTCTAGTGCGACACACACTTTAGGTTTACATTGTGAATGAATGATATATTCTATAACCTACGTCCTATGTTTTCTTTATATACTAGAAAACATAGCTTACAAAGAAAGCTAAAGTAATAAAAAGACTCCAACGGCTTGTTGTTTTTAACTTTGGCAAAAGTAGTCCTTGTCTTCTTATTTTGTTGTGTTTTGACTTATCAACTCAATAATTTGACCCAACAATCTTCCCCTAGTTGATGATGTCAAAACACTCCTCTTAAGCATGAATCCTTTGTATGTAGTACATGATCCCCAAGAAGCTTCCCCTTAAGTATAGCACATATTCTTCCCCTTTTTGACACATCAATAGGGAATATGTGAAAGTATGCAATCTTGTAGATTCTCCAAAAGTAGCTCTATGTAATGATCCTGAAGAAAAATAAATAAAGTATTCTTGATGTAGAAGTAAAATATCCCAACCTTGTGTTCCATGTCTTGTACTATCCACGTGACTAAGAACTTATATCAGACCAATTATAAGTAGACCTCGATCCCTTGTCAATATTCTCATCCTATGTGAGACACTGAGCACGATAATGTAACTCCTTCAAGTGTTATGACAAGTCTTCATCACTATCCATGTAAAGCACGAACAAGTTACCTTTAAAGTCAGTGGCTGGAAGTCCATGACTTTAAGATATGATAGAACACAAACTCGCGAAAATCTTCCTCAAACATCAAACTTCCCATAAGAATTCTTCCCCTTAAGCTAACACTTCTTCATGAAGAAACTTAATTTTCATATCATATGTAAAAGAGACAATACGGATAACTCTTTTACAAGGCTACCCCGATTACATAATCAAATCCAATAAATTACCTCACGAATTGTTGCTAACTCGCATTAAAATCATTAATCCATTTAAATATATCCGAGCCATAAATATCTCCATGATATTCTAAATTATAACGGAGATTCCATGTACCTTTGTGTGTATTTCCCTTCTTTTTGTGTGCTTAAAACGTACCAGTTTTCTCAAACAGCAGCAAACTTTGTGTTGTCCAATATCTCTTCTGTCCAATATCTTGGTCAGATGTATTGTCTGATATCTGACAATACTTATCAGCGTTGAAACACATATATCGGACGACACTGTCAACCTAACAGTGTTGACTTATTCCTTGTCAGCGTCGAAACCCTTTCTGTCAGCGCCTAAATTACAAACGTCAGCGCCAACCTTCAATCTTGTCAGCGTCCATTTTTATCAGCGTTTAAAACTTTGTCAACGTCCAAAATACGAACGTCAGCGTCTACGTAATAACCTGTCAGCGTTGCATTCACTTTTCCTTGTCAACGTTGCTCCAAGACTTTGACAGCGTCTATCTAACAAACAGCAACATTATATATTACGTTAAAGATAATAAACTAATTATCCTTTAACCAATAAGAATTCTTTATCCATGTGAATGCATATCTCTCCACCAATTGGAAACGAATGACCGTGTGAACATAAGTAGCTATCTTCAATCGTGTGAACGCTAAGCTTCTGTACCAATCACGATTTACAAACCGTGTGAACACAATTTCTTAACCAATCACGTTAAGAGCATCGTCATGTGAACACAAAGCTTGTGAACGCAAGTCTATATTAACCACCAATAGGAATTGATAGACCCACGGTAGAACAGTGAACTAGCATGTAGGAGATCCAAAGCTAGATAACAAATATTAGGGCTTCTTTTGGCCGTGTGAATGCAAAAACCTCCACCAATGGGAATTGAAGACTCACGAGATTACAATGCACCAGTATGTAGAGAATTCAATTTCCACATGAAAACCATACGTGAATTCTTCTTTGTAATACGTCCAGATCTAGGGTTTTTAACATTATACATCAAAACCCTAATTAGGGTTTGTAATTTAACCTTAGATCGTGAATCTTCACACGTTTTAACAGCCACGAACATCAATTCTTCCTGCTTTTAAATAGATCTAGAGTTTGAAGAACCCTAGTTCATGATTTCATGTGAAAGCAGAAAAACTGAAAATCTGCCATCAGCCGACTTTGACGCTTAATAACTTTTGCCTGGGGATAAAACTCGACAATCCCTCCGGTGGATGTTTAGATCTATGTATGTAGAACACACATCTAAAATTTCGTGACGATCCAACGGTTAGATCAAAAGTTATGACCTTCTGAATACTGCTGCGCACACAAAAACGTCCAGAAAAATTCAATACGAATTTTTCTTCTTCACCATACACGAACACCTCGTCGGACCTAGATATCAAGAGCCTTAGGCTCTGATACCAATTGATGAGTCCTATTGATCGTTGGGCTCAATGGTTAAGAACCATTATATCTAGGTTGATCATCGTTCATATGATAACATAGCGGAAAAGAACAATGATCATGAACAAGGTGTTTAGGCACAAAGAACACGAATTAAAACAATTGGGATGTTCATTATATTAATAACAAACATCCACTAGACGTGTATACATTGAATCCCACGTCTAGTGCGACACACACTTTAGGTTTACATTGTGAATGAATGATATATTCTATAACCTACGTCCTATGTTTTCTTTATATACTAGAAAACATAGCTTACAAAGAAAGCTAAAGTAATAAAAAGACTCCAACGGCTTGTTGTTTTTAACTTTGGCAAAAGTAGTCCTTGTCTTCTTATTTTGTTGTGTTTTGACTTATCAACTCAATAATTTGACCCAACACATTCTACGATTTTAGCATGTGGAGTAGCCGAGGATGTTTTCGTGAAAGTGGGTAAGTTCTACTATCCCGTTGATTTTATAGTAGTTGACATCCCCACGGATCCTCAAGTTCCTCTAATTTTAGGTCGTCCATTTTTAGACTCCTCGAGATCGCTTATCGACGTTCATGCAAGAACTATTACTTTGAGATTCAACGAAGAGGAACTTATTATAAACGTTACTCAAATCTCTACACCTTCTCATGTTTATGCAATCGCTACCATCAATCACATTGACCTAGTTGATGTGGTTTGCGATGAGTTTTCACAAGAAGTGTTAGGTTTTTCCTATAGTTCGTCAAGTGGCAATCCGATTATTTGGATCCGATTCTTGCTAATTCTACACCAAATCTCACTCCATTCCAAGGAGGCGATCTTACTTCAAATGAAATCGACAATAAAGATGAGGTGATCGAGGAACCGCCTATCCTTGAATTGAAAGATCTTCCATATCACCTTGAATACGCATTCTTGGAAGGTGATGACAAGTTGCCGGTTATTATTGCAAAAGATCTTGCTAATGATGAAAAAACCGCACTTTGAAACTTCTTAAAGCTCATAAAGGGGCAATTGTGTGGAAAATTTCTGACATTAAGGGTATTGACCCAAAATTTTATACTCACAAGATTTTAATGGAGGAGTACTATAAAACCGCAATTCAAAGTCAAAGAAGGGTAAACCCCAAAATTCACGATGTCATCAAAAAGGAAGTCATAAAACTTCTTGACGCGAGAATGATTTATCCTATCTCCAATAGCCTATGGGTGAGCCCAATCCATTGTGTCCCTAAGAAGGGAGGAATGACCGTTGTGCCCAATAAAAACAACGAGTTAGTTCCCACTCGTGTTGTGACCGGTTGGAGGGTGTGTATTGACTACCGAAAGTTAAATGACGCCACTCGTAAAGACCACTTTCCCTTTCCCTTCATGGATCAAATGTTGGAGCGACTCGTGGGAAATGAACTCTATTGCTTTTTAGATGGTTTTTCTGGTTACTTTCAAATCCCTATCGACCCTCGTGATCAAGAGAAAACTACGTTTACGTGTCCTTATGGAACGTTTGCTTATCGTAGAATGCCTTTCGGACTTTGCAATGCACCGAGTACGTTTTAACGGTGTAAGATGGCTATTTTTCATGATATGATCGAGAAGTCGATGGAAGTATTCATGGATGACTTTTTGGTGTTTGGTGATCCGTTCACGTCGTGTTTATCTAATCCCGAGCAAATGTTAAAACGTTGTGAAGAAACCAACCTTGTGCTTAATAGGGAAAATGTCATTTTATGTGTAAACAAGCAATCGTCTTAGCGCACAAGGTCTCGAAATCGGGGATTGATGTGACAACCACGGTTTTGAGGTTCGTCACTTAGTTTTATTTTGGGCATATTTCGTGAAATTATGTGTCTTTATGTGTTTATGTGTTATTTGGTGTGAATAGAGTGTGGTTTGGACATCGTTTTCGGGTACGGGGTACCTTGTGAATGAAACGATGTGTGATATTTTTATGTTCATGAGCTCACATAGTAGTGAATATGAAATAAGATGGTGTTATTTAGTGGTTTTATGTATACGTATATGTATTATAGAAAATCGTATTTTTACGATTAAAGGTTTAGCATTTAGAGGTCTCGGATGGTAATTAGTCGCTGGAGTATTTTTCAGGATGGTTTTAAGTCATTTAGGACTTAGTTAATTAGTTTATTTCATATTTCAAGAGTTTTATAAATTTGTATATTTTACGTCTTTTACGGTATACGCGTAAATTTGACTAGTTTTACGGTTTTGAGGTTTTGGAGGCTTTAGGAGCTGAATTAAATTAAGGAAAATTAAGGTAATATTATTATTACAATTATTAATAATAAAAAAGAAAAAAAACGAAATTAAAGGGGTTAGGGTCGGTTATGTGATGCACAAAAATAAGGGAAAAAGAGAAAAAGTAGGGGGATTTATATATGGCAACTTTGTTTGGGTTGGGATTGGTATTATAACTATATAAGGGGTTAATTAAATTGAAAACAAAACATAATCCCTGGAGAAATCAAGAAGTCGACATTTTTTTTGGGTTTTTAGGGTTCTTCCTATTTTTTGTCTTCCATTATTTTTAAGGTAAAAAACTTCAATCCCTTTTCAATTATAGTGTTTTTAATTCTATCTTAATCATCCCATGATGGATTTAGGTTAGGGTTTATATTAAAAATCAGTATATTAATGATATGTAATGATTAGAATAATTAGGGCTTGTGATAAATAAATTATGAATAATTAATTAGATTAATTTAATTAAATTCATAATAAAAACTGGGCAGAATTTTAGGTCACTTGTTTTGATCATATCTAGAGTTTTGTAAACTTTTAATTTTCAAATCTTATATCCCTTAAAAGGTAATTGAATTGGCTTTCAAATGAAAGAAACTAGATTGAACTGGAGGTGGGGAAGTGGGTCAAAAATAGTTTACAACAGTCAGAGGTCAAAACAGTTTTAGGGACAGCGGGTTTTCAATTTGTGTTTTAAGGGGATTGGGGTACTGAGGAGTACAATTGAACCCTATAATTAACATGGGAGTTGTTTTACATATTAAATAAGAGACCTGGAGGAGGGCTAAGCAAATGGGTTAGGGCACGACCCCCTAATCATAACAAACTTTTTGTATGTTCAAAATCAATAAAATCTGGATAGATAGAATATATATATATATATATATATATATATATATATATATATATATATATATATATATATATATATATATATATATATATATATATATATATATATATATATATATATATATATATATATATATATATATATATATATATATATATATATATATATATATATATATATATATATATATATATATATATCGAGGCCTTAGCAGTAGCTTTAAGGTTGGGTCAAAAGGGAGGAGTTAGCTAAAACATGTAAGGGAATAGGGTTTCTTTTACAGAGAGCATGGGTTTGGTTAGGTTGGCGTTTGGCTAATGGTTTGATGACTAAAAACCGGGACTGTTTTGGGAGAAAAGTAAACGGGATAGGTATCAAGTTTAACTAAGTTAAGGACTTGTTAGGGACGGGAATTAGAATACTTAGAGCATATAAACGGGGTATATATATAAGGTATAATGTTAGAAACCCATCATAGATTGATGAATCATTTTAGTATTTGGTTCATGTATTGATTGGGTGCATTTGTTTTCTAGCTTTTTGCTAGTGCGTGGATTGTTGGAGAAGCTCAATCAGGTGAGTTTCATAGTCCCATATCTTTTAATGATTTTGACTTCCAGATGGGATGAAAGAGACACTCGTTATGATTTTGTAAATTGTTGTTGTGAATGTTTTATGATTGGTGATTGGACTTGTGTGTACTTAAGTGATTATCTGCTAATTGATTCATGATTGTTTTGTGATTTGACTTGGTACCAAGGGGATGTTGACAAGGCAGGGCCTTGGGATTGGTACATAGGTGTATGGGCGCCTATGGGACCATGGTGTTTGGAAAGGCTTGGAGCCTTGGAATTGGTTTGGTATGATTAATCTTTAATTGTTAGTTGTTAATGCACATTTGTAACACATTGTCCATATATTTTTATTGTTGGTGGTTATTCACAGCTTATATTATAACTGATTTGAGGTTGGAGTCTAAACATATGACTCTCACCAACATTATGTTGACGTGTTTTAGTGTCTCTTTCAGGTGAAAATGTGGGTAAGCATGAGGATAGGAGTGGCTAGCTTTGGAGTTTTAGGGTTGCATTTGGAGGAAACCCCTTTTCTCTTAGTCTTTGTTTGATGTTTGAATAATTGATACTTTGTTGACACCTATATGTTTGCTTTGTTTATGTTAATTTTTTGTCTCGGGTAAGCGGTAGGACTGTTACCTACTTACCTAGACTTCTACATTGTTGAGATATTGTCATGACATTTGTGTCACCATTTTATGACATTTCTTATTTCATTTATTTATCTCTATAGACACGCCATGTTGTGATGATATCCATACGTCGCGCCCCATATTCCGCCATGGTGGGGTGTGATAGAATGGTATCATAGCCTGGTTATAGAGAATTAGGTTGCCTAGCCTAGTCTATAGCTTAAGGATCCTTGCATATAGGCGTCATAGGAATATGTGTGCATAGTTTTGATTGATACATATATTTATAGATATTATTGATTCGTATTAATGATATTTTATGTTGAGTTTTGACTAGTATGGATTTAATGGTAGTTTCCGTCTTTTGTTTTATTTTCATAGTAATTGCTAAGTTATTTCCGTGTATCTAATGTATAGTATTTTGCTTTTGATGTTTAAGTCATGTTCTCTAAGAATCATGTGGTGGTTCGAGTTACTAGGAGTAGGTGGATATGAAGGATGGGCGACATGACTTATAACTAATTATATTTTTGTTTTGGATTTTTTCTATGCTATTTTAGCTAGACTATGGATTTATGTATTTCAAATATTTGACTATGTTATTTTAATAAATGAAGTTTTGGACCTTATTTCGTGTGGTTATGTGTTTTTGTGACTTAATGGAATTATGTGTTATGTGTTGTATTGATTCTTATAAGTTTCATCATAGGAGGGAGAAAATTAGGGAAAGGGTAATTGTATAAGTATGGTGGCCAACATAGTTATACAAGTACCACGACTTCAATGGATTCCCAAGTATGATTACAGGAAATAGGATTGATACATGCCTGTATAGTATATGTTGGTAGTACGTATGGTTATGATAGGCGTGTGTATGGTGGTAAGTATACTATATGGAGTATTTTGGTAGTTATTAACGGGTGTCATGTTTTTACTATAGCATGGTGAATACGCGAAATCGTTCTGGAGGAAGTGGTGGTGACGGAAATCCCGACTTGGCTACTTTGATTGCTGCTCAAATGGCCAACATAATACCAACCATTGTTCAGCAGGTGACTAATAACCTGAACAACAACACCAACAATGGTCAAGGAGGAGGTGGAAACAATGGTTGTAGCTATAAGGCATTCACGTCTTGTGGTGCAAAAGAGTATGATGGGAAAGGTGGCGCGGTAGTACTTACCCAATGGATTGAGAAGATGGAGAATGTGATTCAGATGAGAGGCTGTTTACCCAATCAGAGGGTCATGTATGTAATCGGATCGTTAGTGAGGAAGGCTTTAACTTGGTGGAATACTCATGTTCAAGCAAGAGGGAGAGTTGCTGCAAATGCCATGTCTTGGAACGACTTTAAGGCTCTTATGACTACAGAGTTTTGTCCAAGCAATGAGATGGAGAAGCTGGAGAATGAGTTTTGGGGACATACTATGGTTGGAGCTGCTCATGCAGAGTACACAGATCGTTTCCATGAGTTGGCAAAGTTGGTTCCCCATATGGTTACTCCTGAGGGGAACAATATCAAGCGGTACATTGCTGGATTGCCTACTCAGATCAGGGGGATGATCAAGGCTACTCAGCCTATCACGATACAGCAAGCTATACTGACCGCAGGAATACTTACTGAGGAGTCTGTATCTAGTGGAACTTTGGGAAATGCGGGGGATAAAAGAAAGGAGCCAGAAGCTGCGAGATCGCCTGACGCCAACTGGAAAAATGGTAAGAAGGCAAAAGATGGAAGAAGTTTTGCCATGAGAGTACCTCAAAATTCTGGAAATTCGAGCAACAACAACGCAGTTTTGCGAACCTGCTTTAGGTTCCATCCAAGAGGCACACCATGCCCTGTATGCTTTAATTTCCAGAAACCTGGGCACTTTGCTAAGGATTGTGGAGCACCTAACAGGAATGCAACACCAATCCAGTCTGTGAAAATGAATGTCACCGGGGGAAAATGCTTTGAGTGTGGACAACCCGGACACTACAAGAGAGAGTGCCCAATGTTGGTCGGGGAAACTAATCAAGGAAGGGGTCAGCTAGCATTGGAGGGGAGCCTAGGGAATCAAGGCGGTGGTCATCAAAAAAATGCCAACCGCAACAATGGGAACAATGGGAATCAGAACTGGAATCAGAATGACGGGAACAGAGGGAAAAAGAATGGAGGCAGGGTTTACCTTGTGAATGCAGTGGAGGCCGTCCAGGACCCGAATGTGGTGATGGGTACGTTTTCTGTTAACAATCACTTTGCTACTATCCTTTTTTACTCTAGATCCGATTTTAGCTTTGTATCTTCCGAATTTGTGCCTATGTTAAACATGAGTCCTTGTGTAGCAAAACCAGGTTATGTGATTGAGTTAGCTAGTGGTAAGTAGGAAGAAGTAGATGAAATTTTCCGAAAATGTAGCTTAGAGTTAGGAGATTATAAGTTAACTATAGATTTAATCCCTTTAGGTCATAGGAGTTTTGATGTGGTCATTGGGATGGATTGGTTATCATGGCATCGGGCTGAGATAGTATGATAAAGTTGTTAAAATTCCCTTAGGTGATGGTAAGGTATTATATTTTCATGGGGAAAAGAGGGATAAGATGACCAAATCCCTCATGAGTGACAAGGATGATGAGAAACAAATTAGTAAGATTCGGGTAGTAAAGGAGTTTGTGGATGTATTTCCAGACGACTTAGTGGGATTACCACCGGTGAGACAAGTAGAGTTTAAGATTGACTTAGTACCCGGGGCAACACCCGTAGCGAAGTCACCATATCGTCTAGGACCATCAGAGACGCAAGAATTAGCTGAGCAACTCAAGGAATTGCAGGACAAAGGTTTCATTCGGCCTAGTTCTTCTCCATGGGGACCACCCTTATTATTTGTTAAGAAGAAGGATAGATCATTTCGAATGTGTATTGATTACCGAGAGCTGAATAAGCTGACCATTAAGAATCATTATCCACTCCCACGGATTGATGATTTGTTTGATCAACTACAAGGAGAAAAATACTTCTCAAAGATAGACCTTAGGTCCGGTTATCATCAACTAAGGGTATGTGAGGAGGATATACCAAAGACTGCATTTAGAACAAGGTATGGACATTTTGAATTCACCGTCATGCCATTTGGTTTAACCAACGCGCCAACAGTGTTTATGGATCTAATGAACCGAGTGTTAAAACCATACTTGGACATGTTGGGAAAAAAAATATAGCCAGTCCACTTGAGCGCTGACAAGAGTAATACAAGCGTTGATAGGAAGAAAACAAACGCTGACAGATCAAGCGTTACCAAGAAGAAGTCAAGCGTTGATGGGTTGAAGACAAGCACTGATAGGATGATGTAGTCTACACGTATATTGTTTCTAGTAAAGATAAGTTCAACATTGTATTTTCTATAATTATCTTTACCTAGAATAGTTGATACGTAGACTCTTGTACAAGGTTAAGTTTCATATAAGTTTTTCATACCTTAAACACTTTCATTGTAAGCAAGTTTGTTATTATCAATCAAGTGAAAGTTTGTTTACATCTTTGTGTGTTCTTGTTTAAGTGTTAATTCCGCATAACACTTAGATTAATTTGTACATAAACAAAGTTTCTCTACATGTATAACTTGATTCAATCTCGAATAAACAAAGCTAAATCGATCTAAGTTTGGGATCAACAAGTGGTATCAGAGCTTGTTGAGAAACATTTGATCTTAAAGAACACAAGAACCCTAAAATCACAAAACCCTAAAACATCATGTCCAATCCAGAAGTAAACCCCTCCTCCTCAAACCATAGCTTCAAGATTCCCATGCTTGATGCAAACAACTTTGAGCTATGGAAGTTCAACTTTGAGCAATATCTGGGGATCTATGACTACACTCTCTGGGAGATTATTGAATATGGAAACACATTCAATAAAGCTGAAAAGATTGCTAATGCCATTGCTGCAAGAACTGCTGTTGCTGGATGTCCAGAAGCAGATAAGAAAGAAAAGCTTGATGATGGTAGAGCTGTGTCTGCTGAAGACATAGAAAAGAAAAGGGTTGATATGAAAACCCTAAACATTCTGAAACTCTCTTTGGGACAATAGAACCAGAATAAATACAGAGGTTATAAATCTGCAAAAGACCTTTGGGCAGCTCTTGAAGTTGCATATGGTGGCAATGATGATACTAAGGAAGAGAAGAAGAAGCAACTCATGCATGAGTATGTTGTTTTCAAGGCTCAACCTAAGGAGAAGCTTAGCAGTGTGAGAAGCAGGCTGCTTGACATTACAAGCAAGCTGTCCTTCATGGGGACACAAGTTGGTGATGTTGACATTATTTCCACTTTTCTTAAAAGCCTTGGTGATGCGTGGAAGATTGAGGCAAGATCTATACTTGCCAACAACACTCAAAAAAGTTCTACTTTTGATGATATCTACAACAAACTGAGGCTGTTGGAGAATGAAACTCTTTTGGAGCATGGAAGTAAGTCTACCAATAGCAACATAGCCTTCTTCTCACATAGTGAAGGCCAATTTGATCAGAAGGACTCTTACATGCACCCAGTTACTGGATCAACATGTGTCAACGCTGGAACATATCCTGTCAACGCCTCACATTCAGACGCTGACACATACAAAAGTGATTCACCAAGAGTTAAGCCTGCTGGTTTGGATCTGGATACTGTGTGTGATTACATTGCTTCTTTGCCCAATGGTTCAGTGATACATATGAGGATCTTGAGCAAATAAGTGATGAGCACTTGGAAGAGATGGATATAAAGTAGAACATGGCTCTTGCGAGTATAAGAGCAAACATGTGGAATATGAGGTTTAAGAAGAAGATGACCTTTAATACAAAGGACACTGCTGGATTTGAAAAATCCAAGATTGAGTGCTACAATTTTCATCGTATGGGGCACTTCATGAGGGAATGCAGATCTCCAAGAAGATCTGATGCTGGCAAACCCTCAAGACAAATTGTTAAGGCTCATGATCCTAAGTCCATGGTAGTAGTTCAAGAAATTGATGGTATTGGATGGGACTAGAGCTATTTGGCTAAGGATGGGGAAGAGGATAAAGCTTTGGTTGCTGAGATAGAAGAAGAAGAGCATGTTCAATATGCTCTCATGGCACACTCCTCCTCTTCATCAGATAATGAGGTATACGATGATGCTTTTTGTAGTAAGGGTTGTCGTTTAAATATAGAAAAACTTAACAAAGAGGTTTCAAAATTGTTAAGTGATGTGAGTACTAAGAGATGCAAATTATCTAACTATCAAATTGCTCTCACTCAAACTGAAAAGACAGTTTCTGAGTACAAGAAAATAGAATTTGACCTAAAAGATAAAATAAATATCTTAAAACATGAGTTAAATGCTAGTAATGATATTAGAAACATCATGGAAAGGGTCAATGGTGAATTACAGGCTAAGTTAGATGAGGCTATTAAGAATAAGGATAATGTTGACCTTAAAATTCAGAGATTTGACAAGGCCTCACAAACCCTAGGAGAATGTGTTAATAAACAAAGGGATCCTAAGGACATGACTGGGATTGGGATGAAAGACTATACTGTAGTTCCACCACCAGCTGGGGATTTCTATGATGTCCAAAGAAAGGACTTATCTTGGACTAGTTTACCAGAACTCCAAGAGGAGGAATTTATACCTCCACCAAGAGTCATTACCCCAGTTGAAGAGTATAGACAAAAGTTGACTGACTTGAATGAATGGAAGAAAGCCAACCCTACCTTGTTTGTTAAGGGTATCTTGTTATGTGAAAGACCAAATGAGTCAACCCCTATTAAGGTAACAAACCCAATCACTGGCAAGACTGTTGACCTTGGCTCAAACACTGTTAGAAAACCTAGCATTAAGTATGCAGAGATGTATAGGAATACTAGGTCACCTAAAAGCCAAGTTAGTAATGATGGAACAGGTTTCTTTTCTTCTAGACCTAGAGTAGTGTTGGAAATATGTTTTACGTATTAAGAAGGATCGGTCACTCCAAAAATAGTCCATGTTATAGCTCGTAGTTTAGTTATTTACATTTATCAAACAAAGCCCAAAACCGAGCCCATGGATTGTATGGGCCGGCGGCCTAATGTAAAACCAAGCCCATCTCATGGGCTTGGGTATATAAACCCTCTCCTTTGATGGAGAGGGTGTGTGGTTATACATTTTTCACATAGTAAACATTGGTTTTCTCTCTCTAGAAGTGTGTGTAATCCACCATCTCTCTATCTCTTTCTCTCTCTAAAAACATAAGCATAGATTTACATATCTTACAAATGTTATCAGAGCTTGGGATGAAATATAGGTTTGTTTTAGTGTTTCGTATGTTCTTATAAGCATTTCGTGACTTTTTGAGTTCATATTGCCGAATCATCAAAAAAAATTTGTGTTTGATCGTGATTTCAAGAAGCATAACGTATTCAGTAGTATTGTAGTGTTTTTGGTGTCTTGATTTTGGTTAAAACACATTCTTTCTTGGATCAAAAGTGCAAAAAGGTATTGTGTTCTTCTTTCTGAAATTCAAGCAAACATATCCATCGGAAAGTACAAGTAAAAGGGGCTTCCATCGCAATAACCATCACCATCGGAAAGGGTTTGGTTCTACATTGCGATACTGAGGATTTCATTACTTATTCCGATCTGGACATTCCGATCGTTCATTGCGATCTGGGATTCCGACGGTTATAAGGAAGTCTTAAGTCGTTACTCTGCCCAAATTTTATCAGCTTTATTCCGATCTGAATCATTCTGACAGCACATTGCGATCTGAGCATTCCGATAGGACTTTGCGATCTGAACATTCCGATAGGACTTTGCGATTTGAACATTACGATAGGACTTTGCGATCTGAACATATCGACAGCTTTGCTTTGCGATCTAAACATTTCGACAGCTTTGCTTTGCGATCTGGACTTTCCGATATGACATTCCGATCTGGCATTCCGATCTAGACATTCCGACAATCCAAAAATTATTCCATAAAAAATTTCGATCGTGTGTAATTTTGTCTTGGAATTTTTGGTTTATCGAGAACATATTTTAAGGGATTTTAACATTGTTTCTTGACTTCAACACAAAAACACTTAACCTTATTTCATTGTTCGATCAACTTTGTAAATCTTAACTTATCGAAATGGAGTATACATCGCTTACGGATAAGTCCATCCTCTCGGGTACGGATAATCGTCCACCAATGTTGGTGAAGACTATGTATGAGGAATCGGATTCCCGAATGGAACTTTATATGTTGAACAAGGAGAATGGACATCTAATTTGGGCATATGTGCTCAATGGACCATTAGATTATGGTACAGTGACGGAAGGTACGACTACTCGTCCTCGCACAACGGGTGAGTTGACTAGAGATATGAAGATTCAAGATAAATGTGATAAGTATGCTACAAACATCATTCTCCAAGCCCTTCCTCCAGATGTCTACAAACTCGTCAGCAAACATAAAGTTGCCAAAGAGTTATGGAATAGAATTTGGGTTCTAATGCAAGGCACCTCGTTAACTAAACAAGAACGAGAGTGTAAGCTTTATGATACTTTTGATAAGTTAGCCTATGTGCCAGGGGAGACTCTCAATGATTACTATCTGAGATTTACCCTATTGTTGAATGAGCTTAATATCTATGGCATGACAATCCCTACCTTTCAATTGAACACCAAGTATTTGAACACTCTTCCTCCAGAATGGAAAAAATACGTGACGGATGTTAAATTGGCTAAGGATTTGCATAACACCAATGTGGATCAACTTCAAGCTTTTCTTCAACAACACGAATGTCATGTGATCGAGGCTCGGTTGTCTACACCTCAAGTTCATGATGCACTTGCAATAAATGCTTCTCAACAAAACATAGCTTATACTTATCAACAACCAACATACTTGCAGTAGCCACCACCACACATCTATCAGCAACCACAACAACCATCTTATCAACCACCAATGATGCCACAACAAGAATATCAACAAAGTGTTCATCAACAATCTTTTCAACAGCAACCACCATATCAAACATCACCATCACAATCCAACACGTCTCCATTGGGATATACTCCTCAGCAAGAATATTTTCCAATAAAAGCACAACCAGCACAAGCTTTCTACTCTAATGAACTTCCACCAATCCAAGCACCGGTCTTTACTCCAAATGATACGCCAGCTGATGTTCTAAACCATCTCACAGCCTATTTGTCAAAACTTGTTGCAACTAGAGGATTTCCACCAACAAACAATCAGCTCCGCACCTCATCAAATCCTCGACAACAAGCCACTGTTCAAGATGGTCAAGTGACGGTGCAACCTATTCAGGGAAGGCAAAATTCATATGGACCTCCTACAAGGACTGGGAACAATCAAGCTTTGAATTCTCAAGCTAGTGGAAATGGGAGTCCTAATGGTACTAAGAAGGTTGTGACTTGCTACAATTGACGAGGACAAGGTCATATGGCTAGGGAATGCACTCAGCCGAAAAGGAGGAGGGATGATGCATGGTTTCGAGAGAAGATGTATTTGGTTGATGCTCAGTCTAAGGGGAAGATTTTGGATTCAGAGGAGTTGGCATTTCTTGCAGACCCAGGGGCAGCAGATACTGAAGGCATTGCAGTCGTTTCTATTTCTAATGCAGCTTATCAAGCGGACGATCTTGATGCATACGATTCGGATTGTGATGACATTCACTCTGCCCAAGCTGCTCTCGTTGCTAATCTCTCTCACTACGGTTCTGATGTCATCAGTGAGGTACCAACCACATCTAATAATATTGATGATAAACAACATCAAGTTGGGCATGAAAATGACAACCTCAAACAGCATTCGGGAACTAGTAACTCAAATGATGTGGTACCCAATTCTACACATTTGAGTGAACCTCAACCAAATGCTACAACAGGTATGGCATCTTATGCTCAACATGATTTGGTCATGGTGCCTAAACATATAATTGATCAAATGCATATGGCCCTCAGACAATCCGTAGATACCAATTCCACCCTAACTGCTGAGCTTGCGTTGCATAAAGAAAAGATCAAAACTTTTGAAATGGTCCCTCAACAAGAGAAAATAACATGTTTTGAATTTGACCAATTTCGTTTTGAAAAGATTGAACACTTGAAAGAAATAGAATCATTAAAAGCTAATCTTTCCAATGAATTAAAAGAAAAGGAGTCGGTTGTCAATGATTTCAGAAACTTAAAATGGATTTCGAAACTCTCGAGTCTAAAAAGGTTGAATCAGAAATTAATGCTACCAAACTTCTTAAATTCAAAGAACAACAACTTTTAAAACAATACGCTTCCACAGAAAAGGTTCATCTTTTAACTAAATCATTTAAAGAACTCGAACTTAAACGTCTTCAAGATTTACCACCTAATCCCGGTTATGCAAAACAAGCTCAGGAATATATTCCCGGTCTTTATGATATGACCATAATTGGCAAATCGAAAGAAGCACCTTTTGTTCGTAGTACTGAGGAGACGCAATCACTTGGGGATGAAACTCATTCTAAAATGCTTTCAAAATTCCATACAATTGATTATGATCAACATAACAAAGATTAATTTTCGAAAAAGACACGCATTCGCTTACAAAAGGAATTAGCAGAATTAACAGTTCTTGTGCCCCAAAGTTTGTCAATTGAATACCTTCCTAGTACGTCTCCTACACTCGTCAAAAAGGATTTAACGAAGTTAATTCCACCGGTAAGTAAGGCGTCCGTTAACTTAAATACGGTTCACCAACACTTAGCCGATTATGACAAGGTCATTTTGGAACGTACGACGGCCACGGCCATAACGGAAGGTGAATGGAACTTTGAGCACACTAGAGCTGCGTTTCGAGATGAAATTGTTCCGTTTGTAAACAATGTTAAAGCTTGTCTTCGTAATATTGATCAAGATTTGTTTTTGGAAATAGAAGAAGTTAGACGTGTTTTCAATGAAATGGAAGATGCTTATGAAAACAATTTACTTGAAATAGAACGGGTTTCACGCCATAATGATCTGCTTCTGAATCAAGTGATGTCTCATGATATAGTTTCTGTCTGTGTGAATACAAGTGTTGATAATGATTCTATTGTGCATAATGTTGAATCTGTGGATAATGTGGTAGATAGTACTTGTCACGAATCTGACGCCGAATTTTTAAAGCTTCAAGATTCATATTCTTCGCTTTCAAAACGTTTTGATGAGATCCAAACACATTGTATTTCGCTTGAATGCAAGCAACAATTTATTCAAGAAATCTTTGAAACGTCATTCGAAGGTGTTAATATCGATGATGCAAATTTTGAAAAGAATTTTCGATTGAATTTACAATCAAAACAGCGTCAGCCAAGTGACAAAGTTGCTAACTCTTTGCCGATAGAAATAGAGAAATCTAAGGAGCTTAACTGTGTGAACGTACTCGAGGCCGCTGAGAATATTAGACTTGATCTAGATAATCGAGTTTCCAAGATTTTTTCCAAAGTTGATAACTTAAAACAGAAAAATACACGACTCTTCGATTCAGTATAGCCCGCATGTGTTGATACCACTGCACAGAATCAATCATTGATTGAACAATTGAATCGAAAGTCGATGGAAATATCTGATTTGAGGGAACAAATTTGTGATAAGAATCTGGTCTTGGCTGAGTTAAAGGAAACACTTCGTACTCTAAAAGGTAAGAATGTTGTGGATAATGCAGCCACTATCTCAGCATCGTCCTCTAGTGCAATCAAAAGAACCCTTATTGCCGTCACACCACTTAACAAGGGCCCTAGGACTAAACCTTCTCAAACATTGGTCACTAAAGATAAGGCGGAATCAAAACCAGCTTCTAATATTCCCGTGTTGCCTTCTACAGGAGTAAGCACCACTACTAAGGCTCAAAGATCTAAGCTTAAAAGAAACAAGAAGAATGATAGGATCTTGCCTCCATCTAGTAGTCAAGTGAAGAAGAAAGTAGAAGCCCATCCTAGGAATGTTATTTCTGTTTTGAATAAAAAGAATCATGTAGCTAAACCTAAAGGCTCTGCGGTTGTGCAGCGTTCTAAGCCTACTGTGAATTCTAATTTAAAATGTTGGAATTGCAATGAATGTATGTTTTCTAGTCGTCATGATTCTTGCCTTATTGAGCATGTGGATGAGATGTATGCCCGGAAAAATGGATTAGAATGGAAACCGACTGGGAAAGTGTTAACCCAAGTTGGCTGGATGTGGCGCCCCACTGGTAGAACTTTCACTATAGTAGGAAATACGTGCCCTTTGACTAGGATCACTCCCACTAAAGCGAAGAAAGCGTGCCCTTTAACTAGGAGTACCAAGGCTACCAAAACACAAGTGTGTCCTTTAACTAGGAACACCGACACTACTGTAGGAACAAAGTGCCCTTTAAATAGGTCTACTCCCAGTAAAGTGCCCGCGAATAATCCAAAACCTAAGAAAGTTGGAACAGTAAAACCTGTTAGTGCTAAAACTCACATTAGAAAACGCAGGAAAACTAAGGGTCTCAAAAATGTAAGCAATTCTGATAATTCTATATCTGTATCTGCTAACACTCCGGAACCAATAGTTTCCAATGCATTGTCTACTGTTGTTATTGAAAACAGGTGGTCCAAATTGTTCTCTGGTATTTGGACTCTGGTTGCTCCAAGCATATGACCGGAGATCGCTCTTAGCTCAGAAATTTCGTCAGCAAGTTTCTTGGTACGGTTAGATTTGGAAATGATCATATTGCAAAGATAATGGGTTACGGTGAATATCATATTGGGATGTTATTATTTCAAGAGTGTATTATGTGGAAGGTCTCGGTCACAACTTATTTTCTGTGGGACAATTTTTTGATGCAAACCTAGAAGTTGCTTTTCGAGAGCATACCTGCTTCATTCGTAATTTGGAAGGGGTTGATTTATTGAAAGGTACTCGAGGGAATAATTTGTATACTTTGTCTCTACAAGATATGATGGCCGCTTCTCCCGTATGTCTTCTCTCCAAAGCTTCGAAGACTAAGTCATGGTTATGGCATCGACGGTTATCTCATCTTAACTTTGACGCTATTAATCACTTGGCGAAAAACGAACTTGTTCGTGGTCTTCCTAAACTATCATTTCACAAGGATCATTTGTGTTCCGCGTGTACAATGGGGAAAAGCACTAAGAAATCTTACAAACCCAAGACGGAAGACACCAACCAAGAGAAACTTTATCTGTTGCATATGGATCTTTGTGGACCTATGCGTGTTGAAAGTCTTAGTGGCAAAAAGTACATCCTCGTCATCGTCGATGATTACTCTCGGTTTACATGGGTGAAATTTCTTAAAGCAAAAAATGAGGCACCTAAATTCATCATCGGATTTCTCAATATGATTCAAGTGCGTCTCAACACTATTGTCCGACGCATTCGTACAGATAATGGAACCGAATTTGTGAATCAAATTTTGCGTGATTATTATGAAGAAGTTGGCATTTCTCATGAAACATCCGTTGCTCGCACTCCACAACAAAACGGTGTCGTTGAAAGGCGAAATCACACACTTATGGAAGCTTCTCGAACGATGTTAATTTACGCAAAGGCTCCATTGTTCTTATGGGCAGAAGCAGTATCTACAGCAGTGTACACTTAAAACCGGTCACTACTTCGTAAACGCCATGGTAAAACACCTTATGAGCTTCTCCATGGAAAAGTACCAGATTTATCATATCTTCATGTATTTGGTTCTATTTGCTATCCAAATAATGATGGTGACAATTTGGGAAAACTTTAACCAAAGGCTGATATTGGTATTTTCATCGGTTACGCACCCGCAAAGAAGGCATACCGAATCTACAACCGTAACTCTCGCAAGATCATCGAAACTATGAATGTTGATTTTGATGAGCTGACAGCAATGGCTTCTGAGCAAAGCAGCTCTGAACCCGCACTTCATGAAATGGGACTCAGTAACATTAGTTCTGGTCTTGTCCCAAACAGCCCTACTTCATCATCATTTACACCACCTTCTAGGACTAAATGGGATACGTTGTTTCAACCATTCTTCGATGAATTCTTTACTCCTCCCAGTATTGTTGCTCCAGAACCTGAGGTAATAGCTCCGGTAACCGAAGTTGTCGCTCCAGCAACCGTTGCACAATCAGACACATCTGCACCTACAATTGGTCAAGATATACCTTCAACGAGTCATTCTCAACCAACACATGTAAAAACTACCCACGTCATGCTTATTGATGATGAAGAGGATGATGATGATCACGATTTGGAATTCGCTCAAATGCGTGAACTTCCATTCTTTGGTGTACCAATTCCCGACCCTAATCTAGCCGGGTCGTCCACCTTAGAGGAAGCTCCTTCTACAGTTTACTCCAATCCACGGATTCGTGAACATGACAGCACGTGGACAAAGGATCATCCTATAGATTCTATTATTGGTAACCCTAATCGTTCGGTATCCACACGAAGTCAGTTACAAGAAAGTGCAATGTTTTGTCACTTTGATGCTTTTCTCACTGAAGTTGAACCTAAGACATGGCAACAAGCTTTTACTCAATCATGTTGGATAGAAGCTATGCAAGAAGAACTTAATGAATTTATATGTCTTGAAGTATGGGAACTTGTCCCATGCCCGGATCAAGTGCAGTTACTCACTTTGAAATGGATTTACAAGGTGAAACTCGATGAGTTAGGCAGAATATTGAAGAACAAAGCTCGACTAGTAGCTCGTAGATACAAGCAATTATTGGGCATCGACTTTATGGAATCCTTTGCACCTGTTGCCCGTTTGGAAGCTATCAGACTATTCCTCGCTTATGCAGCCCATATGAATATGATTGTCTATCAGATGGATGTGAAGACGGCATTTCTTAATGGTGAACTCAAGGAAGAGGTCTATGTTCAACAACCGGATGGTTTTGTGAATCCTAATTATCCTAATCATGTGAAAAGCTTAAGAAGGCTCTCTATGGGTTGAAGCAAGCTCCTCGCGCATGGTACGATCTATTGTCACAATTCCTCATTACACAAGGCTTCGCAAAAGGCAAGGTGGATCCTACGCTGTTCATTCAAAAACGAGGTAAAGATATGATTATGGTACAAATATATGTTGATGATATTATATTTGCATCCTCGACCCAAACCTTATCGGATGAGTTTGGGACACTCATGTCTTCCAAGTTTAATATGTCAATGATGGGCAAGGTATCATTCTTCTTAGGTCTTCAGATATCTCAGAGTCCCAGAGGCATCTTTATCAATCAATCCAAGTATGCCCTTGAATCGCTTAAGAAATACACGATGGAATCTTGCGACCCCGTGGATACTCCAATGGTGGAACGAACTAAGCTTGATACAGATCCTCATGGAGTTGCTGTTGATCCGACACTTTATCGTGGAATGATCGGTACTCTTCTGTATATCACAGCTAGTCGACCTGATCTTCAGTTTGCTATATGTATGTGTGCCAGGTATCAAACTAGGCCTACTGAGTTACACTTAGCTACTGTTAAAAGGATCTTTCGATATCTTAAAGGAACCATTAATCGGGGACTTTGGTATTCGAAGGACTCTTCTATTGCACTAATGGCATATGCAGATGCGGATCACGCGGGTTGTTAAGATACAAAGCATAGCACGAGTGGAACATTGCAAGGGCATCGAAAAGGCAGAAAAGTGCTGCAATTTCAAGTACGGAAGCAGAATACATAGCTATGTCCGGTTGTTGTGCTCAAATTCTTTGGATGAGATCGCAATTAACCGAATATGGTCTAGGTTTCAATAAGATTCCAATGTACTGTGACAACAAGAGTGCAATTGCCTTATGCTACAACAACGTTCAATTCTCCTGGTCGAAGCATATTGACATTCGCTACCACTTCATCAAGGAGCAAGTGGAAAATGGAGTAATCGAGCTTTACTTTGTCCGATATGAGTATCAATTGGCGGATATTTTCACGAAGGCTTTAGATCGCGCTCGAATTTTATTTTTGGCCGACAAGCTAGGAATGAGAACTTTCTCGCCTGAGACTCTAAAGGAACTAGCAGATGAAGCGAAAGAATAGTCTTGGTAAAACTATTCTCTGTATCCTTAGTGATCATTTGTATATATTGTTTATATTTTTATCCGCAAAAGCAAAATACAAAAATATAAAACCATATAAAAACCATAAAAATTGAAAAATCTAGAAAAATCCAAAAATATTTTTACTTTATTTTTTCTAAGGCATGTCTTTTGGTACGATAATATTAACGGCCTTAGAATGTTGATAAATATCGACACGGTGCCATAAATAGAGTTCGTACAAAAGTTGTAAATATTTCATAAAACATGCCAAAATGGCTTGTAGTTATTTCTGACTGCAACCCGGTTTTCACATTAAAGTCAAGTATTTCTTATGAAAGCTTTGGCTCACAACGGGAATTAATTTTCTCGGGCAAGGTTTACTTTAAAACCTTGTAAGGGATCAAGTTTACTTTATAACTTGGTCTAACACAAATTTATGTACGTTTCAGTGCATTTATTTGTTAAAACAAGAGAAGTCTTGTTTTTATGAAGTTATCATCTCTACAACCATAGCAATCTACTATTGGTATCTACATACTCGACGATGCGACTACTCAACCGACGACTACAGCTCTTTCAATAGAACACGGGTCAACAATTGAGGGGGAGCAATTGTCAAGCATTCAGAATCTTCGATGCCGAAAGTGCCAAGTTCACAAGTTGGTGTCAAGACAACAATACCAATCGTACATGTGGTGTCAAGAGATGACTTCAGACGTGACGAGGCGACCAACATATGCTGACAAGAACCATTTGATCTTATCATATGATGTTCTCATCTATCAGGTCCAACCTTGTCAATTCTTTTTTAATATGGTGAATATGTGATCATGCTACAAATCGATATCATATCTCATACGTTTGATATCATGAAGATAAAATGGACTTGCATTTTTCTTCCCAAAACCTTTGTTAAAACTACATTAAATCAATCGATATCAAAAACATCGATTGGGTTAATATTTTTAATATGGGGGAGAAAATGTGATTTAATATGGGATATTATCACAAATGGTTTGACTTAGTGTATTGGCTCATCCCGACATATGCGAAATGTTTTCGAATATCGTGGCATATGTTAGGGGGAGCAAAATGGATTTGCTATATCAAAATGGATTTTCATGGTGACATATACTTACCCAAAACCCATTTATTTCACGACGATGAAGATTGTGGTGACATAAGGATGGTAGGATAGGTTAAGTCCAATGATTCTTCTAGAACCGGAGGAATCTTCCCAAGGACATTCCATAGCTAGAAATAGTAGTCCTTAGGAAAGTTGGAGAAAAGATTGTGAACGTAGCTGAATGCCGACCAAGTACTTAAGTTAGCACTGGAACAATCACAACAAGGTGCTAGTTATGACGTATTGGTAAGCATTGAAGGGGTTGAAGAATGAAAAAGAATTGTAAAGATAAAGGGTGTAAAGAAAGAAGCCCTCCTTACAACTTTAGGCAGAAACCGGGTCAATACATATGCTATTGAGATCATTTTAATGATTCTCGATATTGAAGACAGACATCATGGACCCAGTGATGCAATGCACAACCCATCCCAGCTAACTCAGATATCTCTCAAAAGGTATTTGTTTTAATCACACGGAGATAACACGTTATCTATTGATTTATTCACTCCGAATAAATTGGTATTGAAAAGGTGGCACTCCTCTCCAGCCTCCGATCACTAAAATCCAAAATGCACGATTGAGTCTAGAGCCATTTGAGATCATCAAATATCTCATTAGGATACACTTTCATATTTCCTTGCTTCTTCACACACTGTGAAAAGTAAGAAAGATTTTAAGAGTCCTACGCAAAATCTTCATGATCTTGCCTGAACATCCGAGTAATACGAAAGTATTTACAATGAAGATGGAAATCCTTCTTGAGCGAATATCAAAAAGCTCATGGTAGGTGACTTGTGCGATTCTTTATGAATCAAACTTGTGATAACTGGAAAGCAACAGCTGTTTAATTCTTAACTGAATTTAAACACGTTCCAGACCTCTACGCAATATCTTAGTGATCTTGCCAGAACACTCAGAGTGATACCTTAGTGTTCACAGTGATGAGTGGAAATCCTTCTAGTGTTAACCTCAAACAACACTTGGTAGGTAACTTGCAAGATTCTATACGAATCAAGCTCGTGACAACTGGAAAGGAACGATGGTGCGGTTCTTAGTTGAGTTTCACTTGTTCCAGGAACATGAATTGACGGCTTCAAATCATGCGGATATTATTATCCAAATGATTCACTCTTTATGTTCGCAGTCAGCTTTGGACGGTCAAATAAAGAGAACGGGTTTACCCGCGAAATCCTGTCAGGAAGTTACTTAATTGAAACTATCCGTCACGGGTACGATATCTAATATCGTCCAACGGTCTCCACAGACCGGAGGTAAAATGCTACCGATTTAGAATGAAATGTTCAAAGCCATTTCGTTCGTGTTTACTTATGTTGTGGCATTTGAAGACGGTGGCGTTGCGGAATCCAAGAAGAAGTCGTCCCAGCATGTTTATACTTTATGCACTTAATATCTCATTTAATTCAAAAAAGCCTAAAAGTTAAGTCTTCCGCTGTATCAAACTCTGAAGCTTTCAAGAATTATAAATGTATAAGTATGTGGGACATGGCGTCACGAAGAGGCGAAGATCACAAGTGATGGATGCACGAGATCAAGGCAAGAGATTAACTCTCAAGATTGATATCAAAGATCACATCAGCATGTTCACCAGAAAAGAAAAAGAAAAAGAAAGACGAAGACTACGAGCTCAAGACAAGCATAGTATGCTAGGTTTTTCTTATTATTGTAACTCGGGTAACGCCCTTGTTTGGAGTGACCTCCCTTAGGGGGAGATTGTTGGAAATACGTTTTACGTATTAAGAAGGATCGGTCACTCCAACAATAGTCCATGTTATAGCTCGTAGTTTAGTTATTTACATTTATCAAACAAAGCTTAAAACCGAGCCCATGGATTGTATGGGCTGGCGGCCTAATGTAAACCCAAGCCCATCTCATGGGCTTGGGTATATAAACCCTCTCCTTTGATGGAGAGGGTGTGTGGTTATACATTTTTCACATAGTAAACATTGGTTTTCTCTCTCTAGAAGTGTGTGTAATCCACCATCTCTCTATCTCTTTCTCTCTATAAAAACATAAGCATAGATTTACATATCCTACAAGTAGTGTCTAGAAAAGCCTGTTACACTTGTGGTAGCTTTTCACATTTAGCATATAAGTGTGTCAAGGCTTCCAAGGTCAACGCTATTAAAAAGTCAAACGTTGCCAGACCCAAAACCTTTGTGGAGCAAAGTTCACAAGTTGTTAGACCAGACCCATTCTTTACTAGAGGGTTTAACACTCATGGACAAAGACCATTTCAGAAGACCAATACTTGGTCTAATAGGCAATGGGTTTCTGTAGCAAACCCTAGGTTCAACGCTGACAAGGGTAATTTCAGCGTTGACAAGACCAAATCCAACGCTGCCAGAAACGTAACCAGACCTAAATATTTGCAACCACAGGGTAAGGGGTCTAAAGCTTCTTCTAGCTTGACATGGAGACCTAAGCAAGATCAAAACCCTAATTCTAATGGGCTTTCTATGTCCTGCAACAGATTTAATTATATTTCAAAGGTCATTACAAAACCAATTGGGGTTAACTGGTTATTTCATCCAAAAAGGGATGAACAAGGGGTTTTTATAAGAACTAAGTCTGTTCTTGTTGAACAACCAGATGAATCCAAGTCTGCTAAGGCTTGGGTTCCCAAACAAAACTAACTTGTTTTCTTTATGTGCAGGGCATTCAAAAATAGGTCAATGATTATGGATATTGGGACATTGGATGCTCTAGGCATATGACTAGGAACGAAGATTATCTGACAAACTTCACTCCTATTAAGGATGGTGATAAGGTTTACTTTGGAGGCGGATATGGAACTATCAGAGGCAAAGGAACTCTTCTCACCAAGAACTTGTGTTTTGAAAACGTGTTTCTAGTAAAGGAACTTGATTACAATCTTTTTAGTGTATCACAAGTTTGTGATAACAAAAATAAAGTTATGTTTACTGATACTGAATGCTTGGTGTTAAGCAAGGATTATAAAATCCCAGATGAGAAATATATTGACTATAGAACACCTATACATAAAGACATTTATAATGTGAATCTTAATGGGATTAGGATGAATAATAATATGTCATGTTTTTATGCTAAAGCTTCAGTAGATGAGAGTAATTTATGGCATAGGAGACTAGGGCACATAAACTTTAAGAATATAAACAGGCTTGTGAGACTTGTCTTGGTTGATGGTTTGCTTGAAAAGGCTTTCCACAATGACCACTCTTGTGTTGCATGTCTTAAAGGCAAGCAGCACAAGGTCTCATTTACGTCTAAACAGGTGCACTCTAGTTCTAGACCACTTCACTTGCTGCATATGGACCTATTTGGTCCAACTAAGATAGAGAGTTTGAATGGTAAATCATACTGCTTTGTCATCACAGATGACTTTTCTAGGTTTACTTGGAATTTCTTTTTAGCTATGAAAAGTGACACTGCTGACACTTTAATTGACTTTATTACTCAGATAGAGAAGAAAACTGGTAATGAAGTTAAAATGCTTAGAAGTGACAATGGTGGTGAGTTTAGAAATAAGCTTTTAGATGATTTTTGTGCCAAGAAAGGGATTACTAGGCAGTTTAGTGTTGCCAGAACCTCACAGCAAAATGGGGTTGCTGAGAGAAAGAATAGAACCCTAATTGAAGCAGCCAGGACTATGTTGGCTGATGCTCACTTTCCCATAGCTTTTTGGGCTGAGGCTGTGAATACAGCTTGTTATGTTCAGAATAGAGCATTGGTCAACCAGATACAGAACAAAACACCTTATGAGTTACTTTGGGGAAGGAAACCTAATATTGGTTTTCTCAAACCTTTTGGTTGTCATGTAGTTGTACTTGATACTAGTGATGCCTTAGGTAAATTTAGTGCAAAAGGTGATGAAGGCTACTTCATAGGTTATTCAGTGCAGAGCAAGGGATATAGGGTTTACCTTAAGAAGGAAAAACGTATACTTGAAAGAGTACATGTTAGGTTTTTAGAGAGTAAACCTAGTGATCCTGAAAGTGGTCCAAATTGGTTGTTTGACTTGGAACCTCTATCTAGGACTTTAAATTATATGCCTGTCACTAATCCAAACATTGTGAAGGTAACTTCAAATGTTGTGGAAGAACAAGTTGTTGATGTTTCAGGTACACAGGTTAATGAAGAGGTTGGATCACAAGCAGACAAGTCATCTCCCATACAAGAGTATGTCACTATCCCCATATGGACAGATGCTTTTGCTGCTGCTGTTGCTGCTGGAAAGGAAAATGGCAGTCCCCAAGTACCACCAGTTAACAACATGCATGGTCCTTCAGGCGCTGACAAAGGCAAATCTGGCACTGACAGGACAAATTCAGGCGTTGATGGCTCAAACGTTGACAACGACATTTCAGGCGTTGATAACCCAAACGCTGACAATCTTGATTCATGCGTTGACAACACTTTGAGCATATCTTCTCTTCCAATTTTAAACAAGGTGAACCTTCAAATTTACATGAAGAGGTTCATACAACTATTGATGGAAGAGAGTCTGAAGAAGATATTGGCAACATGGATAATGAGATTAAAGACAACAGACTTTTTGAGGGAGGAGTTCTCACTTTTACTATGAAGAATCATCCCCCTTCTCAAATTATTGGGGATGTCATGACTCCTGTTCAGACTAGAAGATCTCATCAGAATCTTGGTGGATTCATTGCCAATATACACAAGAAGGTTGATACCCCTCTTGTTCAAGCATGCTTGTTTGCCTGTTTTCTGTCACAACAGGAACCCAAGAAGATATTTGATGCTCTCAAAGAACCATGTTGGGTGGAAGCAATGCATGATGAGCTTCACCAATTTGTAATTCAGGATGTTTGGGAGCTGGTTGATTGTCCCAGGTATGTCAGACCTATTGGGACAAGATGGGTTCTTAGAAACAAGAGAGATGAAAGAGGTATTGTGGTCAGAAACAAGGCACGTTTAGTGGCTCAGGATATATATAAGAGGAAGGGATAGACTATGAGGAGGTCTTTGCACCAGTTGCAAGGATTGAAGCTATAAGGATATTTCTAGCCTATGCTTCCTGCATGGGCTTCACTGTCTATCAAATGGATGTGAAGAGTGCCTTCCTCTATGGAACAATTGTTAAGGAGGTGTATGTGATGCAGCCTCCTGGTTTTGAGGATCCAGAGAATCCAGACAAGGTGTATAGAGTCAAGAGGGCTATGTATGGACTTCATCAAGCCCCAAGAGTATGGTATGGTAAATTTTCCACTTATTTGGTGGAAAATGGATTCAAAAGGGGCACCATAGACCAGACATTGTTTACCAAGAAGGCTGGTAAGGATGTTCTACTTGTTCAAGTCTATGCTGATGATATCATCTTTGGATCTACCAATCCAAAGATGAGTGAAGATTTCTCCAAGCTTATGACAGACAAATTCAAGATGAGTGCAATGGGGGAGATGAACTTCTTTCTAGGATTACAAGTTCAACAGAAAGAAGATGGTATCTTCATCTCTCAGGATAAGTATGTAGCAGAGATCTCGAAGAAGTTTGGCTTTTCTCCACATGAAAAGAGGGCTACTACTCCTATGGATAGAGAACACCCTTGGGGAAAGATTGGAGATGGAAAATATGTGGATGTCAGGCACTATAGATCAATGATTGGTTCATCGATGTATCTCACAGCCTCCAGACCTGACATCATGTTTGCTGTGTGTGCATGTGCATGCCATCAAGTGACTCCCAAAGAATGTCACCTTTATGCTGTCAAGAGAATTTTTAGGTACCTAAGTTGTTATCCAGATCTTGGCTTGTGGTACCCAAAAGATTCACCTTTGGAGCTTATTGCATATTCAGACATTGACTATAGAGGTGATAAGTTTGATAGAAAATCCACAACTGGTGGATGTCAGTTTCTTGGGAGCAGGTTGATATCTTGGCAATGCGAGAAACAAACAGTGGTGGCCAATTCTACAACTGAAGCAGAGTATGTTGCTGCAGCTGCTTGTTGTGGACAAGTCTTATGGATTCAGAACCAGCTGTTGGATTATGGGTATAATTTCATGCATACCAAGATATTTGTTGACAATAACAGCACTTTATGCATTATTAAGAATCCTGTACATCATTCTAAAACAAAACACATAGAAATTAAACACCATTTTATAAGAGATTGTTTTGAAAAGGGTTTAATACAACCAGATAGGGTTAACACAGAAGAAAATGTGTTTGATTTACTAACTAAACCTTTTGATGTTGGAAGGTTTCAATACTTGGTAACAAGTATTGGAATGATCAATCTCACATAATATGTGTTTTGGGGTCTTTTTTTAAAAGTATGTACAGGATAATGCATTGTTATTGTTTTTTTTGAGGATTTAGATTTTCCACTATATTTTTCTAACACTGACAAAGGTTACCTTAACGCTGATAAGTGTTATTGTGACGTTGTCAGCAATATATTTGTCTAACGCTGACAAAGGTTTCCTTAACGCTGATAAGTGTTATCGGGACGTTGTCAGCAACAATGTTAGTTTTGTGGTTTTTAATCTACATGTGCAGGTGGTGTTAGCATTATACCATTGGATACAGAGTTGCTTATGGATCCTTGGAGAATCATTTGAGCATGTTTTTATTTATGGATGATGGTTGGAATATTTATATTCCTATCTTGACATAAATTTTTTATGTTCATGCATATTTTTTAGCAACATATGTATCACAATTTAAGGGGAGGTTTTAGGAACCCTTAGGACTTTTGGGTATTCTTATGATACTCTTATCACAATTCTAGATTGTGTCCACAGGTGAGTATGAGTTAGTTTTACTAAATCATGAGGCACTGTAGCATGCAAAGTTGAATACTATGCATGCTGCCAAGACATTTTTGGCCTAGAATTGGTTGTGGTCTGTTGGGAGACTTGGGAATAATTTTATCATGGGATTTACCTGGGAGTAACAAGGAATTTTATGAGATAACTTCGTTGTTAAGAGTTTTGGTTAGCAAGGGACACTAGAGGATTGTTATGTCTATCTTGCATAAGCAAGTGTGCATAACTGGACAGTGCTTGCCGCCCTATAATAATTATCAACTTATAGGTTATCTTCACTAGGATAAATTACTTTGTTAAGGTCCTTTTTCATTTTTAATATTTTTATTTTTGGACACTGACAAGTATTTTTCCAAGCGTTGTTGTGACCAATTTAGACGTTGACATGGCTTTGGCAAACGTTGACAAGAATATAGCCGTTGGGCGTTGATAGGTTATTTTTTACCGTTGATACCCATTGGGACCTACCCAGTTGTTACTTTTTGACAAATTTTGGGGGCGTAATTTTGGGAGCAGATAACTTTTAATTAATGCATGAGATAACTTATTTTCTTTTCAATATTTTCATCATGATATTTTGAAAATAGTTGCCTCATTTTTAACCAATCACATGCATATTTCTCTCCTATATATTTGGCTCCTATTTTTAAACAGGGTACCTATCATTCTTGTCTAACCATTTTCTCCTATAATTCATCTTTCTAAATCATTCACAAACAACTTTCAACAATGGCACCAAAATTTAAACCAAGTGATTTGGTATTGGGATTTAGGAGTCAACACAACATGATTGCATATTTGGACGATGATGATACTCTATTTCCCCAATACACCCAGATGGTGGCGTATTTGAATGCATCCCCAATTAGGTATACTCTTTCTCATGCTCCTCTCATCTCTGTCACACATATTAAGCAGTTTTGGAACACTGTTAGTTCCTCAACAGTTAATAAAGTGACTACATTATCATCTATTGTTCATGGGCGTACTTGGGTGGTTACTGAAGCGTTGGTTCGCCAGGCTTTGCATCTTGATGATGTAGATGGTATAACCACCCTTCCCATTCATGAAATAGAACAAGGAATAAGGGCTTTGGGTTATCCTTTCCCTAATGAGGGAACTTTAAATAAATATCATAAACAGGAGTTTCCCCCAGCCTGGAAGTACCTCATACATGTCATCTTACAATGTTTGAGTCCCAAGTGTACTGCATTCAATGAGATTAACAGATCCATTGCTAGTTCTATTGTATGCATTGCACGTGGGCAAAAGTTTAATTATTCTAAAATGATTTTTTATGGCATGTGTAAAAACAAAGGGAGTAAGATGACTTTAGCTTATCCCAGATTTTTACAAATGGTTTTTGATGTGCAAAATTACTGCACAAGGGATCATGATGATTTTTATGAGATCCCTGTGCAAAAGAAAGTAATTTTTACAAAGATGAACTCACCCCCTCACCGTGACTTACCCCTCACCCCAGCTATGCTTGCTGTTATTGCAGCAGTACAACCCCAACCAGACCCTCAACCACAACTTGACCCAATACCAGAACCTTTACCTTCACCACAACACATGCAAATTGACCAAGAACCTTTTGACTCTGACACATTAAATGTTGGCGTTGACACACCTAATCCAGACGTTGACACCATTCCTTCACAGACCCAAACACCCCTTAACCAACCCACATCCACCCAATCCACATCATCTTCTACCCCACCACAATATAGGTTGCAAAAACGCCAAAGGACTACTGGAGTGTTCTCCTCTAGTGGTCCTAGCCATGTAGCAGAGAGAACCACCACCACAAGTGTGGTTGGTGCATTGGATGAGGCTGGGACTATTGGCTCTGGCTTAGATGCAGGCCAAGACAGTCCTAACATCTTTAAGACCTCATCCATGCCCCATGAATCTAACTTGGAAGGTCAAATACCTATTTTAGAGGAGGGCAGATTGGAACCAATGACATTAATGGAATTGATGGCTGTCTGCATTAGCTTGCAAAAGCAAAATGCAGACTTGGTACAAATTGTCAGTACTCAAGGCCTTGAACTCAAGCAATTGAGGGAGAGGATTGTTATTTTGGAGACTGCTAGCACAAGGCGTGGGATGGAGGAATCTTCCAAAGGGGAGGATGAGCAGATTAATGTGAGTGATAAGGGCTCACATGATGGTGAATCTTTGGGTGTTGCTGAGGCCCTAACTAGTTTGAAGAAGC
Source organism: Glebionis coronaria (assembly GCA_025667525.1). Classification (NCBI taxonomy): domain Eukaryota; kingdom Viridiplantae; phylum Streptophyta; class Magnoliopsida; order Asterales; family Asteraceae; genus Glebionis; species Glebionis coronaria. The sequence continues at coordinate 1,028,633 of JANFOE010000166.1, forward strand.
AACCAGGTTTTGTTAGATCTCTGGTAACCCCTACAAATTTAGATTTGTCTTTTACAACTATGTTGGAGCAAATTACAAGAGGCGCTGAGACATGTAATTTGGGCGTTGACAATCAAAATTTGAACGCTGACACACCAAGCACTGACATGAGTTAATTGGGCGCTGACAAAAGAAATTTGAGCGTTGACAGACCTGCAGATGAGGTTGATGTTGTAAAACCTCTGATTTTACCTTATTGACTTTGTCAACTGTAGTACTATTTATATTTGGAATTTATATAATTTCACTTTTATATGACTTATTAATTATCATATACCTATTGTCGTACTACCTTTCATATTTATTTTACATTTATATGAACCTTTAGTCATTTACTGACTACTCTGGCAACTGACTGGCCATTTGATTGAATAATTAAATTCATCACCTCAGTACATATTTTGAGATAAACTGTAACCTTACTTAATTTATTTATTAAGTACTTGAATTATTTTTATATGTACATATTTACATATATTACTTAAAAGGAATAAATACCTAAACACTTTAAAAACAATGTACATTATTTTACATTGTCACTTATTTACTTTATTCAAGTAAATTAATTTTAGTGATGTATTTAATATACACTTTCACTAAGTTACCTAAAAGCTTCAACAAAAATACCTACAACACAACAAGTACCTATAATAATATACAAGGACTATTAATATCATACAACACTTGGCAAAATTTACCAAAACCCTTTCCCCATGCATAAATAAAACGTGTGTATATATGCATGCATACACTACCATCATTTGATTAACTAGCTTATAAGTAACATAGGGTAATCATACCACTCCACTAACACCCTATACTAATGCATGCATAAACCATACTTTACTTACACCTAAGCATACTTTCTTACACACACCATACTTTACTATAATTGGTCATTTCCTTGTCCCCTTGGAACCCAAAACACACGGCACAACATAGTAAGAAAAGGAAGAAAGTCAATTTGCTAGTTTTGAACATGTGTGAATAACAAGTGTATCCATTAAGATACATGCATATCTTGGTTGGATACTTTGTACAAAGTACAAGATTCACTTGGATCTCTCTCTCTCTTTGATATTAGCCGAGACAAACACACACAACCCACAACACAAAACATTTCCAATCTCACTTCACTCTTTCTTCTCTAGCTCACGGCTAAACCCAACTTTCCACCATTTGTGAACTTCCAAGATTTACTACTACTCCTATACTATGTCTTCTACTATCTAAAGGTTAATCCTAAGCTCATCCTACAAGAAACCTTGATCCTTGAAGCAAGAACAAGAACCCTAGAAGCTTTGTGAAGCCCAAGGCATGTTTTGATCTCCTAGACCTCCATTGTTGAAAGCTTGTCACTTGTTTCTACTCATTCTCATATCATTTCTAAACCTATCTAAACAAGTAAGTCCAAGTTAAAACCTATCTTTTCTAATACATTACTTTCATACATATTAATGTGTACATGATTATTTTTGGTAAAGTTAACATTTAAACAAGTATTGAAACCTTAAAAACCTAAATGAAACTCACGGCTTGATTTTAAATATAACATAACATGATGTAAAAACTTGTCAACCTTGAAGAACACATCAACATGATCTTGTTTAACTTGAAAAACTATGAAAACCTAACCATGCATGTATTTTGGACGTGAGCTATAAGCTCATAATATTATTTTGGGTAATCTTGTAATGTTTAGATATAACTAGAAACATTAGATTTATGTTTTTAGGTGCCTTAAAATGTTAAGATCACTATTATGCCTCATAAGATTAGTTTAAGCTCACTATAATACTTTGCCTAGATAAATAATTATTTTTCATTAAATAAATGTTTTTATAAAACTTTAGTGTCAAAAATATGATTTTATAAAGTTTCATGTTGAAAATGTAAATCTATAATTGTTTTGGATAAAATAATAGATCTACTAAATTTTTGGATTAAATATAACAAGTATAAACTTTTGGGTTGGATTTATAAATTATAAAGTAAAAGGGATCTAAATGAATAAGTGTAGAAACTTATATTTCAAAAACATAAACTTTGGATCACTTTTAATTATTGCCGAGAGTATAAGGGTGTGTTCTGAACATATCCGAAACTTTATAGGGTTAAAAAGGACTAAAAAGAGATTAATAAAATATTAGGGTAAGTTGTGTAAACTTTAGAAAACCTAGGGATTGTTTTGGACACAAGCTGAGACTTAATATAAACATTAGGGACCAAATGTGTCAAGATACTAAACTTAATAAAGCCCTAAGTAACCCTAGGGACTAATCTTGCCCTTTGCCGAAACCCATACAAGCCCTAGGGGGCAATAATGAAAATTGTATTAAACTTAAATGTAAACCGCAAGTTATAGGACTAAAACTGCCAATAGGTGAAACTTAATTAAGCCCTAATTTGAGCCGTATACCTTAGGGACTAGTTTTGCCATTTATGGAAACTTAAAGAAACCCTAGTTAGGCGTGTAACTAGGGAGGGACCAAAACTGTAATTATTAAAAGATTTAGAAACCCTAGGGGTATAAAAGTAATTTAACCGCGAGTATTTATTTAATTAAAAGGACTAAAACGTATTTTTATACAAGTATTACGAACCTTAAAATCTTATATATTTAAACCGTTATTTAAACGTAAAACTTAAATAAACGTAACAATTGTTATTTTTACAAACCTATAACTTAATAAATATAAATCTTACGTAAACATGAATTTTAAATAAAATGTTATACATTTATAAACCTTATTTATATATTAAATATAAATTGAAAATGATTAACTTATAAAATAAATATATTAATTATATTTATTTCCTATCACTCTAAATGTATATAAAACTATTCTATATAAATATTTAAAGTGTTTTATAAACAACGTAAGTACAAAATATTAATTAAATGAATTAATTAATTAAACCTTTTTATTTATTTTATACCTAAAATAAATACTATTAGAACTTGTACAACGATGAACAAAACACAAGTATTGTAATTAAATGCTTAAAACCAGTTTAAGCATGTACAGATTTATTCTGGAACTTTTATGCATTATGTTATGCACTTACTGAGACCTTATAATTATTTAGGTCGTTGATTGTATCGTGAGCATCCCTATCAGATTTATCTACTGACTTATTGCTGTACTACTGAGGTGAGTTCATGGCCCCACTTTATATATTGACAAACTTTTAAACCTTTTTATGGGGAAGAAAACATGCAACATATTTGATTTTATGGACATGGATTGAACTGTGAAACTTTTGATTACATTGCCTATTGTAGATGAACCCGCATGACCCGTGCATCCGAAACTGTTAGAATTATTGAATTACCTGAATGTTATAAATAGATCTATTTGGGATTGAGCATCCCCATCTGGGTGAGTCATGCTCACTGTGCCTAGGCCAGGACAACAGATGTTTCACATGTCAGCACTTATTTTTGTTATGGGTGCCTTGATAAAGATATGGCGAAGGGTCCTTATTTGTTAAGGACTTAACTTTCAAGTTTCAGTTTCGGGCAATATGGAAATGTAATTACTTTTAAGTATTGATGCTTTGTGCATTACTACTTCTCGGAATATTTAGTGTCCAAACTTATTTTAATTAAACCTGTGAATTCACCAACTTTATGTTGACTCTCTAAGCATGTTTTCTCAGGAAACTGAGGCAGGTATTCGTGTGCATGGAGTCAAGCATCATGATAGGCTGCATTTATAGAGCTCATCTGGGGTTTTATAAATTGGGAATAATTCAAAATTTCAAACAATGTTAAAGACTACTGTAATACTATTTGCACTTTCAATCATGTAATAAATGTAAGGATAATCTTTTATCTGTTGCTCTATATTCTGTCTGCTGTTGATCCACCTACGTGACACCCAAATATTATATTTCCGCTGCGTTTGACTCAATTTGGGGGTGTCACATAAATGGTATCAGAGCGATAGTTATAGAGAATCAGAACAAAATTAAAATAAATATAAAAATAAAAATTTTTATATAATCTGAACTATAACTGCTTTAAAAATCTTTTGGGATTTTCGGGACTAGAATAGTTAAGCATATAGACTGTAGAGCATACATCGATTGTGTGATTGCCTGTGCATTGATTATTAACATCCGGTTGATTAATCTTATAAGTATTAACGTAACCTTTAGCATGGCGAGTGTTAAACGGTACTATTATATAATTTTAAATTATATTTCCCAAAACTTTTAACTTGAGTAAGTGTATACTTATATCAATTAAAACTATATTACTTTCAGATTTATCATGACTTCACCTACCGATACACCTGCTGCCGTATCTCCGGCGACCGTCTTATGTGGATGGTTATCTGCTAGTGACTCCGGTGATAGTCACGTTTCTACCGACGCCGCATCCATTGAGGCACTTATTTCTACTCCACCTGTTTCCCCCGCTGGGGCAGAGGTCCAGCCTCCTGCTGCTATACCACCTGTACCACTTGTGACTTCACTGCGGGAGCATGCACCCGAGTCTCTGTCACCTCGTAAGAGGAGGTACGAGGAACCTCTCGATTCCACTTATGAGATCGGTGAGGGTTCCCGGGCCAGACATGTTGACCCCGTCCAGGCCCAGATCACGGCACTGGCCGCACGCCAGGCCCAGGACGTAGTAGACATTCTTGCTCTGCTAGCGGCCGGACAGACTGAGCGCACTGTTCTACAGCGGCGCCAGGACCTTTTATCATGAACTGTGAGTTTGGAGGCGCACGCTGCCCGAGGGGTGTGGTCGACTACTTACCATTCTCTCCAGTGGTTGCTGGATGAGAATGAGTTCCTACGTGAGCAGATCTACCTGCTCCAGAGCCAGCAGACAGACTTTCATACTGCCCTCTTGACCATGGAGGAGACTCTTGCCATATTCTTCGACCTCCAGGAGGTCCGTCATCAAGGGTTGACGCCAGAGACCGCTCATCTCCGGGGAGTTCAGCAGACTCTCAGAGACCAGTTCCTTGAGGCACTCCGACTGCTCAAGGAGACTAGGACTGCCATGACCGCGATGCAGGATGCCATGCAGGCACCGGCTGTCTCATCTCCGCCCGTGGCACCAGCCGTATCCGAGGAGTCAGTTAGGCATCAGTAGATTAGATGTACTAGATCTCTTGTACATCATGATAAGCTATTAGGGTTACATCCCGGCTATCATGATATAGGATCTCTTGTATTTGTACTTTTCTTTAGTCAGTTGTATCCTTGTACTGTACTATTTAGATTAGGGATTCATAGATGATGTACTTTAGATTTCATGTACCACCATCCCAGACAGGCGGGCTGTGCTCTGTCTTGGATTAGGTTGTGCATTTTGTACTATATTCCTATTCTAGACTTATGGCATGTACTCATTATCTTTTGTTAAATCCTATACTGTATTATATTATGAACTTTAAACAGGTTATCCAATTTGTTGCAAAGTCTATTAATGAAATTCCTTTTCGTGTAACTATATAAAACTGTGCTAACGCCTTGAACTAATGATTTCATTTTTGTGTATAATTATAGAAAAATGGTAATCACTAGAACGAACCCCAACAATGCCGAGACTACCCAAAACGTCACTGCTGCCCAACTAAGGGAAATGATTGACCAAGGCATCGCATCTGCGATGGCTGCCAGCAAGAATGTAGACGACAGTCAAAATTCCAACAACCATCGGAATAATCAGACCACCAGGGGTTGCTCTTACCCCGACTTCTTGAAATGTAAACCTTCCTATTACAAGGGCAAAGAAGGAGCGGTGGAACTAATGCAGTGGTTTGAGAGGTTGGAAACGGTCTTTCGCATCAGCGACTGTGCAGAAGAGAACAAAGTGAAGTTTTCCGCCTACACCCTACTTGAGAGTGATCTTACTTGGTGTAACTCTGTTGTTGCTACTCTTGGACACGATGCTGCCTATGCTCTCAACTGGACTGAGTTGAAGGAGAGGAGGACGGAGAAATACTGTCCAAGGGGAGAAATGAAGAAACTGGAGATCGAGTTATGGGATCTCAAATGCAGGAACAATGACATCACTGCGTACAACCAAAGGTTCCAAGAGTTGACCCTAATGTGCACCAGAATGTTTGTGGAGGAGGATGATAAGATTGAGAAGTATGTGGGTGGACTCCCAGACGCCATTCACGACAGTGTGCTCGCATCTCGACCTACTACCGTCGAGAGTGCCATTGAGTTCGCTACTGAGTTGATAAACAAAAGAGTCCGTACCCTATCCGAGAGGCAGACTGACAACAAGCGAAAGGCAGACGAGTACTTCCGCAGTCAGCGCCAGCAGCATCCTAAGAAGCAGAATGCTGGGCAAGTTTACAGTGCTACCTCTGCAGGAGCTAACTCGTACGTGGGCGCCAAACCTTTGTGCCCAAAGTGCAACTATCATCATACTGTTGATAGCCCATGCCAGACCTGCTACAGATGTGGACAAGTTGGTTATTTTGCTAAAACTTGTTGAGTTAATGCTGTCACTCAGGCCCGACCTACTCAAAACACTAGGAACTACAACAACAGGGGTGGATACAATGCCCGCGGGAGCGGGAATGGACAGCAGAGGAACCCCAACGCTACTGGAGGAAACAACAATGGACCCAAGAAGGGAGTTGTGTGCTATGAGTGTGGAGCACCAGGACACGTGAGGCCAAGTTGCCCTAAGCGGGCCAACCATAACAAGAATAGTGGAGGAGTTTCATCCAGAGTGTATGTGGTCGGCAATGCAAAAGCCAACCCCGATTCAAATGTCGTTACTGGTAAGTTTCTAGTGAACAATCGTTATGCATCTGTTTTGTTTGATACTGAAGCAGACCGATGTTTTATATCCACTGAATTTAGTCAAGTACTAGAAGTTATCCCTACAAGCTTAGATCACCATTACTCCTAGAATTAGCTGACGGTAAGACTGTAGATGCTGACACTATCATTAGAGGTTGTACCTTAAATCTTTCCAAACATCCGTTCAACATTGACCTTATCCCCATAAACCTTGGTAGTTTTGATGTTATTATCGGCATGGACTGGTTAGCGAGATACCGCGTAGTCATTATTTGTGACGAAAAGCTAGTCCGTATTCCGTGGGGAAACGAAACTCTAATCATTCGAGGTGACGGTAACACCGACCTCGCTGACACTAGACTTAGTGTTATCTCTTGTACAAAAGCTCAGAAATATTTGTTGAGAGGATGTCCTATCTTCTTGGCCCATATTTCTCAAACAAATGAAGAAGACAAGCCCGAGAAGAAGCAAATCGAGGATGTACCCATCGTCTGAGATTTTCCAGAAGTCTTTCCTGATGAGTTGCCAGGCTTACCACCGACTCGACAAGTGGAATTTCAAATTGATTTGGTTCCCTGAGCAGCACCTGTAGCTAAAGCTCCATACCGGTTGGCACCATCAGAAATGAAAGAACTAGCCGAAGAACTTCAAGAACTATCTGACAAAGGATTCATTCGACCCAGTTCCTCACCATGGGGAGCTCCTGTATTATTTGTCAAGAAGAAAGATGGTTCTTTTCGAATGTGCATCGATTACAGAGAGCTGAATAAGTTAACTGTGAAGAATCGTTATCCGCTTCCTCGCATTGACGACCTATTTGACCAACTGCAAGGGTCAAGTGTGTATTCCAAGATTGACTTGAGATCTGGATACCATCAGCTACGAGTCAGGGAGGAAGATATTCCAAAGACAGCTTTTAGAACCCGTTACGGTCATTACGAATTCCAGGTTATGCCATTTGGGTTGACCAATGCACCATCTATTTTCATGGACCTTATGAACCGTGTGTGCAGACCCTACCTGGATAAATTCATGATAGTCTTCATTGACGACATACTCATTTATTCCAAGAACGAACAGGAACATGGGGAACATCTTGCCCAAGTACTAAAGGTGCTCAAGGAGGAACAGCTCTATGCTAAGTTCACCAAATGTGAATTTTGGATTCCTAGAGTGCAATTCCTTGGTCATGTCATCGATTGTGACGGTATTCACGTGGATCTAGCAAAGGTCAAATCTGTCAAGGATTGGGTGTCTCCTAAATCACCGACGGATATCCGCCAATTTCTAGGCCTTGCTGGATACTACCGTAGATTCATTGAAGATTTTTCCAAGATATCCAAACCGATGACCAAACTCACACAGAAGGGAATAAAGTTTGATTGGGGAGAGAAGGAAAATCAGCTTTCCAACTGATCAAGCAGAAGTTATGCAGTGCACCCATACTGGCCTTGCCTGAAGGCAACGATGATTTCGTTGTGTAATAACATGTCTCACACAAGGGCTTAGGTGCAGTATTGATGCAGAGGATGAAAGTGATTGCCTACGCTTCAAGACAATTGAAGAAGCATGAGAATAATTACACCACTCACGATCTAGAACTTGGATCTGTAGTTTTTGCTCTCAAAATCTGGAGACATTACCTATACGGAACAAAGTGCATAGTGCATACTGACCATAAAAGTTTGCAACACATATTGGATCAGAAGGAGTTGAACATGAGACAACGCCGTTGGATTGTGTTACTGAGTGACTATGACTGCGAGATCAAATACCACCCGGGTAAAGCAAACGTGGTTGCTGATGCTTTAAGTCGTAAGGAAACGGACCCTCCTATGAGAGTTCGGGCATTGGTTATGACAATCAGTTTGGATCTACCCAAACAGATTTTGGAAGCTCAGACTCAAGCCCAATTGCCTGAAAACCTCGTGAAGGAAGATGTCGGGGGAATGCTCAGAACTGATCTTAGCAAGGAAAAGTTAGAACCTAGAGCAGACAGAACCCTATGCCTTCACGGACGAAGTTGGTTACCTTGTTATGGAGATTTGAGGAACGTGATCATGCACGAATCTCATAAGTCTAAATATTCTATACATCCCGGATCTGAAAAGATGTATCAGGATATGAAGAAGTTATATTGGTGGCCAAATATGAAAGCCAACATTGCCACCTACGTTCAGAAATGTTTGACCTGTGCCCGTGTCAAAACTGAACACCAGAGACCATCGGGTTTACTTGTACAACCCAAGATACCGGAATAGAAGTGGGACAACATCACTATGGACTTTGTTACCAAACTCCCAAAGTCATCTCACGGTTACGATACTATCTGGGTAATCGTCGATCGACTCACCAAATCCGCTCATTTCCTGCCAATTAGGGAGAACGATTCCCTTGCTAAACTAGCAAAGACGTACCTGAAGGAGATTGTGACCAAACATGGATTTCCAGTGTCGATAATCTGTGATCGAGATGGTAGGTTCACGTCAAACTTTTGGAGGGCTTTCCAACGAGCCTTAGGTACCAATTTGGATATGAGAACTTCTTATCATCCGCATACTGATGGTCAAAGTGAACGAACCATCCAGACTCTAGAGGACATGCTACGAGCATGTGTGATTGATTTTGGAAATGGATGGGTTGACCATATTCCTTTAGTGGAATTCTCCTACAACAACAGTTATCATGCTAGTATTAAGGCTGCCCCTTTTGAAGCACTGTACGGTCGCAAATGTCGTTCGCCTGTGTGTTGGGCAGAAGTAGGTGAATTTCAGCTCACTGGACCAGAGTTAATCCAGGAGACTACTGACAAGATCGTCCTCATCAAGCAAAGGATTCAAGCTGCTCGCGACCGACAAAAGAGCTACGCGGACCTGAAACGCAAACCTATGCAATTTGAAGTAGGTGACCGTGTTATGATCAAGGTATCACCTTGGAAGGGTGTGGTACATTTTGGCAAACGTGGAAAACTGAATCCACGTTATGTTGGCCCTTTCAAAGTAATAGCCAGGATCGGGGAAGTAGCTTATCGTTTGGAGTTGCCCCAGCAACTGAGTCTGGTACACTCTACCTTTCATGTTTCTAACCTGAAGAAGTGCTATGCTGAAGAACCACTGGCTATGCCATTGGAGGGAGTTCAAATTGACGACAAACTCCAGTTTGTAGAAGAACCAGTGGAAATCATGGAGAGGATAGTTAAGAAGTTGAAACGCAGTCGCATTCCGTTGGTCAAAGTACGTTGGAACTCTAGGAGAGGCCCTGAGTTCACTTGGGAACGAGAAGACTCGTTCAAGACCAAGTATCCACACTTGTTCACCTGACCAATAGCTTCATCTTAAGCTTTGAGGACAAAGCTAAAATAACGGGATGGTGCTATAAAACCTCTGATTTTACCTTATTGACTTTGTCAACTGTAGTACTATTTATATTTGGAATTTATATAATTTCACTTTTATATGACTTATTAATTATCATATACCTATTGTCATACTACCTTTCATATTTATTTTACATTTATATGAACCTTTAGTCATTTACTGACTACTCTGGCAACTGACTGGCCACTTGATTGAATAATGAAATTCATCACCTCAGTACATATTTTGAGATAAACTGTAACCTTACTTAATTTATTTATTAAGTACTTGAATTATTTTTATATGTACATATTTACATATATTACTTAAAAGGAATAAATACCTAAACACTTTAAAAACAATGTACATTATTTTACATTGTCACTTATTTACTTTATTCAAGTAAATTAATTTTAGTGATGTATTTAATATACACTTTTACTAAGTTACCTAAAAGCTTCAACAAAAATACCTACAACACAACAAGTACCTATAATAATATACAAGGACTATTAATATCATACAACACTTGGCAAAATTTACCAAAACCCTTTCCCCATGCATAAATAAAACGTGTGTATGTATGCATGCATACACTACCATCATTTGATTAACTAGCTTATAAGTAACCCAGGGTAATCATACCACTCCACTAACACCCTATACTAATGCATGCATAAACCATACTTTACTTACACCTAAGCATATTTTCTTACACAATCACTTACACACACCATACTTTACTATAATTGGTCATTTCCTTGTCCCCTTGGAACCCAAAACACACGGCACAACATAGTAAGAAAAGGAATAAAGTCAATTTGCTAGTTTTGAACATGTGTGAATACCAAGTGTATCCATTGAGATACATGCATATCTTGGGTGGATACTTTGTACAAAGTACAAGATTCACTTGGATCTCTCTCTCTCTCTCTCTTTGATATTAGCCCAGACAAATACACACAACACACAACACAAAACATTTCCAATCTCACTTCACTCTTTCTTCTCTAGCTCACGGCTAAACCCCACTTTCCACCATTTGTGAACTTCCAAGATTTACTACTACTCCTATACTATGTCTTCTACTATCTAAAGGTTAATCCTAAGCTCATCCTACAAGAAACCTTGATCCTTGAAGCAAGAACAAGAACCCTAGAAGCTTTGTGAAGCCCACGGCATGTTTTGATCTCCTAGACCTCCATTGTTGAAAGCTTGTCACTTGTTTCTACTCATTCTCATATCATTTCTAAACCTATCTAAACAAGTAAGTCCAAGTTAAAACCTATCTTTTCTAATACATTACTTTCATACATATTAATGTGTACATGATTATTTTTGGTAAAGTTAACATTTAAACATGTATTGAAACCTTAAAAACCTAAATGAAACTCACGGCTTGATTTTAAATATAACATAACATGATGTAAATACTTGTCAACCTTGAAGAACACATCAACATGATCTTGTTTAACTTGAAAAACTATTAAAACCTAACCATGCATGTATTTTGGACGTGAGCTATAAGCTCATAATATTATTTTGGGTAATCTTGTAATGTTTAGATATAACAAGAAACATTAGATTTATGTTTTTAGGTGCCTTAAAATGTTAAGATCACTATTATGACTCATAAGATTAGTTTAAGCTCACTATAATACTTTGCCTAGATAAATAATCATTTTTCATTAAATAAATGTTTTTATAAAACTTTAGTGTCAAAAATATGATTTTTTAAAGTTTCATGTTGAAAATGTAAATCTATAATTGTTTTGGATAAAATAATAGATCTACTAAATTTTTGGATTAAATATAACAAGTATAAACTTTTGGGTTGGATTTATAAATTATAAACTAAAAGGGATCTAATGAATAAGTGTAGAAACTTATATTTCAAAAAAATAAACTTTTGATCACTTTTAATTATTGCCGAGAGTATAAGGGTATGTTTTGAACATATCCGAAACTTTATAGGGTTAAAAAGGACTAAAAAGAGATTAATAAAATATTAGGGTAAGTTGTGTAAACTTTAGAAAACCTAGGGATTGTTTTGGACACAAGCCGAGACTTAATATAAACATTAGGGACCAAATGTGTCAAGATACTAAACTTAATAAAGCCCTAAGTAACCCTGGGGACTAAACTTGCCCTTTGCCGAAACCCATACAAGCCCTAGGGGGCAATAATGAAAATTGTATTAAACTTAAATGTGAACCGCAAGTTAGAGGACTAAAACTGCCAATAGGTGAAACTTAATTAAGCCCTAATTTGAGCCGTATACCTTAGGGACTAGTTTTGCCATTTATGGAAACTTAAAGAAACCCTAGTTACGTGTGTAACTAGGGAGGGACCAAAACTGTAATTATTAAAAGATTTAGAAACCCAAGGGGTATAAAAGTAATTTAACCGCGAGTATTTATTTAATTAAAAGGACTAAAACGTATTTTTATACAAGTATTACGAACCTTAAAATCTTATATATTTAAACCGTTATTTAAACGTAAAACTTAAATAAACATAACAATTGTTATTTTTCCAAACCTATAACTTAATAAATATAAATCTTACGTAAACATGGATTTTAAATAAAATGTTATACATTTATAAACCTTATTTATATATTAAATATAAATTGAAAATGATTAACTTATAAAATAAATATATTTATTATATTTATTTCCTATCACTCTAAATGTATATAAAACTATTCTATATAAATATTTAAAGTGTTTTATAAACAACGTAAGTACAAAATATTAATTAAATGAATTAATTAATTAAACCTTATTATTTATTTTATACCTAAAATAAATACTATTAGAACTTGTACAACGATGAACAAAATACAAGTATTATAATTAAATGCTTAAAACCAGTTTAAGCATGTACATATTTATTCTGGAACTTTTATGCATTATGTTATGCATTTACTGAGACCTTACAATTATTTAGGTCGTTGATTGTATCGTGAGTATCCCTATCAGATTTATCTACTGACTTATTGCTGTACTACTGAGGTGAGTTCATGGCCCCACCTTATATATTGACAAACTTTTAAACCTTTTAATGGGGAAGAAAACATGCAACATATTTGATTTTATGGACATGGATTGAACTGTGAAACTTTTGACTACATTGCCTATTGTAGATGAACCCGCATGACCCCTGCATCCGAAACTGTTAGAATTATTGAATTACCTGAATGCTATAAATAGATCTATTTGGGATTGACCGTCCCCATCTGGGTGAGTCATGCTCAATGTGCCTAGGCCAGGACAACAGATGTTTCACATGTCAGCACTTATTTTTGTTATGGGTGCCTTGATAAAGATAAGGCGAAGGGTCCTTATTTGTTAAGGACTTAACTGTCAAGTTTCAGTTTCGGGCAATATGGAAATGTAATTACTTTTAAGTATTAATGCTTTGTGCGTTACTACTTCTGGGAATATTTAATGTCCAAACTTATTTTAATTAATCCTGTGAATTCACCAACGTTATGTTGACTCTCTAAGCATGTTTTCTTAGGAAACTGAAGCAGGTATTGGTGTGCATGGAGTCAAGCATCATGATAGGCTGCATTTATAGAGCTCATCTGGGGTTTTATAAATTGGGAATAATTCAAACTTTCTAACAATGTTAAAGACTACTGTAATACTATTTGCACTTTCAATCATGTAATAAATGTAAGGATAATCTTTTATCTGTTGCTCTATATTCTGTCTGCTGTTGATCCACCTACGGGACACCCAAATATTATATTTCCGCTGCGTTTGACTCAATTTGGGGGTGTCACAGATGTATTCCAGTCATCATACATCATCAAAGAAGTTTCTTCAAAGGTATTACCATCATCCTTACCCATCATTGATCCATTAGATAAGGGTAAAGGAAAATGGTAGAAGTAGAAGTTCCAAAGAATGCAGCACAGGTTGAGTTTGATAGAAGGTTGGCTGCACAACTTATGGAACAAGAAAGAAAGAATGTTGGTGAATCACCTTTTGTTGCCACTTCAGAAGAACAAGAAGGAAGTGATGAAGCTAGTTCAGACTCAAGTGTGATGATTATAGAACAACCAGAAAGACTTGAGTATGGTGATGATTTGGCAAGAGAGAAGTTGAATGAGTTGAAATTGCAAGTAGATTTTGATATGCCAGAAGTTGTTCAGACGTGCCATGCATGGGAAGATAGGTGTATGGAGAATCCAGATTTGACTATTTCAGACCAGATATGGGGTTTGGAGATTCTTCAAAGAGTACAAAAAGACTGCAAGGTAATTCTGAAACACAAAGCTAGCAATATTCTCTCAATGTTGAAAAGGGATAGAAAGGAGCTGTACTACATGCTACTCAGATGTCATGGAATAGGATGGACCTACAAGAAATTGTTGGGATTATCCTTTGAAGAATTGGAGTTCAAGGCTTATCCCATTTGGGCAAGAGTGAAGGAAGAAAATGTAACACCCCCAAATTTATACAACTCAATACAGCGGAAGACTAGTTGGTGTTACGGGATAGCACATTACTCACATCATAGACAACGCTTAAAAATCGTGTCGTTTAATAATAAAAGCATTTCCATTCATAAATATCAAAGTTACATCGGTCCCAAGTCATTACATTTCATACAAAGTTTTACAAAGTATTTGAATGGAAAATATTGTTTAAGTGCGGGCCATGAATTCTTGTTGTCTTCCCGAGAATTACCTTCAAGTACCTGAGATAAAACATGTTAAAAGAAAAGGTCAGCGATAACGCCGAGCAAATTCATAGAGTTTAATAAAATCCATCAATATAACATCGGTATAAAAATTATTACCGAAAGTCATTTTGTACAAATCATTTTAATAAGCCATAAAATAGCCAAAGTCATTTTATACAAATCTTTATCAAAATCATAATATAGGCATTTGCCTTAAAAATCATTATATGAGCCAATGTCGTAAAAACATCATACAATACGTCTTATGACGTTGTATAAAATAAAAACCGTTATATGAATATGGTTATGAAAACCAAAATACGAACATAATATCAATAGTATGACCCTCTATTGCTAGTTAGGCAGTACATCGTAATTCGGAGCGTCTAGTAGTATTTCGTTAGTTTGGATTATTATAAGCCGCATGACATTGTTACCTTACTAAAACAACAACGGGTAGCTAACCCGATACTCAATTTGCCCATCTAAAGTAGCGTGTCGTCACAAAGGTCACGCTATGGAAATCTTCTCATACATAAATTCGCTTACCAATCAATGTGGCACGACGGGGATCAACCGTCAAGGCGCGAACTGGGGTGATCGTCCCCAAATAGTACTATTATATGCACAAGCGTCTACCAAATACCGGTAGTTCACAATTCATGATAATGGGACTTTTAGTGACATAACCTAACTTTAATAATCCATTTAATTTCATCTATTGGGTCCTTTAATCATTTATCAGGTCATACAATCGGGTCATACAATCATTCGGGTCCAAATCAATAAACAAGCAATCGGGACAAATGGTGTCGTATTTTATAAAAACTAACATGTTATCTCCCTCGCGGGTTTATAAAACATTTCATAAAAATATTTAAAAGAGTGCGAGGCTATGAACTCACGTTGATGTGGGAAGGCGATTATCGGCGATTCGGACGTACGGTACGTGCTTCAATCACGGAAACCTAGACAAATAATACTCGTCTTAGACTCATGTCCAATGACTTTATAAAAATAAAAATTATGTATACATATGATGATTATATATATATGATGATCAAGTGGGTTTACATATTCTCGTTTACTCATTTTAGTGTTATGTGTCGATAACTTTTATACTAGTTTACTAGTTTTACCTATTTACGTGTTTTAGGTTCAATAAACTTATTATAAGTTCTTTAACTTGTCTTATTCCACTTTATACTTGTACTATCAGTATTTACACTTTATATGTTTATATATCAGTATATGAGTTTTATAAAGTTTATATTAGACGGGTCCAACCATCTAAGTTTTATTTAACAAAAACGTTAATTTTACGGTAATAGCCGAAAAAGTCGTAAAAATCGTGTTTATATTTTTATAACTTATAAGTATTATTCCACTACCATTTTTATAATTGATACACTTATTTAACCTTTTACATATTTATATAAATAAAATCCATAAGTTAGTGGGTTTTTATTTTACATTTTATACAATATAATTTTGAGTGCTTATATAATAATAATAAACATTAATTCTCAAAATCTGATTTTTATTTTCATATTCACCAAAACTGCCATATCTAGAGTTATATATGGAGATAGGAGCTCAAATTTTTATCACATAAACTAAATGATATGTGCTCCATTTAACTCTTCTATAGCTACTGTTGAATCATCCTCTAAGTATTTTCTAAAAATCGTCCAAAACAGTGAACTCAGATTTGTACTTTAAACTTGTTTTGATCATATCTCACTCATTACAATGATTCCATTGCATGGCCAACTCTCACATGTGTACAAGACATATTACTTACTGTTTATTCATTAATCTATGCCATTTTTATCAGTTCACCATTTGATTCTTTACTGTTTTATACAGCCAACAAATTTAAACAAGATTTTAGCCTTGTTTCTTATAGTCTTTCATCTTTTTAAGCATGTTTATCAACACCAAATCCTCACACAATATTTTTAATCATCATTAATCATCATATACATATACATAAGTAAAATAAATAAAAGTTTACATAATCAAAAATAACAAGAGGGTGAGGAGGACAACCTTTATACCACCAAGTTGATGTAGGTTATGATCAAAACATGGATTTTGATGGAGAAACTTGTGCATAGCCAACCCCATCTTCAAGACCACCAATCTTCATGAACACCTTGTGGAAAATCAGCCATAATACTCCATGGAAACTCCTCCTTGGATGTTATAACTTGCACCAATCTTCATCTTTTTGAATGGAGATTAACATATGTTAATTATAACATATGTTTGTGGTTAAAATTTGTATGAATGGGGTGTTTCTTCTTGAATTTGGGACGGCAAGGAAGAGAGAGGGAGAAGAGTTTGGGGTAGTTTGCATGTGTGTGAATGAGCAAGTGGTAAAGTTAAGGTGGTTTTGTTAGTTTGGTGGGTGAAAATGAGCTTAAGTATTAAGCTAACTTACAAGTGTAAGTTACTAACTAAAAACTTGCCACCAAATTGGTGTGGTGGCTTCCTTTAGGCCGGTTTGAATGGAGGTGGGGCAAGTGTCCCACTTGTCTCATCCCCATTTATTTACGGGTACTCCTCGATTCTAGTTTCCTCGATTTACGTGCCCTCGGGTCATTTTACGAAAAACGTTTTTATAAATTATGAATCAATGTCACAAAACGAATCTAATAAAAATTGTCTCATCAAAAACGCAGTTCAAAAACGTAAATACGTAACCCTAAGGTTTCCGGTTTAGTCGTAAAGGACGTTAAATTTAAAATCGTAAGTCCTAATCTCTTCTCGTAAATTTGTGAGTTTATGAACCAACATAAATTTAAAACTCTAAAATAATTTTCACGAATAAATTTATTTTCTGAAATGTCAGACTGTCACCAAAGACGGTGTATGTAAACGTAAGCACGTAACGTCGAATCCTCCGGTTTAGACGTAGTCGATGCTACTTCAAGACGTAAATCCAAATTTCTTCCCATAAATAAGTGAGTTCATAAAATAATATTTTCAAATAAATATTGAGAATAAAATATTGACCATAAATTGACGGATTGTCACAGCATTTATCCCTAAACAGGATCTTTAGCCTCAAAGATCATCTTACTACTCGCTTCTTATAGAGTTAAAGCCATGTGGGTATTTCCTCCACATTCGGTCTTTTCTCACAAGTGTAATTCATTACAATACGCGAGTTTCATCAAACATAACTACGGGAATAAGATCAGGCTAAATGTTGACTTACTTTCTCTATCTATGATGTTCACGGGTTTCTGATGAATGCAACTTTTCGCCGATCTAAGCTTTATTAAGAAGAATTCAGATTTTCACTTGATAGATATTCCATCAAGTTTGATATACGAAACATAATTCACGCAGTTCTTGAAGTCCTAGGGTAGATCCAGCTTATATGCCTTTCAAACCAATCTTTTACATCATCTCAATGGTCCCATACAACGGGGACTTATATCCCATGATTTGTCAGATCATTTATTCATTTCTTCAAGGTTAAAAATTGTGGCATAACTTCGCTACCCATCTGGCACTTCAAGATCTACATTTCATATTCACATAACCTCTTGCCCACTACCGGCAGTCAATAATCAAATCCTAATTTCAACAATCATTTCAGATCTCGCGGGTCGGGTATTTTGTAAGTTAGGTTCGCCATCATAGGAAACCTTAAACCTAAAAGACATGTCCAACTCACAATGGGTGTATGTCGGATGTCTTCATCCCAACTCCTGCTTACAGATGCTCTAATATAGATCCTAACAAGATTCGATCTCAATCCTAATACGATGATTATCAATGGTAATCCTTCCAAAGGAAAGCGATTTTACAGTCTATCACCAAAGGTCAATCATTCAATCATTAAATAGTGCTTATAGTATTTTGTATCGTTACTTCACCTCGTCCCTTCGATTGGGGTGGTACATAGTACTTTCATCAAGGTTCGTTCTCAATGGTTTCTGAAAAAATTTCTAGAAATTCGATGCGAAGTGAGGATCTTGATAAAGATGTTCGATACAGGCACACTATGTTTACATAACTCTTTTGCATTTATCATTAACGGGAATGATATTAGCAGATTTGGTCAGTCTGTCGACGATGACCCAAATCGAATCAAATTCAGATGATGACCTTAGCAATAGCTAGACGTTTACTAATGTATGAGGCGATGTCTGCCTTCATAATTTGTCATTAGTACAACTTCTTCAGCCAAAGATACTTTTAGTCATAAATGACATAAATAGAATACTTATACTTACAAATTCCAACATAACTATATCTCACAATCTCCATATTTAGGCAACCACAAGTGGCCTTTAAAACATTTAACGCTATCGGCTTCTCAGTTCTAATGGTTCACATTAGTCGTTTTCATTATTTATATTATCCTTTTTACAAACATTGTTTATTTTTATATCATTCGGCAATTTATTTTGCACCTTCATTATTAAGGAACATGTCCTAACTGGTTCTTTATCTTTTCTACATAATACGTCGGTATCTATATTCACTTCTCATGATGATATAATTATCATGTCCACAATTCACTTAGATATTATTTCTACATTATGCGTCAGTAATTACGTTCACCTTTCTTCATATTTTCCTAAGTTTCAGTTTCTTCTTAACTATCATTTTTATCAGTTTTGCTTAATCCGACGTTTAAAGCGTCGATAATTATTACATGTAAATTAACAATAATTATTTAATTTTATGAAACGTAAACGTAAAAATTTAAAATTTCTTAGTTCAACCAATTATATAAAATGTTCAAAATAAATTTTAATCAACAAGATTTTTGTTGATTTATCGAAAATATTTAATAAGATTCGTAAATGTTCGAGAAAAACCTTTGTTTATACTTTGGTCAAAGTTTTCTTAGTTGAAATGTAAAAATTGTCGTTTCAATTTTTAAGTCACGGTTTAAATGTTTTCCTCAATTCCTCTTAGGTTGTCTTGAGGTATGCAAAAACATTTACCCCTAAACAAGAGTTTAGTTAAATGTTTTGGTTATAAGGGAATGATCCCTTAAAAATCCTTTGTCAAAACATATTTCCATTTTCTTTTTGTTATAAACCTAAGCCTAAATGGCTCTAATCTTTGAAAAGTCAATTTATATTCCATTATCTATTAATCACACGGTTAAATCATGTAAAGTATTAAGTCTTAAGTCTTATGTTAAATATTCAAGGTACCAGTTTTAGTTGTTTAGCCAATTTCAGGGCAATCTATAATTAATTATTAACTTCATTCTTATTCTTGTAAACAAACAAATGGTTCTTAATGATCACAAGCATGAATTTATCAAATTACAACCTACACACGTGATTCACCATATCTATGAATGCTACATGTGTATTAGTCAATCCAAACGACATCACGTGAAACTCATAATGTTCATTACAAGTACCGGATGTAGTGATTGGAATAGATAATCTTTTTCGCAGATGCGAAGTTGATGATAACCATGCTGAGGATCAAAAACCTTGTAAATGATCGAACAAATCTTCCATTTCGAGTTATGGATATCGTTTTCGATTGTCAATTTACTTAGTTAACAGTAATTAATAAACATAAGGAATGATAACACCATAGCTCTTCATGATGACGAGCTCGGTAGAATAAATTCTTTCTCCGACAACTCTCTCAGTTGTACGGTAATTCCTTTAATTTAGATGGTGCTGACGTGCAGTGCACAGGCCACAGGTGCAACACCGAGAATATAATCAATACCAAATTCAACTTGCCTTAATGGAGAAAGTCTAGGTAAGTCATCAATAAATACTTACTAAGGTTTCAGATAACAGAAATATCTTTTAATAAATTCATATTAGGTTCTTTCTAGATTATAATATCTATGACTAATTCACAACCAATTACAATATAATTTCAAGTCTAAATGCAGGATATGGTCATCCATCAAGAATTATTTAGATCACCTTTGATAATCAACATCTTATCATTTAGAGGAATTCTATTCGAGTTCCCATCAATTAAGACAATGTCGTCATGTCATAATCAATCAATCCATTCTACTGGCACTATCAACTTTCCAGTTTTATTGCCGTCGATAAGATGTGAACTTCTCAAAAGACTAATAATAATTCATAATCCTTCAAAAATTCAAGGATATCAGGAGACATAACTAACCTTAAAAGAGTAAGGTCAACGCATAATCTACGCGAGAGAATTTCAAATCAGATACAGACGAAAACATTTAATGAATATGAATATATCCTATGTTTTCATAATTTGAGTACGCATTCGAAAGCTCCTCGGATGGTTACCCAGGTCATTCAAATGAAATCAAATCAAAAGAAATGATAAGAACGTCAATACATCCAGTCGGGTATTAACACTCGGTAATCAGATAGTTTTCCTAAGAATCTCACTACGGGAGAATTGGACAAGAAAGAATTGCCAATTGTCAAATAAGACAATTTCCACAGATGAGTAAATTCAACTCAGAAGAATAGATGCTACAGGCACATATGTAGGTGTCCCTAACACTATGTCCCTATTTTTCACTTCTTGTAGACCTCATAAAATTTAATCTTTCACAATCTTCAAAGAAAATGTAGTGTTTATTAATCAGTTTTATGGTGACTACTAATCAGCCTTGCATGGTCCATTCCAAATTGTATGTAGGCGCGCAACTATATACAATTTCAAGATTAACGATGCAATACTCAGTTCGTCAAAATTTTATCATCATGTTTATAATAAAAACATTTTCATGCTTAATTCTTAAATAAGAATCAAGAATAAATTTACAAAGATTTTCCTTGTTATGAAAACAGTTAAGTTTTCCAAGGTACTTTATAAACAGCCTTATTTCGATAACAATCACTTATAAATCTTACTTTGAATAATCCTTATAGTGATGAAAATTCAGTTTTCTCAAAGGGTACTGTTTTTACTTTATAAAAACAATGAGTGATCTGTAGAAGAATGATTAAAGCTTGTTCACCAAGAACTAACTTCAATATAATAGGAAATGAGCTTATCCAAATAATCATGAGGTTCATGACCTTGATGGCACCCAAAAGAATAATCCACAACGTAACTTAATTCAAGATGAGTACTTGTTCAATGGTTGCATCACTGATGCGAACATTAGGATGAAGCAATAAAAGATAGATAACATTGATACATGTAGAATTTAGCAATCAAAGGTAGTCTTTTCATTAATCGCAAACAAGTCAAAATTGTACCGCAACACATTACGTGTCACTATGTCATACAATTCTCAGAACTCATCCTACCAACTGATATCTCAGTTAAGTTAGGGATTTTAAAAGATACCACAATGAATACTAATCTACAAGAGTCATTAGGTGTTCCATATGTCCCGGAAGATCCATTGGTCCCAATTCAGAAGAAGATTTCTTCAATTTATTTATTGGACACTGGGCATCCTCATTAGTGGACAATGGCCTAGGAACAACCCTTATCACGAACCTACAATCATTTAAAACCTTATAATTCAATCACAGGACTTAACGGATTCCTCTTAATAATCTCATATTCCATATAAGTTAAATTTTACTTTATTCAAGTTCTAATCAACTTATGCTCAATGCGATATCCTACCTCATTTTCCAATACTTTCAATCTTATTTATAAACCTTAATATGGCAATAAAAGCTCGATATGATCAACACTTAATTTCCAATCCTATAGCTCTTACAAAAACAATTATCAAATGAGTCACTAGTATGAGATGACTCATACATTCAATTAGACTTCTCGGAAAGGTACTAGTGGCATGAGGCTTTTGGGTAATGATTCCAATAACAGCCTCAAGTGCAACATTCACCCTTTCGATTTCAATTTAAGAATTGGATGACAACGAATCAAATGACATCTTTCCAGGTGGTAACGTTTTGTCAAACTCCGCTCTATAAGAAAAGATCGTCATGATATCGATATCAGATTTAATCTCGCCAATTCTTTTTCAATATCACAATCAACTAATATCTACATTCCTACGAGTATCAACCATTTGTTGGGATCATAAATATCCACAACTTGGTTTAGATCTAGGATAGCTAGAATTCCTACAAGAATAGCTTCGATTAATTTACTAGGGGATTTAGGGTTTCTTGTGACAATCTACGTCGTATAAATACCTCGTATAAATATCAAAATAATCATCAAACAATCATGTAATAAAATTACATCATATATATATATAATCCAAGTTATATATATATATATATATATTAAAATAACACTTCTCAGTCTGGCCTTGTCGGTAACTCGGGAATTCTTCGGCACCGTTATAGTCAAAAGATTTTTAGACATTTTAGAAAAATGTTTATAGTTAAAAGATTTTGAAATGTTTTATTCAAAACCTTGGTTTTTAAAAATCTTTCGTTCTCTATAACGAGAGCTCTGATGCCAAACTGTAACACCCCCAAATTTATACAACTCAATATAGCGGAAGACTAGTTGGTGTTACGGGATAGCACATTACTCACATCATAGACAACGCTTAAAAATCACGTCGTTTAATAATAAAAGCATTTCCATTCATAAATATCAAAGTTACGTCGGTCCCAAGTCATTACATTTCATACAAAGTTTTACAAAGATTTGAATGGAAAATATTGTTTAAGTGCGGGCCATGAATTCTTGTTGTCTTCCCGAGAATTACCTTCAAGTACCTGAGATAAAACATGTTAAAAGAAAAGGTCAGCGACAACGCCGAGTGAATTCATAGAGTTTAATAAAATCCATCAATATAACATCGGTATAAAAATTATTACCGAAAGTCATTTTGTACAAATCATTTTAATAGGCCATAAAATAGCCAAAGTCATTTTATACAAATCTTTATCAAAATCATAATATAGGCATTTGCCTTAAAAATCATTATATGAGCCAATGTCGTAAAAACATCATACAATACGTCTTATGACGTTGTATAAAATAAAAACCGTTATATGAATATGGTTATGAAAACCAAAACACGAACATAATATCAATAGTATGACCCTGTATTGCTAGTCAGGCAATACATCGTAATTCGGAGCGTCTAGTAGTATTTCGTTAGTTTGGATTATTATAAGCCGCATGACATTGTTACCTTACTAAAACAAGAACGGGTAGCTAACCTGATACTCAATTTGCAAATCTAAAGTAGCGTGTCGTCACAAAGGTCACGCTATGGAAATCTTCTCATACATAAATTCGCTTACCAATCAATGTGGCACGACGGGGATCAACCGTCAAGGCACGAACTGGGGTGATCGTCCCCAAATAGTACTATTATATGCACAAGCGTCTACCAAAACCCGGTAGTTCACAATTCATGCTAATGGGACTTTTAGTGACATAACCTAACTTTAATAATCCATTTAATTTCATCTATCGGGTCCTTTAATCATTTATCGGGTCATACAATCAGGTCATACAATCATTCGGGTCCAAATCAATAAACAAGCAATCGGGACAAATGGTGTCTTATTTTATAAAAACTAACATGTTATCTCCCTCGCGGGTTTATAAAACATTTCATAAAAACATTTAAAAGAGTGAGAGGTACGGTACGTGCTTCAATCACGGAAACCTAGACAAATAATACTCGTCTTAGACTCATGTCCAATGAATTTATAAAAATAACAATTATGTATACATATGATGATTATATATATATGATGATCAAGTGGGTTTACATATTCTCGTTTACTCATTTTAGTGTTATGTGTCGATAACTTTTATACTAGTTTACTAGTTTTACCTATTTACGTGTTTTAGGTTCAATAAACTTATTATAAGTTCTTTAACTTGTCTTATTCCACTTTATACTTGTATTATCAGTATTTACACTTTATATCTTTATATATCAGTATATGAGTTTTATAAAGTTTATATTAGACGGGTCCAACCATCTAAATTTTATATAACAAAAACGTTAAGTTTACGGTAATAGCCGAAAAAGTCGTAAAAATCGTGTTTATATTTTTATAACTTATAAGTATTATTCCACTACCATTTTTATAATTGATACACTTATTTAACCTTTTACATATTTAAATAAATAAAATCCATAAGTTAGTGGGTTTTTATTTTACATTTTATACAATATAATTTTGAGTGCTTATATAATAATAATAAACATTAATTCTCAAAATCTGATTTTTATTTTCATATTCACCAAAACTGCCATATCTAGAGTTCTATATGGAGATAGGAGCTCAAATTTTTATCACATAAACAAAATAATATGTGCTCCATTTAACCCTCCTATAGCTACTATTGAATCATCGTCTAAGTATTTTCTAAAAATCGTCCAAAACAGTGAACTTAGATTTGTACTTTAAACTTGTTTTGATCATATCTCACTCATTACAATGATTCCATTGCATGGCCAACTCTCACATGTGTACAAGACATATTAATTACTGTTTATTCATTAATCTATGCCATTTTTATCAGTTCACCATTTGATTCTTTACTGTTTTATACAGCCAACAAATTTAAACAAGATTTTAGCCTTGTTTCTTATAGTCTTTCATCTTTTTAAGCATGTTTATCAACACCAAATCCCCACACAATATTTTTAATCATCATTAATCATCATATACATATACATAAGTAAAAGAAATACAAGTTTACATAATCAAAAATAACAAGAGGGTGAGGAGGACAATCTTTATACCACCAAGTTGATGTAGGTTATGATCAAAACATGGATTTTGATGGAGAAACTTGTGCATAGCCAACACCATCTTCAAGACCACCAATCTTCATGAACACCTTGTGGAAAATCAGCCCTAATACTCCATGTAAACTCCTCCTTGGATGTTATAACTTGCACCAATCTTCATCTTTTTTGATGGAGATTAACATATGTTCATTATAACATATGTTTGTGGTTAAAATTTGTATGAATGGGGTGTTTCTTCTTGAATTTGGGACGGCAAGTAAGAGAGGGAGGAGAGTTTGGAGTAGTTTGCATGTGTGTGAATGAGCAAGTGGTAAAGTTAAGGTGGTTTTGTTAGTTTGGTGGGTAAAAATGAGCTTAAGTATTAAGCTAACTTACAAGTGTAAGTTACTAACTAAAAACTTGCCACCAAATTGGTGTGGTGGCTTCCTTTAGGCCGGTTTGAATAGGGGTGGGGCATGTGTCCCACTTGTCTCATCCCCATTTATTTACGGGTACTCCTTATTCTAGTTTCCTCGATTTGCGTGCCCTCGGGTCGTTTTACGAAAAACATTTTTATAAATTATGAATCAATGTCACAAAACGAATCTAATAAAAATTGTCTCATCAGAAACGGAGTTCGAAAACGTAAATACGTAATCCTAAGGTTTCCGGTTTAGTAAAAGGACGTTAAATTTAAAATCGTAAGTCCTAATCTCTTCTCGTAAATTTGTGAGTTTATGAACCAACACAAATTTAAAACTCCATAATAATATTCACGAATAAATTTATTTTCTGAAATGTCAGACTGTCACCAAAGACGGTGTATGTAAACGTAAGCACGTAACGTCGAATCCTCCGGTTTAGACGTAGTCGATGCTACTTCAAGACGTAAATCCAAATTTCTTCCCAAAAATAAGTGAGTTCATAAAATAATATTTTCAAATAAATATTGAGAATAAAATATTGACCATAAATTGACGGATTGTCACAGAAAACACTTTAAGACTTCTTAATGATGAAATGAAAGAAGAACTTGCAGAAGAGATGGAGCTTAAGAAGGCAATGATTGTTCCCAGACCTTTGAAGAAGGGAGTTCCTCTTGAGTTTCCTAAAGATATGGATAGATTGAATCCAAGTGAAGCTGTTATAAGAAGGAGCATCAAGCTCTCACCATTGGAAGCTTCAGATATGGTACAAGTGTTACCTCTTGATTCCAGAAACCCTATTATAAGCTATGAAGAAGATGAATGTGGGTTTTGGAAGATTGGCAGGTATGGGAAAGAGGTACACACTTTTACTACACTTATATCTCTCTTTACAAGTTTTGATAGAGAAGACTTGGTAGACCTTTGGAGGTTGTTGGAGGCCAAGTATGAGACTGAAGCTCCTACTTCAGTCAATGCAATAAAACTTTGGTCAACATTCAAGAGAATGTGTGGACCAAGAGATGAAGATCCTGCTGTTTGGAAGGATCTTGAAGATGACCTCAGTGGTCTTCAATGGCGTTTGTATTCAGCTGCTGGTGTGTACTACTTGAGCTCTACAAAGTTTGCTGAGTATTTACTTGTAGATGGTCAGTATTCCATGTCCAAAGAAGTTTTGGAGAAGATGAAGACAACACAGCTGGAGATTGATTATTCAAGTGACGTGGCCAAAGATTTGATCAGACATATTTATTATCAATATGATCAAGTTTGTAAGGTTCCTCCTAGTTCTTAATGTTTATTCAGAAACTTGATTACTAGAGTAGATATCAAGTTTAGGGGAGGATTGTTGTGAATAAAATATAGCCAGTCCACTTGAGCGCTGAAAAGAGTAAAACAAGCGTTGATAGGAAGAAAACAAACGCTGACAGATCAAGCGTTGACAAGAAGAAGTCAAGCGTTGATGGTTTGAAGACAAGCACTGATAGGATGATGTAGTCTACACGTATATTGTTTCTAGTTTGTTTCTAGTAAAGATAAGTTCAACATTGTATTTTTTATAATTATCTTTACCTATAATAGTTGATACGTAGACTCTTGTACAAGGCTTCTTATGTCTATAAAAGAAGACCTTTAGGTTAAGTTTCATATAAGTTTTTCATACATTAAACACTCTCATTGTAAGCAAGTTTTTTATTATCAATCAAGTGAAAGTTTGTTTACATCTTTGTGTGTTCTTGTTTAAGTGTTAATTCCGCATAACACTTAGATTACTTTATACATAAACAAAGTTTCTCTACGTGTATAACTTGATTCAATCTCGTATACATAAAGCTAAATCGATCTAAGTTTGGGATCAACAGGACAAGTTTGTCATAGTCTTCATTGATGACATACTTATCTATTCCAAGACAGAGAAGGAGCAGGGTGAGCAGTTGAGGTTAGTGTTGAAACTACTTAGGAAGGAGAAGCTTCATGGGAAGTTTTCCAAGTGTGAGTTTTGGCTACAAGAGGGGCATTTTATGGGTCACGTGATTAACTAGGACGACATACATGTAAACCCGGGGAAGATTGAAGCTGTGAACAATTGGAAGGCACCTACTACACCCTCTGAAATAAGGTCGTTTTTTGGCTTGGCCGGATAATACAGGAGGTTTATAGAGAACTTCTCCAAAATATCGAAGCCTTTTACATTACTGACACAAAAGAACCAGAACTATGAGTGGGGTAAGGATCAAGAGTATGCCTTTCAGAAACTAAAGGACATGTCGTGTAATGCGCTAATCTTGTCTTTGCCCGAAGGAGTGGAGGATTTTGTAGTGTATTGTGATGCATCTAATCAGGGGTTGGGGTGTGTTCTTATGCTGAGGGATAAAGTTATTGCCTATGCATCACGACATTTGAAGAATCAAGAGAAGAACTACACCACACACGATTTGGAACTAGGGGTTGTAGTCTTTGCTCTTAAGATTTGGAGACATTATTTGTATGGGACGAAAAGTGTAATCTACACAGATCACAAAAGCTTTCAGCACATTTTTGATCAGAAGGACCTAAACATGAGACAACAAAGGTGGTTGGAATTATTTAGTGATTATGATTGTGAGATCAAGTATCATCTTGGAAAGGCCAATGTGGTGGCGGATGCTTTGAGCCAGAAGGAAATACTGAAACCAAAGAGCGTAAGAGCCATGTGTATGACTGTTCGCCCGAGTCTTAGAGATAGGATACGAATAGCACAGGAGGAAGCAATTAAAGAGGAAAAAGTGGAAGAGGAAAATTTACACAGTATTGACAAGTACATGGAGAAAAGGGGAGACGATTGTTTGTATTATTTAGACAGAATATGGGTTCCATTGTTTGGTGATACAAGGAAAGTCATATTGGATGAAGCCCATGCGACGAGGTATTCAATAAACCCAGGGGCTGATAAGATGTATCGGGATTTGAGGGACATGTATTGGTGGCCAGGAATGAAGAAGGATGTAGTAGTGCATGTCAGCCAATATTTGACTTGTGCAAAGGTGAAAGCTGAGCATCAAAGACCCTCAGGATTACTGCAACAACCTGAGATTCCTGAGTTGAAATGGGAGAATATCGCCATGTACTTCATTACTAAGCTGCCAAGGTCTAATAACGGTGATGACATGATATGGGTAATAGTGGATAGGCTGACTAAGTCTGCACATTTCATTGCAATGCGGGAGGATGACAAGATGGAGAAATTTGCAAAGAAGTACATAGAGCATGTGGTGACAAAACATGGAGTGCACGTGCCAATAATATCATATAGAGATAGCAGCTTTACTTCTAGGTTTTGGGGAACGTTGCAGAAGGCGTTGGGTACAAGGCTGGATATGAGTAAAGCTTATCATCCACAGACGGATGGTCAGAGTGAGAGGACTATACAAAAACTAGAGGATATGTTGAGGGCGTGTGTGATAGACTTTGGAGGAAGTTGGGAGACTCATTTGGTGTTGGTAGAATTTTCGTACAATAATAGTTACCATGCTAGTATAAAGTGTGCACCGTTTGAAGCACTTTATGGTAGAAAGTGTAGATCGCCGTTACTATGGGCTGAGGTTGGAAGCAGTCATCTTATAGGGCCTGAATTGGTACAAGAAACTACTGATGCGATAACAGTACTTAAGGAGAAACTAAAGACGGCCAGAGACCGACAAAAGAGCTATGCTGACAAGAGGCGTAAGCTGTTGGAGTTTAGTTTTGGAGTCAAAGTTATGCTAATGGTTTCACTATGGAAAGGGGTGATGCGGTTTGGGAAGAAAGGGAAGTTAGCACCTAGATTCGTGGGTCCATTTGAAATCCTAAAAAGGATTTGACCAGTGGCTTATAGGTTGAGATTATCGGAAGAGTTGAGCAGTGTGCATGATGTATTTCATGTATCAAACTTGAGGAAATGCTCAGCGAGAACCGACTTGCAAGTACCGTTGGGCGATATTAGTATAGATGCGAGTCTTTGTTTTATTGAAGAACCGGTAGAAATTATGGATCGCGAAGTTAAGGCTCTAAAGAGAAGTAAGATACCGTTGGTTAAGGTTAGATGGAATTCGAAACGTTGACCAAAGTTCACTTGGGAAAGGGGGGAGTTCATGAGGAACAAGTATCCTCAGTTATTTGCTAATGATGGGACTGATCCTAAGGAGTAAATCTCGGGACGAGATTTCTATTAGGAGGGAGTGACGTGAAAACCACGGTTTTGAGGTTTGTCACTTAGTTTTATTTTGGGCATATTTCGTGAAATTATGTGTCTTTATGTGTTTATGTGTTATTTGGAGTGAATAGAGTGTGGTTTGGACATCGTTTTCGGGTACGGGGTACCTTGTGAGTGAAACGATGTGTGATGTTTTCATTTTCATGAGCTCACATAGTAGTGACTATGAAATAAGATGGTGTTATTTACTGGTTTTATCTATACATATATGTATTATAGAAAATCGTATTTTTACGATTTAAGGTTTAGCATTTAGAGGTCTCGGATGAGGTAATTAGTCGCGGGAGTATTTTTCGGGATGGTTTTATGTCATTTAGGACTTAGTTAATTAGTTTATTTCATATTTCAAGAGTATTTATAAAACTGTATATTTTACGTCTTTTACGGTATACGCGTAAATTTGACTAGTTTTACGGTTTTGAGGTTTTGGAGGCTTTAGAAGTTGAAATAAATTAAGGAAAATTATGGTAATATTATTATTACAATTATAATAATAAAAATTAAAAAAAACGAAATTAAATGGGTTAGGGTCGGTTATGTGATGCACAAAAATAAGTGAAAAGGAGAAAAAGTAGGGGGATTTATATATGGCAACTTTGTTTGGGTTGGGATTGGTATTATAACTATATAAGGGGTTAATTAAGTTGAAAACAAAACATAATCCCTGGAGAAATCAAGAAGTCGACATTTTTTTGGGTTTTTAGGGTTCTTCCTATTTTTTTGTCTTCCATTATTCTTATGGTAAAAACCTTCAATCCCTTTTCACTTATAGTGTTTTTAATTCTTTCTTAATCAACCCATGATGGATTTAGGTTAGGGTTTATATTAAAAATATGTATATTAATGATAAGTAATTATTATAATAATTAGGGCTTGTAATTAAATAAATTATGAATAATTAATTAGGTTAATTCAATTAAATTCGTAATTAAAAACTGGGCAGAATTTTAGGTCACTTGTTTTGATCATATCTAGAGTTTTACAAACTTTTAATTTTCGAATCTTATATACCTGAAAAGGTAATTGAATTGGCTTTCGAATGAAAGAAACTAGAATTAAATTGGAGGTGGGAAAGGGGGTCAAAAACAGGTTACAACAGTCGGAGGTCAAAACAGTTTTTAGGACAGCGGGTTTTCAATTTGTGTTTTAAGGTGATTGGGGTACTTAGGAGTAAAATTGAACCCTCTAATCAACGTGGGAGTTGTTTTATATATTAAATAAGAGACCTGGAGGAGAGCTAAGCAAATGAGTTAGGGTACGACCCCCTAATCATAACGAACTTTTTGTATGTTCAAAATTAGTAAAATCTGGATAGATAGAAGTATATATATATATATATATATATATATATATATATATATATATATATATATATATATATATATATATCAAGGACTTAGCAGTATCTTTAAGGTTGGGTCAAAAGGGAGGAGTTAGCTAAAACATGTAAGGGAATAGGGTTTCTTTTACAGAGAGCATGGGTTTGGTTAGGTTGGCGTTTGGCTATTGATTTGATGACTAAAAACCGGGACTGTTTTGGGAGAAAAGTAAACGGGATAGGTATCAAGTTTAACTAAGTTAAGGACTTGTTAGGGACGGGAAATGTAATACTTAGAGCATATAAACGGGGTATATGTATGGGATAATGTTAGAAATCTATCATAGGTTGATGAATCATTTTAGTATTTGTTTCATGTATTGATTGGGTGCATTTGTTTGCTAGCTTTTCGCTAGTGCGTGGATTGTTGGAGAAGCTCAATCAGGTGAGTTTCATAGTCCCATATCTTTTAATGATTTTGACTTCCAGATAGGATGGAAGAGACACTCACTATGATTTTATAAATTGTTGTTGTGAATGTTTTATGATTGGTGATTGGACTTGTGTGTACTTAAGTGATTACCTAGTAATTGATTCATGATTGTTTTGTGATTTGACTTGGTACCAAGGGGATGTTGACAAGGCGGGGCCTTGGGATTGGTACATAGGTGTATGCGCGCCTATGGGACTATGGGGTTTGGAAAGGCTTAGAGCCTTGGAATTGGTTTGGTATGATTAATCTTGAATTGTTAGTTGTTAATTTCACATTTGTAACACATTGTCCATATATTTTTATTGTTGGTGGTTATTCACAGCTTATATTATAACTGATTTGAGGTTGGAGTCTAAACCTAAGACTCTCACCAACATTATGTTGACATGTTTTAGTGTCTCTTTCAGGTGAGAATGTGGGTAAGCATGAGGATAGGAGTGGCTAGCTTTGGAGGCTTAGGGTTGCATTTGGAGGAACCCCCTTTCCTCTTAGTCTGTGTTTGATGTTTGAATAGTTGATACTTTGTTGACACCTATATGTTTGCTTTGTTTATGTTAATTGTTTGTCTCGGGTAAGCGGTAGGACTGTTACCTACTTACCTAGACTCCTGCATTGTTGAGATATTGTCATGACATTTGTGTCACCGTTTTATGACATTTCTTATTTCATTTAGTTATCTCTATAGACATGCCATGTTGTGATGATATCCATACGTCGCGCCCCATATTCCACCATGGTGGGTGTGATAATTGAGGTCGATAAAGCTAAAATAGACGTCATCGCCAAGTTACCTCATCCCAAAACCATCAAGGGAGTTAGTAGTTTCTTAGGCCACGCGGGCTTTTATCGTCGTTTCATCAAAGACTTTTTGAAAATCTCTCGACCTATGACACACTTTCTCGAGAAGGATGCTCCTTTTAACTTTAATGAAGATTGTGTTAGAGTTTTCAAAACTCTTAAAAGGAAACTTACCGAAGCTCCCATTCTTGTTGCTCCTAATTGGGAATTACCCTTTGAAATCATGTGCGATGCAAGTGATTATGCAATAGGGGCCGTCTTAGGGCGACATACTGAAAAGAACTTCCATCATATCCGTTATGCTAGTAAGACGATGACCGAGGCTCAACTTATGTACACCACAACAGAAAAGGAATTCCTTGCCGTTGTTTATGCTTTTGAGAAATTCCGACCTTATCTCGTCTTGACTAAAGGCATCGTTTATACCGACCATTCGGCTATCAAGTATCTCTTAGCTAAGCAAGATGCTAAGCCGATATTGATTCGTTGGATGCTCCTCCTCCAAGAATTTGATGTCACCGTGCTTGACAAAAAAGGAGCCGAGAATCTAGCGGCCGATCATCTCTCTCGTCTAGAATATCCTCATAAAGATGATTTCGAGAACAAGGAAATTACCGAAACATTTCCTCTTGAGACTCTCGGTGTAGTGAATTCTAAAGACACAACCCCATGGTTTGCTGACATTGTAAATTACCATGCGGGGAACTTCATAATCAAGGGTATAACGACACAACAAAAGAGAAAATTCTTTCATGACGTCAAGTTCTATTTGTGGGACGACCCTTATCTCTTTCGGGTTTATGCGGATCAACTCGTTCGACGGTGTGTATTTGGTACTGAAGCTTCTAACATCCTTAGAGCTTGTCACGAGGGACCCACGGGTGGTCACCATGGTTCTAATCTCACGACTAAGAAAGTGTTCGATGTCGGCTTCTTTTAGCCTACGATCTATCATGATGCACACGCACTTCTGAAGTCGTGTGATGCTTGCCAACTCCAAGGAAAATCGTCGCAAAAGGATGAAATGCCGCAAAACATAATTCAAGTGTGTGATATTTTCGACATTTGGGGCATTGACTTTATGGGGCCGTTCCCATCGTCTCATGGAAACAAGTATATCCTCGTCGCCGTCGACTACCTTTCTAAGTGGGTGGAAGCTAAGGCTTTACCTACTAATGATGCTCGTGTGGTAGTGAAGTTTTGAAGAAACTATTCTCTCGGTTTGGAACCCCTCGTGCTATTATAAGCGATCGTGGAACCTATTTTTGTAATGACCAATTTGAAAAGGTCTTAAAGAAATATGGAGTTACTCATCGTCTTTCTACGGCTTATCACCCGCAAACGAGTGGGCAAGTCGAGGTTTCAAACCGAGCTTTGTAGAGGATTTTGGAAAGGTCGATTGGAGAAAACCGTGCTTCATGGTCCGACAAACTCGATGACGCTTTATGGGCATTTCGGACCGCTTATAAGACACCTATCGGTTGTACTCCATATAAGTTGGTTTATGGAAAGAATTTTCATTTTCCCATTGAATTGGAGCATAAGGCATATTGCCCCCTTAAGCATGCAAATTATGATTTGAAGACCGCGGGAGATCACCGAAAAATACAACTTAATGAATTGGATAAATTAAGAGATAATGCTTATGAAAATTCATTGATTTTTAAGGAAAAGACTAAAATGTTTCATGATTCAGAGATTAAAAACCGGGTTTTTAACGTTGGTGATCAAGTGTTACTTTTTAACTCTCGTTTGAAAATATTTTTCGGGAAAATGAAATCTCGTTGGTCGGGTCCGTTCACCATAACACAAGTGTTTCCTTATGGGACCATTGAGCTAGCTCAAAATGATGGTCCTAACTTCAAGGTGAATGGACATAGGCTTAAGCACTACTTCGGTGGGGAAGTCCCTTCGTTGGACGACCTCTACTAAGTTACCTTCCCCAATGATAATTAGCATTGAGGGGATCGAGTCGAGCTTATGACTCGGTAATCAAAAACGAGGTGCCTTGTGGGGGAGATCCCATGCTTATCCATTGTACATATTATCACTTTCTAATGTAGTTAATGAGAGGGGATTTGTGCCCTTCCAACTTGTTGTCTCGTGGTTGTTTGTGAATATGTTATCTAGATCATCATCATCGCCACGATTGAAGACTCTTGTGTTCGTTTACGTGAGCCTCGATTGTTTGCTTGAAGATTTTTTCACGAATCCATGACATATCCTTTATTGTTCTAACAATTATCTTTTAGCATAATTCATAAACGGCTTTAGATATATTGTTGATCACCATTTCCATGATAGATCCTTAGCATTCGACTCTTCGTCTCTAGAATGGGGGTGCTCAACCTTTAGACTCGAAACATTAAGGACAATGTTTAATTTTAGTATAGGGAGGTGAATAGATACTTGCCTTGCTACGCCCTCACATTTTCCAACTTTCAACATTTTGTTTTGTTTTGTTGCTAATAAGGCTAAAAATGGCCAAATTTTAAAATGTTTCTTAGTTTTCATAAGTGTTTTTAAGACACGAATGTATATTTTCTGATGGGTAGAATAAGAGTTAATTTTTGACTTGATGGGCATTTGGAGCCCTTTACATTCCTTAACCCGCTCGAATCAAGTTTTGCTAGACTTTTATATAGGGAACTTTAAAACGTGAAAATCTTAGATCATTCGGGTTAAGAACAAGAACTTTTCGCAAGTTCCTATAATTGATCCTAGAATGTCACTTATAAAGGGAACTTTAAAATGCATTCTCTATACTTGAAAAAGTCTAAGAAAGTGCAAGATCCTATAGGTGGC
This sequence comes from Glebionis coronaria, assembly GCA_025667525.1. Taxonomy (NCBI): domain Eukaryota; kingdom Viridiplantae; phylum Streptophyta; class Magnoliopsida; order Asterales; family Asteraceae; genus Glebionis; species Glebionis coronaria. Next base: position 1,064,230 of record JANFOE010000166.1, read on the forward strand.
TTGAAAACCCAAAACTTCGATTTGATATAGTCTTAATGAAAGCTAATCCAAATATGGCTTAATTTTGACTTGCATGGCTAAGTATTCACGAGTCTCTTTAATTAGAGGCCTTTAAATAGTGAAGAACGAGAAGTGATAGAGTTAGACAAGTGATCATGCTAAACGTAGAACATGAAAATGTTTTTTCAAAAACTCATATGTTTTTAATTGTGGCTTTTTCTCCCATAACATCAATGCATTAGGAATAAAATAATTGTAATAAGTAAGGTCGTACGATTTGAAAGGTTACTTAGCTTCTAGCACAAAATCGTTTAAAAGTTGATCGGGGTTGAATAGAGTTCATAGCCAAGGCATATCTTATTAAAGCGGGATGCGAAGATTGGTGAAGTTCCAAAAGGCCCTAACAAGGCAGGAGGACTCTATTTTGTTGCTAAGGATCCAAGATGATGTGAAGTATCATTATTCCAAAATCAATATGAAGGATCGAGACACACGACGAAAAGAAATTACTCCCCTAAATATCATGGAGAAAGTCTATCCAAAAAGACCCTAATAAGGTATGAGGATAAATATATACAAGACCTAAAAGGAGGCGGATCGTTGTATATCAAAATCCAAAATAAAGATTGAAGAAAAATGATGAAGTCGTGGTCCAAGTATGAAGAATCTCTCAAAAATGTCAAGTGAAGAAATTCCAAAATATGAAGAGAAGACCATAATTTCAAGAACGTCTTCCGAAGATTTGAATTATGAAGTACATGCTAAATATCGGTCCGAGAAAGGTCTCAAATCGTGAAACGAGTTATGCCAAGATATGAACTTAAGGAGATACACGAGAAGCCGTTTTAAAAGATTTTGTCCTTCGACTAACTATCGATTAAATCGTGCTACTTTATTTTCGGACTAATAAATACTCAAATAAGTCAATATGAATCACTTGTGATCCATGACAAATAGTTAAAAAATTCTAGAAACCTTTTCTTTTCTTAATAACTAGGATTGCCGGGAGAAAAAATATTACACAATTTGGACGTATGAGTAGTGTTAGCATTGTGACTTGTACCAACAATGATCTCTTTTTCACTTAGCATGAATGTATGACAATCAAGGATGACAAACTTTACTCTATGAGACATTCACTTGTTTCTATTCTTTGTCCCTAAAAGTTGCTTTCGTGATGAAAATCATACATTATGTCTTTTACACATCTTCGTAGTATTGTTGCAAGTTTTACTATTCAATAAAGGGTAATAAAATTGGATTTTGGAGATGCTTAGATACTTTATTCTAGCATTGCGTGAGGGCACGACAATAGTTTAGTATGTGAGAGTGATGAGATGGCATTTATACATGATCTCATCGTTCTTTTTGGGCTTTAAATGCATAAAATGTCATAAAAATACCATATATATGGTTGTGTTTGTTTACTTGTGTATTTGAGGTATGGATATCGTGAAAAAGACAAAAAAATCACAAGAAACAAGGAAAAACGAACACGAGAAACGAAGCCGCACAAGGAACCGGGCCCTAGTTTGTGATTTATCAAAGAAAAACCATTGAAGACTTGAAGATGTACAAGAATGATCCCTCATCTATGAAAAAATGACACTTAATACCCTTGTATATTCATAATTACATGTTTGGTCCTTATGTTTGTCAAAATGACAAAAAGGTCCTTCATCTTTGAAGATTTCGCAAGTTTAGTCCTCAACAAAACTAAATTGTCAACAATGGTCCCTCATGAAGTCAAACATCCAATGAAGACCCTTGAAGTTCAATAAAATTACACATTTAGTCCTTTTAAATGGATAAAACATCAAAAGGGCCATTTGTGTAATTACACCAAATATATAAAAGCCCTAAAATCCCTTTTGAAAACATTTACGGCCAATCTATGAAAACAGAAACTTCAATTACAAAGGGAAAGCGTTAGATAATGCTGAAATACTTGTTATACAACTTTTCCCAAAAGCCAAGGACCAAAGTTGTACAAACCAAACATTCAAATGTTTATTGCGCCAAACACTTAATCCTTCCACTGATTTCAGATCAAAAGGAGTTACTTTTCACCCCAAGAACCCAGTTTTACCTTCCACTTAAACAAAGGCTAAATCAAAATTACCCACACCCACGCTTGATTGACACACACATGAACACATCCGACGCTTAACATCTCACACCCACTCACCCAAAGGACCCCACACTCCTAACCCGTCCACCAATCATGTGACACCCTCCTCTCCAAGCAAAGCCACATGGAAAGATCAACGTTCCACACCCCGTACTTGGCCCCAAAGCAAAAATGAACGCATAGGATTCATTTGGACAGCTCACAAACATCAAACGCATCTAGAAGATCAAGGGCATATCTGAGATTTCGTAGCTAGGGTTTCTCATGTATTTTGCATTCTATAATCGTCCAAAGTTAAAGGAGCCTCAACCTGTGAGTAGCCCTTTGTTCCAGATTTTAGCTTAAATCTTTGTAATCCCTTTTTATGAAATAAAATTTGGTATTTTCTGAAAACTGTAATTCCTTTTTATTTTTATAAAAGTTTAGAGGAAAGGTTTTATGTTTTAAATTCTTGTTTTCAAAAATAATTCATAATCTGTTATTATTGTTCATCCTTGTATTTGTTGAATCTTAGCAGGTACAAGGAAGCTGGTGCTTGTTTATCTAGCACCTAAGCTCACACATCCCAAAGCATGGATGTATGTTTTGGAGGTGCTCATCCTAAAACCCTTTTACATTTTTGCATGTTTTTATGGTTTATGTTTGAGTATTTGTTTCTGAATCTGTGTTTTTGTGGTTGGATCTTGTTTATCTGAGGTTGTTTGTTGATACTGAGTTGATTTGAGCCTAGTTTGTGGGTTAAATCATGCATACTCTTTGAAAAAATGAGAAATCAGTTTGATAAGGGGTTTTTTTGGGTTAACTTCATAATCCAAGTTTGGGTTGATTTGAGTGGTTGTTATTTTGTGTATTGTGTTTGTGCTTGTTCTTATTGTGCTATTGGGCATTTATCTACAAGTTTTGAGGTTCTAATCACCATATTCTAAGATAAGGTCATAAAATTTGAAATACTTGTTATTGACTAAAATTTTGGGGACACCTAGATCTAAGGGTAGACTAGAGTTAACAAGTGCTAAATATTAGTTAATAAAACCTAGGTAAGAGATTTAAGCTGTTAAAATTGGACCTGTGGTCATTTAGATCAGCAAATAGGTTTTGAGTTTATCACTTGTTCATCAGTAAACTGCATATGACTAAAACTTGATATAATCTTTGAACTAGTGTTGGAATTGAGTTGTTTTGTGTTTGTTTAAGTTTTATTGAGATTGTATAAGCTTTTGGTGCAATCTGGTTGGCTTATTCTAGCTTAAACATCTTATTTGTTCATAACAGTTCATTGCTCATGTCTGTATCATATCTGGTGACTGTTTGATTAATCTTTTCTAATTGGCTTGTTGGATTTGTGATTTCTTGCTTGTTTATGACTCCTTACAGCTCACTAGTTGTAAGGGTGACCTTGTTATCCATTAAATCCAAGTGAAACTCTCATAAACCAAAGTCAAATAGTCAAAGCAATGGGAACTCCTTTCCCCTGCTGCTAGCCACTGCTAGTGTTATTTTTAGTTTTGCTTATCAATAAGCTGTTCTAGCTTATTTTAACCTACAAAACTTTAATTTTGTAATAGGTGCTCATCATTTGACCCATTTGTTCATTCTGGAGCATTTGGGTGGTTGACCTTAAGCTTTGACTAGAAAACCAACTCCATTGACTTTTACATAAGTGCTTATCAGCTTATTCTGCTTATTTGGCTTAGCTTATTGAAGTTTTCTTGATTTATTTATCTTATTTAAGTCATTTAAAGTCTTTTGCAAGTTGAATCAAGGTCTGAGGTGGTCTAAAACTCTAAGTCGACTATTTTCTCTTTTAGTGGATTTGTACTTGGCTTATTTCTAGCTTATTGGTTGTGCTTTTTCAAAATTTAATTTCATAGATCTCTTAGGCATCTCAAAAGAAGGTTGTGTGTCAAATTAGATCTTATGGCATTGGCTTATAGCTTAATGGGCCAAAAAGCCCATTAAGAATAAGTTGTTGTACATTTAAGCTGTGATAAGCTCACATTCAGTTTTTGGGCCTTCAAATTTTTTTGTTTAGAATTAAACTTTAAGCTAGACTGGTGATTTTTAGTTTATTTGGTTAAGTTTGAACTTTTTGGGCCAAAAAGCCCATTTCATTACACTGTTTTTTTTATTTTAGCCCATTCGGGGGCCCAAAAGGGGTATTTTGGTAATATCACTTTCATTTTCTGTTTATTTAGGTCAAAATAAGCTAGTTTGCAACTTTTTAGAAATTTTTATAATTTTTGGATTTTCAATATTATTTTAATATTATTTTATTTAAATTTCATTTTTAATATTTTTGCAACTTTTTACATTTTTCCTAGGTCAAATACATCAAGTTAGGATTTTAAAACCCTTAGATTAATTTTGTCATCATTTTATTAATTTTTTGAATTATTTTAATATTATAATAGTTTTTAATCATTTAAAAATAGTTTTCCATAGTTTAAAATTTCATAAAAATAGTTTTTAGTCTTATTAAGTCATTTTAGAGGTTTACAAAGTGAAAAATCTTTATTTGGGCTTTTTATTAATTATTTGGATTTATAGGGCTTTAATTAGCATTTAAAAATTTATATTTAATTAATTAAAAGGATTGAAAAAGATTTGATCATTTGTAAACTCTTAGTTTATTTTTATTTATTTTTGGTAATTTTCTGAGAATTTTTAAAATTAATTTTTATTTTGTCACTTTTTACGGTTTTTCGTTTTGTCGTCGTAGTATAATTTTAACGTATCCGTCATTCTCTTTTCTCATCCCTTCTTTTTTTCAGTATTAATCCAAAATCATTACGAGTTATTCACACACATATACCTCCTTGGGAAACAAACTTTCACCTTTGGGTCATTAGTGCATGATTTTCCTAAATCGACACATGTTACTTACCGCTTTTACCTTGTTTTCCTAAAAAAAGTGTAAGTTTACCACAATCAGTCACGCTAATATGCGTTTAATTCAATATTTAGTTTCTAAAGTGTGACAATGCGTCAATTTGAGGTCGTTATTTTACTCTCAAGTATTATTTATAATCATTATTTTATTGTTAGTTTATGAACTCACTCACTTTTGGGAAGAAATTAGGGTTTACGTCTTAAAGTAGCATCGTCTACGACTAAACCGGAAAGCTCTACGTTACGTGTTTACGTTTACGTACTCCATTTTTGTGACAGTCTGACATTTCAAGTAGTAAATCTGTTCTCGTATATTATTTTAAAATTTTATTTTTATGTTGGTACATGAACTCACATATTTACGGGATGAAATTAGGGCTTACGTGCATAATTTAACGTCTTTTACGTTTAAACCGGGAACCCTAGGTTACGCTTTTGTGCTTCGTTTTTGATGAGACAATTTTTATTAGAATCGTTTTGTGCTGTAGTTTCATATTTTGCATAAACGTTTTTCATAAATCGACCCGAGGGCACGTAAATCGAGGAAATTAGAATCGAGGAGTACCCGTAAGATAATGGGGATGAAACATGTTTACACTTGTCCCACCCCCACTATGGGCGGACATAACAAGGGCTTAGCACCCCTTTGTTGTCGAAATTTTAACAAGTATGAGACACTTGTCTCATAGTTTACCCAAGACACAAAACCACCAAACTTCTCTCACACATCTCACACACATGCAACTTTAATCAAAAAGTTTATCAAACCCTCTCTTCTCTCCCTCCTTTTCCGTCCAACACCATCACCCTACCACCATTTCCATCAAATTTTGACCATAAACTTAAGCTATAATCAACATATGTTGATGGCTACTTGAAAGGAGGTTGTTTGGAGGTGATTATAACTTGTGAAAAGACATTTTCATGGAGTCCTAGGGCTGATTTTCAAGAAGAAGTTCATATATTTGAAGATCATCAAAAGTGGTCTTGAAAGGTTAAAGATTTGGGTACAAATATCAAACATGTTCATCCAAAAACTCATCTTTTTCATCACTTTGGTTGGTATAGAGTTTGTTTCTTTTTATCATCCTATTATTTTTGTAATTGTATTCATGTATTTTCTTCAAAATTTATATGTATGATGGTCATAAATAATGATCAATATATTGCATGGGGATTTTGTGTCACTAGATTATGTTAAAAAGGGTAAAACAACAAGTAAAAGTTGATAAAATTATAACTACTTATGTAGGCTGTAATAAACAGTAACTTTCAATATTTTTACTTGATTAAATGGATTAGATTATTTGATATAATGATAGATAAATGATTTTTACATAAGTGGTGAATTGGCCACACAATAGAATGTTAAAAATGAGCAATATATGGCCAAAACACTTTTGAGGTACTAATCTGACTGATCTGTTTTGGACGAATTATTACTGATACTTAGAGGCTGTTTGAGAAGGAGCCATAGTAGAGTTATTTGTATATCACATCATGTAGTTTCTACAATAAAAATTTGAGGTTCTAACTCCCTTATAGAACTCAAGATATGGTAAAAATGGTGAACATGAGATTTTACATCAGATTTGACTTTATGGTATATAATATTAAAAGGCCACTTGAAGTAAATAAATATATAAAATAAGTAAATAAAAGTAAATAAATGATAATAACTCTTATAAAATATGTTTATATACTATAATAAATATATATTACATTTTAGAAAAATAAAACTCAAATGTTTTCTAACTACAAACTATACATATGATTTTTACGTCTTTTCGGCTAAAACCGAAAGGATGGCATTTTCGGCAAATAAAACTTAGATGGTCGGACCCGTCTAATGTAGCATTTTTATAGAACATATACTGATATGTAAACACATTTGACAAGTAAAAATCGACAAAACCGGGCTTTGTAACTTATGGACCATAATGGGCCAAATTAGCCTTGTTGGACCACTAGGCCCAACTAGTTTGGCTTAACACTATTGGATTTAATCATGGGCTTAACCCACTTGGGCCCAACATATGACTATAGGCCTGGTCGTAAATGAATAAATGGACTAATATAATGTATTGGACTCTTAATGGGCCTATTGGGCCTTAACATACACATGGGATAAAGCTAGTATGATTAGACTAAGTAACTAAATACTTAACAACTAATAATGTTGTATAAAGGAATAAAACCCACTTGATCATCATGTTTATGACATCATTACATATACATAACAACTTTTTATAAATATTACTCAACATAGTCTAAGATCGAGTATTATTTGTCTACGTTTCCCGTAATCGAGACACGCACCGTGCATCTTAATTGCCGATAACCCGCCTTCCAAGCCAATGTGAGTTCATACCCTCACACTCTTTTAAATGTTTTATAAAAAAATTTATAAACTCGCGAGGGAGATAACATGCTAGTTTTAATAAAAATAGAACACAAGCGGTCCTGATTATATGTTTATTGATATGGACCCGATTGATTGAATGACGCAATGAATGATTGAAATGGATTATTATTAGTTAGATTATGTCACTATAAGTCCCATTAGCATGAATTGTGAACTTCCGGTAGTGGGTAGACGCTTATGCGTATAACAGTACTATTTGGGGAAGATCACCCCAATGCACGTCTTGACGGTTGATCCCCGTTGTATCACATCGATTGGCGAGCGAATTTATGTATGAGAGGGATATAATTAACGTGATTTTTTGGGACGACACACTGTTTAAAATGGGCAAATGAGTTCCGGGCTAGCTACCCGATATATATATTATAGTAAGGTAACAATGTCATGCGACTTATAATAATCCGATAATAATTATGATAATGGTAACACCGAGGCTGCGGTCTTAGGAATAGTGTATGATATACGATTTAAATTATAATATATTGGCTGACTAGCAATATGGGGTCTTATTTATTATTATACCGTGTTCTGGTTTTACATAACTGTTTTATATAACGGTTTTTATTATTCTATAAACAACGTTATAAAACGTATTGAATGGTGTTGTTACGACAATGATTCGTATAAAACGTTTTTGGCCTAGGTTATGATTTACGAAAATGATTCGTATAAAACTGTTTTTGGTCGATGTTATTGTCTACGACCAAGTGTTGCATAAAATGCTTTTCGGTAATGATTATATACCGGTTTTATGTTAATGGCTATTATTAAACTCTATGGACTCGCTCAGCATTTCGCTGACTTTTAACATGTTTTATCTCAGGTACTTGAAGGTAATTCTCGGGAAGATGACAAGAGTTTATGACCCGCATTTAAATAAAAATTTCCTTTCAGATGTTTTGTAAATTTTTAAGACATATTTTGACCTAAGGACCTATGTAATTTGATATTTATGAATGGAAAATACTTTGTTGTTAAACGACACGATTTTTAAGGGTTGTCTATGATTTGAGTAATGTGCTATCCCGTAACACCAACGACTCTTCCGCTGATTCTAAATGTGAATATTTGGGGGTGTTACAGTTTGGTATCAGAGCTCTCGTTATAGAGAACGGAAGATTTTTAAAACCAAGGTTTTGAATAAAACATTTCAAAAATCTTTTAACCACAAATATTTTTAAATATATATTTTGAGTAAAATGTTTAAAAATATTTTGACTATAACGGTGCCGAACAATTCCCGAGTTACCGACAAGGCCAGACTCAGAAGTGTTATTTTAATATATATATATATATATATATATATATATATATATATATATATATATATATATATATATATATATAACTTGGATTATATATATGTTGTAGTTTGATTACATGATTGTTTAATGATTATTCTAATACTTATACGAGATATTTATACGACGTAGATTGTCACAAGGAACCCTAACTCTTCTAGCAAATCAATCGAAGCTATTTAATAAGTGTGAAAACACTTATCCTTTTACCACATAATTATAATAATAACAAAGCCAAAACGTGTATTTTATGTCGTAAATGTCGGAATTATGCGTGGTTTGTGTTTTTGTTGTGATTTAGGATCAAAATATGAAAAGGGAAGAAAACATGGGCTTTCATGGGCTTTTATCGAAAAAAAAGACAAAAGACGAAGTCTAAAGATCAAGAGTGCAAAAAGAACGGAATTCCAAGGCCTATTCTGAAGATTTATCGAAGAAAACTCTAAAGACGGAAGTTTAATAAGCCGAAGAACTCAAGTCTAATTAATGAAGAAATTACAAGGCGAGTTTAATTAATCCCGAGACAAAGTCGAAAAAGTCGAGAATTTAGAAGACGAAAAGACGAGAAAGAAAGAAAGAAAGAAGGAAGCTTCCAATACATGCTTACCTCCCTAATCTCCTATAAATACCCTCCTAATATCACATTAGGAGGTGTTGTGTAATTTGACAAACTAGTCTTCCACCATTTCCATTACTAGCACATTTATTTTCATGTCATTTACTTAATTGTCAATTTAATTACCTTGTTTTGCACCTTAAATTTCTTGCCTTTAATTCCAAGTAAGTCTTTTAATTTTGTTGTTGAATCTTTGTTTTCTTTAATCAAGCTTTTTATTATCAATCTTATTCTACTTTTCTTGATTTTGATTTGATTTTGATTCGGATTAAACATTAGTTTTGCTTAATCTTATTGCTTATTTGATTAAAAAATTTATCTTTTCATTTCTATCTAGGCTTTTATACGAATTAAGCTATAAGCTTGACGATCTTATTGGCTTATTTTCTATTTAGATTATTCGTTTTAAAGTTTTCTTAAAAGTTTTATCTTTTTAAAGTTTATTTTATAAAGTTGTTTATTTTGTGTCTTGAAAGTTTTTAAATTTGTGCTTATTTAGTTAGTCTTATTCTTGTTTAATCAAGTGTTTTGGTATTTGCTTATTAGTCATAGCTTATTTGGCTTTTGCTTATTACGTATCCACTTTCATCAGAAAGAGGTCCTGGATTCTGACAGCTTTTACACTTATTCCGATCATGACAATCGGCTTAGGGTTTTACATTCCGACAGAGGATTGCGATCATCATTCAGATGGAATTTTTCCCCTTATTCCGATCGTGATTGCGATCGCTTATTGCGATCGTATATTGCGACAAGTCTTAAGGCTACATTGGGACGAAGTGCTGCCAAAATTTCACTAGCCATATTCCGATAGTTTCTACATTCCGGCAGGAGATTCCGATCAAGCATTCCGATTAGGATTCCGACAGGTTTGTTTGACATTCCGATAGGTGAGTGTTATTCCGATAGGACTTGGTTTCAGTTATTCCGATAGGGGATTCCGATCACATTCCGACAGCATCATTCCGATAGAGTGGTAAGCTTGTATTCTGATACCTACATTCCGATAAGTATTCCGACGGCTTTGTGGTGACAACATTCTGACGGGATTCCGACGGATTGGGGTTTTGTTTTAATATTTTGTCTTAGTTTTATTTTATGTTAAGTTTGCATTATTTTAAGTTTTCAAATTTTCATTTTTATTACATTGTCAAATTTAATTTTCGTCAAGTTTTAATTTCTCGTCAATTAATTAATTTACTTTTAAAAGTTTTAATATTGCACAATTTACGTTTTAATTAGTTTTAGTTTTATTTAACCGTCATTTACTTTAACGTCTTGCAATTTACTTTACTACAACGACCAATCTATATTTGTTTCCCACCAAAAGACGATTGAGTCGCACGTTTACCCTTTTTCAATTCGAAGAGTCTGGAACAACGATATTTTTATACTTGGCAAAAAACCTTGTATTAAATGGCGCCACTGCCGGCTCTTTTCGTAAAGATTAACGGTTTTCTGTGAGAGACGCGTTGAATTTTGGGATCCGTTCACTCGTGAACGTTATTTTTCTTGCTCAAAAATTTTCAAAAAATCCATAAAAATTAAAAATTGTTAAAAATCCATAAAAATTAAAAAAATTTAAAAATCCATAAAAATTAAAAATTTTAAAAAATCCAAAAAGATTTTTATTTTTATTTTAACACGTACATATATATTCTCTATTTCTTTGGTATCTTTTTCTTTTGCTTTTGCAGGTGTATGCGTACTAGATCTTCATCTCATTTAGAGCCCGAGACTCGTGAAGATTTAGATATGGCTGGTGTGAACAACAACAATAACCCACCGCATCGTAACAATAATAATAACAACAATGTTCCCCCACCTGATCTTAGAACGATGGAGGAACTTTGTCAACCAACCATGAACGGACGAGGAGGATCGATTGCGCCGATGCAAATCACGGCTCCAGAGTTTTCGTTGAAGCATCACATGATCCAACAAGTGCAGAACACTTGTCCATTTCGAGGATTACCGGATGATGATGCCAACAAACACCTCGACAAGTTCATTACCGTTACTCAAAGCATGAAGTTGCCCGGTGTTACTATGGATTTTCTTCGCCTTCACCTATTACCACACACCTTATCCCACCATGCCAAAAAATGGTTTGATCGTCTTCCGAAGAATTCAATTCATATTTGGGATGAGATGACTCAACGCTTTTTGTCGCGCTACTTTCCACCATCCATGGTCACGAGCCTTCGAAATCAAATTAGTGGATTTACTCAAGAACCTGATGAATCACTTTTTGATGCTTAGGAATGCTATAATGTTTTGATCGATCGATGTCCAAACCACAACATGCTCCAGTCACCTTAATTGATACTTTCTACAATGGTTTAACTTTTCGTGATCGTGATACGATTAATGCAGCCGCCGGTGGCACATTTATGAAAAGAAGACCCGAGGAGTGTATAGAGCTTATCAAGAACATGACTACTCATCACAAAAATTGGGATTCATCCGCATCTTCAAGATCAAACCCGAGAGTAAATGTTTCTTCTACTTCTTCAAACCCTGGTATCACCGAATTGACCCGCGCAATGGTCGAAATGAGCAAAAACATGCAACTTTTGGCTACAAATCAACAACAACAAGTTAAAGCTGTAGCAACTTCTTGTGAGGTTTGTGGGGGTCCTCATGCATACACTGATTGTCCTTCTACTCATGACAATCCGGAAAATGTGTATGCAGCTTATGGTAACTATTCAACAGAAAACCATCAAGCCCGACCTCAAGGTGATCGTAACTTGCTAAATTACCATTCTAATAACTTTCTTTCACCCAGTTTTTCTCCTCAAAACCACAACCCCAACAACTACAATAGAAGCAACCTAAACCCACCTCGAGCTTCTAATCCTTATCACCCACCCGCTCAACAAGCCCCACCTATTAATCAAGATGTTGAAGCTTTCATGACGACCCAAGGAGAGCAAATCAAGAATCTGCAAAGCCAAATTATCAACTTGAAAGGGGATATCACTAAGCAAGGGAATGATATTAGATCCGAGCTTCGACATGATATACAAACCTGTTTTAGCACTCAAACAAATGATTTGAACAATATGCTGGCTAGTTTCTTACCAACTACTCAACCCTCTACTTCGGGCTCTCTTCCTTCTAATACCGTCACTAACCCGAGAGAAAATGTGAGTGCTATTACTACACGTAGTGGAGCAACCTTAGTAGGACCATCTATCCCTCCTCCAGTTACTCCATCTACACCTCCTCCACCACCATTTATCCCGCTTACTCCCACGCCTAGTATTAGTTCTCCATTAACGTCTCCGCCTCTTACTGAAGCAGTACCCAAGAAACACCCTTCACCAACCCCACCTTCCACCTATAAACCTAACATCCCTTATCCTTCTCGCTTAGACAAAGGCAAATTGCTCACCAAGGATGACATTCAAGTGTCGAACGTTTTGAAGAAGATTTCTGGAGTGACCATCACCCTTAGCCTTGTTGAAGCTCTAACCCAAATGCCTCAATTCGTTAAGATGTTTAAGGAATTGTTGAATAAGAAGGAGAAGATGTCCGAGTTTGTTAATACTCGATTGCATGAGAATTGTTCTGCAATCCTTCTTAAAGAACTTCCGGAGAAACTTGGAGATCCTGGTCATTTTGTGCTACCATGTACTTTTAACCAAACCAAAGAATTTACTGCCTTAGCTGATCTCGGGGCAAGTATTAATCTGATGCCTTTAAGTGTTTGGAAAAAGTTATCATTACCCGATCTTACACCAACAAAGATGACTCTTGAGCTAGCAAATCGAACTCTCGCTTACCCTATTGGTATTGCCGAATATGTGTTTGTTAAAATTGGCACCTTCACTTTTCCGGTAGATTTCGTTGTTCTTGATTATGAAATGTACCCTCGTATTCTGTTAATACTTGGTCGGCCATTCTTGAGAACCGGAAAAGCCTTAGTCGATTTTGTCGAAGGTGAGTTAATCTTAAGAGTCGGCAATGATGCACAAGTTTTTACAATGGGGAAGATCACAACAAAACCCAATGGAAGAGAATCAGCGAATATGATTAATGTGCTTGATGATTTTGTCGTCTACAACAATCATTTTTTCGATTCTTGCTATGATAATCCACTGTTCCAAGATGATGTGGATGATTCTCTCTCCAATTCAGATCCTCTACCAATTCATGAGTCTCCTCCAATTTATGATGACTATGATGATGATTCTAGTTCTGACATGGATGATTCTGATGATTTTTCTTCTGAGTATAAGGACATGCCAACATATGATGATTTTGATTTTGACGATGTCGATACGCTCTCGAGTGATTCTTCACATGTTGACCTTGCACCTACTTTTGATGAAGATCCTCCGCCAACAATACTTGATCCTACTTTGGATGACTATTCATTTGAGGAAGATTTTGCTAATTCTCTCAACACTTACTTCCCAAATGAGAGTGATTCTCCTCCTTTAGACTTTGATTATGCTCTTTATCCTCCTTTGGATATGAAGAAACCTGTTTCAAAGGAGAAGAAGCCGGCCGACACTGATATCCGCAGTACCTATGTCTTGACACCTCTCTATCCACCCTCTGAGGATGAGATTGTGTGATTTATGAGCGGATCTTCTTCAAGGTCTACTGAGACCGAGTGTTATTTTCTCAAAAGGTGTTCGATCCCGGTATTGCAAATTTTAAGCCATCCCAGTATCCATTTGATGAAATAAAAGGAAATATTTTTGTAACTTATGGAGATATGCTTGTGCTGCATTATACTATCTACCACCGTGCTCAATCTTTGCTTAAGGGAACCTTGCCTACTCTTCTTTGGCTTGCCTTGTTCGCCTTAAGCTTGTGCTACTTGATGGATGAAAACTATGTCTTTGATCCCGGTGGATGTGTTTCAAGCTTCTTCCTATGCTAATCAAGGTCGATTCAGGCTCACGACTCGGTTACCAAAAACAGGCGCTTCTCGGGAGGCAACCCGCAGTATCTATCCTTTTTATTCTATTTTTATAATAAGTGTAGGGGGAGACCCTAGTATGTGTTTGTTGTTTTCTTTCTTATGCTATGCAGGGATTCGAGCTTTCAAAGATCCATTCTTGATTACTTTTGTCGACCCGTGATTCTGTGTACCCGTCTTCCTGGTTCTATCCTAAACTCTTTTGATTCACTATTTTATATTCTTCAATATTAATATAGGAATCACTTTAGTTGTCTCTTCCTTAGCAAGATTCAAACAACGTGCACAATGTCCTAAGTGTAGGGGAGTTTACTCCCACATGCTTAAACATTGAGGACAATATTTATATTAAGTGTAGGGGGGACTTCTATTGAAGTTAAGTGGGATTTTCCTTGTATTTGTCCTCATTTTAACCGGAAAATTGATTTTTCAACATTTTTCAAAAATTTTGATCTATTTTGGCCTAGTTGTATTTACCTTTGTTATAGTTATTTTCTTTCTTTGTTAGAATAAGTTTTAAAAAAAGTGGTTTTAATTTTCAAACGTTGTGAATCTTTTGACTCAACCCGAGTTTACTTATCTAAGTTTACTCTAGCTAGTATCCTTAACGTGTTTAAGTCAAGTTTTGCTACACTTTTATATAGGGAGCTTTAAAACGTGAAACTCTTAACTCTTACGGGTTAAGAACAAGAACTTTTCGCAAGTTCCTATAATTGATCCTAGAAAGTCGTTTATCAAGGGAACTTTAAAATGAGAAATCTAAAACTTGAAAAAGTCTAAGAAGTTGCAAGATCCTATAGATGACTTGAAAACCCGAAACTTTGATTTAATAGGCTAAGCATCCACGAGTCTCATTCCTTGAGATTTTAAATTATGGAGAACGAGAGATGATAGAGTCAATTATAAGTTTGGTATTCTTTCATGAATTTATGTGAGTTGGTTATAAGCTTTTTCTCCCATCGCTAGCTAATATATTTAATTGCAATAAATAAGGTTGTACGATTTGAAATGTTACTTAGCTTCTAGCCCAAGATCGTTTAAAAGTTGCTCGGTATTAATTAGAGTTCATAGCCAAGGCATAACTTATTGAAGCGGGATGCGAAGATTGGCGAGTCCGAAAAGGTCCTAACAAGACATGAGGGCTACATTTTGTTGCTAAGGATCCCAAGTGATGTGAAGAGTCATTTATCAAAGATCAATATGAACGATCGAGACATACGACGAAAAGCAAATACTCCCCTAAAGATCATGGAGAAATCTATCCAAAAAGTCCCTAACAAGGTATGAGGATAAATAGATCCAAGTCCTAAAAGGAGGCGGATCGTTGTAAATCAAAGTGCAAAATAAAGATTGGAGAAAAATGAAGAAGTCGTGGTCCAAATATGAAGAATCTCTCAAAAAGTTCAAGTGAAGAAATTCCTATTATGAAGAGAAGACCATTATTTCATGAACGTCTCTCAAGATTCGAAGTATGAAATCATCACCAAATATCGATCCGAGAAAGGTCTCAAATCGTGAAGCGACTTATGCTAAGATATGAACTTTATAAGGTCCCGGGAAGCAGTTTTAAAAGATTTTGTCCTTTAGCTAACTATTGATTAAATCGTCCTACTTTATTTTCTGCCTAAATAACTATCAAAATAAGTCAACAATGCATCCTCGTGATCATTCAAGACAACAATAAAATATAAGAGATACACCTAGGAAAAAGGGAGTCTAAGTGAATAATTGGCCCACATGAATTTGTGTTAGTTTGCTAACTTATAATAACAATGATCTCGTTTTTAAGCTTGGTATAGGGAACGTGAAACTTGAGGATGATAATCATTCATGACATTTCAAAACCCTAAGGTAAGTTTTTGATCTTTTTACTTGTTTTCTTCCTTTAAATATTTTGTCTCTTTAATAAAGGCCGATGTGGATTGATTGTGATGGAAAATGTAATCTTGCTTTGTAATTAATGCATTGCATGAGGCCATTGCAATGGTCAAGTGTAGGGGATTTAATAAGTGTGAAAACACTTATCCTTATACCACTTAATTATAATAATAACCAAGCCAAAACGTGTATTTTATGTCGTAGATGTTGGAATTATGCCTGGTTTGTGTTTTTGTTGTGATTTAGGATCAAATTATGAAAAGGGAAGAAAACATGGGCTTTCACGGGCTTTTATCGAATAAAAAGACAAAAGACGAAGTCTAAAGAACAAGAATGCAAAAAGAACGGAAGTCCAAGGCCTATTCTGAAGATTTATCGAAGAAAAGTCTAAAGACGGAAGTTTAATAAGCCGAAGAACTCAAGTCTAACTAATGAAGAAATTACAAGACGAGTTTAATTAACCCCGAGACAAAGTCAAAAAAGTCGAGAATTTAGAAGACGAAAAGACGAGAAAGAAAGAAAGAAAGAAGGAAGCTTCCAATACATTCTTACCTCCCTAATCTCCTATAAATACCCTCCTAATATCACATTAGGAGGTGTTGGCTAATTTGACAAACTAGTCTTCCACCATTTTCATTACTTGCACATTTATTTTCATGTTATTTACTTAATTGTCAATTTAAATACCTTGTTTTGCACCTTAAATTTCTTGCCTTTAATTCCAAGTAAGTCTTTTAATTTTGTTGTTGAATCTTTGTTTTCATTTAATCAAGATTTTTTATTATCAATCTTATTCTACTTTTCTTGATTTTGATTTGATTTTGATCCGGATTAAGCATTAATTTTGCTTAATCTTATTGCTTATTTGATTAAAAAATTTATCTTTTCATTTCTATCTAGGCTTTTATATGAATTAAGCTATAAGCTTGACAATCTTATTGGCTTATTTTGTATTTAGCTTATTTGTTTTACAGTTTTCTTAAAAGTTTTATCTTTTTAAAGTTTATTTTATAAAGTTGTTTATTTTGTGTCTTGAAAGTTTTTAAACTTGTGCTTATTTAGTTAGTCTTATTCTTGTTTAATCAAGTGTTTTGGTATTTTCTTATTAGTCATAGCTTATTTGGCTTTTGCTTATTACGTATCCACTTCCATCGGAAAGAGGTCCTAGATTCCGACATATTTTACTCTTATTCCGATCGTGACAATCGGCTTAAGGTTTTACATTCCGACAGAGGATTGCGATCATCATTCAGATGGAATTTTTCCCCTTATTCCGATCGTGATTGCGATCTCTTATTGCGATCGTATATTGCGGCGGGTCTTAAGGCTACATTGAGACGAAGTGCTGCCAAAATTTCACTAGCCATATTCCGACAGTTTCCACATTCCAACAGGAGATTCTGATCAAGCATTCTGATTAGGATTCCGACAGGTTTGTTTGAAATTCTGGTAGGTGAGTGTTATTCCGATAGGACTTGGTTTCAGTTATTCCGATAGGGGATTCCGATCACATTCCGACAGCATCATTCCGATCATCATTCCGATAGAGTGGTAAGCTTGTATTCTTATACCTACATTCCGATATGTATTTCGACGGCTTTGTGGTGACAACATTCCGACGTGATTCCGACGAATTGGGGTTTTGTTTTAATATTTTGTCTTAGTTTTATTTTATGTTAAGTTTGCATTATTTTAAGTTTTCAAATTTTCATTTTTATTACATTGTCAAATTTAATTTTCGTCAAGTTTTAATTTCTCGTCAATTAATTAATTTACTTTTAAAAGTTTTAATATTGCACAATTTACGTTTTAATTATTTTTAGTTTTATTTAACCGTCATTTACTTTAACGTCTTGCAATTTACTTTACTACAACGACCAATCTATATTTTTTTCCCACCAAAAGACGATTGATTCGCACGTTTACCCTTTTTCAATTCGAAGAGTCTGGAACAGCGATATTTTTATACTTGGCAAAAAACATTGTATTACTATTTCTGTAGGAATTCTAGCTATTCCAGATCTAAACCAAGTTGTGGATGTTTATGATCCCAACGAAATGGTTGATATTCCAAGAAATGTTGATATTAGTTGATTGTGATATTAAAAATGAATTATCGAGATTAAATCTGATATCGATGTCATGATGATCATTCCTTATAGAGTAGAGTTTGACCAAAACCTCACCACCTAGAAATGTGTCATCTGAATCGGTGTCACCCAATTCTTAAATCTGAAACCGAAAAGGTAAATGTTGCACTTGAGGCTGTCATTGGAACCTTTACCCAAAAGCCTCATGCCACTTGTACCTTTCCGAGAAGTCTAATTGAAGGTGTGAGTCATTTCCTACTCGTGACTCATTTGATAACTATTGTTATAAGAGCTATAGAATTGGAAATTGTTGTTCATGTCGAGCTTTTATTGCCTTCCAAGGCCAAAGAATAAGGTTGAAAGTATTGGAGAATGAGGTAGGATGTCGCATTGAGTATAAGTTGGTTGAAACTTGAATAAAGTCAAATTTAACTCCTATGGAATACGATATTGTTAAGAGAAATTCGTTAAGTCCTATGTTGAATTATAAGGTTTTAAATGATTGTTGGTTCGTGTTAAGGGTTGTTCATAGGCCATTGTCCAATAACGAGGATACCCAGTGTCCAACAAATAAATTGAGGAAATCTTCTTCTGAATTAGGACCGATGGATCTTCCGGGACATGTGGAACACCTAATGGATCTTGTAGATTAGTATTCATTGTAGTATCAGTGGAAACCTTGGTTTCCAGATCTTTGAAGCTACTAGGAATGATCATTGTTCATATGATTAGATAATCAAAGCGGAATTAGAACAACAATCATTAACAAGGTGTTTAGGCACAAATAACATGAATTAAAACAATTGGGATGTTCATTATATTAATAACAAACATCCACTAGACGTGTATACATTGAATCCCACGTCTAGTGTACACACGCTTTTAGGTTTACATTGTGAATGAATTGATAAATAAAACCTAAGACCCTTGGTTCCTTTTATAGTGTAAGGATTAGGGTTTACAAAAGATAAGACTAAATAAACATGTAAATATTCTATTTAAATAAACTTATGCAGAATATCTTTGCATGTTTATCTATATAGAAGCTTCCATAAGCTTCTTTGTCTACGTTTTGTCAATGCTTGAATTGCATGTAACAATGCTTAGATTGTACATGACAACTCTTGAGCCAACAACGCTTAGTTTGTTCTTGTCAACGCTTAAATTGCTCTTGACAACGCTTAGACAAAATCTTCATGTCTTCTTCGTTTTTGAGTTTCTGCCACATCAACTTTTTGACCCAACAATCTTCCCCTAGTTGATAGTGGCAAAACTATATGTGTATCTCTTGTAAGTTGTACATGATTTTCAAATTGCTTCCCCTCAAGTGTAGCATGTATTTCTTCCCCTTTTTGTCACATCAACAGGAAAGTAAACAATGTATGCAATCTTTGAAGATTCTCCAAATGTAGGCGCTGTGTAATGATCTTAAAGAACAATTAATATAATATTTTTGATGTAGAAGTAGAATAACCCAACCTTGTGTTCCATGTCTTGTACTATCCATGTGACTAAGAAATTATAGGGAGATATAAGTAGACCTCGATCCCTTGTTAATATTCTCATCCTTTGTGAGACACTGAGCACGATAATGTAACTCCTTCAAGTGTTATGACAAGTCTTCGTCACCAACCATGTAAGCACGAACAAGTTATTGTTAAGTCAATGGCTGTCGTCCACAACTTAACAATATGATAAAACACAAACTCGCGAAAATCTTCTTCAAGCATCAAACTTACCATAAGAATTCTTCCCCTTAAGTCAACATCTCTTCATGACGATTTTAATGGAATCACATCTTCATACCATATGCAAAAGTATTTGGATGGATAACTCTTTCACAAGGCTATCCCGATTACATAGTTTAAATATCCATCAAATTCCCACGAATAATTGCTAACTCGCTTTAAGATCAATAATCCATTTTAAAAATATCCGAGCCATAAATATCAACATGATATTCTATATTAAAACGGAGATTCGATGTACCTTCGTGTGTAAATAACTCCTTTTTGTGTGCTTAAAACGTACCAATTTTCTCAACAGCAACCTTCCTTGTGTTGCCCAATCTCCTCTTTTGTCTAATATCTCTATCAGTTGTATTGTCTGATATCGGACAATAGCTATCAGCGTTGGAATTCATATATCGGACGACACTGTCAACCTATCAGCGTTGACTTATTCTGTCAGCGTCAAAACACTTCCTATATCTGCTGTGATCTTTTCACATCGAATAACCCATGTCCTCATCACACGTTTTCTGCCAAACCATAGATCTGTGATAAACGTATACCCAAAAATCACCATCTTAACTGTTAAATCAAGAAGAACGAATTAGGGCACCTTATTGGCTGTTAAACAGTAGCTGCATCATCTAGGGTTTCAAACCCTGAGTAAATCGTGTATAAGAAACCTTTTGATCCACAGCCCTCACATCTTTTTTTTAATCTGCTGCAAGATATTTTATCACAGCCTTGAAACAATCTAGGGTTTATGACAAAACCTTTTTCTTGCTGCTATATCTCTTAAATCTTCAATTTTTCTGCTTTTAAATTGATTTAGGGTTTAAAGAAACCCTAATCATGATTTTATGTAAAAACTTGAAAAGCTGAAAATCATCACTGCAGCCAACTTTGACGCCTAATAACTTTTGCCTGGGGATAAAACTTGACAATCCCTCCGGTGAATCTTTAGATATATGTATGTATAACACACATATAAAATTTCGTGACGATCCAACGGTTCAATCAAAAGTTATGACCTTCTGAATACTGTTGCGCACACAAAAACGTCCAGAAAAACCCTAGACGGATTTTTCTTCTTTTCACCATACACGAACACCTTGTTAGTCCTAGCATCACGAGCCACGAGGCTCTGATACCAATTGTGGAAACCTTGGTTTCCGGATCTTTGAAGCTACTAGGAATGGTCATTGTTCATATGATTAGATAATCAAAGCGGAATTAGAACAACAATCATTAACAAGGTGTTTAGGCACAAATAACATGAATTAAAACAATTGGGATGTTCATTATATTAATAACAAACATCCACTAGACGTGTATACATTGAATCCCACGTCTAGTGCACACACGCTTTTAGGTTTACATTGTGAATGAATTGATAAATAAAACCTAAGACCATTGGTTCCTTTTATAGTGTAAGGATTAGGGTTTACAAAAGATAAGACTAAATAAACATGTAAATCTTCTATTTAAATAAACTTATGCAGAATATCTTTGCATGTTTATCTAAATAGAAGCTTCCATAAGCTTCTTTGTCTACGTTTTGTCAATGCTTGAATTGCATGTAACAATGCTTATATTGTACATGACAACTCTTGAGCCAACAATGCTTAGTTTGTTCTTGTCAACGCCTAAATTGCTCTTGACAACGCTTAGACAAAATCTTCATGTTTTCTTCGTTTTTGAGTTTCTGCCACATTAACTTTTTGACCCAACAGTATCTTTTAAAATCACTAACTTAACTGAGATATCAGTTGGTAGGACGAGTCCTTGGAATTGTATAACATTACATGATCACATGTAATGTGTGACGATACAACTTTTGACTTGTTTGTGATTAATGAAAACACTATCTTCGATTGCTAAATTCTACATGTATCGTTGTTATCTATCTTTTCTTGCTTCTTCCTAATGTTCGCATTAGTGATGAAACTATTGAACGAGTACTCATCTCGATTTGGGTTGTATTGTGAATTATTCTTTCGTATTCCTGAGTGTCATCAATGTCAAGAACCTCATGATTATTTGGCTAAGCTCATTTCCTATCATATCGTAATTAGTCCTTGGTGAAAAACTCTTCATCACTCTTTTGCCGATCACTCACTGTTTTTTATAAGTAATACAATACCATCCGGGGAAAATATGAAATTCTTATTTTCATATGAGTTATTTAAATCGGTACTATTAAGTAATTACTATCAAAAAGGTTTTTATTAAACATCTTGTAAATGGAAATGCTTTCATAATGATGAACATTTTGGTAAAATCATTTTTATTTTATTTCGTAATTAAACATGAATATATATTTTAAACATGATGACAAAATTTTGACGAACTAAGTATTGCATCGTTAATCCTATGTTGTACATAGAAGCGCGCCTACGTACAATTTGGAAGGGACTGTAGGATATTGTAAATCTTGCATATGTTTAGAGAGAGAAAGAGATAGAAAGATGGTAGATTTCACACACACTTCTAGAGAGAGAAAGTAAGAAACTATCTAAAAAATGAATGAAAACCATACCCTATCCATCTAAGGAGAGGGTTTATATAACCAAGCCCATGAGATGGGCCGGCCTACACATGTTGTAGGCTTGGCATGGCCTTAGTTGTTTAATATTACTAAAACTAAACTGCGAGCTATTACTTAGACTATTGTTGGAGTGACCGATCCTTTCTAATACGTAAAACATATTTCCAACAATCTCCCTCTAAGGGAGGTCACTCCAAACAAGGGCGTTACCCAAGTTACAATAATAAAATAAACCTAACATACTATGCTTGTCTTGAGCTCGTAGTCTTCGTCTTTCTTTTCTTTTTCTTTGTTGGTGAACATGCTGATGTGATCTTTGATATCAATCTTTAGCATTAATCTCTTGCCTTGATTTTTTGCATCCATCACTTGTGATTTTGGCCTCCTCGTGACCGCATGTCCCACATACTTATACCTTTGTAATTATTGAAAGCTTCAAAGTTTGATACATCGAAAGACTTGACTTTTAGGCTTTCTAGAATTAAATGAAGTATTAAGTGCATAAAGTATAAGCATGCCGGGACGACTTCTTCTCGGATTCCGCAACGCCACTATCTTCAAATGCTGCAACATAAGTAGACACGAACAAAATGGCTTTGAACATTTCATTCTATTTTGGTAGCATTTTACCTCCGGTCGATGAAGACCGTTGGATGATATAAATATCGTACTTGTGGCAGGTAGATTTAATTAAAAATCTCCTAGACAAGATTTCACGTGTAAACCCGTTCTCTTTACTTGACCGTCCAAAGCTGACTGCGAACGTACAGAGTGAATCATTTGGATAAAATCATCCGTATGATTGAAGCCGTCAATTCTGATTCCTGGAACAAGTTTGATTCATTAATGAATCTCACCATCGTTGCTTTCTAGTTTTCACGAGCTCGATTATTGAATTCATGCAAGTTACCTACCAAGTGTTGTTTGAGGTTAACACTAGAAGGATTTCCACTCATCACTGTGAACACTATAGAGTGTCACTCTGAGTGTTCTAGCAAGATCACTAAGATATTGCATAGAGGCCTGGAACGTGTTTAAGTTCAGTAAACAATTAAACCACTGTTGCTTTCTAGTTATCACAAGCTTGATTCATAAAGAATCCCACAAGTCACCTACCATGAGATTTTTAATATTTGCTCAAGAAGGATTTCCATCTTCATTGTAAATACTTTCGTATTACTCGGATGTTCAGGCAAGATCATGAAGAATTTGCGTATGACTCTTAATATCTTTCTTACTTTTCACAGTGTGTGAAGAAGCAAGGAAATATGGTAATGTGTCCTACTGAGATATTTGAAGATCTCAAATGGCTCTAGACTCGATCGTGCATTTTGGATTTTTAGTGATCGGAGGCTGGAGAGGAGTGCCACCGTTTCAATACCAATTTACTCGGAATAAATAAATCGATAGATAATGCATTGTCTCCGTCTAAATAAAACAAATACCTTTTGAGAGATATCTGAGTTAGCTAGGATGGGTTGTGCATTGCATCACTGGGTCCATGATGTCTATCTTCAATATCGAGCATCATTAAAATGATCTCAATAGCATATGTGTTGACCCGGTTTCTGCCTAAAGTTGTAAGGAGGGCTTCTTTCTTTACACCCTTTATCTTTACAATTCTTTTTCATTCTTCAACCCCTTCAATGCTTACCAATACGTCATAAGTAGCACCTTATTGTGATTGTTCCAGTGCTAACTTAAGTACTTGGTCGGCATTCAGCTACGTTCACAATCTTTCCCCATATTTCCTAAGGACTACTATTTCTAGATATGGAAAGTCCTTGGGAAGATTCCTCCGTTTTTGGAAGAATCATTGGACTTAACCTATCCTACCATCCTTATGTCACCACAATCTTCATCATCGTGAAATAAATGGGTTTTGGGTAAGTATATGTCACCATGAAATCTATTTTGGTGTAGCAAATCCATTTTTCTCCCACTTAACATATGCCACGATATTCGAAAACATTTCGCATATGTTGGGATGAGCCATCATGTTAAGTCAAACCATTTGCGATAATTTCCCATATTAAATCACATTTTCTCCTCCATATTAAAATATTAACCCAATCGTTGTTTTTAATATCAATTGATTTAATGAAGTTTTAATAAAGGTTTTGGGAAGAAACAGACAAGTCCGTTTAATCTTCATGAGAACTATTTGTGAGATATGATACCGATTTGTAATATGATCATATATCCACAACATAAGAATGAATTGACAAGGTTAGACCTGATTTATGAGAACATCATATGATAAGATCAAATGGTTCTAGTCAGAAAATGTTGGTCGCCTCGTCACGTCTGAAGTCATCTCTTGACACCACATGTACGATTGGTATTTTTGTCTTGACACCAGTTTGTGAACTTGGCACATTGGGCATTGAAGATTCTGAATGCTGGACAATTGCTACCCCTCATTTGTTGACCCGTGTTCTATTGAAAGATCTGTAGTTGTCGTTTGAGTAGTCGCATTGTCGAGTATGTAGATACCAATTGTAGATTGTTATGGTTGTAGAGATGATAGCTTCATAAAAACAAGACTTCTCTTGTTTTAACAAATAAATGAACTGATGCGTACATATATCCGTGTTAGACCAAGTTATAAAGTAAACATCGTTCGAGCAGCTTCCCTAAGTGTGCGATTTCTCCTTTCAACGACACCTTTTTGGTGGTGGAGTGCGAGCAACGGATGTTTCATGAGATATGACAACTTCTTCATAATAATCACGCAAGATTTGATTCAAAAATTCAGTTCCATTATCTGTACGAATGCGTCGGAAAGTAGTGTTGAGACGCACTTGAATCATCTTGAGAAATCCGATGATGAATTTAGGTGCCTCATTTTTTGTTGTAAGAAATTTCACCCATGTAAACCGAGAGTAATCATCGACAATGACGAGGATTTTTTGTACCTTTTACCACTAAGACTTTCGACACACATTGTCCCACAAAGATCCATATGCAACAAATAAAGTTTCTCTTGGTTGGTGTCTTCAGACTTGGGTTTGTATGATTTCTTAGTGCTTTTCCCCATTGTACACGCGGAAAACAAATGGTCCTTGTGAAATGTAAGTTTAGGAAGACCACGAACAAGTTCGTTTTTCGCCAAATGATTAATAGTGTCAAAGTTAAGATGAGATAACCGTCGATGCCATAACCATGATTTAGTCTTCGATGCTTTGGAGAGAAGACATACGGGAGAAGCGGCCATCATATCTTGTAGAGACAAAGAATACAAATTATTCCCTCGAGTAACTTTCAATAAATCAACCCCCTCCAAATTACGAATGAAGCAGGTATGCTCTCGAAAAGCAACTTCTAGGTTTGCATCACAAAATTGTCCACAGAAAATAAGTTGTGACCGGGACCTTCCACATAATACACTCTTGAAATTATAAAATTCCCAATATGATATTCACCGTAACCCATTATCTTTGCAATATGATCATTACCAAATCGAACCGTACCAAGAAACTTGTTGACGAAAGTTTTGAGCTGAGAGCGATCTCCGGTCATATGCTTGGAGCAACCAGAGTCCAAATACCAGAGAAGAATTTGGACCACCCGTTTTCAACAATAACAGTAGACAATGCATTGGAAACTATTAGTTCCGGATTATTAGCAGATACATATATAATATTATCAGAATTGCTAACATTTGTGTGACCCTTAGATTTCCTGCGTTTCTAGTGTGAGGTTTATCATTAATAGGTTTTATTGTTCCAACTTTCTGAGGTTTTGGAGTATTAACGGGCAGTACAGTGGGAGTAGACCTATTTAAAGGGCACTTGGTTCCTATGGTAGTGTTGGTGTTCCTAGTTAAAGGACACGCTTGTGTTTTGGTAGCCTTGGTACTCCTAGTTAAAGGGCATGCTTTCTTTGATTTAGAGGGAGTGATCCTAGTTAAAGGGCACACATTTCCTACAATAGTGAAAGTTCTACCAGTGGGGCGCCACATCCAACCAACTTGGGTTAACACTTTCCCAGTCGGTTTCCATTCTAATCCATTTTTTTGGGCATTCGTCTCATTCACATGGGCAATAAGGCAAGAATCATGACGACTAGAAAACATACATTCATTGCAATTCCAATATTTCAAATTAGAATTCACAGTAGGCTTAGAACGCTGCACAACCGCAGGGCCTTTAGGTTTAGCTACATGATTCTTTTTATTAAAAATAGAAATAACCTTCCTAGGATGGGCTTCTACTTTCTTCTTCATTTGACTACTAGATGGGGGCAAGATCCTATCATTCTTCTTGTTTCATTTAAGCTTAGATCTTTGAGCCTTAGTAGTGTTGCTTACTCCTATAGAAGGAAACACAGGAATATTAGAAGCTAGTTTTGATTTTGCCTTATCTTTGGTGACCAATGTTTGAGATGGTTTAGTCCTAGGGCCCTTGTTAAGTGGTGTGACGGTGATGAGGTTCGTTTTGATTGCACTAGAGGACGATGCTGAGACAGTGGCTGCGTTATCCACAACATTCTTACCTTTTAGGGTACGAAGTGTTTCCTTTAACTCAGCCAAAGCCAAATTTTTATCACAAATTTGTTCCCTCAAATCAGATATTTCCACCGACTTTCGATTCAATTTTCAATCAATGATTGATTATGTGCAGTGGTATTAGCACATGCGGGCTTTACTGAATCGAAGAGTTGTGTATTTTTCTGTTTTAAGTTATCAACTTTGGACAAAATCTTGGAAACTTGATTATCTAGATCAAGTTAAAAATTCTCAGCGGCCTCAAATACTTTCACACAGTTAATCTCCTTAGATTTCTCTATGTCTATCGGCCATGATTTAGCAACCTTTTCACTTGGATGACGGTGTTTTGATTGTAAATTCAGTCGAAAATTCTTTTGAAAATTTGCATCATCGATATTAACACCTTCGAATGACGTTTCAAAGATTTCTTGAACAAATTATTGCTTGCATTCAAGCGAAATACAATGTGTTTGAATCTCATCAAAACATTTTGAAAGCGAAGAATACGAATCTTGAAGCTTTAAAAATTCAGCGTCAGATTTATGGCAAGTAATATCTACAACATTATCCACAGATTCAACATTATGAACAAAAGAATCATTATCAACACTTTTATTCACAAAGACAGAAACAATATCATGAGACATCACTTGCGTCAGAAGCTGATCATTTTGGCGTGAAACTCGTTCTATTTCAAGTAAACTTTTTTCATAAGCATCATCCATTTCATTGAAAACACGTCTAACTTCTTCTATTTCCAAAATCAAATCTTGATCAATATTACTAATACAAGCTTTAACATTGTTTACAAATGGAACAATTTCGTCTCGGAACGTAGCTTTAGTGTGCTCAAAATTCCATTCACCTTCCGTTAAGGCCGTGGACGTCGTACGTTCCGTAATGACCTTGTCAAAATCGTCAAAGTGTTGGTGCACTGAATTTAAGCTATCTTACACCTTACTTACCGGTGGAATTAACTTAGTTAAATCCTTTTTGACAAGTGTAGGAGACGTACTAGGAATGTTTTCCGTTGACAAACTTTGAGGCACAAAAACTGTTAATTGAGCTAATTCCTTTTGTAACGAATACGGGTCTTTTTAGAAATTTGATCTTTATTGTGTTGAACATAATAAAGCTTATGGAATTTTGAAAGCATTTTAGAATGAGTTTCTTCTGTAAGTGACTGTGTCTCCTCAGTACTACGAACATAAGGTGCTTCTTTCGATTTGCCAATTATGGTCACATCATATAGACAAGGAATATATTCATGAGCTTGTTTTACATATCGGGGATTAGGTGGTAAATCTTGAAGACGCTTAAGTTCGAGTTCTTTGAATGATTTACTTAAAAGATGAACCTTTTCTGTGGAAGTGTATTTTTTTAAAAGTTGTTGTTCCTTGAATTTAAGAAGTTTGGTAGAATTAATTTCTGATTCAAACTTTTTAGACTCGAGAGTTTCGAAATCTATTTTAAGTTTCTGAAAATCATTTACAACCGACTCTTTTTCTTTTAATTCATTAAAAAGATTAGCTTTTAATGATTCTATTTCTTTTAAGTGTTTAATCCTTTCAAAACGAAATTGGTCTAATTCAGAGTAAGTTGTTTTTTCTGCTTGAGGGACCATTTCAAAAGTTTTGACCTTTTCCTTATACAGAGCAAGCTCAGCGGTTAGGTTGGCATTCATATCTATGGTTTGTCGAACAACCACATTCATGTTATCAATAATATGTTTAGGCACCATTACCAGATCACGTTGATCATAAGATTCCATACCCGTCGTAGCATTTGGTTGAGGTTCACTCAAATGTGTTGGATTGAATACCGTATCAGTTGAGTTACTAGTTCCTGAATGCTGTTCGAGGTTGTCATTTTCATGCTCAACATGATGTGGATTATCATGAACACTATTAGAGGTGGTTGGTACCTCACTGACGACATCAGAACCATAGTTAAAGAGATTAGCAACGAGTGCAGCTTGGGCTGAGTGAATGTCATCACAATCTGAATCATATGCATCAAGATCATTTGCTTGATATGCTACATTAGAAGTAGAGACGACTGCAATGCCTTCATTATCTGCTGCCCTGGGTCTGCAAGAAATGCTAATTCCTCTGAATCCAAAATCTTCCCCTTAGACTGAGCATCGACCAAATACATCTTCTCACGAAACCATGTTGCATCCCTTCTCCTTTTTGGCTGAGTGCATTCCCTCGCCATATGACCTTGTCCTCGACAATTGTAGCAAGTCAAAAACATTTGAGGACCAATAGGACTTCCATTTCTAGTAGCATGAGAATTCACGGCTTGAGCGTTCACGGTCCTTGTAGGAGGTCCATATGAATTTTGCCTACCCTGAATGGATTGCACTGTTACTTGACCGTCTTGAATAGTGTCTTGTTGTCGAAGATTTGAAGAGGTGCGGAGCTGATTATTTGTTGGTGGAAATCCTCTAGTTGCAACAAGTTTTGACAAGTAGGCAGTGAGATGGTTTAGAACATCAGTTGGCGTATCATTTTGAGTAAAGACCGGTGCTTCAATTGGTGGAAGTTCATTGGAGTAGAGGTCTTGTGCTTGTGGTGCTTCAATTGGAAAATATCCTTGCTGAGGAGTATAGCCAATTGGAGAAATGATAGCTTGTGATGGAGATGCCTGATGTGTTAGTTGTTGTGGAAAAGATTGTTGATGAACACTTTGTTGAAATGCTGGTTGTGGCATCATTAGTGGTTGATAAAATGGTTGTTGTGGTTGCTGATAGGTGTGTTGTTGTGGCTGCTGCAAGTATGATGGTTGTTGATAAGTGTAAGCCATGTTTTGTTGGGGAGTCATTTGTTGAGAAGCATACATGGCAAGTGGATCACTAAATTGTGGTGTAGACAACCGAGCCTCGATCACATGGCATTCGTGTTGTTGAAGAAAAGCTTGAAGTTGATCCACGTTGGTTTGATGCAAATCCTTAGCCAATTTAACAGCCGTCACGTACTTGCTCCATTCAGAAGGGAGAGTTTTCAAATACTTGGTGTTTAATTGAAAAGTAGGAATTGCCAGGCCATAGATGTTGAGCTCATTCATCAAAAGAGTGAATCTCAAATAGTAATCATTGAGAGTCTCCCCGGGAACATAGGCAAACTTATCAAACGTATCATATAGCTTACACTCTCGTTCTTGTTTAGTTAACGAGGTGCCTTGCATTAGAACACGAATTCTATCCCATAAATCTTTGGCAACTTTATGTTTGCTGACAAGTTTGTGGACATTTGGAGGAAGGGCTTGGAGAATGATGTTTGTGGCATACTTATCACATTTGTCTTGAATCTTCATATCTCCGGTCAATTCACCCGTTGTGCGAGGATGAGTAACTGCACCTTCCGTCACAGTACCATATAACAATGGTCCATTGAGCACCGATGCCCAAATGAGATGTCCGTTCTCTTTATTCAACATATAAAGTTCCATGCCGGAAGCCCAATCCTCGTACATAGTTTTCACCAACATTGGTGGACGATTATTCGTACCCGAGAGGATGGACTTATCCGTAAGAGATGTGTACTCCATTTCGATAAGTTAAGATTTAAAAACATTGATCGAACAATGAGAGAAAGTAAATGTGTTTGTTGTTGTGAGTTAAAGTCGAGAAACAATGTTGAAATCCCCTAAACAATGTTGAAATCCCCTAAAATATGTTCTCGTCGGAATATTGATCAGAATATTTGATCGGAAAACCCTGTCGGAATAATCTATTGGAATACCCCCTGTCGGAATAAACTGTCAGAAAACTCTATCGGAATACCCCTGTCTGAATCAACTGTCGTTATAATCTATCGAAATAACCAATAGGAAAAGCCTGTCGGAATACCACTATCGGAATACCCGTCAGAATATCACTATCGGAATCCCCGTCGGAATAATGATCGGAATGTGAAAACCCTTTTCCGATGGAAGCTGTCGGAATATCTAAACCCTTTTCTGATGGATTCTGTTGGAATAATACCCACTTTTCTCGGACAAAACTCAACCAGTTCGATATTTTAAGCCAAAAAATGATCAAAAAACCAAAAAAATTGGTGTTTTTAGCCAAAGTGAATATACCAAATCTCTACTACAACTATGCAGAAGATTTGTATCAAGAAAAAACCATAAAAAAACAAAAAGAAAATTGGTACGAATGTATTTGAATCAAAATAGGCGTATGAATCAAGAACACAAACACATATACCAAACAATCATCCCATGGCTCTTGATACCATTTGTAGGATATTGTAAATCTTGCTTATGTTTAGAGAGAGAAAGAGATAGAAAGATGGTAGATTTCACACACACTTCTAGAGAAAGTAAGAAACTATGTGAAAAATGAATGAAAACCACACCCTCTCCATCTAAGGAGAGGGTTTATATACCCAAGCCCATGAGACGGGCTTGAGCTTACAAGTTGGGTCGGCCTACGCATGTTGTAGGCTTGGCATGGCCTTAGTTGTTAAATATTAGTAAAACTAAACTATGAGCTATTACTTAGACTATTGTTGGAGTGATCGATCCTTTCTAATACGCAAAACATATTTACAACAGGGACCATGTAAGGCTGATTAGTAGTCACCATTAAATTATAAACACTACATTTTTCTTTGTAATTGTGAATGATTAAATTTTTATGAGATCTGCAATAAGTGCAAAAATAGGGCCTTATTGTTAGGGACACCTATATATGTGTCGTACCATTTTTCTGAATCAAATTTACCCATCTGTGGAAATTGTCTTATTTGACAATTGACAGCCCCTTCTTGTCCAATTCTCTCATGATAAGATTCTTTGGAAAATTATCTAATTATCGGTTGTTGATATCCGGCTTGGAGTTTCAACATTCCTATATTGTCTTTTAAAATAGACTGCCTTTGAGTAACGTGAGTAACGATCCCAGGTGCCCTGGGATGCGTAAACAAATCATGAAAACATGGAAAATATTCATATTCATAAATATTTTCGCCTGTATCTGATTCGAAATTCTCTCGCGTAAATCATGCGTTGACCTTACTCTTTTAATGTTAGCTATGTCTCCAGATACCCTTGATTTGTGAAGGGCTACGAGTTATTCTTAGTCTTTTGAGAAGTTCTCGTCTTATCAACGGTAATGAAACGGGAAGGTTGGTAGTGCCAGTAACATGGATTGGTTGATTATGACATGATGTCATTATCTTTATTGATGGGAGCACGAGTAGAATTCCCCTAAAAGATAAGACGTTTATTATCAAATGTGATCTAAATAATTCCTGATGGGTGACCATATCCTGCATTTAGGCGTGAAATTATACCACGAATGGTTGTGAACTAGTCATAGATCTTGTAATCTAATACTTTCTAAGGTATTTGCTGATGAATTACCTAGACTTCCGCCAATAACTTGAATTTGGTATTGATTATATTCTCGGTGCTGCAACTATGGCATGTGCATTGTACTTCAGCACCATCTGAATCAAAAGAGTTACCGTGCAACTGAGAGAGTTGTTGGAGGAATCTTTTATTCTACTGAGCTCGTCATCATGAAGAGCTATGATGTTATCATTCCGTATATTTATTGATTACCGTGAACTGAATAAGTTGACGATCAAAATTGATATCCATTACCCAAGATGAAAGATTTGTTCGATCATTTACAAGGTTCTAGCGTATATTCAAAAATATGATATACGGCATGGTTATCATCAAATTCGCGTCCGCAAAAAAAAGATTATCTATTACAAGCACTACATCCAGAACTCGTAATGAACATTATGAGTTTCATGTGATGTCGTTTGTATTGCCCAATACACATGTCGCATTCATAAATTTGGTGAATCGCGTGTGTATGCTGTATTTTGATAAGTTCATGCTTGTGATCATTGAGGATCATCTGGTTATTTCCAAGAATAAGAAGGAGCTTAGTAATCATTTGTAGACTACCTTGATCTAGCTGAGGTGTGAAACATTGTGCGGTAAATATTCAAAGTGGGATGTTAGGCTTGATCGCTTACATTCTTTGACCATGTGATTAATGGTAGTGGAATCTATGTTGACTCTTCAAAGATCGGAGCCATTAAGGCTTTGGGTTATACCAAAAAAGGAAGTGTGAAGATGTTTGACAGATACTTATCGAAGGAATTATTCCCTCATACCCAGATCATTTAACTAAACTCCCTTAGGATTAGTGTGACAACCGCGGTTTTGAGGTTCGTCACTTCGTTTTATTTTGTGCTAGTTAAGTGTCTTTATGTGTTTATGTGCTAATTGGTGTGTATAGATTGTGGTTTGGATATCGTTTCCGGTACGGGGTACCTTGTGAGTGAAACGATGTGTGATGATTTCATGTTCATGATCTCGCACAATAGTGACTATGAAATGAGATGGTGTTATTTAGTGGTTTTACGTATACGTATATGTATTATAGAAAATCGTATTTTTACGATTTAGGGTTTTGCATTTAGGGGTCTCGGAAGAGGTATTTAGTCACAAGAATAATTTACGGGATGGTTTTAAGTGATTTAGGACTGAGTTATATAGTTTATTTCATATTTTAAGAGTTTTTATAAAAATGTATATTTTTACGTTTTTACGGTATACGCGTAAAAACTGACTAGTTTTACGGTTTTGAGGTTTCCGAGGCTTTAGGAGCTAAAATAAATTAAGGTAAAATAAGGTATTATTAATAATATATTAATAAGTAATAAAAAGAAAAAAAATAAAAAAAATACATATAATAGTCGGTTTTGGGATGCAAGAAAGAAAAAGAAAAGGGGAAAAAAGGAAAAAGAGGAAACGGGCTTTTGTAATGGGCCAAGGACTTGTTAGGAAATTATATAAAAACTTTTTATTAACCAAAAACATTCATAATATCCCTGGAGATCAAGCTTAAGTCGAAATCCATGGAGTCTATTTAGGGTTTTCATATTTTCTTGTCTTCCATTAATTCTAAGGTAAAAATCTTCAATCTCTTTTTAATTAAATTATTTTTAATTCTTTCTTAATCATTATATGATGGATCTAGGTTAGTGTTTATTAGAAAATATTTAATTTAATGTTATCACAATGATATAGACATGATTAGAATAATTAGGGTTAATGATTAAACATGATGAGGGTAATTAATTTGGTTAATTATGTTAAATTCGTTTTTAAAAACTAGGCAGAATGTTTGGGTTACTATTTTGATCATATCTAGAGTTTTACAAAATTTTAATTTTCGAATCTTATATCCCTGGAAAGGTAATTGAGTTGGCTTTCAAATTCGAGAAACGAGAACTAAATTGGAGCTCCGTAAGTGGGTCAAAAATAGGTTACATCAGTCGGGTGTCAAAACAGTTTTTGGATCAGCCTGTTTTCTTTTTATGTTTTGAATTGTTTGGAGTACTTAGGGTTATATTCGAACCTTCAAACGAACATGAGACTTAGATTATATATTAAATAAAAGATCTGGAGGAGGTCTAAACAAATGGGTTAGGGTAAGACCCTATGATCATAACAAACTTTTCATATGTTCAAAATCAGTAAATTCTGGATAGGTAAAAGTATATATATATATATATATATATATATATATATATATATATATATATATATATATATATATATATATATATATATATATATATATATATATATATATATATATATATATATATATATATATATATATATATATATATATATATATATATATATATATATATATATATATATATATATATATATATATATATATATATATATATATATATATATATATATATATATATATATATATATATATATATATATATATATATATATATATATATATATATATATATATATATATATATATATATATGTATGGAGGCCTTAACAGCGTATTCAAGGTTGCTTCCAAAGGGGAGAGTTAGCTAACACATGTAAGGGCATAGGGTTGCTTTTACGGAGTAAGTTGATTTGGTTAAGGGGGTGTTGGACCCATAGTTTAAGGTATGAAAAACGGGACTATTTTGGGTTAAATGTTAAAGGGACGAGTTATGAACTAAACTAAGTTAAGGGATTTATAGAGGTATGTAATGAGATTTTTATGGCATATAAATGGGGTTAAGTTGTAGGAGAAGGTTAGATATCCATCATAGATTGATGAGCCATTTTGGTATGTGGTTCATGTCTTGATTGTATATGTTTGTGTCTTTAGATATTTGCTAGAGCGCGGGTACTTGGAGAAGCTTGTTCAGGTGAGTTTCATAGTCCTATGTCTTTATGAGTATAACTTTTTTGACTTCCAGATGGGATGGAAGAGACACTATATGGTTTTGTAAAGAATGTTGTGAATGTTTTTATGGTTTGTGATGGACATGTGTGTACACTTATGTGATTAACTGCTATGTGATTCTTGATTATGTTTATGATTTGGATCGGGGGACACGTACCGTCTCAGTTATTGTGGTTTGACTTGGTACCAAGGGGATGTTGACAAGGCGGGGCCTTGGGATTGGTTCATAGGTGTATAGGCGCCTATGGGACCATGGTTATTGGTAAGGCTGGGAGCCTTGGAAATTGTGGTTATTGGTAAGGCTTGAAGCCTTGGAATTGTGATGGTATGGTTAATCTTGAATGGTAGTTGTTAATGAATAATTGTAACACATTGTCCATATGTTCTTTTGTTGATGGTTGTTATTCACAGCTTATAACTGATTTGGCATTGGAGTCTAAACCTATGATTCTCACCAACTTTATGTTGACGTGTTTTAGTGTCTCTTTCAGGTGAGAATGTGGTTAAGCATGAGAATAGGAGTGGCTAGCTGGAAGGCTTAGGATTTCATTTGGAGGAACCCCCTTTCCTCCTAGTCTTTATTTATGTTTGAATAGGTGATATTTTGTAGACACATATATGTTTGTTATTTGTTAATTGTATGTCTTTGGTAAGAGGTAGACCTGTTACCTACTTACCTAGACGCCTGCATTGTTTGAGATATCTTCATGACATTGTGTCACCATTTATGATATTTCCATTTCATTTAGTTATCTCTATAGACACGCTATTGTTGTGATGATATCCATACGCCGCGCACCATATTCCGCCATGGTGGGGTGTGACAGAATGGGATCAGAGCCAGGTTATAGAGAATTAGGTTGCCTAGCCTAGTCTATAGCTTAAGGATCCCTGCATATAGGCGTCATAGGGTTATGTGTATGGTCTTGATTGTATTTTCCTAAATTTTATTTTTTTGAATTTTGACTAGTATGAGTTGAACTATAGTTTCCCATACTTAGTCACCTGTTAATTTCGGTTTTGATTTTGATATATGAATTACTATCACAATAATTGATGAGTTATTTTGTGTACCTAATGTATAGTATTTTTCTTTTGATGTTTATGTCATGTTCCCTAAGAATCTTGTGGTGATTCGAGTTACTAGGAGTAGGTGGATAGGAAGGATTTTAAGTTGTTTACACTCTTATGGGCGACATGACTTATAACTGATTATGATGTTGTGTTGGAGTTTGTCTATGTTGTTTTAGCTAGACTATGGATTTATGTATTCGAAGAGTTTGACTATATTATTTTAATAGATGGAGTTTTGGACCTTATTGTTTAGGTGATTATGAGCTTATGTGAGTAGATGGATTTATG
This sequence comes from Glebionis coronaria, assembly GCA_025667525.1. Lineage (NCBI taxonomy): Eukaryota > Viridiplantae > Streptophyta > Magnoliopsida > Asterales > Asteraceae > Glebionis > Glebionis coronaria. The sequence goes on from JANFOE010000166.1 coordinate 1,100,882, forward strand.
TGTTTGATAAGTGTGAAAACACCCATCCTTTTACCACTTATTTCTGGCTAAAACGAGACCAAAACACGTATTTAATATCATTTGTTTGGAATTATGCGTGGTTTTTGTGTTTATTATGTTTTCAGAGTCAACCGGATGAATATTGAAGAAAACATGGGATTGCATGGGTTTTATCGAAGAAAAAAACTCAAGACGAAGTCTGTTGTCCAAGAGATGCAAAAGATTTGAAGTCATTGTGTCTATTTGAAGATTTATCGAAGAAAAGGGCCAAAGATGGAAGATTCATATATGTCGAAGAACTCAAGTCTACTAAACAAAAGATTATAAGACGAGTTGGAATTATTCACCGACACTTCCCAAAATCCAAAGTCGGAAACATTTATTTAGAGAGACGTAAAGACTAAAGAAGAAAGAAGAAGAAAAGCCCATGTACAAGCCCATTTACAAGCCCACAAGAACACCTATGAATAGGCCTTCTCCTTACAAATTTAGTGAGTTAGTTTTTAGTTTTAGTTTCACTTTTCATTTTTCTTTTCTAGTTTTAGAGAGAGAAAGTTCTCAACTTTCTCTCACTAAGTTTTCATCTTTCTTTCTTTTAATCTTTCTAGATTAAACCTTTGTATTGTTGATTTCATTAATCAAGTTTAAGTTTAAGCTTTTAATCTTTCATCTCTTTCTACCTTTCTTTGAATTTTTAGATTAATTTTGGTGCGAATTTCATTTGATCCGTGTTGTTCTTAATGATTTCGTGCTTAAAAAGTTAATCTTTTTATGCTTACTTAAGTTTTCATACGAATAAGCTTTAAGATCTTTGTACTTGTTGGCTTATTTATATGTTTAGCTTATTTACTTTTTAAGAGTTTTCTTAAAAGTTTATCTTTTTATAGTTTGAGTTAAAAGATTGCTTATTGATGTAATGTTTTTGTACCCTTTAGGAAAAGGATGACAAAATAGTGGTAAGCGTTAAGTGTCGGTTTAGGAAATCCAAGCACTAATGACCCAAATGAAAGTTCAAGTTCGTTTCCCAAGGAGGCACGTGTGTTGTGAATTGAATTGACTTTGATTGATGATTTTATTAAGAAGAAAAGAGAATAGAAATGAGAAAGGAAAGAAAAGACGGTTACGAAGACGGATCGAGCTAAGACGAAAACGCGTTCACGTAAAACCGTAAAAACTACAAAATTTAAAATTTTAACCTAAAAATTCCTAAAAATTACTAAAAATCCACAATATTATTCTAAGAGTTTACAAAAAATCAAAACTTGCTAAAACCTTTTAATTAATTAGATAATGACTTTTTAATGCTAATTAAAGCCCTAAAAATCACAATTAATTATTAAAAAGCCCTAAACAAGATTTTCAAGTTTGTAAACCTCAAAAATGACCTAATTAAGCCAAAAAGTATTTTTTTTAAATTTTAAAACCTAATATAACTATTTTTAAACACTTAAAAACTATTAAAATCTATTAAAACTTAAATTAATTCTAAAAAATAAATGAAAAGTCCTAAAAAGATTTGGAAAGTTACAAAGTTCCTAATTTAGTGTCTAGAATCTAGGAAAAATGAAAAAAGCAGAAAAAACAAACTTTCTATTTTTAGTAATAAAATAATATTAAAATAATCAAAAAAATAAAAAGTTTATTAAATAATTCTAAAAAATTACCAAAAATCCTAAATAATGTGACAAGAACAGAAATTCAATCAAAAGTTTCTAAAACCTTTTTATTAATTTAATATTTAATTTCAAAGTTGGTAAAAAACCCTAAAATCAAATAAAATTAAAAATTAGAATTTTTGAAAACTTTTTTGGAATGTAAACCTCAAATAACTTAAATAAAACCTAAAAACATTTTTTATAAAAATTAAAACCTATTTTACTATTTTTTTTATCTAATTAATAAAACACGTATAAAGAAAAATTAATAGAAAATAAATAAATAATGAGAAAATTCAAAATTCAAACTGGAAAAATCCTAAATGTAATAACAACCCTAGGAAAAATACCACTTGGTCACTCAGCTTATCTAATAAGCTGAAAAGGGCTGATTAAGCTACGGCTTATTTTTCCAAAAGCCAAAACTGAAAGTGTTAAAAGGATAACAAATGCACCCTTGGTCAGTAAAAGACCCAAGGGCGCAGTGGTGAGTGGTGTGTGTTGTGAGAGGAGTGGCGCAGGTTCGAGTCCTGGCCACGTCCTTTTTGCCCTTTTTATTTTTTTCTTTTTTAAACTTTTAAATCTTTAAACTGTTGATCCTTAACTCACAAAAACTCAAACACAAATCAATCTAAGCAAGATTTCAATCACTTCTAAGCCAAAAACGTGCCCAATCACTTTTAAGATCACAAAGAACTTTAAATGTCTTCACTTGTGCAAATTGACCAAGAGGACTTGGTCTTGTGATTTTTTGTGGATGATTTATGGACAGATGAGGCACCCCTACACTCAGTTGAGTGTAGGGAGTCAACACAAACAAAGAAAAACACAACTTGCACACAAGTTCAAACCAACAATTGCACAAAATGACCAAATGAAGTTTCTGTGAAGGCTTATGAGGTTGTGATGAACAGAAAGAATGCTACAAGCTCAAAAACGAATTTCAAATCCTAATAACTTGCAAACAAGGTAATGTCATGGCATACAAGAAACTCACAAGCCTTAAACAACCTGTTATCTAACAACTATGAAGATATGATGGCTCAAGTTCACATAAAACAAGCAGAAAAATGGCATACAGATTTATGCTATGTTTTTGAACTTTTTATCATGCAACTTTGGTTAAAACTTCAACAAACTGAAACTCAAATACACATATCATATATTATCAACCTAATAAGTGTGTCTAGATGATAATTAAACCACAAGCTCTCACTATCCCTAGCTTAAAACTCAAATCCAAACACTCCTTAAAAAACTGAAATAATTTTTAACACACCAAATCACTTTGAATCATACTCAAATTGATCTATATCATCTCTAACATGCATACCATACTAAACAAACTAAAATCAAACCATTTAAACTAACTTTTAACACTTTTCAAGCAAATTCACTCAAATCACATAAATGAAAATGAAAACAAGGGATTTTTTACCTTGAGGGACTTACATCCAAGTCCCTCAGTGGTTGATTAACCACTTCCCAACAGGCTCGGGCCTGTGCTGAGCACTTGGATGACAACAATCTCCAAACAACCCTGCTAAGAGAAATGAAGAACAAGCACAAATGCAATATTCTGATTTTTTTTATATCTTTCTTAAACCTTTTTCAAAATCTTTCCTTAAACTCTTTTCTTTTTCAAAAACACTTAAACCAATCAGGATTTCAAACCTGCAAACCAAAACCTATGAGACAAGTTTTTACCAAAAACCTTACCAAATTTCAGAAACCTTGTTTCTGAAAATTCAAACACCAAATGTTTGAATAAGTTATCAATGGAACTCAGTTTTTAGCTTTCAACACAACACACAACTTTTAACAAACATAAAAAGGAATTACACTTGATTTAACAAACACCAAACTTTTATTTCATTAAAAAGGGATTACAAATGAGAAAGCTTAAAAACTGGAACAAGAAAAATACAACCACAAACAGTTGTATTTATACTGCAATGGAACTATCTAGAATGCTGGAATAAAAAATTAAAAGAAATTCAAATCCTAAACTCTAATAGGTGGAATGCCCAATTCTGCCCTTTGAAAAGTCTTGGAGTCTTGGTCAAGATGCTCCTATGTGAAGATGCCAGCTGCTCAAATTGATCTTGGACGTTCTTTCAATCTTGGGGACCAAGTAGAAGAATCCTGGATGTTAAATTGGTCGGGTGTTGGAATTGGGGGAAAGTGATGGGTGCAGGGGAGGGTCCCACAAGACACATGGGTGTGTCTTGTGGTGATGTGAAATGTGGGTTTTGGTGACATGGTGGGTAATCAAGGATCTGGAGGGAATTAGACAAAACCCCTTTGTTTTGAGTGCAATTGATTCTGGGATTATTAGGGTTTATAGGGGGATTAGTGTGGGGTTTTAATCCATTTTGGGTAAAACAGATTTAAAAAGAGTGTTAGGAGGGAAATAGGGGGGGGGTTGACTTTTTGACAATTTTTTTAATTAAAACCGGGTATTAAACGTGGGTGGGTTGGATAGTGGGTAGGGTCGGGTTGAATGGGTGGGTATGGTGAGGTGGCAAGTTCTGGTTGGATGGTGAAGTTTGGCTGTCTTGGAAGAATTAACCCCCAAGTTTTCATGTCTTCTTCATTTTGTACAAACAGCTTCAAAACTTCATTCCTTTGTTTTTAAGTTTGCCAAAGTGTCACTTTTGGCACAAAAACTTTATAATCTTGAAACAAGGGCCATTAATGCACATTCTTCATACTTCAAGGGTTGATCTTGTATAGTCTTCAAACTTTAGGGACCCTATTCATAATTTTGAATATTTTAGGGGTATAAAGTGTTAATCTTCAAAAGTTGAGGGACTAAAGTTGCCAATCTTCAATTCTTCAAGGGCATTTTTGTAAAATCCAAACTTGGGCCCGGTTCATTGTGCGGCTTCGTTTCCCGTGTTCGTTTTTGAATGATTCTTGTGATCTTTTTTTAATTCCTCAATATCCGTACCTAAAAATACACAAGTAACAAACACGAGCATATATTTGGTATAATCAATGATATTTAATGCATTTTAAGCCCATTTTGGACGATGAGACCATGTATAAAAGCAGTCTCATCACTCCCCCATACTAAACCATTTTCGTGCCCTCACGCAATGCTAGAATAAAGTATCGTAGCACCTCCAAAATTCAATTTTTATTCACTTTATTGAATGATAAACTAGCTACACTACTATTACTACTACTTGTGTTTTAGACATAATGTATGATTTTCATCCCAAAATAGGACGTTTAGGTTCATAGAATAAGAACACGTGAATGCTTTGTTAGAAATAATTTCATCGTCCTCGATTTTCACTTGATTCCATGCTAAGCGTGCAACGAGATCATTGTCATTATAAGTTAGTAATGCTAACACTACTCATATGCCCTAATCACGTACTTATTCTCCCATTATTCCTAAGTTGTATCTCTTATATTTTATGATGTCTTGAATGTTTCACGAGGATACATTGTTTGACTTATGCGATAATAGAGATTTAGGTCTAAAAATAGAGTCCTAACGGTGTAACTAAGACCATCAAATCAATAACCCCTCCTAATAGACAACGATGTCAAAAAATTAAGTTGACAAGAAGAATTGATAAACACGGTTTTATAACGGTTTTGAACATGAGACTTATTACCAAGACTTTTATACGACCCCTAACGGAAGGGCCTTATTATCTTTGGTTTACCTCCATCTTTTATTCAACTTCGCCATGAAGCTTTTAGTATGACTTCGGTCTTGCCTTGACTTTTATTATCCGCCTCATCGGTGGTTTTATTAGCCAAAGACGTATATCCTCACGCTAAAGCGAATTTTGGATCTTTAAAGCTTCGAAGATTAAGGCTTTGTTCACTTTCAATTTTGCATAGATTTTAGGCCTTGTGGGGCTTCAAATTGTTTGCTAGATTTAGGTGAGCACTTGAAATCTTATTATTGGGTGAAGCTTTCGATTATTAGGGTGCCAATACTTCAAAATCGTGACGCTGGCGATACCTTAATGTCTTCCCAATTTAATTACACGGAAGCTACTAGAAAAGACTAGAAACCCAACAATCCTAACTAAACCGCTAAGTCAATAATTATTAAGCAAAAAAAATATTTACAAGCGAAGGGAGAATAAGCAAACAACGAGAACACATGAGTTTTTGAAAGAATACGAGTACTCTACGTTTAGCATAGTAACTTATAATTAACTCTATCATTTCTCGTCCTCATTTAAGAGACTTAGCCTAATGTGTAGTTAAGGAATCAAAGCTAAGTGCTCAACACGCACGGTCGAGTCAAAAATTACTCTTATTCTCGCCATCGGAAAATCTACATTCGTGTCTTCAAACACTTATAAAACATGAGAAAAATTTTAAAATTTGGCCATTTTTAGCCTTATTTTGCAACAAAACGATAAACAAAACGATAAACTTTGGAAAGCGTGAAGGTTTGGCAAGGCAAGTATCTATTCACCCCCCCCCCCCCCCCCCATACTAAAGTTAAACATTGTCCTCAATGTTTCGAGTCTAGGGGTGCAAACACCCCCATACTAGAGACGTAGTCGAATGCCTAATCTAGCATGGAAAGGGTGTAACCATTAAATTTAAAGCCGTTTATGAAGTGTGCTATAAACCTAAGGTTAGAACATCAAAGGATATATCATTTGGATATTGAGAAAGTCTTCAAAGCAAACGATCGAGTGCTCCCATAAAACGAACACGAGAGGCTCCAATCGTGAAGATCATGATCTAAAAACCACAATTCACAAACAACCACGGAACAAAGGTTGGAAGGGCACAAATCCCCTCACATTAAACTACATTAGAAAGCAATAATATGTACATGGATAAGCATGGGTCTCCCCCACGAGGCACCTTGTTTTTGATAACCGAGTCAAAAGCTCGACTCGAATCCCCATAAATGTGATCTTTTAGGGATAATCATGGTATGGTCAATTTTTGGTGGGGCTTACATGATAAACAAGGCCCAAAAACAACCGGTATAAAGGACTAAGTCCTTTAATGGTGCAAAATACCGGGATCGAAGATGGCGTTCTCGTTTTCATTGGGAAAACTAATCAACGCCACTTCATCACGAGTCAACAAAAACTCAAAGAGTTTCAAGAAAATAGGAGAGAAGAAATAGAAGGGTGGGACAATGGGTAAGTCTCTAAAAACATGAGCTACTCAAGGTAGACTCGCACCAATCAAATGAAAAGATTTTCTATTTATTGCATCGGTGGAAGACCGAGATTTCCCTTTATAAGCAATTCCAGGATCAAATATCTCGTCCTCGGTGGAGAAAGGGAAGGGAACATAAGGGGATTCCCCCACACTAAGTCCACACAAAGCATCGTCAAAAGGAGAAGACGAGCTTGTAGCACTCAAAACACGTGGTGATGACGGAGTTAGAGTTGTAGAAAAATCTTTTAAATCCAAGTTAAAATCTTTTCCTTTTTCATCTTTTAAACTCTCCTTGTGAAAACCCGATTTGATTATGTCAAAAATATTTGGTGTATCTAAAGCAATGTTAGTCACACTAAAAATTCTCACATTTTGAAATCTTTTTGGTTTAGGTGGTGGTAAGTTTTCAAATCTTTTGTCAACAAAGAAAACCTCCCCATCGGGATCAACGTATTCATCATCCGAAGAATCACTCGAGATTGGAATCGTAGGCTTAACACTCTTAACCTCCATCGGCGGAGGGGACGGAACTTCATTTTTCTCAACAACTCCTAAAACTCTATTTGAAATCTTTTTGCAAATGTTTTTTATGGGATTGACATTGTACAAAGATGTGATAGAATATACATGAGAAAGTGTGGAGTTTTGGGTTGCATTAATGACGAGTTCTTCCTCATTGAAACGAAGAGTGATTTTTCTTGCATGCACATCGATAAGTGCTCTCGAGGTATCCAAAAAAGATCGACCTAAAATTAACGGAACTTTAGGATCGATGGGAATGTCAACAACAATAAATTCTACGGGATAGTAGAACTTTCCAACTTTCACAAAGACGTCCTCGGCTACTCCACAAGCTAGAATCGTAGAATGATCGGCCATCTCGATTGACATTCTTGAAGGAGTGAGATTGGGAAGATTGAGCGATTTAAAAATCTCAAGAGGCATCAAATTAATACTAGCACCAAGATCGGCCAAGGCGTAGCATTCTTCCATGTCTTGTATAGCACATGGGATTAAAAACTTTCCAGGATCACCGACTTTTTGAGGTATGCGGCTTAGAAAAATCGAAGAACAACTAGACGATTTTTGCAATTTTTCTTTGTTATTCAACATACTTTTGAAGTTCGCGGCAAATCGAGGCATCATGACTAAGGCGTAGGCAAAACTTATATTCAAATGCAAGTCACGAAACATTTTCACAAAGAGTTCAAATTGATAATTATTTCGTTCTTGTGCCTTTTCCTTGTCTCGTCTTGAAGGGTAAGGTAAAGGTGGTGTGGGTTGGGGCATAGTAGGCAAAGGCATAGGCCTTGGAATCTCGGGTTCCATGATTGGTGTTGGTTCAACCGTAGGTGTGGTTTGAGCGGTACTTCGTGGGCTTGTAATTGGCTCCTTTTCAACCACAACCTCGGGTTCTTTCTCTTTTTCCTTCTCCATATAAGTACTTGGACGAGAAATGGGTTCTTTGAAAGTTTTACCACTTCGAGTAGTAATAACCTTCAATTCTCCTTTCGGGTTCACGATGGTATCACTAGGAAGACCGCCCGAAGAAGAGGGCTTACACATGATAGCTTCAAACATCTTAGCCATACGGTCCTCAAATTTTGATTGCCTAGCATCCGCTTTTAACAATTCTTGCTTAATCTCATGTTGTCCTTGCTCCATCTTTTGTTGATTTTGTTGGAGACGTGTGACATTTCCTTCCATTTTATTAGCATGAGTTTTAAGTTCATTAGCGAGTTCGTTTTTAAGCTCGTTTTTCAACTCGGACCTTAAGCTAACCATTTCACGTTGCATATTATCAAACTTAGCATCATTAGCCTTAGCATAATTCAAAAATTCTCCTTGAAGATTTTTGGTGTGATCATTTTGAAAACTTTGAGTAGAAGTTTGAAAATCACGGTTTTGGTTTTGGTTTGAAATTTGCCCATTTCCACTTTGATAATTACCCTTGTTATAATTCCTTTGATTTCCTTGGTAATTTCCACCTTGGTTGTTGTTGCGATAGTTATTAGCATTTTGATTTGGTGGAGCTTGATTTTGGCGGGAACCTTGACCGATTTGGTTATAAGTTCCCGTGGCTACATAAGCACTCGAAGTGTTACCATCCGCGGTAATGCACTCGGAAAGATCATGAGCTCCACCACACGACAAACAACTCTTAGAAACCGCTTTAACCGAAGCGGAATTCGAAGCTTCTTGAGCTTTCCAATGGGACATAAGGGTTGAAAACCTATCGAAAAACTGATTTTCCTCATTAGCTTCATCCTGTAAGGCATTGATACTACGAGACGATGATGAGCCCAATTTGGCAACACTCGGTGTGTTACGAGGGCTATAAACCTTAGACCTATTCTCAATTATGACCAAAGCTTCTTCAACCGTTTTACACAAAAAATTACCACCCGCGGCGGCATTTAAATAATCTCTTTCATGATCATTAAGTCCATTGTAAAACGTGTCGATTTGGTGTAAGTCGGAAAAACCGTGATGAGGACATTCATGTAACATCTCATTAAACCTATTCCAAGCCGTTGAAAAACTTTCATTTGATTCTTGTGAAAATTTAGAAATCTCATTTTTCAAATGCGTAGTCTTAGAGGGCGGAAAAAATTGGTTCACAAATTTCGAAACGAGATCCTTCCACGTCAATATAGAATTGGGTGGCTCTTTCTCTAACCAAATTTTAGCGGGCCCCGCTAAGGAATACGGAAAAAGCATCATCTTAATCGAGTCATTCGAGACATCCTTGAATTTGCACGTGGCGGTAAGACGATTAAATTGGCGGATATGGATTGTCCTTCTCATCACCACGGAATTTGTTGTTTTGGATCATCGACAACAAACCCGTTTTCACCTCAAAATTCTCCGCAAGGATTGCGGGAATCACAATAGCTTCTCCATAACCCTCGGTGGGTGCTTGAAGTAACTCCATCATAGTTCTATTCGCCATGGTTGGTGCTTCTCGTACAATGGGTTCGTCAATAGGAGACTCCTCACTAGAATGAGTTGGAGTGGGAGTTTTGTTCTTTCGTCTACGTGCACGTTTTGCTTGATTACGAGTTAGCATAAATGTCACGTACAACGAGGAGACGAGCAAAGAATATTTTTTTGGTATTTTGTATTTTTCAAATTTTTTTTTTTTTGTGGTTTTTGATGGTATTAACTTTTTTGGAAATTGGTGAATGTATTAAGTAGACAATAATCTACAAATCTCCTCCTTAATCAAATCTCTCGATTAAAGAAGCCTCAAGGAATGAAAACGATCACGTGGAGTGAACGCCTTCGATGACTTTAGAACGATGGTGGAACACCAAATCGTTCAAGAGGGTTTAATCAATAGAAACCAAGAAAATATATATGATATGTAATAATACTTTGGGCGGCAAAACCCTCGATTCACTCTCAAAATCAAATACACACAAGCAAGCGGAGGAAACGAGGCGGCGCGAAGCACTTAAGAGCCTTTTTCCTTTAGGTCGTGAAATACAACCACCTTATACCCACCTTATAGTTTGTATTTTTCAAAATCGAGCTTCACGAAAGTATTTATCTATTTTTGCCTTTTTTTCTTTGGTTTGAGATTCGAATACAATGATTGGGTAATGACCTCCCAAGTCAAAGTTGTGATTTCTCACGTATTTGGAGTACTTGTGAATTTATTGTTCTACGTATACAATATATTAATAATATTCACACAAAAACCGAAAACCGATAATACGTATTAGTAGAGTGCTACTAATACAAATACTATTATGGCTAATATAAAAAAACAACAATGGTTCAATCAAAACACAACACGCCTCTCCGGCAGCGGCGCCAAAATTGATGTTTTGTTTTTGTGATGGGTGCAGGGGAGGGTCCCACAAGACATATGGGTGTGTCTTGTGGTGATGTGGAATGTGGGTTTTGGTGACATGGTGGATAATCAAGGATCTGGAGGGAATTAGACAAAACCCCTTTGTTTTGAGTGCAATTGATTCTGGGATTATTAGGGTTTATAGGGGGATTAGTGTGGGGTTTTAATCCATTTTGGGTAAAAACGGATTTAAAAAGAGTGTTAGGAGGGAAATGGGGGGGGGTTGACCTTTTGACCATTTTTTTAATTAAAACTGGGTATTAAACGTGGGTGGGTTGGATAGTGGGTAGGGTCGGGTTGAATGGGTGGGTATGGTGAGGTGGCAAGTTCTGGTTGGATGGTGAAGTTTGGCTGTCTTGGCAGAATTGACCCCCAAGTTTTCCTGTCTTCTTCATTTTGTACAAACAGCATCAAAACTTCATTCCTTTGTTTTTAAGTTTGCCAAAGTGTCACTTTTGGCACAAAAACTTTATAATCTTGAAACAAGGGCCATTAATGCACATTCTTCATACTTCAAGGGCTGATCATGTATAGTCTCCAAACTTTAGGGACCCTATTCATAATTTTGAATATTTGAGGGGTATAAAGTGTTAATCTTCAAAAGTTGATGGACTAAAGTTGCCAATCTTTAATTCTTCAAGGGCATTTTTGTAAAATCCAAACTTGGGCCCGGTTCATTGTGCGGCTTCGTTTCCCGTGTTCGTTTTTGAATGATTCTTGTGATCTTTTCTTAATTCCTCAATATCCGTACCTAAAAATACACAAGTAACAAACACGAGCATATATTTGGTATAATCAATGATATTTAATGCATTTTAAGCCCGTTTTGGACGATGAAACCATGTATAAAAGCAGTCTCATCACTTATTTTTAGTTTGAATAAGTTGTTATTAGTGCTTATTTAGTATATTTCACTTTTGATTCGTGCAAGTCTTGGTGTGAGCTTATCAAATTAGCTTATTACTAGCTTATTTAACGAATCCCATATTAACCGAAAAGGGTAAACCCCTTTCCGATTTGGCTTTCCGATCACCTCCCCTCATTCCGATCTTATTGATCGGATTAGGGTTTTGGCTCTTTCCGATTTGCATCTCATTACTCCGATCTTATTGATCGGATTAGGGTTAGTTATTCCGACGATGGTGTTTATTATATTCCGATTGGAGTGTTTTGTTAAACATTCCGATTGGATTCGTTTTGGACATTCCGATTTGACTAGTTTGGCAACATTCCGATTGGCGCTTGTTTCCCATATTCTGATTGCACCAGTTACATTATTCTGATCTGATCCCTTTTCAGACATTCCGACCAGGAACGATTTTGATACTCCGATTGGGTTGGTTTTAACATTCCGATTGCAGTCTCATTGGCACATTCCGATCAGTGTTTCTGACTACACATTCCGACTAATGCACTTTAGATATTCCGATTTAGCAGTATTTGATTGTTTTCCAATTGTTTAATTTCTTGTTTCTACAAAGTTTTCAAGTGTTAGTTTCATTAAGTTTTCAAGAATTTTTCTTTAAGTTTTCAGTCATTTACTTTTAACTCGTTATTTTTAGTTTAATCTTTAAACTTCCATTTTACTCAACAACATTTACATATTTGCTATTAGTTTAAAATAGATAACAAACCACCCTTTTTTAGTAACCAAGAACAAACTATTCCACTTTGAACCGTGATCAATTCGAGAAGATTCCGAGAACTAATCTGAACCCCAATGAAAACAATAGTATCAAATGGCGCCGCTGCCGGCTCTTCTCGTTAAGATTAACAGTTTTTTGTGAGAACTTGGATTTTGGGATCCGTTCGCCGTGAACGTTACTTTTTCATAAAAAATTTCAAAAAACCCTAAAAATATAAAATTTTCAAAAATCCTAAAAAGTAAAAAACGTAAAAAAGACAAAAATATTTCTTGTTTGCTTTGTTAGTTCTTTTGCAGGTGCATGCGTACACGATCAACGTCTTATCAAGAGCCCGAGCCTCTCGAAGACTTAGACATGGCCGCTGTACACAACAACAATAACAATCCACCTCAAAACAACAATAATAACAACAACAATAACAATCCACCTCTCAACAACAATAAGAACAACAACAACAATGAACCTTTACCGGACAATCGCCCTATGATTGAACTGTTACAAGCACATGTGGAGGGCAACAATGATCCAATTGTCATACCCGCGATTGCAGCCAACAACTTTGAGCTTAAATCCGGATTTATCCAGATGGTCTCCGCTCAACCATTCTTGGGGCGTACCATTGATGATCCTCATGACCACATCAAACGGTTCTTGCAACTCACGAATACGGTCAAATTCAATGGTGTTCCACAAGAGGTATTCCGTTTACAACTTTTTCACTTTTCTTTAGAGGGACAAGCCCGGCATTGGCTTGCAAAGGAACCGCCACAAAGTATTCTGACGTGGACGGATTTGGAGACCAAATTTATCAACTACTTTTTCCCACCCTCTCGTACTACCGCTTCGCGGAATGAAATCATTAATTTTGAACAAAAGTACGATGAGTCTTTTAGTGAATTTTGGGACCGTTTTAAAGACCTTTTGAGAAAGTGCCCACAACATGGTTTTACCAAAGTGCACCAAATTAATACTTTTTATAATGGTTTAAGCATGAATGACCAAGATTCACTAAACAGTGCCTCGGGGGGTAATATTTTGGTTAAGACTTCTAATGCCGCTAGGGATATTATTGAAAATAAGTCTCGTGTGCAAACCAAGAGTGTTCGGACCAATGCCGCTAGTGCTAGTACTAGTGACAACGACAAGCGACTTGACAAAATTACTACGCTTCTTGAATCGCTTGTTACCCACACCGCTAACAACACCAACAGCATCAACGCTAAAAACGCTCAAGACGCTCAAGTCAATGCTGTTAGCCAACCATGTGAAATATGCGGGGGTCCTCACTCTTACACCACTTGTACCGCCACCCAAGACTATCCTTCTGAGAATGTTAATGCAGCATACGGTACCTATCCTCCGGCCGCTTATCAAGCTCGTCCTCAAGGTGACCGCAACTTGCTTAGCTACCGCTCAAACAATTTTCTTTCCCCGCCCGGTTTTCCTCCTAACAACCCAAACCAACAACAAAACCTTAATCGCCCTCCTCAACAACAACCTCGTGCACCATACCAACCACCTCACAAACAACCATATCCACCTCAAAGAAACAACCAAGTTTACCAACAACCTGCTTATCAACCACCCGCCTACAATGCTCCTCCCAACCAACCCACCGCATTACACCAAGATATTGGAACCTACATGAGGATTAATGATGTGATCGTGGACAATCTCCAGCAGGAAGTGCTCAACTTAAAAGCAGACATGGTGAAACAAGGGAACGATCTGCGAGCTGATATGAGAAACACTTTGGCAAGTCAAACGAATGACTTAAGGAACATGATGGCTAGTTTCTTCCAAAGTAATCAACCCTCTTCTTCGGGTACTCTTCCGAGTAACACCGTTGCGAATCCAAGAGGGGAGATGAAAGCAATCACCACTCGCAGTGGAAAAGGTACCAAGGAACCCGAGCTTCCTATACCTCCACCGGTGATTGTGACTAAGGAAAATGAGTCACCTGCTCCTATTCCTCACCATTCTACTTCCCCAATTTCTCCACCTCTTACTTCTACCCCTCCTCCACCCAAGGATGTGAGTGATCCTACTATCCCAAAGCCTTCCTCTTCTTCCGATATACCTTATCCCTCAAGGTTGAGGAAAGAGAAGCTCAAAAGCAAGGACGATATTCAGGTTTCGAACTTTCTCAAAATATTTAAACAATTGAATTTCAACATCTCCTTCACTGAGGCTCTCGCTCACATGCCTAAATACGCAAAAATGTTCAAAGATCTTCTTAGCAACAAGGAGAAGCTTCTTGATATCGCTAACACCCAACTTAATGAGAATTGCTCTGCAGTGCTCTTAAGAAAATTGCTAACCAAGCTTGGTGATCCAGGTCGTTTCTTAATCCCTTGCAACTTCCCGGGAGTAGAGAATTTCATGGCCCTAGCCGATCTAGGTGCCAGTATTAATCTAATGCCTCTAAGCGTTTGGAAGCAATTATCTCTCCACGAGCTAGTCCCCACCAAAATGACTTTGGAATTAGCTAACCGTACGGTTGCTTATCCAGTGGGGATAGCCGAAGACGTCTTTGTAGGAGTCGACAAATTCACTTTTCCTGCCGATTTCGTTGTCGTTGACTACGATATGGACCCTCGTGTGCCATTAATTGTTGGTCGTCCATTCTTGAGGACCGATCGCACTCTCATCGATGTTGAAGCCGGTGAGCTTATCATGAGAGTGGGTGACGATAAAATTGTCTTCAACATGGGAAAGCTTTCTAAACAGCCTTATTCGTACGAGAGTGTTAATTGTATTGACGTTCTTGATGAGTTTTGAAGAACACTTCAAAGATGCTTGTAAAAGTATTCCTACCTCTCCTCCCAATGTTGAGACCGTTTCCTCAATTGATTCATCACTATCTCTATTTGGAGAAAGTGATTTCCTTTGGAAAGATTTGGAAGCCACCATGGGAGATGTGAACTTAGACCATGACGATTCTCCCACCGATTGGGATGAAGATCTTCGCCTCATTGACAACCTTCTTAAAGAAGACAATATTTCTCCACCATCTCCCAAGAATATTGCTATCGATGAACCGACTTTGAATCCGCCTCCCATCGAAAATCCTCCGGATTTGGAACTTAAGGAGTTGCCGCCCCATCTCGAGTATGTGTTCCTTGAAGAAGAGAAGAATTCGCCCGTCATCATTGCGAAGGACTTGAAAGAAGAAGAGAAATCTCGCCTCATCGCCGTGCTTAAAGATCATAAGAAGGCAATTGCTTGGAAAATTTCCGATATCCGCGGAATTGATCCAAACTTTTGTACTCACAAGATTCTCATGGAAGATGACTTTAAACCCACAATCCAGAGCCAAAGAAGGGTTAATCCTCACATTCATGACGTCATCAAACAAGAGGTTATCAAACTTCTAGATGCCGGCTTGATTTACCCTATTTCGGATTCGCCATGGGTAAGTACCGTCCATTGTGTGCCCAAGAAGGGCGGAATAACTGTTGTTCCCAATGAACACAACGAGTTGATTCCCACTCGTCTCGTTACTGGGTGGAGAGTTTGTATCGACTATCGCAAGCTCAATGATGCCACGAGAAAAGATCATTTTCCTCTTCCTTTCATGGATCAAATGCTCGAGCGTCTAGCGGGTAATGACTATTACTGCTTTTTAGACGGTTTCTCTGGGTATTTTCAAATTCCCATCGATCCCAAAGACTAAGAGAAGACCACATTCACTTGTCCCTACAGAACATTTGCTTACAAACGTATGCCTTTTGGTTTATGCAATGATCCTGGGACATTCCAAAGGTGTATGATGGTTATCTTCCATGACATGGTTGAAGAAACTATGGAAGTATTCATGGATGATTTCTCGGTTTATGGTGATTCATTCTCTGCTTTCCTTGCCAATTTAGAACGTATGCTTAAGCGGTGTGAAGACACTCGCCTTGTTCTTAATTGGGAAAAA
The DNA here is from genome assembly GCA_025667525.1 of Glebionis coronaria. Lineage (NCBI taxonomy): Eukaryota > Viridiplantae > Streptophyta > Magnoliopsida > Asterales > Asteraceae > Glebionis > Glebionis coronaria. Next base: position 1,117,130 of record JANFOE010000166.1, read on the forward strand.
TGCCATTTCATGGTAAAAGAGGCATCGTGCTAGGACACAAGATCTCCAAAGCCGGTCTTGAAGTAGACCGTGCTAAAGTCGATGTTATTTCTAAGTTGCCTCCACCTTCAACCGTGAAGGGTGTGAGAAGTTTCCTCGGTCATGCGGGCTTCTACCGTCGTTTCATCAAAGATTTTTCTAAAATCGCTCGCCCGATGACCCACCTCTTGGAAAAAGATACTCCTTTTATCTTTTCCAACGAATGTATTGAAGCCTTCAACCTGCTTAAGGATAAGCTAACTAAGGCACCGGTCTTGGTTACCCCTAATTGGGAGCTTCCCTTTGAGTTGATGTGCGATGCTAGCGACTTTGCTATTGGAGCGGTTTTGGGCCAAAGAGTGAACAAACACTTGCAACCGATCCATTACGCTAGCAAGACAATGACGGGGGCTCAATTGTATTACACGACAACCGAAAAAGAGCTTTTAGCTGTTGTCTATGCCTTTGAAAAGTTCCGCCCCTATCTTCTCCTTTCTACCACCATCGTGTATACCGATCATTCCGCGTTGAAGTACTTGTTGACTAAGCAAGATTCCAAACCAAGACTTCTTCGCTGGGTTTTGCTACTCCAAGAATTTAAAATCAAAATTCGCGATAAGAAAGGAGCTGAAAACCTCGCCGCGGATCATCTCAGTAGACTTGAGGATCCTTACCAAGGGGATCATCCGAACAAAGAGATCAATGACTCTTTTCCCCTAGAGACCTTAATGTCTATCAACTCGACTTCTGATGAAACCCCGTGGTTTGCGGACATTGCAAACTACTTGGCGGGTGGAATTCTCGTTGACGGGCTAACATCCCAACAAAAGAAGAAGTTCTTCAAAGACATTAAGACTTACTTTTGGGATGACCCGTATCTATTCAAACAATGTGCTGATTTGATTATTCGCTGATGTGTTGATGGACCGGCAGCTTTAGATATTCTCGCAGCTTGCCACAAAGGACCCACCGGTGGTCACTTTGGTCCCAACTACACCGCCAAAAAAGTGTTTGACTCGGGATTTTATTGGCCCACCATTTGTCGTGATGCTCACGAGATGGTTAAACATTGTGATGCTTGCCAAAAACAAGGCAAGATCACACATAAAGACGAGATGCCTCAGAATTTCATTCAAGAATGTGAAATCTTTGACGTTTGGGGTATCGACTTTATGGGGTTATTCCCTTCATCTAAAGGAAACAAATACATCCTTGTAGCCGTTGACTACGTCTCAAAATGGGTTGAAGCCAAAGCTTTACCTACTAATGACGCAAGGGTGGTTTGTAACTTTTTGAAGTCGCTATTCGCTAGATTCGGTGTGCCTCGTGCCATTTTTAGTGATCGCGGGACTCATTTTTGCAATGATCAATTTGATAGAGTCATGGCTAAGTATGGTGTAAATCATCGTCTTTCCACCGCATACCACCCACAAACTAATGGCCAGGCTGAAATCTCGAACCGAGGATTAAAGCGAATTCTTGAACGAATCGTGGGAGAGCATCGTGCCTCATGGGCCGATAAACTTGATGATGCTTTGTGGGCTTTTCGTACCGCATACAAGACTCCGATTGGTTGTACACCATATCGTCTCGTGTACGGAAAGGCATGCCACCTCCCCATTGAGTTGGAGCACAAGGCTTACTGGGCCTTGAAGTGGGCTAATTTTGATATCAACAAAGCCGGTGACCTACGCAAGATCCAACTCAATGAGCTCAATGAACTCCGGAATGAGGCTAATGAAAATTCCTTGATCTATAAGGAAAGGACTAAGCTCATTCATGACTCTAAGATTAAAAACCGAGAGTTCCAAGTTGGAGACAAAGTTTTGCTCTTTAACTCTCGGTTGAAAATCTTTTCGGGCAAGCTAAAATCTCGTTGGTCCGGCCCATTCACCATTGCCCAAATTTTTCCATATGGTACTCTCGAGCTCGCTCAACCTAATGGACCTAATTTTAAGGTGAATGGCCAACGAGTGAAGTTGTACTTTGGTGAGGACATCTCTCATGAGATGATTCCATCCCTCACCACTTTTCCCATGAACTAATTTTGGGTCGAGTCAGGCTCGTGACTCGGTTATCAAAAACAAGCGCTCCTCGGGAGGCAACCCGAGTATCTATCCTTTTCCGTTTTAACCTCCTAAGTGTAGGGGTACCTATATAGGTGTTTGTATTTGTGTGGTGATGTGATTACAGGGTTGAATGCACTTTTGGAACCTTTGAAGAACCGTGCTCCCGTGTTATCCGCAATCCGGTTCTATCTCTCAACTATCGTGATTCAATTTTCTTCATACTCACATTTGGAATTGATCACTTTAGTCGTCTCTTCCTTAACTTGATTTAACCAACGTGCACAATGTCATAAGTGTAGGGGAGACTTTTCCCACACGCTTAAACATTGAGGACAATGTTTATCTTAAGTGTAGGGGGACTTCTATCGAAGTTTTAAGTGGACTTTTCCATTAAAATGCCTTCATTTAACCGGAAAATCATCTTTTTCAACATTTTTCAAATTTTTAATTAACTTTGGCCATTTAGTCGTAATTTTTAAATTTTTATCTTTGCTTTCATATGTATATCCCGCAATAAAGTCAAAAATATTCATAAAGTGGTGTAGCTAGTTTTGAAGTCTTTGACATATTAGGCCCGTTGCGATTATTTTGACTCAACCCGAATAGACTTTTCCAACTTTACTCTAGCTAGCATCATTAACCATGTAGACCTTAATTGGTTTATTAGGCTAAGCATCCACGAGTCTCATTACTTGAGATTTTAAATTGTGGAGAACGAGAAATGATAGAGTCAATTATAAGTTGGTATTCTTGCACAAGCTCACTTGGTGTAATTATTTGCCTATTCTCCCATCACTTGCTAATAAATTATCTGCAATAAATAAGGTCGTACGATTTGAAAAGTTACTTAGCTTCTAGCCCAAGATCGTTTAAAAGTTGCTCGGTAATGATAAGAGTTCATAGCCAAGGCATAACTTATGAAGCGGGGCGCGAAGATTGGCGAGTCCGAAAAGGCCCTAACAAGGCATGAGGATTCAATCTTATTGCTAAAGATCCAAGGTGATTTGAAAAGCATTATTCCCAAAATCAATATGAAGGATCAAGACTCACGACGAAAAGCAATCAACTCCCATAAAGATCTTGGAGAAGTCTATCTGAAAAGACCCTAACAAGGTATGAGGATAAATAGATCCAAGTCCGAAAAGGAGGCGGATCGTTGTATCTCAAAATCCCAATTAGCGATTGAAGAAATAATCATGAATTCGTGGTCAACAAAGTTGGAGTACCCCTCAAAAGTCTCCAAGTGAAGAAACTCTATTAACGATGAGAAGACCATTATCTCAAGCACGTCTCTCAAGATATGAAGTATGAAGTACATGCCAAATATCGGCCCGAGAAAGGTCTCAAATCGTGAACCGAGTTATGCCAAGATATGAACTTTTTGATATCCCGAGAAGCAGTTTTAAGAGATTTTGTCCTTTAGCTAACTATTGATCAAATCGTCTACTTTGCTCTCAGCCTAAATAAACTATCGAAATAAGTCCAAAAATGCATCTTCATGATCATTCTAAGACAAAAATAAAATATAAGAGATACACCTAGGAATAAGGGGGTTTAAGCATATAATTAAGCCATGTGTGTAAGTGTTTGATTTGCTAACTTATAATAACAATGATCTCGTTTTTTAAGCTTAGTTTGGGGAATGTGAAATTTGAGGGTGATAAATCTTCGCTGCACCAAAGCCCTAATGTATGTCCTTGATCTCTTTGCAAGTTATTTCCATATAGCTATTTTCAAGTGAAAATGGTTTTCTATCCTTTTGCTTACTTTAAAGATTTTAATTTCTCTTAGTATGTTAATAAGGCCAAGGTTGATTGATTATGAGAAAAGTGTAAATTTGCTTTATCACTAAGCATTGCATGAGAGCATGGCAATGGTTAAGTGTAGGGGATTTGATAGGTGTGAAAACACCCATCCTTTTTACCACTTATTTCTGGCTAAAACGAGACCAAAACATGTATTTAATATCATTTGTTTGGAATTATGCGTGGTTTTTGTGTTTATTGTGTTTTCAGAGTCAACCGGATGAATATTGAAGAAAACATGGGATTGCACGGGTTTTATCGAAGAAAAAGACTCAAGACGAAGTCTATTGTCCAAGAGATGCAAAAGATTTGAAGTCATTGTGCCTATTTGAAGATTTATCTAAGAAAAGGGCCAAAGATGGAAGATTCATATATGTCGAAGAACTCGTGTCTACTAAACAAAAGATTATAAGACGAGTTGGAATTATTCACCGACACTTCTCAAAATCCAAAGTCGGAAACGTTTATTTAGAGAGACGTAAAGACTAAAGAAGAAAGAAGAAAAAAAGCCCATGTACAAGCCCATTTACAAGCCCACAAGAACACCTATAAATAGGCCTTCTCCTTACAAATTTAGTGAGTTAGTTTTTAGTTTTAGTTTCACTTTTCAATTTTCTTTTCTATTTTTAGAGAGAGAAAGTTCTCAACTTTCTCTCACTAAGTTTTCATCTTTCTTTCTTTTAATCTTTCAAGATTAAACCTTTGTATTGTTGATTTCATTAATCAAGTTTAAGTTTAAGCTTTTAATCTTTCCCTTTCTTTGATTTTTAGATTAAGTTTGGTGCGAATTTCATTTGATCCGTGTTGTTCTTAATGATTTCGTGCTTAAAAAGTTAATCTTTTTATGCTTACTTAAGTTTTCATACGAATAAGCTTTAAGATCTTTGTACTTATTGGCTTATTTATATGTTTAGCTTATTTACTTTTTAAAAGTTTTCTTAAAAGTTTATCTTTTTATAGTTTGAGTTAAAAGATTGCTTATTTTTAGTTTGAATAAGTTGTTATTAGTGCTTTTTTAGTATATTTAACTTTTGATTCGTGCAAGTCTTGGTATGAGCTTATCAAATTAGCTTATTACTAGCTTATTTAACGAATCCCATATTAATCGAAAAGGGTAAACCCCTTTCCGATTTGGCTTTCCGATCACCCCCCTCATTCCGATCTTATTGATCTGATTAGGGTTTTGGCTCTTTCCGATTTGCATCTCATTATTCCGATCTTATTGATCGGATTAGGGTTTGTTATTGCGACGGTGGTGTTTATTATATTCCGATTGGAGTGTTTTGTTAAACATTCCGATTGGATTCGTTTTGGACATTCCGATTTGACTAGTTTGGCAACATTCCGATTGGCGCTTGTTTCCCATATTCCGATTGCACCAGTTACATTATTCCGATATGATCCCTTTTCAGACATTCCGACCAGGAACGTTTTTGATACTCCGATTGGGTTGGTTTTAACATTACGATTGCAGTCTCATTGGCACATTCCGATCAGTGTTTCCGACTACACATTCCGATTAATGCACTTTAGATATTCCGATTTGGCAGTATTTGATTGTTTTCCAATTGTTTAATTTCTTGTTTCTACAAAGTTTTCAAGTGTTAGTTTCATTAAGTTTTCAAGAATTTTTCTTTAAGTTTCAATCATTTACTTTTAACTCGTTATTTTTAGTTTAATCTTTAAACTTCCACTTTACTCAACAACATTTACATATTTGCTATTAGTTTAAAATAGATAACAAACCACCCCGTTTTAGTAACCAAGAACAAACTAATCCACTTTGAACCGTGATCAATTCGAGAAGATTCCGAGAACTAATCTGAACCCCAATGAAAACAATAGTATCAGTGTTATATGTTGTATTGATTCTTATAAGTGTCATCATATGAGGGAGTGCATTGAGGAAAGGGTAATTGTATAAGTATGGTGGCCAACATACTTATTCAAGTACCACAACTTCAATGGGTTCTCAAGTATGATTGCATGAAAGAGGGTTAGTACATGCTTGTATATGATGAGATGTGGATTTTTGGGTATATGTGTAATATATGGGTTTATGTAACGGATGTTTACCATATGGCTATTTTTGAGTGTGTTATATGTTTTGGGTTACAATCATGTTGTGTGATTATGGGGTCACACGATATGGATTGGTTTTAGTGATAGGTTTTATGCCTTGTTGTGGCATGGTGAGATGGTGATTACTCGTATGAAAAAACGAGTGTATGACGCGATCGATTGACTTGACATGTTTGATAACGAGTATGTTTTGAGAGATTTAATAGGTATATATATATGCGGATGCATATATACTAGTAGATGTTATGTTATGATATACGGTCGTTCAATAGTTATTATAACTTGAACGTACCAAGTGTTCTCTCGTGTTTAAACAGTTTATTTGTGCTGGAGTTTGATGGAGTTCCAACGACGTTTTGAGTCTTTTTGATGTGTGTCTACATTCGGGTATGTATTTTAATTAATGAGAACTACTAAATTTTCTTGCAAATAAGTCTGACTAATTATAGGAAAATTATTTTGAAAATAATTTGTAAGTGATTGGTAAGATATCGTGACTTACATATCTTTTTATTAAGTTTTTGGTAGTAAGTTATAAAAATATTGTCTTGAATAATTGGATTAGTTTTCTAGGTAACATGTGATAATACATTTTAAAGGGTAAGGAAATTTTACAATAATTTTCTTAAGTGGAGTTAAAACTTTAGAAGTATTTAAATGGACGGAAAGAGTAAAAAGAGAGATTTTATTTTAATAATCATAATAATAACACAGCACCTTGTAAACGTGTAATAGTTGGTTATAACAAGCCTAAATGGATTATATAAAATAATTATAATATAGAATAAAATGAATAAAAACACCATATTTTATAAACACGTATTAGTTTCATAATAACAAGTGAACTGAGTTTAATGTGAGTAAACAAGATAATGGTTAGAATAACATTATACTATACTAACTAGAGAATACCTTCGATAAAATAATGAAGATAAAAGATGAGTTTATTGTTAAATGAGATGATAGATAAAGTAAGTTTTAGTACACTAACTGAGTTGTGCCCTTTGATAGTAACATAGATGGTAAAATATGACTATGATTTCATTTATTGGTGTTAAAATATGGTCCTAATGTGAAGTCACTAATTGAGATGAAAATTTAAAATTTTCTAAGATATTGAAATTTGGTAATACAATCGTCATGAGTCTATCTTTGTTGTTGGCACACTCCATTGATCTTTCGGATTACATTGTTTGGTTTTCACTTGTTTTGGCTAGGGTTCGTTTTACCCTATATTTTATTTTGGGACACGATTGTTTGGAATTCTTTTGGTACACGTCATGGTTGATTTAGTTATGCGGTTGTGGGAACGTTAGGATGAGAGGATAGAGTTGGGTAGTATTACTTATGGTTAGATATTAGAATCGACCGATGTATTTTGGTTTAAAGGTTGTGTTGAAGGAATGATTAAGATTTGTGGAGTTTGGAAACTTAGATTGGTTACGGGAATAAGGGAGTAAGTAAAGTTAGTTGACTGGTCGTGGGAACTAGATGTCATGCTATGAGAAGTTGGTTGAGGTACCATTAGGAGATTTATGGAAGTACTAGCGGATGCGAGGGTAGAGTAGAAAGTTTCTACTAATAGAAAGATTGGACAAATAACACGCAAGGGAATTGGTATAGTTATGGAGGCAAGGTAGTAGTAGACACGTGAAGGAAAACATGGATGTGAAAGAATAATTAGTAGGAGGCTGATTAATGGTGAGTACAACAAGTAAGGAAGAGTGAGCCATTGAGGGGTTGAAGTACTTTTAGAAATATTGTGGTAGATGAGTTGAAGTTACAAGCTACTGGTAGTGTGAAGTTCCTAGGTAAAATCATGGAGACGAGAAGGAGTGCGTAAAGAGCTACATCGCGAAGCAAGGAGCAGAAAGGACTACGCGTCGGATGCAAGAAGGATTGATAGGGGTGAAAACACCCATCCTTTTTACCACTTAATTACAATAATAACCGAGCCAAAACGTGTATTTTATGTCTTTTATGTCGGAATTATGCGTGGTTTGTGTTTTTGTTATGATTTAGGACGAAATTGTGAAAAGTGGAGAAGACACGGCATTTACGGGCTTTTATTGAAGAAAAAGATGAAAGACGAAGTCAAGAAGTCAAGAGTGTAGAAAGAACGGAAGTCCAAGACCAATTCTGAAGATTTATCGAAGAAAAAGTCGAAAGACGGAAGTTTATCAAAAGCCGAAGAACTCAAGTCTATTTTATTGAAGAATTAAAAGACGAGTTTAAAGAAATCCCGAGCCATAAGTCATTAAAGTCCAAGATTAACAAAATATTAAGAAGGGAAGGACTTAATGGTGCAATTAAGAAGAAAGGAAGAAGGGGAGGAAGCTTCCTCTAACCATCTCCCTAATTCCCTATAAATAGCCTTCATATTCATTTCATTAGTTTTTGTTGGCTAGAGTGACACTAGTTCTTCCACCTTTTAATTACTTGCACATTTACTTTACATGTCAATTTAAATACTTGTCTTGCACTTTTAATACCTTTAATTTCCAAGTCGGAAAAGGGTTTATTATTCCGACCATAGCTCCTTGGCTTGGTCGGAAAAGGGTATATGATATTCCGATTGGTGAGGTGACATATTCAGATTGGGTATCCAAATCTACATTCCGATCAGGATAGTCTATTCAACATTCCAATTGGGAGGCTGGTAACATTCCGATCTAGGTAAGTTGGTTATTCCGATCTGAAAAGGTGACATATTCCGATTGGGTATTCCAATCTACATTCCGATATGGGGTTCCGATAAGCATTCCGATTGGATATTCCGACCAATCATCCCGATCAGGTAGGTGAATATATTCCGACCAACTTTCCGATCTGGAGGTAGGTTTATTATTCCGATTGTGTTCCGATCGGAATACATTCCGATCAGGTTTGTTAATTTTCTATTTTGTCTTATTTTATTTTTAAGTTGTCAATTTAATACTTTGTCTAATTTTAATTCTCGTCACGCTTTAACTTTAAGTCACTTAATTTCTCGTTATTTACTTTTCAAAGCTTTAAATTTTGCACCTTTCTTTTAATTAGACTTAGATTTATTTTAACGCTCATTTTACTTTAACGCCATTTTATTTTAACGCATTTTACCGTTACGTCACTTACATTTACGTCTTTGCACATTTTTAATATACTACAACGACAACATTTGTTTCCACCATAGAACGACTGAGTCACACATTAAACACAGTTTTCAATTCGAAGAGATTGGTTCAACGATAATTTTTAACCCGAGTAAAATCCGAGTTATCAAATGGCGCCGCTGTCGGCTCTTTTCGTAAAGATTAACGGTTTTCTGTGAGAGACGCGTTGCTTTTTGGGATCCGTTCACTTGTGAGCGTTATTTTTCTTGCATAAAAAAATTCAAAAAAAATTATAAAAATTAAAAATTGCTAAAAATCCATAAAAATTAAAAATTTCAAAAAATCCAAAAAAGATTTTATTTTTATTGTGTATATATATTGTCTTTGCGTTTGGTTTCTTTCTCTTTTTCATTTTCAGGTGTATGCGTACTAGATCTTCTAATTATCAAGAGCCCGAGACTCAAGAAGATTTAAGTATGTCAGGTGTTAACAACAACAATAATCCACCGCACCTCAACAATAACAACGATGTTCTTCCACAGCCCGATCTTCGGACAATGGAGGAGCTTTGTCAACCTACCATGTTTGGACGAGGAGGACCGATTGCGCCGATGCAAATCAACGCTCCTGAGTTTTCATTGAAGCACCACATGATTCAGCAAGTGCAAACTAACCCATTCCGTGGATTGCCTGATGATGATGCCAACAAACACCTCGACAAGTTCATTACAATCACCCAACGCATGAAGTTACCTGGTGCCACGATGGATGTACTTCGCCTACAACTCTTTCCACATACTTTATCACATCATGCCGAGAAATGGTTTGATCGTCTCCCGAAGAATTCTATTCACACTTGGGATGACATGACTAAACGCTTTTTGTCGCGCTACTTTCCACCATCCATGGTCACGAGCCTTCGTAATCAAATCAGCGGTTTCATGCAAGATCCCGATGAATCTCTTTTTGATGCTTGGGAAAGATATAATGTCTTGATTGATCGTTGTCCAAACCACAACATGCTCCCTGTGACCTTAATAGATACTTTCTACAACGGATTGACTTTTCGTGATCGTGATACGATTAATGCAGCCGCCGGTGGCACATTCATGAAAAGGAGACCCGAGGAGTGTAGAGAGCTTATTGAGAACATGACTACTCACCACAAAAACTGGGATTCCTCCGCTTCTTCAAGGAACAACCCGAGAGTCAATGTTTCTTCTACTTCAGCAAACCCTGATATGACCGAACTCACCCGCATGATGACTGAAATGAGCAAAAGTATCACGCTTCTCGCTTCAAACCAACAACAACAACAAGTTAAAGCGGTTGCACCTTCTTGTGAAACATGCGACGGTCCTCACTCATACACTGATTGTCCTTCGACTCAAGGAAATCTAGAAAATGTGTATGCAGCTTATGGTAATTATTCACCGGAAAATTACCAAGCTCGACCTCAAGGGGATAGAAATTTGCTGAGCTACCGGTCAAGCAACTACCTTTCACCCGGTTTTTCTCCTTAAAACCAAAACCCCGCCAACAACTACACTAGAAGCAACCAAATCCCACCAAGAGATTCTAATCATTATCACCCACCCGCCCAACAAACCCCACCCATTAACCCTGATGTTGAAGCCATCATGAGAACCCAAGGTGAGCAAATCAAGAATCTGCAGAGCCAAATTATCAATCTGAAAGGAGATATCACCAAGCAAGGAAATGAGATAAGATCCGAGCTTCGAGATAATATCCAATCCTCCTTCAGCAATCAAACAAATGATTTGAAGAATATGCTTGCTAGTTTCTTGCCCGCCGCTCAACCTTCTTCTTCGAGTTCTCTACCTTCAAACACCGTCACCAATCCGTGAGCAAATGTGAGTGCTATTACTACCCGTAGTGGAGTTACCATCGTAGGACCACCTATCCCACCCCCATCATCTACACCTCCTCCACCACCATTTATCCCTACTCCTCCTACACCTAGTATTAGTGCACCATTACCGTCTCCGCCTCGTCATGACGATGTACCTAGGAAGGACCCTTCAACATCTCAACCTTTACCTACACCTTCACCCTCACCACCCAAACCTAATATCCCTTATCCTTCTCGTTTAGGCAAGACCAAAATGCTAACCAAGGATGACTCTGAAGTGTCGAGCTATGTGAAGATGATCTCTCAAATGAACTTCAACATCAACTTTCTTGAAGCACTTGTCCACATGCCGAAATTTGTCAAAGTATTCAAGGAATTGCTTAACAAGAAGGAAAAGTTGCTTGAGCTCGCCAACACACGCTTAAATGAAAACTGCTCTGCAGTTATTCTTAAAGAACTTCCGGAAAAGCTTGGAGATCCCGGTCGTTTTGTGTTGCCTTGCATCTTTAACAAAACCGAAGAATTTACTGCCCTTGCTGATCTCGGGGCCAGTATTAATTTGATGCCTTTGAGTGTTTGGAAAACACTATCATTGCCCGACCTTACTCCAACAAAGATGACTCTTGAACTTGCAAATAGCACTCTCCCTTACCCCGTTGGTATAGCCGAAGACGTGTTCACTAAAGTTGGCACATTTACTTTCCCGGTCGATTTTGTCGTTGTTGATTATGAAATGGACCCTCGTATTCCTTTAATACTTGGTCGGCCGTTCTTGAGAACCGGACGAGCTTTAGTTGATGTTGCCGAAGGTGAGTTAATCTTAAGAGTCGGGAATGATTCACAAGTTTTTAAAATGGGGAAGCTTACAAGCAAATCCTTTGGACAAGAATCAGTGAATATGATTAATGTGCTTGATGATTTTACCATCTACAACAATCCTCTATTTGACTCTTGCATTGATAATCCACTTTTTCAAGATGATGTGGATGATTCTCTATCCAATTTGGATGCTTCTCCCATTTATGATTCTCCACCGATCTTTGATGCTTATGATGATGATGATTCTAGCTCAGATTCGGATGATTTTGATGATTGTACCTCCGAGTATCCCGACCTGCCCACATACGATGATTTTGATGAGGCCGATACTCTTTCGAGCGATTCTTCTCACGATGAAGATCCTCCGCCATCACTCGATCCTACTTTGGACGATTACTCATTTGAGGAAGACTTCTCTACGTTTCTCAACACTTACTTCCCTCATGAGAGTGACGCTCCTCCTTATGATTTTGAAGATTATCGTCTTGATCCTACTTTCGATTTGAAGAACATTCTTTCAAAGGAGAAGAAACCGGTCGACATCAATATCCGCAGCACATATGATTTAACACCTCTTTGTCCACCTTCTGAGGACGAGGTTGTGCTTCTTCGCGGATCTTCTTCCCATTCTGTTGAGCCTGAGTGATATTTTCCCTTAAAGGAAACGGTGTTCGACCCCGGTATTGAAATCTTTAAGCCATCTCAGTATCCACCTGATGAAATAAAAGGAAAAATCTTTGGAAATTTTGAAGACATTCTTGCACCACTTCACCCTTGCTTCCACCGTGCTCCATCGCTGCTTAAGGGAACCTTGCCTACTCTTCTTTGGCTTGCCTTGTTCGCCTTAAGCCTCTGCTATTTGATGGACGAAAACTATGTCTTTGATCCTGGTGGATATGTTTCATGCTTCTTCCTATGATGATCAAGGTCGAGTCAGGCTCACGACTCGGTAATCAAAAATCAAGCGCTTCTTGGGAGGCAACCCATGCATCTATCTTTTAGCTTTCTTTATCATAAGTGTAGGGGGAGACCCGTTGGTTTGCTTTCCTCTCCTCTCTTTATCAGGGATTCGAGCTTCAATGATCTACTCTTGATGATTCTTGATGACCCATGATTCCGTGTCCACTTCTTCCCGGTTCTATCCTAAACTCTTTTCGATTCACTATTTTATATTTTCTCAATATTAAAATAGGAATCTCTTTAGTTGTCTTTTCCTTAGCGAGATTTAAACAAAGTACACAATGTCCTAAGTGTATGGGAGTTTACTCCCACATGCTTAAACATTGAGGACAATGTTTATATTAAGTGTAGGGGGACTTCTATCGAAGTTAAGTGGCCTTTTTCTTGTATTTGTCCTCATTTTAACCGGAAAATCAATTTTTCGACATTTTTCAAAATTTTTTATCTATTTTGGCCTATTACTTTTTCCTTTTGTATAGTTATTTTCTTTCCTTATTAGAATAAATTTTAATAAAGTGGTTTCAATTTTCAAACGTTGTGAATCTTTTGACTCAACCCGAGTTTACTTATCTAAGATACTCTAGCTAGTATCCTTAGCATGTTTAAGTAAAGTTTTGCTAGGCTTTTATATAGGGAGCTATAAAACGCGAAAGTCTTAACTCTCACGGGTTAAGAACAAGAACTTTTCGCAAGTTCCTATAATTGATCCTAGAGAGTCGTTTATCAAGGGAACTTTAAAATGCGATTTCTAAACTTGAAAAAAGTCTAAGAGTTTGCAAGATCCTATAGGCGACTCAAAAACCCAAAACTTTGACTTAATAGGCTAAGCATCCACGAGTCTCATTCCTTGAGATTTTAAACTGTGGAGAACGAGAGATGATAGAGTCAATTATAAGTTTAGTATTCTTTCGGGAATTTATATGAGTTAATTATGAGCCTATTCTCCCATCGCTTGCTAATAAATTTATCTGCAATAAATAAGGTTGTACGATTTGAAAAGTTACTTAGCTTCTAGCCCAAGATCGTTTAAGAGTTGCTCGGTATGGATTAGAGTTCATAGCCAAGGCATAACTTATTGAAGCGGGATGCGAAGATTGGCGAGTCCAAAAAGGCCCTAACAAGGCATGAGGGCTATATTTTATTGCTAAAGATCCAAAGTGATGTGAAGAATCATTTATCGAAAATCAATATGAAGGATCGAGACACACGACAAAAAGCAAAAACTCCCCAAAAGTCATGGAGAAGTGTATCCGAAAAGACCTTAGCAAGGTATGAGGATAAATAGATCCAAGTCATAAAAGGAGGCGGATCGTTGTATATCAAAGTCCAAAATAAAGATTGGAGAAAAATGAAGAAGTCGTGGTCCAAGTATGAATCTCTCACAACTTCAAGTGAAGAAATTACTATATGAAGAGAAGACCATTATTTCATGAACGTCTCTCAAGGTTTGAAGTATGAAGTCGCTGCCAAATATCGGTCCGAGAAAGGTCTCAAATCGCGAAGCGAGTTATGCCAAGATATGAACTTTATGAGGTCCCGAGAAGCAGTTTTAAAAGATTTTGTCCTTTAGCTAACTATTGATTAAATCGTTCACTTTATTTTTGGACTAAATAACTATCAAAATAAGTCAACAATGCATCCTCGTGATCATTCAAGACAACGATAATATATAAGAGCTACACCTAGGAATAAGGGAGTCTAAGTGAGTAATTGGCCCACATGAATTTGTGTTAGTTTACTAACTTATAATAACAATGATCTCGTTTTTAAGCTTGGTTTGGAGAAAGTGAAAATTTGAGGATGATGATTATTCATGACATTTCCAAAACCCAAGGTATGTTTTTGATTTCTTTACTTTTAATGTTTATAATTTTCTATCTCTTTAATAAAGGCCAACGTGGATTGATTAGGATGAAAAATGTAATCTTGCTTTGTAACTAATGCATTGCATGAGGACTTTGCAGTGGTCAAGTGTAGGGGATTTGATAGGTGTGAAAACACCCATCCTTTTTACCACTTAATTACAATAATAACCGAGCCAAAACGTGTATTTTATGTCTTTTATGTCGGAATTATGCGTGGTTTGTGTTTTTGTTGTGATTTAGGACGAAATTGTGAAAAGTGGAGAAGACACGACATTTACGGGCTTTTATTGAAGAAAAAGATGAAAGACGAAGTCAAGAAGTCAAGAGTGCAGAAAGAAGGAAAGTCCAAGACCAATTCTGAAGATTTATCGAAGAAAAAGTCGAAAGACGGAATTTTATCAAAAGCCGAAGAACTCAAGTCTATTTTATTGAAGAATTAAAAGACGAGTCTAAAGAAATCCCGAGCCATAAGTCATTAAAGTCCAAGATTAACAAAAGATTAAGAAGGTAAGGACTTAATGGTGCAATTAAGAAGAAAGGAAGAAGGGGAGGAAGCTTCCTCTAACCAGCTCCCTAATCCCCTATAAATAGCCTTCATATTCATTTCATTAGTTTTTGTTGGCTAGAGTGACACTAGTTCTTCCACCTTTTAATTACTTGCACATTTACTTTACATGTCAATTTAAATACTTGTCTTGCACTTTTAATACTTTTAATTTCCAAGTCGGAAAAGGGTTTATTATTCCGACCATAGCTCCTTGGCTTGGTCGGAAAAGGGTTTATGATATTCCGATTGGTGAGGTGACATATTCCGATTGGGTATCCAAATCTACATTCCGATCAGGATAGTCTATTCAACATTCTGATTGGGAGGCTGGTAACATTCCGATCTAGGTAAGTTGGTTATTCCGATCTGAAAAGGTGACATATTCCGATTGGGTATTCCAATCTACATTCCGATCTGGGGTTCTGTTGGAAATACGTTTTACGTATTAAGAAGGATCGGTCACTCCAACAATACTCCATGTAATAGCTCGTAGTTTAGTTAACTTCCTTTATTTATTAAACAAGAACAAGCCTAGCCTACAACATGTGTAGGCCGGCCCAAAATGTAAGCCCAAGCCCATGACAAGGGGCTTGGGTATATAAACCCTCTCCTTTGATGGAGAGGGGTGTGGTTTCATTATTTTACACATAGTTCTCTCTTAGTTTCACTCTCTAAAGTGTGAAATCCACCATTTCTCTATCTCTTTCTCTCTCTAAAAACATAAGCATAGATTTACATTTCTTCAAATGGTATCAAGAGCTTGGGATGAAATATAGGTTTGTTTTTTGTGTTGAGTATTGTCTTCTTAACAATTCGTAGAGTACAAGTTGGTTTTTGCCGAAATCTTCAAAAAAATTTTGGTTTGATCGTAGTATTAAGCAGTGTAACATAGGGATTTGTGCCTAAACGTGTCCTTGGTATCTTGGTTTTCATTGAAACATCAGTTTTCTTGGATCAAAAGTGCAAAAAAGGTTGTGTTCTTCATTCCGAAATTCTAGCAGAATCATCCATCGGAAAGTACAATTTGTACGTGGGGTTCCATCGCAATAACCTTACCATCGGAAAGGGTTTGGTTCTGCATTGCGATCGTTGGATTTTCTTACTTATTCCGATCTGGACATTCCGATCGTACTTTGCGATCTGGGATTCCGACGGGTATAAGGAAGTATTTTAAGCCGTTACTCTGCTCGAATTTTGTCAGCTACTTTGCGATCTGGGTATTGCGATCAGAGTATTCCGATAGGTTTTGCGATCTGAGTATTACGATAGTTCTTTGCGATCTGAACATTTCGACCGCTCTGCATTGCGATCTAGGCATTCAGATACCATCATCATTCCGACAGGGTTACATTACGATCTAGTATTACGATCTGACATTCCGATCTGGTATTCCGATCTGGTATTCTGATCTGTGTAATTTTGACTTGGAATTTTTGGTTTATCGAGAACATATTTTAGGGGATTTTAACATTGTTTCTCGGATTTAACTCACAACAACACAAAAATACTTAACCTTATTTCATTGTTCGATCAACTTTGTAAATCTTAACTTATTGAAATGGAGTATACATCTCTTACGGATAAGTCCATCCTCTCGGGTACTGATAATCGTCCACCAATGTTGGTGAAGACTATGTATGAGGAATGGGCTTCCCGAATGGAACTTTATATGTTGAACAAGGAGAATGGACATCTAATTTGGGCATCGGTGCTCAATGGACCATTAGATTATGGTACCGTGACGGAAGGTACGACCACTCGTCCTCGCACAACGGGTGAGTTGACTGGAGATATGAAGATTCAAGATAAATGTGATAAGTATGCTACAAACATCATTCTCCAAGCTCTTCCTCCAGATGTCTACAAACTCGTCAGCAAACATAAAGTTGCCAAAGAGTTATGGGATAGAATTCGTGTTCTAATGCAAGGCACCTCGTTAACTAAACAAGAACGAGAATGTAAGCTTTATGATACTTTTGATAAGTTTGCCTATGTGCCAGGGGAGACTCTCAATGACTACTATCTGAGATTTACCCTATTGTTGAATGAGCTAAATATCTATGGCATGGCAATTCCTACCTTTCAATTGAACACCAAGTATTTGAACACTCTTCTTCCAGAATGGAAAAAATACGTGACGGATGTCAAATTGGCTAAGGACTTGCATAACACCAATGTGGATCAACTTCAAGCTTTTCTTCAACAACACGAATGCCATGTGATCGAGGCTCGGTTGTCTACACCTCAAGTTCATGATCCACTTGCAATGTATGCTTCTCAACAAAACATGGCTTTTACTTATCAACAACCATCATACTTGCAGCAGCCACCACCACACATTTATCAGCAACCACAGCAACCAACTTATCAACCACCAATGATGCCACAGCAAGAATATCAACAAAGTGTTCATCAACAATCTTTTCAACAGCAACCACCATATCAAACATCACCATCACAAGCCAACACTTCTCCATTGGGCTATACTCCTCAGCAAGGATATTTTCCAATAGAAGCACAACCAGCACAAGCTTTCTACTCTAATGAACTTCCACCAATCCAAGCATCGGTCTTTACTCCAAATGATACGCCAGCTGATGTTCTAAACCATCTCACTGCTTACTTGTCAAAACTTGTTGCAACTAGAGGATTTCCACCAACAAACAATCAGCTCCGCACCTCTTCAAATCCTCAACAATAAGCCACTGTTCAAGATGGTCAAGTGACGGTGCAACCTATTCAGGGAAGGCAAAATTCATATGGACCTCCTACAAGGACTGGGAACAATCAAGCTGTGAATTCTCAAGCTAGTGGAAATGGGAGTCCTATTAGTCCTAAGAAGGTTGTGACTTGTTACAATTGCCGAGGACAAGGTCATATGGCTAGGGAATGCACTCAGCCGAAAAGGAGAAGGGATGATGCATGGTTTCGTGAGAAGATGTATTTGGTTGATGCTTAGTCTAAGGGGAAGATTTTGGATTCAGAGGAGTTAGCATTTCTTGCAGACCCAGGGGCAGCAGATACTGAAGGCATTGCAGTCGTTTCTACTTCTAATGCAGCTTATCAAGCGGACGATCTTGATGCATACGATTTGGATTGTGATGACATTCACTCTGCCCAAGCTGCTCTCGTTGCTAATCTCTCTCACTACGGTTCTGATGTCATCAGTGAGGTACCAACCACATCTAATAATATTGATGATAACCAACATCAAGTTGGGCATGAAAATGACAACCTCGAACAGCATTCGGGAACTAGTAACTCAAATGATGTGGTACCCAATTCTACACATTTGGGTGAACCTCAACCAAATGCTACGACGGGTATGGAATCTTATGCTCAACATGATTTGGTAATGGTGCCTAAACATATTATTGATCAAATGCATATGGCCCTCAGACAATCCGTAGATACCAATTCCACCCTAACTGCTGAGCTTGCGTTGCATGAAGAAAAGGTCAAAGCTTTTGAAATGGTCCCTCAAGCAGAGAAAATAACATGTTCTGAATTTGACCAATTTCGTTTTGAAAAGATTGAACACTTAAAAGAAATAGAATCATTAAAAGCTAATCTTTCTAATGAATTAAAAGAAAAGGAGTCGGTTGTCAATGATTTTCAGAAACTTAAAATGGATTTCGAAACTCTCGAGTCTAAAAAGGTTGAATCAGAAATTAATGCTACCAAACTTCTTAAATTCAAAGAACAACAGCTTTTAAAACAATACGCTTCCACAGAAAAGGTTTATCTTTTAACTAAATCATTTAAAGAATTCGAACTTAAGCGTCTTCAAGATTTACCACCTAATCCCGGTTATGCAAAACAAGCTCAGGAATATACTCCCGGTCTGTATGACATGACCATAATTGGAAAATCGAAAGAAGCACCTTTTGTTCGTAGTACTGAGGAGACACAATCACTTGGGGATGAAACTCATTCTAAAATGCTTTCAAAATTCCATACAATTGATTATGATCAACATAACAAAGATCAATTTTCGAAAAAGACACGCATTCGCTTACAAAAGGAATTAGCAGAATTAACAGTTCTTGTGCCCCAAAGTTTGTCAAGTGAAAACCTTCCTAGTACGTCTCCTACACTCGTCAAAAAGGATTTAACGAAGTTAATTCCACCGGTAAGTAAGGCGTCCGTTAACTTAAATACGGTTCACCAACACTTAGCCGATTTTGACAAGGTCATTTTGGAACGTACGACGGCCACGGCCATAACGGAAGGTGAATGGAACTTTGAGCACACTAGAGCTGCGTTTCGAGATGAAATTGTTCCGTTTGTAAACAATGTTAAAGCTTGTCTTCGTAATATTGATCAAGATTTGTTTTTGGAAATAGAAGAAGTTAGACGTGTTTTCAATGAAATGGACGATGCTTATGAAAACAGTTTACTTGAAATAGAACGGGTTTCACGCCATAATGATCTGCTTCTGAATCAAGTGATGTCTCATGATATAGTTTCTGTCTGTGTGAATACAAGTGTTGATAATGATTCTATTGTGCATAATGTTGAATCTGTGGATAATGTGGTAGATAGTACTTGTCATGAATCTGACGCTGGATTTTTAAAGCTTCAAGATTCATATTCATCGCTTTCAAAACGTTTTGATGAGATTCAAACACATTGTATTTCGCTTGAATGCAAGCAACAATTTATTCAAGAAATCTTTGAAACGTCATTCGAAGGTGTTAATATCGATGATGCAAATTTTGAAAAGAATTTTCGATTGAATTTACAATCAAAACAGCGTCAGCCAAGTGACAAAGTTGCTAACTCTTTGCGGATAGAAATAGAGAAATCTAAGGAGCTTAACTGTGTGAACGTACTTGAGGCCGCTGAGAATTTTACACTTGATTTAGATAATCGAGTTTCCAAGATTTTGTCCAAAGTTGATAACTTAAAACAGAAAAATACACGACTCTTCGATTCAGTAAAGCCCGCATGTGCTAATACCACTGCACAGAATCAATCATTGATTGAACAATTGAATCGAAAGTCGGTGGAAATATCTGATTTGAGGGAACAAATTTTTTTGATAAGAATCTGGTCTTGGCTGAGTTAAAGGAAACACTTCGAACTCTAAAAGGTAAGAATGTTGTGGATAACGCAGCCACTGTCTCAACATCGTCCTCTAGTGCAATCCAAATGAACCTAATAGCCGTCACACCACTT
Source organism: Glebionis coronaria (assembly GCA_025667525.1). NCBI lineage: Eukaryota > Viridiplantae > Streptophyta > Magnoliopsida > Asterales > Asteraceae > Glebionis > Glebionis coronaria. Next base: position 1,137,441 of record JANFOE010000166.1, read on the forward strand.
AACAAGTGCCCTAGGACTAAACCATCTCAAACTTTGGTCATTAAAGATAAGGCGGAATCAAAACCAGCTTCTAATATTCCCGTGTTGCCTTCTACAGGAGTAAGCACCACTACTAAGGCTCAAAGATCTAAGCTTAAAAGAAACAAGAAGAATGATAGGATCTTGCCCCCATCTAGTAGTCAAGTGAAGAAGAAAGTAGAAGCCCAACCTAGGAATGTTATATCTGTTTTGAATAAAAAGAATCATGTAGCTAAACCTAAAGGCTCTGCGGTTGTGCAGCGTTCTAAGCCTACTGTGAATTCTAATTTAAAATGTTGGAATTGCAATGAATGTATGTTTTCTAGTCGTCATGATTCTTGCCTTATTGACCATGTGAATGAGATGCATGCCCGGAAAAATCGATTAGAATGGAAACCGACTGGGAAAGTGTTAACCCAAGTTGGCTGGATGTGGCGTCCCACTGGTAGAACTTTCACTATAGTAGGAAATACGTGCCCTTTAACTAGGATCACTCCCACTGAAGTGAAGAAAGCGTGCCCTTTAACTAGGAGTACCAAGGCTACCAAAACACAAGCGTGTCCTTTAACTAGGAACACCGACACTTCTGTAGGAAAAAAGTGCCCTTTAAATAGGTCTACTCCCACTGTAGTGCACGCAAATAATCCAAAACCTAAGAAAGTTGGAACAGTAAAACCTGTTAGTGCTAAAACTTACATTAGAAAAAGCAGGAAATCTAAGGGTCACAAACATGTTAGCAATTCTGATAATCTTATATCTGTATCTGCTAACACTCAGGAACCAATAGTTTCCAATGCATTGTCTACTGTTGTTATTGAAAACAGGTGGTCCAAATTGTTCTCTGGTATTTGGACTCTGGTTGCTCCAAGCATATGACCGGAGATCGCTCTCAGCTCAGAAATTTCGTCAGCAAGTTTCTTGGTACGGTTAGATTTGGAAATGATCATATTGCAAAGATAATGGGTTATGGTGAATATCATATTGGGTATGTTATCATTTCAAGAGTGTATTATGTGGAAGGTCTCGGTCACAACTTATTTTCTGTGGGACAATTTTGTGATGCAAACCTAGAAGTTGCTTTTCGAGAGCATACCTGCTTCATTCGTAATTTGGAAGGGGTTGATTTATTGAAAGGTACTCGAGGGAATAATTTGTATACTTTTTCTCTACAAGACATGATGGCCGCTTCTCCCGTATGTCTTCTCTCCAAAGCATCGAAGACTAAATCATGGTTATGGCATCGACGGTTATCTCATCTTAACTTTGACGCTATTAATCACTTGGCGAAAAACGAACTTGTTCGTGGTCTTCCTAAACTATCATTTCACAAGGATCATTTGTGTTCAACGTGTACAATGGGGAAAAGCACTAAGAAGTCTTACAAACCCAAGACTGAAGACACCAACCAAGAGAAACTTTATCTGTTGCATATGGATCTTTGTGGGCCAATGCGTGTTGAAAGTCTTAGTGGCAAAAAGTACATCCTCGTCATTGTCGATGATTACTCTCGGTTTACATGGGTGAAATTTCTTAAAGCAAAAAATGAGGCACCTAAATTCATCATCAGATTTCTCAAGATGATTCAAGTGCGTCTCAACACTACTGTCCGACGCATTCGTACAGATAATGGAACCGAATTTGTGAATCAAATTTTGCGTGATTATTATGAAGATGTTGGCATATCTCATGAAACATCCGTTGCATGCACTCCACAACAAAACGGTGTCGTTGAAAGGCGAAATCGCACACTTATGGAAGCTGCTCGAACGATGTTAATTTACGCAAAGGCTCCATTGTTTTTATGGGCAGAAGCAGTATCTACAGCAGTGTACACCCAAAACCGGTCACTAATTCGTAAATGCCATGGTAAAACACCTTATGAGCTTCTCCATGGAAAAATACCAGATTTATCATATCTTCATGTATTTGGTTCTCTTTGCTATCCAAATAATGATGGTGACAATTTGGGAAAACTTCAACCAAAGGCTGATATTGGTATTTTCATTGGTTACGCACCCACAAAGAAGGCATTCCGAATCTACAACCGTAACTCTTGCAAAATCCTTGAAACTATGAATGTTGATTTTGATGAGCTGACAGCAATGGCTTCTGAGCAAAGCAGCTCTGAACCCGCACTTCATGAAATGGGACCCAGTAACATTAGTTCTGGTCTTGTCCCAAATAACCCTACTTCATCATCATTTACACCACCTACTAGGAATGAATGGGATACGTTGTTTCAACCGTTCTTTGATGAATTCTTTACTCCTCCAACCATTGTTGCTCCAGAACCTGAGGTAATAGCTACGGTAACCGAAGTTGTCGCTCCAGCAACCGTTGCACAATCAGATATATCTGCACCTAATGGTCAAGATATACCTTCAACAAGTAATTCTCAACCAACTCATGTTTCAACTACCCATGTCATGCCTATTGATGATGAAGAGGATGATGATGATCACGATTTGGAATTCGCTCAAATGCGTGAACTTCCATTCTTTGGTGTACCTATTCCCGACCCTCATCAAGCCGGGTCGTCCACCTCAGAGGAAGCTCCTTCTACAGTTTACTCCAATCCACGGATTCGTGAACATGACAGCAAGTGGACAAAGGATCATCCTATAGATTCTATTATTGGTGACCCTAATCGTCCGGTATCCACACGAAGTCAGTTACAAGAAAGTGCAATGTTTTGTCACTTTGATGCTTTTCTCACTGAAGTTGAACCTAAGATATGGAAAGAAGCTTTTACTCAATCTTGTTGGATAGAAGCTATGCAAGAAGAACTTAATGAGTTTATACGTCTTGATGTATGGGAACTTGTCCCATGCCCGGATCAAGTGCAGTTACTTACTTTGAAATGGGTTTACAAGGTGAAACTCGATGAGTTAGGCGGAATATTGAAAAACAAAGCTCGACTAGTAGCTCGTGGATACAAGCAATTATTGGGTGTCGACTTTATGGAATCCTTTGCACCTGTTGCCCGTTTGGAAGCTATTAGACTATTCCTCGCTTATGCAGCCCATATGAATATGATCGTCTATCAGATGGATGTGAAGACGGCATTTCTTAATGGTGAAATCAAGGAAGAAGTCTATGTTAAACAGCCGGATGGTTTTGTGAATCCTAATTATCCTAATCATGTGTACAAGCTTAAGAAGGCTCTCTATGGGTTGAAGCAAGCTCCACGCGCATGGTATGATCTATTGTCACAATTCCTCATTACTCAAGGCTTCGCAAAAGGCAAGGTGGATCCCATGCTGTTCATTCAGAAACGAGGTAAAGATATGATTATGGTACAAATATATGTTGATGATATTATATTTGCAGCCTCGACCCAAACCTTATCGGATGAGTTTGGGACACTCATGTCTTCCAAGTTTAAGATGTCAATGATGGGCAAGGTATCATTCTTCTTAGGTCTTCAGATATCTCAGAGTCCCAGAGGCATCTTTATTAATCAATCCAAATATGCCCTTGAATCGCTTAAGAAATATAAGATGGAATCTTGTGACCCCGTGGACACTCCAATGGTGGAGAAATCTAAGCTTGATGCAGATCCACATGGAGTTGCCGTTGATCCGACAGTTTATCGTGGAATGATCGGTACTCTTCTGTATATCACAGCCAGTCGACCTGATCTTCAGTTTGCTATATGTATGTGTGCCAGGTATCAAACTAGGCCTACTGAGTTACATTTAGCTACTGTTAAAAGGATCTTTCGATATCTTAAAGGAACCATTAATCGGGGACTTTGGTATTCGAAGGACTCTTCTATTGCACTAATGGCATATGCAGATGCGGATCACGCGGGTTGTCAAGATACAAGGCGTAGCACGAGTGGAACTTTGCAACTATTAGGAGATCGACTAATCAGTTGGGCATCGAAAAGGCAGAAAAGCGCTGCAATTTCAAGTACGGAAGCAGAATACATAGCTATGTCCGGTTGCTGTGCTCAAATTCTTTGGATGAGATCGCAATTAACCGACTATGGTCTAGGTTTCAACAAGATTCCGATGTACTGTGACAACAAGAGTGCAATTGCCTTATGCTGCAACAACGTTCAATTCTCCCGGTCGAAGCATATTGACATTCGCTACCACTTCATCAAGGAGCAAGTGGAAAATGGAGTAATCGAGCTTTACTTTGTCCGATCTGAGTATCAATTGGCGGATATTTTCACGAAGGCTTTAGATCGTGCTCGAATTGAATTTTTGGCCGACAAGCTAGGAATGAGAACCTTCTCGCCTGAGACTCTTAAGGAACTAGCAGATGAAGCGAAAGAATAGTGGTGGTAAAACTATTCTCCGTATCCTTGGTGATCATTTGTATATATTGTTTATATTTTTATCCTCAAAAGCAAAATACAAAAATATAAAACCATATAAAAACCATAAAAATTGAAAAATCTAGAAAAATCCAAAAATATTTTTGCTTTATTTTTCAAAGGCATGTCTTTTGGTACGATAATATTTACGGCCTTAGAAATGTTGATTAATATCGACACTGCGCCATAAATAGAGTTCGTACAAAAGTTGTAAATATTTCATAAAACATGCCTAAATGGCTTGTAGTTATTTCTGACTGCAACCCGGTTTTCATATTAAAGTCAAGTATTTCTTATGAAAGCTTTGGCTCACAACGGAAATTAATTTTCTCGGGCAAGGTTTACTTTAAAACCTTGTAAGGGATCAAGTTTACTTTATAACTTGGTCTAACACAAATCTATGTACGCCTCAGTGCATTTATTTGTTAAAACAAGAGAAGTCTTGTTTTTATGAAGCTATCATCTCTACAACCATACTATCTACAATTAATATCTACATACTCGACGATGCGACTACTCAACCGACGACTACAGCTCTTTCAATAGAACACGGGTCAACAATTGAGGGGGAGCAATTGTCAAGCATTCAGAATCTTCGATGCCGAACGTGCCAAGTTCACAAGTTGGTGTCAAGACAAGAAACCAATCGTACATGTGGTGTCAAAAGATGACTTCAGACGTGACGAGGCGACCAACATATGCTGACAAGAACCATTTGATCTTATCATATGATGTTCTCATCTATCAGGTCCAACCTTGTCAATTCTTTTTTTAATGGTGAATCTGTGATTATGCTACAAATCGATATCATATCTCATACATTTGATATCATGAAGAAGAAATGGACTTGCATTTTTATTCCCAAAACCTTTGTTAAAACTTCATTAAATCAATTGATATTAAAAACATCGATTGAGTTAATATTTTTAATATGGAGGAGAAAATGTGATTTAATATGGGATATTATCACAAATGGTTTGACTTAATGTGCTGGCTCATCCCGACATGTGCAAAATGTTTTCGAATATCGTGGCATATGTTAAGGGGGAGCAAAATGGATTTTCATATCAAAAATGGATTTTCATGGTGATTTATACTTACCCAAAACACATTTATTTCACGACGATGAAGATTGTGGTGACATAAGGATGGTAGGATAGGTTAAGTCCTATGATTCTTCCAGAACCGGAGGAATCTTCCCAAGGACATTCCATAGCTAGAAATAGTAGTCCTTAGGAAAGTTGGAGAAAGATTGTGAACGTAGCTGAATGCCGACCAAGTACTTAAGTTAGCACTGGAACAATCACAACAAGGTGCTAGTTATGACGTATTGGTAAGCATTGAAGGGGTTGAAGAATGAAAAAGAATTGTAAAGATAAAGGGTGTAAAGAAAGAAGCCCTCCTTACAACTTTAGGCAGAAACCGGGTCAATACATATGCTATTAAGATCATTGTTTAATGATTCTTGATATTGAAGACAGACATCATGGACCCAGTGATGCAATGCACAACCCATCCCAGCCAACTCAGATATCTCTTAAAAGGTATTTGTTTTAATCACACGGAGACAACACATTATCTATTGATTTATTCACTCCGAATAAATTGGTATTGAAAAGGTGGCACTCCTCTCCAGCCTCCGATCACTAAAATCCAAAACGCACGATCGAGTTTAGAGCCATTTGAGATCATTAAATATCTCATTAGGACACACTTTCATAATTCCTTGCTTCTTCATACACTGTGAAAAGTAAGAAAGATCTTAAGAGTCCTACGCAAAATCTTCATGATCTTGCCTGAACATCCGAGTAATACGAAAGTATCTACAATGAAGATGGAAATCCTTCTTGAGCGAATATCAAAAAGCTCATGGTAGGTGACTTGTGCGATTCTTTATGAATCAAACTTGTGATAACTGGAAAGCAACAGCTGTTTAATTCTTAACTGAATTTAAACACGTTCCAGGCCTCTACGCAATATCTTAGTGATCTTGCCAGAACACTTAGAGTGATACCTTAGTGTTCACAGTGATGAGTGGAAATCCTTCTAGTGTTAACCTCAAACAGCACTTGGTAGGTAACTTGCAAGATTTTGTACGAATCAAGCTCGTGACAACTGGAAAGCAACGATGGTGCGGTTCTTAATTGAATTTCACTTGTTCCAGGAACATGAATTGACGGCTTCAAATCATGCGGATACTTTTATCCAAATGATTCACTCTTTACGTTCGCAGTCAGCTTTGGACGGTCGAGTAAAGAGAACGGGTTTACCCGCGAAATCCTGTCAGGAAGTTACTTAATTGAAACTATCCGTCACGGGTACGATATCTAATATCGTCCAACGGTCTTCACCGACCGGAGGTAAAATGCTACCGAATTAGAATGAAATGTTCAAAGCCATTTCGTTCGTGTCTACTTATGTTGCGGCATTTGAAGACGGTGGCGTTGCGGGAACCAAGAAGAAGTCGTTCCCGCATGCTTATACTTTATGCACTTAATATCTCATCTAATTCAAGAAAGCCTAAAAGTTAAGTCTTCCGCTGTTTCAAACTCTGAAGCTTTCAAGAATTACGAAGGTATAAGTATGTGGGACGTGAGGTCACGAAGAGGCAAAGATCACAAGTGATGGATGCACGAGATCAAGGCAAGAGATTGATGCTCAAAGATTGATATCAAAGATCACATCAGCATGTTCACCAGAAAAGAAAAAGAAAAAGAAAGACGAAGACTACGAGCTCAAGACAAGCATAGTATGCTAGGTTTATTTTATTATTGTAACTCGGGTAACGCCCTTGTTTGGAGTGACCTCCCTTAGGGGGAGATTGTTGGAAATACGTTTTACGTATTAAGAAGGATCGGTCACTCCAACGATACTCCATGTAATAGCTCGTAGTTTAGTTAACTTCCTTTATTTATTAAACAAGAACAAGCCTAGCCTACAACATGTGTAGGCCGGCCCAAAATGTAAGCCCAAGCCCATGACAAGGGGCTTGGGTATATAAACCCTCTCCTTTGATGGAGAGGGGTGTGGTTTCATTATTTTACACATAGTTCTCTCTTAGTTTCTCTCTCTAAAGTGTGAAATCCACCATTTCTCTATCTCTTTCTCTCTCTAAAAACATAAGCATAGATTTACATTTCTTCAGGTTCCAATAAGCATTCCGATTGGATATTCCGACCAATCATTCCGATCAGGTAGGTGAATATATTCCGACCAACTTTCCGATCTGGAGGTAGGTTTATTATTCCGAATGTGTTCCGATCGGAATACATTCCGATCAGGTTTGTTAATTTTCTATTTTGTCTTATTTTATTTTTAAGTTGTCAATTTAATACTTTGTCTAATTTTAATTATCGTCACGCTTTAACTTTAAGTCACTTAATTTCTCGTTATTTACTTTTCAAAGCTTTAAATTTTGCACCTTTCTTTTAATTAGACTTAGATTTATTTTAACGCTCATTTTACTTTAACGCCATTTTATTTTAACGCATTTTACCGTTACGTCATTTACATTTACGTCTTTGCACATTTTTAATATACTACAACGACAACATTTGTTTCCACCAAAGAACGACTGAGTCACACATTAAACACAGTTTTCAATTCGAAGAGATTGGCTCAACGATAATTTTTAACCCGAGTAAAATCCGAGTTATCAAGGATGCAAGATATTTCGAAGGAGTCACAAAAGTTGCAAGGACCGGAAAGGTGACAAGCACTATGATGGGAAATTTACGTATGGTTCGTGACGAAGAAGGACAGATCGAGTATCGGAGTGGAGCTACAAAGAGCTGAACCAGTGGATCGTGATGAAGTGAATACATGACATGGGAGATTAAGAACTCGTGGAAGTAACAAGGGGAGTCGAGTGACTACATGGATATAATTTTTGTGACAATCAATATCGAGGGATGAGAAGTGAAGCTGAGCTGAATAAGTTCGTGGAGAAGTGATTAGAGAGTCGATTTTGTGAAGGTGTTATGAAAGATCTTTGGAAGAGACAGCTATGCATTATCCAATGCACTAGTGATTTCCATAGATTTGATGAATGAAGTATGGAATTTTTGTTGGACGGGATAGTGTAGGAATAAGGGAGAACCATAGAAGGAGAGAACCAAGTATTCCTAGAAGATGATGACTGGAAGTACCTCATGTTAGGTGCAAGATCATAATAGAAGTATGATACTTGAGTAATAATTTAGAATAAGGCTTAGTTTAGACAAATGGAAACCAATGTGGGTATAAGATGAGAGTGTGATCCGCATGGAATCACAAGAAACTCTAGTATGTCCCTATTTGGAGGGAGTAGGAGAACTGGTTGTGAGAAAAACAAGTGAAGCTACTTGGAAAATTTTGGCGTATAGATGACTTGATAGACGGGAAGCATCACATCGTGATGTATGGTATGAGTTGAGGAAGAAGAAGGAAGTGTGTATAGAAGCAAAGCATGAATGAAATAGGTCGAGATAGGAACCGAAGGTAAAACTTTGGTAGAGCATAATGAGTAGAATAAAGCACAAAGCAGGCTAATACTGTCGTAGTGTGGAAAAGGAAATGGCACTGACCTATACTGATTGATTGGGAGGCTTAGTATCGATAATCGAATGGATGAGGAGTTATAGGTGTGATGTGTCATAGGGACGAAGGGCTTGGTCTAACTGAGACAAGATGAGGAGAAATATGACCTTGAAGGTAAGACATTGTGTAGGTATAAAGGAAGTGTTGAGTATAAAAAAAATCATGAAGAAAAGTGAGAAAGAAGTGTATAGGTGCTACTAATGAGCTATCCAAATTTAATCGAAGTAGTTGTAGCATGGGTTTGGATGGCAGTTGATAGACTAACTGAGATAACCGTCCTTTTGGTGATGTGTATAGATCATAAGTTGATTTGGATTGAAAGAGCCTTGTTGTGATGAACTAATGGATATGTGAAAGACCGTCAGAGGTCACTTTGTAAGGAAATTGGACTTTTTTAAGTAGTTTGGGGTACGGACTAAAGGGAGTTGATGAACATGATTGGATATGAGTATATCCAGCTAATTAGAAAAGGATGGGCAAGTGAGATATTTATACAACCTTAGGAGTTACACTGAGGGCATGAGTGATTGATTTAGAGGGAGTTAGGAAACTCGTTAGCGATGGCTGAGTTTTCATATAATGATAGTTATCATACTAAAAGTCGATAATTGCCATTTGATGCACTATATGAAAGGATAGGGTGAGTTGTCCCCATTGTGGACTAGAATTGGTAAAAGAGGCTACTAATGTGGTAACGGTGTTTGTGGAAAGGATGAGAGCAACAAGGGATGCTATGTAGAAAAGGAGGAAACCACTAGAGTTAGTGACAAAGTTATGTAGGAAGTTTCACCCATAGTAACGGGTGGTATGTTTTGGTAAAATGGAAGAGTTGATGTAGAGTTTTGTAAGTCCATTTATGATCTTTGGAAAGATCAGACCAGTAGCTTATGAGCACATAATTACCTGGGGGAAATGAGTGGTATACATGTTATATTTCATGTATTAAGATTGGTAAATGTTGTTTGAGAATGCATATTTGCATGTATGGTTATTCGGGATTTGTGTTAATAAGAGTTTGTTTTATCAAAGAGTCATTTGTGAGATTTATGGACTGTGATGTCAAGAGTTTGGCAATGAATTTGGATACTGTTGGTTAGTATAGGTAGTAATTTGAGACTTGAACTAAAGTTCACGTGGAAATGAGAGGAGTTCATTTAGAACTAGTATCCTCAGTTGTTTGCTAATGATGTGTTTGATCCTAAGGAGTAAATCTCGGGACGAGATTTCTATTAGGAGGGAGTGATGTGACAACCGCGGTTTTGAGGTTTGTCACTTCGTTTTATTTTGTGCTAGTTACGTGTCTTTACGTGTTTGTGTGCCAATTGGTGTGTATAGATTGTGGTTTGGATATCATTTCCGGTATGGGGTACCTTGTGAGTGAAACGATGTGTGATGATTTCATGTTCATGATCTCACACGGTAGTGACTATGAAATGAGATGGTGTTATTTAGTGGTTTTACGTATACGTATATGTATTATAGAAAATCGTATTTTTACGATTTAGGGTTTTGCATTTAGGGGTCTCGGAAGAGGTATTTAGTCACGAAAATAATTTACGGGATGGTTTTAAGTCATTTCGGACTTAGTTATATAGTTTATTTCATATTCTAAGAGTTTTTATAAAAATGTATATTTTTACGTTTTTACGGTATACGCGTAAAAACCGACTAGTTTTACGGTTTTGAGGTTTCCGAGGCTTTAGGAGCTAATAGTCGGTTTTGGGATGCAAAAATATAAAAATACATATAATAGTCGGTTTTGGGATGCAAGAAAGAAAAAGAAAAGGGAAAAAAAGGAAAAAGGGGAAACGGACTTTTGTAATGGGCCAAGGACTTGTTAGGAAATTATATAAAACTTTTTACTAACCAAAAACATTTATAAAATCCCTGGAGATCAAGCTTAAGTCGAAATACATGGAGTATATTTAGGGTTTTCATATTTTTCTTGTCTTCCATTAATTCTAAGGTAAAAATCTTCAATCTCTTTTTGATTAAATTGTTTTTAATTCTTTCTTAATCATTATATGATGGATCTAGGTTAGTGTTTATTATAAAATCTGTAATTTAATGTTATCACAATGATAAAGACATAATTATAATAATTAGGGTTAATGATTAAACATGATGAGGGTAATTAATTTGGTTAATTATGTTAAAGTCGTTTTTAAAAACTAGGCAAACTTTTTTGGTCATTGTTTTAATCATATCTAGAGTTTTACAAACTTTTAATTTTCGAATCTTATGTCCCTGCAAAAGGTAATTGAGTTGGATTTCAAATGCAAGAAACGAGAACTAAATTGGAGGTTTGGAAGTGGGTCAAAAACAGGTTACATCAGTCGGGTGTCAAAACAGTTTTTGGATCAGCCTGTTTTCTTTTTATGTTTTGAATTGTTTGGTGTAGTTAGGGTTATATTGGAACCTTCAAACGAACATGAGACTTAGATTATATATTAAATAAAAGATCTCGAGGAGGTCTAAACAAATGGGTTAGGGTAAGACCCTCTGATCATAACAAACTTTTCATATGTTCAAAATCAGTAAATTCTAGATAGGTAAAAGTATATATATATATATATATATATATATATATATATATATATATATGGAGGCCTTAACAGTGTATTCAAGGTTGCGACCAAAGGGGAGAGTTAGCTAACACATGTAAGGGCATAGTGTTTTTTTTACGGAGTAAGTTGGTTTGATTAAGGGGGTGTTCGACCCATAGTTTAAGGTATGAAAAAGGGACTGTTTTGGGTTAAATGTTAAAGGGACGAGTTATGAACTAAACTAAGTTAAGGGCTTTATAGAGGGATGTAATGAGATTTTTATGGCATATAAATGGGGTTAAGTTGTAGGATAAGGTTAGATATCCATCATAGATTGATGACCATTTTGGTATGTGGTTCATGTCTTGATTGTATATGTTTGTGTGTTTAGATAATTGCTAGAGCGCGGGTACTTGGAGAAGCTTGTTCAGGTGAGTTTCATAGTCCCATGTCTTTATGAGTATAATTGTTTTGACTTCCAGATTGGATGGAAGAGACACTGTGTGGTTTTGTAAAGAATGTTGTGAATGTTTTTATGGTTTGTGATGGACTTGTGTGTACACTTATGTGATTAACTGCTATGTGATTCTTGATTGTGTTTATGATTTGGATCGGGGGACGCGTACCGTCTCAGTTATTGTGGTTTGACTTGGTACCAAGAGGATGTTGACAAGGCGGGGCCTTGGGATTGGTTCATAGGTGTAAGGGCGCCTATGGGACCATGGTTATTGGTAAGGCTGGGAGCCTTGGAAATTGTGGTTATTGGTAAGGCTTGAAGCCTTGGAATTGTGATTGTATGGTTAATCTTGAATGGTAGTTGTTAATGCATATATGTAACACACTGTCCATATGTTCTTTTGTTGATGGTTGTTATTCACAGCTTATAACTGATTTGGCGTTGGAGTCTAAACCTATGACTCTCACCAACTTTATGTTAACGTGTTTTAGTGTCTCTTTCAGATGAGAATGTGGTTAAGCATGAGAATAGGAGTGGCTAGCTGGAAGGCTTAGGATTGTATTTGGAGGAACCCCCTTTCCTCCTAGTCTTTATTTATGTTTGAATAGGTGATATTTTGTTGACACCTATATGTTTGTTATTTTTTAATTGTATGTCTTCGGTAAGAGGTAGACTTGTTACCTACTTACCTAGACGCCTGCATTGTTTGAGATATCTTCATGACATTGTGTCACCATTTATGATATTACCATTTCATTTAGTTATCTCTATAGACACGCTATTGTTGTGATAATATCCATACGTCGCGCCCGATATTCCGCCATGGTGGGGTGTGACAAGTAGATGTTTGTGTATACCTCAAGACAACCTAGGAGGAATTGAGGAAACCATATAACCCATGACTTGGAATTTGGAGCGGCAGTTTTTTCTCTTCAACTAAGAAAATTTTGACCAAAGTTTAAACAAAGATTTTTCGAACATCTACGGATCTTGTTAATTATTTCGATAAATCAACGAAGATCGTGTTAACTAAATCCAAATTTATTGAATATTTTTCTATAATTGGATGAGCTGAGAAATTTAAAAATTTTAAGTTTACGTTTCATAAATTAAATATTTATTATTTAATTACTTGTAATATTTATCGACGTTTTAAACGTCGGACTGAGCAAAACTAATAAAGATAATAGTTGAGACGAAAATAAAACTTAGAAAATATGAAGAAAGAATTTCAGAGTGATTATGGTCATGATATTTATTTCATCGGGGAAGGTGAATGTAGTTGCTGACGCATTATGTAGAAAGGATAAAGAACCAATTAGGATGTGTTCCTTAATAATGACCGTGCAGAATAATTTGCACGAGCAATTTCGAAATAGCCGATGCTTGTAAGAAGGATGATATATATGATGAATGGTTTCGCGGCTAATGAGAACTATTAGAGTTGGGAGCCGATGGTGTTAAGTGTTTAAAAGATCATTTGTGATTGCCTAAATATGGAGGATTTTAAGATTTAGTCATGTTGGAATCTCATAAGTTTAAGTATTCTATTCATGCCGTTTCTGATAAAATGTATCTTTATCTAAGGAAGTTGTACTGATGGCCAAATAAGAAAGCAGACATCGCCACATACGTTAGTAAATATCTAACTTTTGTGAAGGTCAAGGCTGGACACCAAAATCCCTCAGGATCACTTCTACAGCTTATTATTCTTGTTTGGAAGTAGTATAGAATCACCATGGACTTTATCACAAATCTTCCAAGGTCATCATCTGGATTTGATTCAATTTGGGTCATCGTCTACAGACTGACCAAATCTACTCATATCATTCCAATCAATGATATGTTCTCGTGGAGAAGTTGGCTCATTTGTATTTAAAGGAGTTGTGTAAGCATGGTGTGCCTGTATCGATCATCTCTATCAAGATCCTCGCTTCGCATCAAAATTCTTGAGATTCCTTCAGAGGTCATTGGGAACAAATCTTTATATGAGTTCTGGTTACCACACCCAATCGGAGGGACAAGGTGAAGGAACAAATTTTTATGCTTGTATGATTGACCTTTGGTAATGAACAAGATAAGCACTTTCCTTTGGATAGGTTATCATTGATAATTATCGCTTTAGGATTGAGCCGAACCTTGCGAGGATCTATATAAAGAAAAGTTTAAGAGCATATGTAGGTAGGAGTTGGGATGAAGATACCCGACCCACTAGACCTGAAATGATTGTGGAAATTAGGATCCGATTATTGACTGCCTGTAGTGGGTAGGAGGTTATGTGAATGTGAGATGTAGATCTTGAAGTGCAGGATGGGTAGCAAAGTTATGCCGAGAGTTTTCATCGTGGAAAGATGAATTGATGATCAGAAAGATCATGGGAAGCTAAGTCCCCGTTGTATGGGACCATTGAGATAATGTAAAGATTTGGTCCGAGAGGCATATAACCTAGACTACCCTAGGACTTCAAGAGTTCCATGAAATATGTTCCGTATATCGAACTTGATAAAATGTCTATCAAGTGAAAATCTGATAATTTCTTAATGAAGTTTGGGTCGGCGAAAAGTTGCATTCATCGAAAACCCGTGGACATCATGGAAAGAGAAAGTAAGTCAACTTAAGCATGATCGTATTCCCATAGTTATGTTTGATGAAACTCGCATATTATAATGAATTACGCTTAAGAGAAAAGACTGAATGTGGAGGAAATGCCCACATATCTTTGGCTCTATAAGAAGCGAGTAGTAAGATGAATCGATCTTTGAGGACAAAGATCCTTTTTAGGGGGAAATGCTGTGACAATCCGTCAATTTGAGGTCGTTATTTTACTCTCAAGTATTATTTATAATCATTATTTTATAGTTAGTTTATAACTCACTCACTTTTGGGAAGAAATTAGTGTTTACGTCTTAAAGTAGCATCGTCTACGTCTAAACCGGAAAGCTCTACGTTACGTGTTTACATTTACGTACTCCGTTTTTGTGACAGTCCGACATTTCAAGTAGTAAATATGTTCTCGTATATTATTTTGAAATTTTATTTTTATGTTAGTACATGAACTCACATATTTACGGGATGAAATTAGAGCATACGTGCATAATTTAACGTCTTTTACGTTTAAACCGGGAACCCAAAGTTTACGTATTTACGTTTTTGTGCTCCGTTTTTTATGAGACAATTTTTATTAGAATCGTTTTGTGCCGTAGTTTCATATTTTGCAAGAACCGGGAACCTTAGGGCACGTAAATAGAGGAAACTAGAATCGAGGAGTACCCGTAAAATAATGGGGATGAAACAAGTTTACACTTGTCCCACCCCCACTATGGGCGGACACAACAAAGGCTTAACACCCCTTTGTTGTCAAAATTATAACAAGTATGAGACACTTGTCTCATAGTTTGCCCAAGACACAAAACCACCAAAATTCTCTCACACATCTCACACACATGCAAGTTTAATCAAAAAGTTTATCAAACCCTCTCTTCTCTCCCTCCTTTGCCGTCCAACACCATTACCTTACCACCATTTCCATCAAATTTTAACCATAAACTTAAGCTATAATCAACATATGTTGATGGCTACTTGAAAGGAGGTTGTTTGGAGGTGATTATAACTTGTGAAAAGAAGTTTTCATAGACTCCTAGGGTTGATTTTCAAGAAGAAGTTCATATATGTGAAGATCATCAAAAGTTTTCTTGAAAGGTTAAAGATTTGGGTACAAAGATCAAACTTGTTCATCCAAAAACTCATCTTTTTCATCACTTTGGTTGGTATAGAGATTGTTTATTTCTACCATCCTACTATTTTTGTAATTGTATTCATCTATTTTATTTAAAATGTATATGTATGATGGTGATAAATGATGATCAATATATTGCATGGGGATTTTGTGTCACTAGATTAGGTTAAAAAGGCTAAAACTACAAGTAAAAGTTGATAAAGTCATAACTAGTTATGTAGGCTGTAATACACAATAACTTTCAATATTATTACTTGATTAAATGGATTAGATTATTTGATATAATGATAGATAAATGATTTTTAGATAAGTGGTGAATTAGCCACACAATGGAATGTTAAAAATGAGCAAGATATGGCCAAAACACTTTTGCGGTACTAATCTGACTGATCTGTTTTGGACGAATTATTACTGATATTTAGAAGCTGTTTGAGAAGGAGCCATAGGACAGTTATTTGTAGATCACATCATGTAGTTTCTACAATAAAAATCTTTGGTTCTAACTCCTTGTAGAACTCAAGATATGGTAAAATTGGTGAACATGAGATTTATCAGATTTGACTTTAAGGTATATAATATTAAAAGGCCACTTGAACTAAATAAATATATAAAATAAGTATATAAAAGTAAATAAATGATAATAACTATTATAAAATATGTTTATATACTATTATAAATAAATATTACATTTTATGTAAATAAAACTCCAATGTTTTCTAACTACAAACTATACATATGATTTTTACGTCTTTTCGGCTAAAACCGAAAGGATGGCGTTTTCGCCAAATAAAACTTAGATGGTCGGAGCCGTCTAATGTAACATTTTTATAGAACATATACTGATATGTAAACACATTTAACAAGTAAAAAATCGAAAAAACCGGGCTTTGTAACTTATGGACCATAATGGGCCAAATTAGCCTTGTTGGACCACTAGGCCCAACTAGTTTGGCTTAACACTATTGGACTTACTCATGGGCTTAATGTGGAAACCATTATTCATGGATCGATTAAGCTTACTAGGAATGCATTATGTTCACATGATTAACATAGCAGAATAGAACATGACACATAAACAAGGTGTTTAACAAACAAGACAATTACTTTCAACGTTTACTTCTTATTAAACATTAACACTCAAACCCTAGGCGTGTTTACAAAGAACATACACGCCTAGAACACGACACACGCTTTATGACTACATTGTGAATTATGAGATCATGAAAACCTAAGCCTGTGTATTCTTTATATAATAGAATACAAGACTTTTCATACAAGAAAATTTTAATTACATTAGAAGTCCCTCCATCTTTTGCTAATAAGTCCTCCTTGTTGTATGAAAGGGCTCCATATTCTTGTAAAGCTTATATTTGCATATAAGTCCTTCTTGTTTCATTATTCTTGTTTTGTCTCATCAAATTAATTCCCAACAATCTTCCTCTATTTGATGATGACAAAACCAATCTTCAAATCTTGATCTTCTACGAATGAAACAAGCTTCCCCTTAAAGTAAGATTTCTTATAAAACATATCACCACATAAAAATAAGTTGCATACCTTGATCTGTGACACCCCGGGTAGGGTCAAAATATGCGGAAAACATCCCCGGAGACGTCACAAGGGTGGATCGATAAAAGTTTATGTTCTAGGATTATTGGGTGGAAATCTATCACATAAAAATCATGGTAAAGTCATGGATTTTACATGATCTGTGAATCTTCTTCCCCTTTTTGTCTCATTCAATAGGGGTCTTCTAAAGATAAACAACTAATAAACTCTTCCCCTTAAGTGGTGCATGTAAATAAATCTCGAACTATGTAGACTCTAATTGTAAATTACGAATGAAGAAAAACGAATATAACCTATTTGTTGAAGAAGCGGAATCTCCCAAGATTGTACCTTATATCTTGCACTATCCATGTGACGTCGAACTTATATTGATAGGAAGAAATATAAGCAGACCACGATCTCTTTGTCAAAATCCTCATCTTTATATGAGACACTGAGCACGATAATGTAACTCCTTCAAGTGATAGCAAGGTATCTAGTAGCTAGATATGACAAGTCTTCGTCACCATTCATGTAAGCACAAACAAGTCATCTCAAAAGAGAGGCAAGAATCTTTTGAGATATGATAAAATACAAACCTGCGAAAAACAAATCCAACACCAAATAAGCAATAATCAATCGTCTTCATCGAAACCTCCAATTTGCAATGAAAATCATCTTAAATACAACATGATCCTCTTCTTTTATGCAACTGCTGCCTCTGTCAGCATTCTACTTCTTCCAAGTCGGTACGTAACCGCAAGGTTAGCCTTGTCACATAATCAAATAAAACTTTATTGTATCAAACACAATCTTCAAAAACGAGCCATAAAATTTAAAACAAACAGTTCTGTCCGAGATCCTGAGTCATCTAGTATATCTTCTGTATGTATTGTCCGATATCTGACGATACTTGTCAGCGTTTAAAAACCATATATCAGACAATACGTTGTCAACGTCTAAATTACAACGTGTCAGCGTCTTTTCTGTCAGCGTGTATTTTATTCTTGTCAGCGGCTCGGCTCAGCTCAGCTACTGACACCATCTTGTGACTACGTAACTCTCGACAGTGGCTAAAATATGAATCCACTATCCCTCATGATCTGTACTTTAGTGATCCAAATACATACCCTTTTTTCTTTTCCTCACGTCCACATCATCAACAGCAACTCGAATTCGAATGATATTAAAAACAGCAACAAACTCTCATGCGTCCTTATTATAGACCACACAAAACATAACCTGTTCATTGTACTTTTGGACCACGTGAAAACAAAGCAAACATCGAACTAACCTTTTATATCCCATAATATCTCACATTAAATCAAAATAATAGAAACCTTTAATCACGTGGAGGCAATCTTTTCCCTTATTATCCCAATAACTTGGCAATAATCCGTCTCTTCCAAAAGTTTCTGATAAAGACCGGATTATAGATGGTCAATCTCCCAAGAAATAGATTAAGAAGCGGAAGGATAGGGCCCTTAGAGCGGGCAAGACTCCAAAGAAACTAAAGAGAAACTAGAACACTTTTCTTTTCATTCCATACCTTCTGATTAAAATGAGTTACAAATATATATAAGAAAGAAACGTGAAGTTACTACTAAATAATAGGAAACATGCAAAACATGGATGCAGTTACATACATAACTAAGAAAGGACGTGGGAGATATATGCTCTAAACATATGCATGAACTACTAAAACAAACCAACTGTTTGACCACTTCTTGTTAGACTCCCAATTCGTATCAATACTCCCGTCCTGAAAACGAGCCTTGTCCTCAAGGCTCATGGTGAAGCACCTCGCGTCTCGTGGCTCCCAAGGTGGTTGAAGTTCGACTCGGAGAAAAACAATCTTTGGTGGATAACATTGATCACCCAAAAAAATTGTCTTCACGTAATGGATAATGGGTAACATGTACTTGATGACCGGGTGAAGAGGAAATCGAGTATGTGTGTCGAAATCATGTTGCACTTTCATAATAAATAAAGCGGAAGCGTTTAGCGATTTAGCCATGGATGACATGCCTTCGATGAGAGTGGCAAGAGAACTAGTGTGATGAAGCGTTGTGGAATGGAAGACTATTATCTCTTGTTGGACTTTTGATGATTCCTGAATCACGTCATGAGGCTTCCAAGGAGGGTCAAGAAAAATAAAGGTTGTTGGTTTGAACTCCTGTCCTGCGAAGTCATTTAACACACAACAAGGGCTGTTAAAAGGAACTCTAAATTGTGTGACGGTATCATGTTTCATTTTTACTACAGAAAAAGCAAATGTGTTGAGTGACTTAGCCATGGGTTTGTCGGGTTTAGGGGGGTTAATTTTCAACACATTGTTGGTCGGTGGTTGTGTTATAATTGGTTGTGTGTTCGGTGGTGTTCTAGTGACGGTTTTGTCGATCTTTGTGATGGCTGTTGTAACGGTAGTGGTGTTGAAGCTGTGATTGTTAGGTTCATTCTTAGGGATGGTGGTTTGGACAGTGGGTTTTTGTGAGATGGTTCCGAAGCGGGCTTGAAGAAGGGTCGTGATGACATCAAGCTTCGCGTTTAGAGCAGATAATTGATCTTGGATGTTTGTGGGTGGTGTAGATGTTGGAGGCATCGATTAAGGCGATGAAAGCACCATTGATAAAGACCGGATTATAGATGGTCAATCTCCCAAGAAATAGATTAAGAAGCGGAAGGATAAGGCCCTTAGAGCGGGCAAGACTCCAAAGAAACTAAAGAGAAACTAGAACACTTTTCTTTTCATTCCATACCTTCTGATTAAAATGAGTTACAAATATATATAAGAAAGAAACGTGAAGTTACTACTAAATAATAGGAAACATGCAAAACATGGATGCAGTTACATACATAACTAAGAAAGGACGTGGGAAATATATGCTCTAAACATATGCATGAACTACTAAAACAAACTGTTTGACCACTTCTTGTTAGACTCCCAATTCGTATCAGTTTCATTCACCTCACCCGTAAAAACAATGCTTTGACCAGAGAGAGTAATAAATAAGGCCCAGGGTTTGGGTCTATTAGAATATTCAGAGTTATTGTCTCTGTAAATATTACTATTGAATAATAATACATTGTAGATGAGTTTCAATGTAGTTTTTCAGAGTCTTATGAAGTATCTCGGGCCATGCAAGAGACTTGTCGAAATGTTAGAAGTATCTAGAGCCTTATTGTTACTCGATCTTACATCATTTCATCTTAGTGTTTTTAGAAAATATGTATTTGTGCCATATCTAGAGATGCAACATTGAGTGTATTGAGGTATCTCACAATCATCATGGTACACCGTATACATGGCCAATATACCATGTGAAATGAGATATGTAAGTACACAGGCACGACAATCAAATATTGTTTGTGAAATCAATTAGGTGAAAAGGCTCGTGCTTGATTCTATTTGCATCATATATTAATGGATTTATCATAATGGTTGTCGCTAATAATTTTCGTTGCTATACGCGAGTATTAGTCTAGTAAAGTCAAAAACTCAAAATTTCAAACCTTTGTCATTCTGCATTTAAGTTTCAACATTTCCATATTTAGAGGATTTTTTCAAGTTTTAAGAGATTTTTTGAAGTTTAAAAATTTTGTGGTGTTTCCATTATATGTAGTATAGAGAAGTAGAGAAGAGATAGAGATAGATAGCTTCCTCACTTGACTAACATTTTGATGTCAAATAGATATATTACAAAAAAAAAAAAAAAAAAAAAACAGCCAAAATACTCATCAGCCTTATAACTTTAGTATGAGGTTTTCATGTCAACAATCTATAAATAGACAATCAAAATGTAAAACTAAACAAAGCTTTTAAGTTTTAACGAATGACAAACAGAAGCCGGGGAACATAAAACTAATTCCGAGAGTTGTCCGCCTTTCCTAGCTCAACTAGCATTGTAAGCAAAGCTTCACACATTTCACTAGCATCAGCCCCTGCTTGATTCTTATTCCATGAGGAATAGACCATCCAAGCATGATCAAGTTTTTTGTCAGGACGGACCACCACCGAGCCAGGGACCTCAGCATCACGACAGGTTACCAACCCATCACTCTTCTCCCCATAACGAAGCTGTAAGTGTAGAGCCGACACAGCCATTGCAGCGGATACAGGAACCACCAGTGGCACCCTATGTTTGTCTGACGGCCCCACCTCGTAGTCAGACTCAGACGTGTTTCCCAGGAAGGAAAGCTTTGGAAGCTCCACGTGTGCTATGTGGGACATCATTGATATGACCCCAGGTCCCACATTTGCTTCGGAACGAAAGGATATAAGCGGAATCCCTTTTGGGAGCTTGTGGTGGCTGAGAAACTGCTTTCTTTTTTCGTAAGTCAGATCCTCGAGAGACTTTATGTCACCCTGCATTGAGAACAAATTAAACTCAAAAGAGGGTCAAAGATAGTACTCACCAATCTATATACTCGTATTACGTTTCAAAAATTTAAGCTAAAATTTCTATTCGCACATGTGTTGTAAAATGTGAATTTGACTTGTAAGTAATTGGACTCTAGAAAGTCAAAAGGGACGTAAACCTTGATGATCTTGCAGACTACGAGTTTCATGATCCTTCTAGTTTCTTTATCAGCAATCTGGCCTTCACGCATTATATCGGAGGCAATAGGGGTTCCGCCATAAGGGCTCTGCACGAGCGCCAATCCTGCAACTTTTCCTTGCAAATCACTCCAATAAAGGGATAAAGCAGCAGCAGCATCGACTCCACCCTTGCTGTGACCAAGTAACATCACACGTTTACCCGACCCCCAATATAGCTCTTCGATGTATTGCTTTAACACAAACGAATTGTACTCCACTGAAGCCTTGTACACAAAAACCAACAAAACCATGATCTCTCATTAATAAGTCTAGGACATGATAAGCAAATGTGACTTGTTTAGTTTTAAGATTGAAATTAGAAATGTTGATGAAACTGAAAATACGGTCATAAGGTAAACACAAAGGTTAAGTCTTTCTTGATTAATTAAAGATATGATACCTCACTGTGAATTTTTGCTATGTGGCAAGCTAAGCCCATCTTCGAAAAGATCCTCTTAGTGCTAACAAAGTATAAGGGACCATGGTTGCTGAATAATCCTGATAATCTCACAAACTATCTAAAGCCAAAAAAACTAACAGAAAAAAAATCTTCTAGTAAAAGAAGTAAAAAGATTTCTTACCTGGAATTAGTAAATACACGTATGAGTCAGGTAGATTGTGCTCTCCGTTCCTTAAGAACAAAAACAGAACGATGATTTAACTTTCCCAACTTTATTGGGGATTTATGCAAATGCCGGAAGTACCTTATTGCGTTTAAAAGTTCTAAAAATCTATCAGAACCGTCTTTGACTGGATCCATAGTTGGATCCCGTTGGATCCATCCAATGTCGGCTGACGAACCGTGGAAGGTAATGTGTACTCGAGATAGGGTGCTGACAATATCAAGAAATATTTGAAAAGTTGTGGTGATGTGATTTTATAAGTGTCTATTGGAACAAGAAAAAACAGTCATTTTACCTTTTCACACGTATTTGTACATGCTTAACACATTGTAAAGAGATCTGATAAGGAGCCATTGCTAACAGCCAAGTGGATTTCACAAAATATCTTGCGAGGTCCAACCTGAAATTGTTCACAAGAACTGCAACATATCACGAATTTGAATGAAACAGCAGTACTGATCCAAATAACAAAGAGATGACTGAGAAATTCATCACTAGAATCAGATTGTTTATAAATAAAAAGCACAGCCTTTAAAATGTAAAAACATCACCAAAATACAAAATTTGATTATAAAAGTTTAGAAATGGTCCAACACCGTGCCTATGGGTCCTAAGAGAAGACGACGACATTGCTTCTTTAACCTTTACCAATATTTACCACAACCGGTGACATGCCGTCTCCCTAGGATTTTGACATTGTGGACCCTAGAGGTGGCAAAACGGGTGAGATAGGTAGACATGTCAATAAGGGATACAATTTGAAAGAAGTCGGATTGGCCTGTAACACATGTTTTCCAAATATACAGTTTTTTTCCAAATACATGACCTTCTTTCCAAACAATTTAGTTTGCCAAATACAATGACGTAAAAGTTATATTGTTTCAGTGATATATTAATCGCCTGAATTGATTATTTATGGAATTTACATGTTAGAAAGACACTTTACCAAGTTTTGACTCTTCGATCTGTTTACTTTCCCGTAATTTTTTCACAATTATCCTTTTGACCCGTTAGAGATTAACATAACTCAAATGGACCCATTCATAAGTTAAAATAATGGCCCCATTAGGTTCACATGAGCATGCTATCATTCAGTTATATTCAACACTTCAGAAAAAAAATCAAACAAATCCACTTTCTCAGTTAGATCCAGACTAAAAAAACACAATGAGAAAAGCGATAATACCCTCTTATAATGAAGTGGATACCCCCATAAAAGAACTTCCTTTCTATGATTTCACATCTTGATAATAAAGATGAATAATCCTCGATACTTGAAGGTTCTTGGGTTCGTTCATCAAGAAGCGTACCAAGATTCTCAGATGTTGAGGCACAACTAGCTGAAGTTGACTTCCTATTAGAAGAATCTAGATCTTGACAAGAAGAGACGGCCACAAAGTCTTCCGAGAATCTACTGACATCTCTGTAGACAAGATCCTCTATGGTAACATAAAAGTTAGTAATTTTATTAAAGTGTGTGGAAGAGCAGAAAACATAGCATTTCCGAGGTGGTTACCAAAAAATTGGATAAACCGGTTCCGTATGTAAGAAGTCAAAGCCAGAAGTCTGGAGAAAATGTCATCAAACAATGCTTGTGGCATAAAAGGACTAATAATCCCCGTACCATTATTGTAATCCTGATGAACATACCTATATCAGACATGATAGAATACTACTTTGAACAACAATTTAACAATCATATATTTTATTTTATATATAACAAGAAAAAGGAATTTTTGGTTTCATTAAAATTGAACTGTGTGAATCCAAAATTATTTCAAGATATACACATCATTGCACTCACTAATGATTGAATAGGTGAAATTCCTCCACGGATAAGCAAGTCTCCCATTACAAGAGTCCTGAAAGGAAACACTAGATCAATGCACTGAATCTCCACTAAAAAAGTCCAATGATCGACTCATATATGGCCTAATATACTTGTTTGACACCTATCCAATTCTCTAAAAAACCTTTTAGAGAAATTCAAATTAGAATTTCATGGGGACAAAAATCAATAGCATTAATACGGAGTAATTTGCAAAGTTGCAATGAGCAAATATGTAAAAGTTGGCACAAAATGTGTCAGTAAGTGATAGATATCAAATGTTTTCTCTTTGTGATTGTAAACTTCTATAGAGTACCCCAGAAACCACTCCAAATTTGGTGATACTTTCGCAGTATTCCCATTCCAGTAATTCGCCAAGCAATACCAAATGCGGGGCCCAAGTTTACGACATCTAGGTTACGTATATGTCTAAAGGTCAAATCGGATATGTTACTATTGGAATAATGTTGGAGACTCAAATTGCTAGTGTTTGGGATTGCGTTTGCAAAAGATTATACCACCATCAGTGTTACCACTATAATTTTAGAGCTATGGTTTGGGCATTTAGCAGCAAGATTTCATAATTTTAAAACAAAATAATTTGAAAAACTCTATATGAATCACCATTGATAATATGATCAGAACAAGCATTTAGCAGCAAGATTTCATAACATATCACGTAAATCAAACACATAATATTTATATATTAAAAAAAAAACTCACAAGATTTTTTAGAAATATATCCTAAGCCAAATGAAAGGAGACTTGAATCTGCAGATTCACATTCACAATCATACCAACCTATATTTATTTATAAGGATGAAAAAGAATGAGTAAATTTAATGCAACCCCAACTTTCCAATACCATTAAAATTTCAAAAAGAAATCTATTTTTATTGTATTGAATATTTTATAAACCATTATAATATTTGAATGTAATATGATTCGAACCAAACTGATCCAAAAGCTGATCTTTATCCAATGCCTGCCCACCCTCAGACCAAATTTTATAAATTAACAATGTACCGATCAATATTTCATAATAGTTCTTGTTACAGTAAATATTTATAAAAAAAGGTTGAAACATTTAAAAATTAGAAATACAATCCATTAAGTGGGTGTTTGAAAGTGCTTACTGAAAATAAATTATTCATTTTAAAAACTCTATTTTAAAAAATTTATTATTTTGAAAACTCTATTTTAAAAAATAGTGTTTGGATTTGATATTCTAGTTTAAAATCGCAATAATCAAATAATTATTTTTTTAGTGTTTGGCAAATTCGATTATTTGATAATAAACTTCATTTTAAAAGCTTACTTTTCCAAATCTCCATTTTGAAACTGAAATAAGTAGCTCCCCACTAACTTTTTTAAAACTCCATTTTAGAGCTTTTAAACACAAATAATCACTTATCTGCATTTATTACTCAAACACTTTTTTTTAACTTATCTCTATTTTAAAACTGAGATTTGGAGATAATCTCCTTGTAACTGCACATCCAAACACCTCCCTAAGTTAAGTATGAAGAAAGATTGCTTGAGAATGAATTCTTGCTTTAATAAATCTGACAAAGGTGAAGAGGAACAGATTTTGCTGGGGTAAGAAGGTAAAAGAATAAAGAATTTGGAACACGTGTTGGCTTAAGGATGAATATTTTGATGTAGTCAGCGAGATTGTGTTCTTTCTTTTCTCTTTCCTTTTTTGGGAAGGGACATGCACATGAATCAGTTAAATTGGTCAAATATTAAAGTGGATGTGGTTGAGTAGTTAAGGGGTAGGGGACACGTGGTTAGATAGGAGTTGGTTTCCTTATTTAGGTGTTTGGGTTGGTTATTGTACGTTTAGAGCAAGGGTTGTGGACAAGATTCTAGATAGCTTTGGGTGTGGTAGAGTTGAATGTCTTTGTAATTTTAATGTTATTAGTCATTTTATATAATGATAGCTTTTTTAAGATCAAATAGATTTCAAGTTTAAGTTAAAATATGAGTTTAAAAGTGTAAAGTACACGTTTATATAAAATAATTAACTTGATTCTGAACACGATAATAGAAAAGGTTAAGAATATAAAGTCAAAGGACAGACGTAACAGTGACAGAATTCGTGGTCACTAAAGTGTCACTAATAGACATATGTTTTAATGACAGCAGTTAGCGACCGTTTGTGACTGTTGCAAAACTATCGCTGTAACTTTAAAGGACATGACTTTTTACCAAAAGTTGAGACTTTTTCTTTTGTATGCATATAAACATATTTGGTCTTTCATATGAACATGATCATATGATTCATATTAACAACAAACAAAACAAAATATCCATGTTTTGCTCTATTTCTTATGCCTAGATCTAGAGTGTGTTATTGTCTTATCCCAATACGAATTTCGTGTAACCCAAGGCACCGAATAAGGTCGAAATATTGTATTAAGAAAATGGACTTTATACACGATTCAAGAATTTATCCGATGATCATTAATTATCATGACCTAAAACCAACAGAATGGTCAAGTTTTATATTTTTGCGACTCATTATAAGTCATTGTATTTTTAAAATATGAATTTAAGTGTTATAAAATATAAAAATATATATCAAATTACATATTTATATTATATTAAAGTCACAAAAAAAGTAATACATGATGAATAAAGGTAAGAAATTATATTTTGAATATAACTTTTTTATTTTTATATAAAAAATGTAATTTTCTCGAAATTAAATTTAAAAAAGCCTCTGCGCATCTCGTTTTATCATGACTTATCACGTTTTTAGCTTATTGTCTTACTTCAAGTTTTAAGCTCAAGCCATTGTGTGGCGTGAAGGTCAAGCCTCATGCCTTCGCGAGAACTTTACGAGCTTTTAAGAACCTTGGTTATGATCGAGAAACCAACTAATAAAAATATAGTTTTATTTATGATAATTTTTTTCTATATTTTTACGTCATCCACTCATTTTTATTTTTATTTGCATTTTCTTCATAAGTCAAAATCTCATTAAATTAAAAATACAAATCTATAAATAAAAATACAATACAAAGTTTTAAAAATAGCAAAAATTAAAAACACAAAACAAATAAGAAATACGACAAATTAATCTTTGTTTGCATATTTTGCCATTATTTCTTTTTGTCTCTTTCGGGTAAACAACGCCTTTGATTTGGGCATTGAGTCGACATCAACCGTGATAAACTACAGCTTGGTTATCTCCATCATATTCAATCCTTTTGCCTTTTTTAACTCGTACGCGTATCTACCGGCGAGCATCCTCTGATGTAATGCATCGTTTAGAATGTTCTTCATAGAACCCGAGCCACTTCCGTCGCTGCTCTCAGTTGATTCCGATTTGGTTTTCTTAGCGGGTCGAGTTTTTTCGGCGTGTCGATGATGAGCATCGCGACCGAATATTTCTTTGTGATCATCCACATCAAAGATCTCCGTCGCGTCCCATTGTGGGTGTTTTTTGAAGATCTTTCACGCATGTTCGTAAGCAAACTTTTTTCCGTTATATAAAAAACTATATTCATCCTTCACAACTTCAAAAACATCATCGTCATTCATATCGCTTTTTACGATTTACTCCTTTGTAAATCGCGTGAAACTTTTAAGATTCAGGGTTCAAATGACTTCATTTTCCCGTAAGCATATTCTTTGTATGAGGCACGAGAGGTGTAGCCTCGTTGAAATCTTAAAAAATATGCCTTAAAAACTATCAAGGTTTTCATCATTTCCGATATCGACGTTCTCCGACACTCTGATCCAAAACTTGCACAATAGTATCTCATCATCACATGTCTAGCGTTCAATATTTTAGCTTGAAACTTCCACAAATTGTACGCGTCTTCGTCATCGTCTGCAGTCAAATCAACGGCTTTTGATTGTTTTTGTCATTCTTTTTCCTTTTCGACATTTATCTTTTGATGGTTGTTGTGATTCTGGTACTCTAAATTGTTTTAAGCACTAGTTGACTTTGGTATTTTTGAAATTGGTTGTTTAATTGTGTATTTTGAAACGCGAATTATTGTTGTTGGACAATGTGTCCGCGTATCATCTCGTAAAATATTGCATAGCAAAAGGATGGTGCGGAAATTGAGAGCCGGATGGAAATTGGGAGTCGGATGAGAATTGGGAAAAATATGAACTAGAGTCTTGCGACGATGGCGTCGACAGGGTAGAGGACGACCAATGATGCAGGTTCGATGTGTTAAGAAGAGTAGTGAAGTTGAGATAAGGAAACTCCTCATTTGAGATTTGCTACATATATGTTTTTAGTAAGATGATAGATTTAATAGGATGATGGATTTATGTGTGTCTTTAAAATGTTAAAAATGAGATATATTTAATAATAAAAGTGGGTTTAATTTTCTAATAAAAAGGTTGAAATATAGCCATTGGGGGAGGGTTAACGGCTCATTTTTTCCCCTTCTCACTCCTCGTCGAAATACGACGAGCAACCGGCGAGCCTGAGCTCTCCGCCACACCCATTGCTCTTATAAAACTGGGATTAGCATTTAAACGAATCTCGATAATTAACAAAATTGTATTGGTATTGTATTGAATTGATACTGAATTTTTATACACAGTATGAGATCGATATCATAATTGAGCTAAAAAAATTCAGGACCACTAACTTTATATCAATATCAAAACAGTATACTGTCGAAAACATTCTCAAAAATTAAATAATCATGTTTTTTAATTAGTGTGATAATAAACACATATCCAGATGTTCTATGTAAATAACAATCATACGAAATATAAACTTCTTATTTTTTGAACAAAAAACTATTTCAAAAAGCTTATTGTTGACACCATATATATCACAAATCTTATCAAAATCTAAAACATTACTTATTGTTGCACTCAAATCAACAAGCTTACACTTTTATCGGTTTTATGTAAAGAAAACAAACTTTAATGTTGAATATTGGTGAATCAAAGTCGAATGATTTTATTGAACACTTAGTTGTTAAAATATGTTTAAATTGTTAATTTTTGACTTCATATGGTTATGATGGAATAACTTACAATTATTTTGATGATGTGTTTATTTAATTGTTGGTTGGTTTTTTAATATTAATTGATTCATAATCACACAATTTTTGTCATAATTTTTGTTTCCATCACATATAGCTACTAGAATGATACACGAAAATTTCTTTTGATTTAACAAAAAAACAAGAAAAACGGGATAGTGCCTATTTTCCGATACCGGCTTCGGTACCCGTATTTCGTGTGATGCGGTACCGATACTCCCCTCGGGAAAATGGTAGTACAAATTCAGTACGGGTTCGGTACCAAAATGATATCGTGTTCATTCTTAGTTTAAAAAAAGATACACTTTTATGGATTTTGTTTTTTTATTCTTTTCATTCTTATTTATTTATATTAAAAATTCATAAAAATGGGAGTAAGACATAAAAATATAAAATTTAACAAGTCAAAAATATTAAGTTGACGAAAAATACATAATAAAATTTGATAAAAAAAGATTTGTACCATAAACCCAAAGAAAGAAAAGTAGAAAATATAGAAAGTAAACTAGAAGAAGCGTAAAGGGTGTGAGAGATGGGGTGATAATGATTGGATATGGAATTGGCGAAGAGGTGTAATAGGTGGTATTGAACAGAAACAAATCGAGAATATGTTGTCCATATTAACAGGCATTCAGTTAAATGAAGGTAATGATAAACTTTGTAGGGATCGTGAGAGGGAGTTTACGATTGCAGGTACTCGTCGGAATATTGACGCATTTTTACACATAGATAGCAATATGTACTAAGTAGTGCAATTGAGTTCCAAAGAAGGTAAACGTCTTTATACGTTGAGTTTTTTTGGATCGATTACCTAAACGGTATAACTTATAACGTATAGGATTGTAAAATTGAGTCTATTTTGTGTCCCACATGTGGAGTTGGTATGGAAACCACGTCACTTATTTTATTCGACTGCTACTTTACAAAATAGGTTTGGATTCATATATATAGATGGTGTTATTAATACATGTTTATTGATGTATCGTTTCGTGAGTGGTGAGATTGGTATGAATTACTGTCAATTAGAAACAACCAAAGATCAAAGATACAGAAGGATACATAAAAGAGATTTAGTAGATAATATATTTTTTGTCGTTTTTTTCTAACCCATTGGAACAAAAAATATGAGGTCTCATGGGTTAATTGGTTTAAGTGTCTTATGAAATCTTTTTAGTTTAGCTTTTGCGAGGTCTTCGTAATAAAATGTTGTTAAAGAAATTAAAACCGAAAGGTAACTCGTAGGCACCTTTCAAAATTTTCGTGATCTTTGTGAGTCAAGACAATATACACTCGGATGACTTATTAAATAATCTTCACTGTCGTCGATTGATAAATTTTTACCGCTTAAAACATAAGAGATGGTGACACATCAAGGCTTATTCACTTGGCTTCACTGTCATCTCAACGCCACTTCATTTCAATGCAACACATACAAATACTTACTCGCTCATGACATCAACTCTCCTTTTCATTTGGGCCCACCAATTAACAATATTAATTTCTTTTAAAATTTTATACACAAATTAAAATTTATTTCACTAAATTCAAAATATAAATACGAAAATAGAAATACCATACGAAATTTAAACTGCTACAAAGAAAAAAACTTGCCACGCTAAAAGAAATTGTACCTACTAAACTAGTTATTTTAGGGTTGATCTAGTTCCTAGAGATACTCAATAAGACACCATTGAAGTTTTGAATTTATTTGTTTATAACGTAGTTATTTTGCTTTCCTCGGGCGAACCATACATCGCTCGACCCATGTCCTTAATTATTTTGTTGCGAACTAATGTAAATTTCACCAGCTTTTGATATTGCAAACCCTTTGTAGAAACTAGAAGGGGGGGTTGAATAGTTTCTCTTCGATTGGTGACCAAATTAAAATTACTTTCAATTTGGTTTGTATCAAAACTATCTTTTACTTGAGACTAAGTTGCATAATGATTAGGTTCAATTCAAATGCACTAGCAAAGATAATAGGTAAGTGTAATGATAATGAAATAAGTAAAGAGTAAGGAAGGAGACAACCTAGTGGGAAGACACCAAGATTTAAAGTGGTTCGACAACGAGGCTCTATCCTCGTTTCTACTCCACTCCTCGAGTACACCTACTCGAGATTTCCACTATATCCACAAGCTCCCTTCTCGGCGGAGAAAACCTTACATCGTTGCTTACATTATTTTCCGACACTAAGCTAAATTTCAAGACCTAATCTTTAGCTAGGACCAATCTACACAACGTTGCCTACTTCACAATTTAACGACACAAGGCTAGATTTCGGGTTCTAATCTTAAGGTAGAACCAATCTTCACGACGTTGCTTACTTCACCATTTTACGACACAAGGCTAGATGTCGAGTTCTAATCGAAAGCTAGAACCAATCTTCACGACTCTTCACTTTGAAGCTAAGTGAGAACTTCACACAACACAACTACTAGTCACTTTATAGTTTAGTGAGAACTCACAAGACACAACCACATCACTTTATAGTTTAGTGATAACTCCTAATCAAATCTATTACAACTCAGCTAGACTTATCCAAGTACACACATGTAGCTTGGATTTACACAACACAACTCCAAGCAAACACATATGCAAAGCAAACACATATGCAATGGATGTACACAACAAATCCAAGTATCCACAAATAACTTGGATGAACACAACTAGTCCAAGTATTCATAAATACATTGGATTGACCAAAAACAAAAAGGGTATCATGATGAATATGACTAGCTCATAGATTCATCTTTATCACAACACTAGTGAGTGAGTGATCTTCTCATTGGACAAGGTAAAGGAGGGGATCAAGAGGATAATCATATGTAAACATCCTTAACAATTTAAGTGATCATTTACTAATGATTATGCTATAGAAAATAGAAAGATGGCTGAGAAAAACGTCCAAGAGGCTTACTGGAAAATGAGATTTGACCCACTATTTAAAGGAGACAAAGTATAACGGATCTATAACGGCTAGCTGTGCGCGGTACCTTATCTCACCCCGCGGTTCCATATCGCTAAGGAACCGCGTAGGTACTTAAGGTACCGCCACTAGACTACGCTCCGTTTTTTGTCTTTTAGTGGGGTGGGAATATCTGAGGTATTTGAAACCTTCAAAGGATATTCTAACAGCATTTGGAATATGCTATTTTCAAATTTTAATTTTCCATTTTAATAAAACATTTTCTAAAAAAGAAAGTTTATTAAAAAGTCTTTTGTCATATTAACAAAAGTGAGTTTTAAGGATAATCATTTTGATGATCACTAAGTATGATTAAGAAAGGTTAGTGATATGATTATTACCCTGATGATAGTGTTAGTTAAATAATTCATTTTGTGTTTTACACTAAATGTGTTGTATGGTTTGTTGTGATCAAAACTAAGAAAGATTAGTTAACACTAATAATGTTTTTAGGCATCACTTGCATTAACAATCTCCCCCTTTTTGATTACGACAAACGATAAACTCATTTACGTAGAAACACAAAATATAGAATTATTAACTAGTTTATCACTATCATTTCTCCCCCTTTGTCGTAGCAAAAAGGTTAGCACAAGTCTTTGAAGAACATCGAACTTTGCTAGTAGCTCCCCCTTGGTGGTTGCTCCCCCTTGCTTGGGACACCAAGTTTGTGAGCTAAGGTGACATGCTACACAAAGGTTAGTAGAAAGGAAAGAAACACCAATGTATATATGATCACTACCTACTAAGTAACTTGAGAGGGAGAGAGAGAAGAAATCTCAAATTAGAAGCAAGTATTTTGCTAAGTATGTCCAAAGAGGTAATTGACAAAATCAAACTTCAATCCGATGAAGATGATAAGCTTGTCAATGGGTTAAAGTTTAGAATTGATGGAATCACCCATAAGCAATTGTAAAAATTAACCATGATCAACTCAAAATAGAACTAATGAAATAACACACAAACAACACAAAGGTTACATAAAAGAAAAAGACACAACAAAGGAGATAGTCATACACATAATTGCGAAAGTATATATGTTAATACAAAGACAGTTACGTTCAGAACCAAAAATTAATACGAAGGTACGTGGATTTATTTAAGTTTAAATAAAAAAAGAAAGAAGGCCTTAAGGCCGACCAAAAGAAAGAAAAGAAAATTTGGGTGCAAGCCCATTTTAGTGCTCAAAGAAAAAAAACATGGGTAACCTCCCTTTTGTAAAAAAAACAGTAACGAAAAAAAAATTAGGGTTTCTACCCATCCATTGTTGTGGCCACCGAGTAAAGAAAAAAAAAGGGAGATCGATCTATTCTTTCCCTCTTAATTCATGTTTATTCGTTGTTCGTCCTAAGAATCAAAAAAGGTAATCTCTATTTTCTTTTATTCGTTAATCATCACGAATCCCATATGATAATCAAAGAAAACGTTTAATATTGGCTATTGATCATGAAATAATAAACATGAGGGTTCGGGTTGTGTGGTTGCAAGAAAACCCGAGACATAGTAATGTATCGATGGTGTTTGTTTATATAGTCCACAGCCAAACACCCCTATTCGGGGCTGTTTTTATGTAAACAGTGGGAAGGAAACCCAAGCGGGGTGTGTTTAGTGCTACCAGGGGGTGTTTGGGTTTACCATCAAGGGGTAATTGTGTTCATCAGTGGCAACCGAGACACTAGTGTGTCTCGGTGGGTCTTAGAAGTAGGCAGCAAGAGCTGCGTCTATCAAACAGTGGGAAACTTTAGCAAAACAGTGGGAACGATATGGATTTTCAGTGGGTAAATTCGGAACAGAAGTTAGTGACTTTTAATACAGAATTAGCGATGGTTTAGTGACACTAAATTCCGTCGCAGAATGGTTTATGACAGTTTTATTGACAATTTTAAAACTCAGCTTTTGGTCAAACTTTTAGTGACAGATTTTTCTGTCGCTAAATCTAATAGACAGATTTAATATATATACGTTGATTGTTTTAGTGCGACCGAGAAAGGGGTATCTCGATAGGCTCAGAATATAGTTAAAATAATAAAATGAAGATTTTTAAATTATACCTTTTATTACTTAATTTTATAAATGTCTTAATTGTATATTTAAATGGATTAAATTAAAATAGCTTTATAAGATTTAAAAGGGTATAATTTTGTTAAAGAAGTTATTAATGATTTTGGAAACTTTCTAATTTAGGAAACTTTCTATTTTTAGCAGGTTACCTAGTATTAATATAGCGTCAAAATACGTTTGTACCGTAATTAACTGTAAAACGATAATACGTTAACAAGAATTATAATAAAGATCAGATTTATCAGTTAATATGCGTACAGAATTTCAGGAAAATAAAATAAATAAATGAGAAACCGATAAGATCAATAAATTAAATAAACATCAGATAACTTATTCGCACCTATTATTATTATAGCTTCCGTGAAGCCGAGTAGAGTTCGTTCAGTTTCCTTCAGTCAGTTACTTGACAAGAGGTACGGATTTCCCGTCCTTTCGGTGTGGATTCCAATAGAGAAGAGTGATCACACCTGCACCAGCACTAATGCTACTGTTCTACACGCTGAAAAGGAATTTGTTACTCCTAATTCTAGTATTTGTGCAAACTCTTCTTCTGTGATTGCAGGTACAACAGCGGATTCTGAACCCACTTCTCCTTCTTCAAGGGGTTCTAATTCTGTATATTCGATATCACCTTCTTCTGTTGTACAAAAGTCTATTTTGGATAATTTTCGAAAAACTTGATAAAACACAAAAATATAATAAAATGTAAATATCCATAGAAAAACAAAATAAAAAATGGAAAAACTTTCAAAATACAAAAAATATTCTTTTCGACATGTCTTTTAGTATCGATAATATGCGCGTACCTAGAAATGTCGCTCAATAACGACATGGGTGTGTACATAAAGCTCGAATGAAAGTTGTAAATATTTTTCAAAACATGTCATTTCAATGATTTACAATTACCTCATATTGTGACTCGTACTTCAAAGAAAGGAAAGTTGATCACAATGATTAATTTTCTTCAACAACGGGAAAATTAAGTTTCTCGGTCATGAGCTATCGATAAAAACATTCAAAGTTTTTAAGCTCATGTAAACGACTTACAGTTAAATGTCAGATTGTAACTCAGAATTTAAATAAAGGAAAGTGTATCTTTAAAGATAACTTATCCTAACAAACGGGTAGAGCAATCTATTACGGGTTGAGCTTGTCACAAAACATTCAACGTTTTTGAGCTCAACACAATGGCTTGTAATCACTTTCAGATTGCAACCCGGAACTATATTCACGGGGGAGCGTACGATTTCGTGCTCTTACCCTTAGAAAAAGAAGTTAAATCTTCTTACACTTGAGTGGATTCGTCAAGACATTCAAAGTCTATGAACTCAAGTTTATGCTTTAGAAAAACCTTTTCGACAAAAAGAATTGATTTTTCAAAAAGCGTTGAACACAATTTTTTCAAGGATTTCTCAATGATATTCAAAATCTTTCAAAAATTGTGTGTTCAACAACTCCTATCCTCAAAAGTTTAATGTGGATCAAATCCTCGTAATGACAATTCCATTGAATCAATTTTTGAGG
This sequence comes from Glebionis coronaria, assembly GCA_025667525.1. NCBI lineage: Eukaryota > Viridiplantae > Streptophyta > Magnoliopsida > Asterales > Asteraceae > Glebionis > Glebionis coronaria. The sequence goes on from JANFOE010000166.1 coordinate 1,173,279, forward strand.
GGGAGCTTTCTAAAATTCATGCTAAGTTTGACACATTTTTTCTCCCGAAGATTTTCAAGACTATTTTTCAAAATATATTTTAATCAAATTTGGTATCTCTAATATCAAAAGATTTTATATATTAGAGATAGGGGAGAAAATGTGATTAAAATGTGATCTAAAGACTCAAGCACTCATGGTTACGATCAAATACCCACAACATCTTTAATTTACGACGTTATTGGTGTCAAAAGGGTGGTTCGGTTTAAGTCCTATGATCCAACCAGAACCGGAGGGATCTTTCCAGGGAAAATCCAATAGATTATTAGAAGTCCTTAGGAAAGATGGAGTAGAATGTGAACGTAGCTGAATGTCGACTAAGTACTGATGATAGCACTGGAACAATCACAAGAAGGTGCTACTAATGATGTCTTGGTAAGCATTGAAGGGGTTGAAGAATGAAAAAGAAATGTAAGGATAAAGGGTCTAAAGAAAGAAGCCCTCCATACAACTTAGGCAGAAATCGGGTCAACTCATCATGAAGACAAACTCATCATGGACCCAGTGATGTGAAGCACAACCCTTTCCTAGCTACTCAGGCTTCTCTCAAAACAAGTTTGTTTTATTGTCACGGAGATCAACACGACTTCTATTGACTTTCTCACTCCGAGATAGTTGATATTGAATAGGTGGCATCTGCTCCAGCCTCCGACCACTAAAAGTGCACAAATCGAGTCTAGAGCCAAGATATCAATCAAATCTCGTTAGGACACACGGATGAAGATCAAGAGAGTCCTACGCTATATCCTTGCGATATTGCTAGAACACTCAGAGTGATACTGCTTAGTATTCACAATGATGAGTGGAAATCCTTCCAGTGTTAACATCAAACAGCACTGCGGTAGGTCATATGCAAGATTCTTTATGAATTGAACATATGAAAAAACTGAAAAGCAACAGTGGTTTGATTCTGACTTGATTCAAACTCGTTTCAGGTTTCTACGCAATATCTTTATGGTCTTGCCAGAACATTCAGAGTGATATTCATTAATATTCACAGTGACGAATGAAAAACCTTCTAGCGTCACCATCAAACAGCGCTACGGTAGGTGACTTGTGAGATTCTTATAAATCAAACTTGTGTCAACTGGAAAGCAACAATGGTAAGATTCTTAATGAATCAAACTTGTTTCAGGAATTTAAATTGACGACTTTAATCAAGCGGATATTAATCCAATTGATTCACTCTTTATGTTCGCAGTCTTGCTTTGAGACGGTCGAGTAAAGAGAACGACTAGTACATCCGCGAAACCCTGTCAAGGAGATTGTTAACTGAATCTACCTAATCACAGGTACGGTATTTAATATTGTATAACGGTCTTCACCGACCGGAGGTAAAACGCTACTGATTTAGGACGAATGTCAAAGCCATTCAGTCCGTGTCTATGTTTTGTCTCGAGAAGGTGGCGTCACGGTGTACTCAGCAAAGTCAAAGATTCAAAACCACATATTCATGCGCAAAGACATATTCAACAATTAATAGTATGAGCATGTGGATAAAGACACAAGATCGCAAGATGGCAAAGACAAGTCAAGAATGATTTGAAGATCTCAAGATAAAAGACTAAGTCGAAAGACAATGACAAAGGCTCAAAGATCACAGCATGAAGGAACAAAACTACTGTTGCACGTTCAAGACTCACTTATGACGAAATTCATAAATCTCCATTGGAATCCAAATATCGAAGAGGAATGACCTCACATTGGGGGAGATTGTTAGCCTCAAAATATTGAGTCAAACAAGAATGTTCGGTCATAGGTTTCTATTGTAATATTTATTAGAACGTTGTAATAGATAGTTAAATAGTCGTGATTCACGGGCTTGGATTTAAGCTACTTAAAGCCCAAAAGACAAGCCCGGTCCAAACAATATAGCCCATTATGGTTACATGTAAGCCCGGCTATATAAGGCCCTTCCTAGCATGTTAGGAAGAGTGGATGATCATTTGTAACTAATCTTCTCTAATATAATATTCACCAAGTTAATCATCTCCTTCTCACTACTTTCTCTCTCTAGGAATCCATCTCTTTTCATCTATTTTCTATCATTAATCATAATAATAATATGGGACAACAAACACATAATTTAGTGTAGGATTCTCCCCTTTACGCGTAAGCTGAGTCGTGGTAGGATTAACTGTGAAAATCAATGTGATTCAGTGTCACTGAAATCAACCAGAATTTGTACCAGAAAAGTTTTAGGTGAAATTTCTTCTGTCGTAGGATTTATAGCGTAGTGTGAATATGGTATTCGTGCCCTTTTCCAGACTTAGAGAGGATCAGATTGTTATCGATGAAAATACTAATGAATTTGTTTATGAGTTCATGGAAACTCAATTTATTAAGTCCATAAATGCTGTTGGGCATTCGTGAGACCAAAACAAAATTATGAATTTAGCAGGACCAAATCGTGTGCGAAAAGCAGTCATGGAAATGTCCCGCTCTTTCACTCGCCACTGTTGGCAGCATGTATCATAAGTCGATCTCAAAAAAGTGCTTAGCACCCTGTAGTCGGTCGTACACATTGTCAATACGTGGAGGGAAATAACGGTCATGAATGGTGATTTGTTTTAAATCGACAATAGTCGACACATAATTTCATGTTACCGTCATTCTCCTTAATAACAGAACTGGTGCACACCATGGTGATACACCTGGAATATATCAGGAAAAATATTGAAATGATCGGCTGATTATGAATGAAAGGAACTTCAGAAATTGTCTCGTACTAAGTACCAAACATCGTTAATTATAAATTGATTTAATTCTTCTTTCATAGCAAGAACCTAACTTTCATCGATTATAGCTTCATCAACATTTTTAGGTTCTTTTTGAGACACTAAGCAAAAGAAGTTACTTCCATTTTGAGCTTGAGATCTTAAGGTTCTTTCATTTAATTTACCAATAACATTTTTTAAAGAATGCCCTTTTGATTCCTTAATGTTTAACGGTTCAATTTTTAATGGTTCATTTCCCTTGTCCTTTTCAAGGTCAATTTGATGGTCATTAGTTTGGCCTTCAACTAGATCATCTACCAAAGGTGATGTCCTAGAGGGAGGTGGTATTTCGTCGAATGTAACGTTCAACGATTCCTTGACATACATGGTTTGTTTATTTAACATAATATAAGCTTTACTATTTTTAGAATATCCAAGAAATACTCCTTCGTATGACTTTGGGTCGAACTTAGTGAGATAATCTTTTGTGTTAAGAATAAAACATTTACTTCCACATACCTTAAAGTATCCAATAGTCGGTTTTCTTTCTTTTAGTATTTCATATGGAGTTTTAATTAGAAGTGGTCTATATAAAACCCGATTTAAAATATAAGTTGAGGTATCAACCGCATGACACCAAATTTTTTGAGGCATATGTGACTCATTTAACATATTTCTACTCATTTCTTGGAGTGTTCTATTTTTGCGTTCAACTACCCCGTTTGATTGTGGCGTTCTTGGAGCCGACAAATTGTGAGTGACACCTTTGGTGTCACAAAAGGCTCCAAATTTCACTTCATTATCAAATTTCTGACCACGATCCGTTTGAATTGACACAATTTGAAAATTTAATTGGTTTCAATATTCATGCTTAAAATCTCAAAATGATCAAATGCTACATATTTAGTTTTCAAAAACTTTGTCCAAGTAAATCTCGAATAGTCGTCCACTATCACCAAGGTGTAAAGATTTCATTCGAAACTTTATACGGCGGAAGGACCGAACAAGTCCATATGTAGGAGTTCCAAACACTTGGTTGTGGTGACCGCATTTTTATCCTTATGGCTTGCGTGTGTTTGTTTACCAATTTTACATGCATCACCAAATGTTGATCATATTTTACTTTTGGTAGATTTCTTACAAGATCTTTGTTAGCCTAATTTTGTAAAAGACCTATGTTTATATGACCAAGTCGTCTATGCCAAAGGGTTGAGGTGTCATCTATAGTGGCCAAGCAAATATCATCTTTTGTTGAATCAAATTTCATGACATATATGTTATTTTTCCTAACTCCTTTTCCAATTGTTATTCCGTTTTTTAGTATTTTACTACCATTTTCTTCAAATAAAACTTTGCATTTGTTACTACAAAGTTGACTAATGCTAAGTAGGTTAAATCCTAAGTTTTCGACATGAGCAACGTTATCAATGGTAATTTGGTCATTAGAAACCATACCTTTGCCTATGATTTTTCTTTTGACGTTGCCACCAAAAATAACATTACCTCCGTACATTTGTGTTTAGATGCTAAAGAGATTCATATTCCCCGTCATATGTCTCGAACATCCGCTGTCCTTGATCCATTCGTCAGGTTCAAGTCCAACCTTCAAGCATACCTACACATTATAGAACTCAAGCGTTTGATCCTCATTGTCTCAAGGGTCCGTTTGGGTTAAACATACTTCTCATGGAAATTCCAATAGGAGTGTTGCCAAATACATCCTAAGGTACCAAATTTCTTATAGAGAATTGATTGTGGTAATCATAGCTAAAGGGTACTTGACTATATCTTCCTAGAACACTTTGATTACTTTTCGGAAAGGGGCGTTTGGGAAAAGAAGGTCTAGGTTGATTTTGAATGTTTCTCGTTCTAGCATTTGCTTCCATATTTCTAACACTTTTGTTATATCTTTTTGGATTAAATGCTTTAGGTTTTCTAGATACAACTACAAATTCGGCGTGATTTTTATTTTGTTCATCAGACAGTTCCACGGACCCTTTGATAGGAGCCGGACCCAAAGGGGAAAGGGTCCGACGTGGTCCGTGGTCCTCTGTGACTGCAATTTTAGAAATGTCACTTTACGGTGTCATCTTTGATCTAAAAGTTATATTTTGTGTATCAAATGCTAACCCTGTTCTGTCTTTGCTATCTCTTTGATAGTTGAACATTTCATCTATGCAATTTGCATTTTTGCTAAATTTGTGAATTTTAGTGTTACTGTTTCATGACTAATTTTTAATTTGTCCATTTCACTATTTAGTTCTTCACATTTAGATGATTTACCTTTTTCTAATCTACGTATTTACTCTTTAAATTATAACTTCATTTTCTAGAGTTTTATTTTTGTTTATAGTTTTGAGACTAAGTTCACACATTTTATTATATTCCTTTTGTAGTGTATCATCATCTAATGATGAAGAATAATAGGATGAGTCGAGATGTACCTCATTTGTTTCATGTGCCATGAGAGCTATCTCCTCCTTTTTGGATTCATCGCCTTCATCGTCATTTGCACTCCATGCTCCGCTAATGAAGGCTCTTTGCGTCTTTGGTTTTGTCTTTGGACAATTACCAATGACGTGATTTGGATCACCACATTGGAAACATTTTCTTTCATCCTTAGGTTTCTTGATATCGAATGGCGTTCGAGATATCTTCTTTTTGTCGAGTGGTTGCCTTACGAGTCTTCCTCTTCTTTTGAAAAATTTCTTAAAATCACGTACGACCATGGCATATTCTTCGTCATCGCTGTCCGAATCTTAATCATCACTAGATTCCACACGAGCTTTTAAGGCTAGTGATTTTTTGTTTGTCTTTCTTGCCTTTGATGATTTCAGAATCTTTTTCCATAACCATTTCGTGTACTTTGAGGTTCCCGATAAGCTCGTCTAGTGATAGGCTTGAAAGATCTTTAGATTCTTCGATTGCAGTGACTTTAGTTCGCCATTTTGGATGAAGAGCCATTAGAAATTTTCTAACAAAATTCTTGTTGGAGAAAGATTCTTCAAGTGCTTTAAGGGATGTTACAATCGTATTAAACCGAGCAAATCCCACATCAGTTGACTCTTCTTCAAAGATAGAAAATTGTTCATATTGTTGAACAAGTAGATCAATTTTATTATCCTTAACTTGTGAGTTTCCTTGATGTGTGACTATTAGTGAGTGCCAAATTTCTTTGACGGTTTGACACATGAATATTCTTTCATGCTCCTTTTTAGGTAGAGCATTATCAAGCCTCATTTTGGCTTCATTATTTTTAGCCAACATTTTCTTTTGATGCTTGGTTTGTCTATCGCGAGGAACTGACTCAATCTGGTTAGTGGTAACATTCATCACTGTTGGTGCATAATCACCTTCAATGATTATATACCAAAGATCTGTATCTTTATACTTCACGTAAGTTTCAAAACGATTTTTCCAATAAATAAACTATCGGTTTCAAAGAGTGGTGGTCTTTGCATATATTGCCCTTCTATGTAATTTTCAGAATCCATGGATCGATTCAAGTTTCAAAGTACAATATACTTTAAAGATCTTGAGTACGTAGCTCTTGATGCCAATGGTAGAAACTAGAAAGGGGGTTGAATAATTTTTACCGATTAGTTTTAATTAATTTTATAAACTTTTTCGTGATTGCTAAAAACTATATACACGACTTGTTTATAAGTAATGTAAATGACTTGTAATAATAAGTAAACAAACCACAATGCACAATTATTTATAGTGATTCGTTCTAGCAATATCTCACTTATCTTGACCCTACTTCCACTCCTCGAGTATCCACTCGAGAGTTCTACTTCACTAACAAATGAATCTCCTTTACACCGATGGAGGAACCTTCACTTTACAAACTTACAATCTCAACCAACACCGAGTTTAAGATGTCTTGATCTAAAGGCACAACAACAACGCCTTATATATTTATTACACTTTGTGGTTATAACACCAACCACACTTTATATAAGTAGATAGATGAATGGGTACAACAATGGTCATAGTGTAGGTAATGTTTAACACTTTCACGCAATGTGATGCCTTGAAGGATCAAAGCTTAAACTAGAGGTTTTCTCGTTTCCGATCTTTAGATGAATAATGATCTAATCACAAGTAAGAAGAGAATGAAAAAGATATATTAGAGAGTTAGATTATATACTGAGTTTAGAGAGAAGAGATGATAGAAAGGGGCGAGTTTAAGGCTTGGACAAAGGCTCAATTTATAGGCAAACTGTCAGACCCTACGGAACCCGTCGGACGCTTCACCTTTGGGTCCGCCGGGGTCCGGTGGTGCTGACTTTTGTTGCCTCATAAATGTTTTCCCATGTCTTCTAGAAATCTACAAAATCTATAAAAACTACTTTATTTGACTAAAAAATCTGACATTGTAAGTCAATCATTGGCTTTGTGAAGTCAACATATATCATTTTATGTTTATACGATTTGGGATATTTTTGTAAATTTTTTTGTATAAGTTTGAAGAAACTTATGTGATGCTTATAATTTATAACATAAAAATATGTTTGATGTTTTGTCGTTAACAAAACGTTAAGCATGATTAAAACGTAGATATCGTTTTAGTGCGATATTTTCATTTACAGTGTTCTTCTCTTTGCACTTGAGAGGATGAGAGGGGAGGAGAAAGATTCACTTCTAAAAAATTATAAACAACCAAATAACCAAGGATTTTTGTGATTAAAGAAGGTGAATTGAATCTGATAATTTGTGTGCAAAAGAGGTGAAAAGAAAATCTGGAAATGGTCCACTATTTATAGGACAAAGGCCCAACGGATCTATTTGGCCGCGGCTCATTAAATAGGCTCGCGACTCAATAACAATATTGAGCTGCAGCTACCTATTTTGAGCCGCTGGTTGTAGACTTCACTCCTTTTTGTCTTTTAGTGGGGAAATCCTATATGGTGAAGTTTATACGTCCATAGGATATTCCTAGACCATTTGGAATATGCCAAATTTATTTCCATTTTCTATTTTAATAAAATATTTTCTTAAAAATAAAAAACATTTGTCACTTTGAAATAAAAGTGAATTTTAAGAAAATATAAATCCTTGATCACTTAGTTAGGTTAAGAGATTGTTTATTCATATCTTAAGTGATAATTGATGAAATGAAAAATACTTGAACTCAAGAATTTGAGTTTCGTTGTTTTCATAAATGCTTGTTTTTATATATTGTCGTAATCAAAACAAAGCGAGATCGAAAAATGCAAGCAATGTTTTTAGGCATCATTGCATTAACAAAAATGTTGATCCTCTACCCATGTATTTTAAGTTTGTTACTATTCAATGTGATTTTACGGGTATAAAGAGTTTTAGTGTCATTATGAAATGTACATCCGCCATACGAAAATTAGCGTACGACATAAGTGCGGATGCATTAGATGAATACCTGAAATTAGGGAACATTATGCATAAAATTGTATAGCTTGTTTTATGATGTGCGTCATGAATTTGTATTAGCTCGAGTTTTTAGGAAAACCTCCCTTATTTGACATTCAAAACTTATACTGTGCACATAATAGGGTTCACGAGTTTTTGGGAATGCTTGGTAGCATTGATTGTATGCACTGGGAATGTGTTAGTTTCTCGAAAGGATGACACAATGAATATGAGAGATGTGATACAAAATACCCAACCATAATACTAGAATTTGTTGCGTCATATTATTGCTCAATCGAAGAGTGCTTGGAGTGTCAACAAGATACACAGAATTATGTGATCGTGCATCATATTGCATAACATGATTTTAAAAAATCAAGGGTGTTAATGCAAGTGATGCCTAAAAACATTATTAGTGTTAACTAATATTTCTTAGTTTTGATCACAACAAACCATACAACACATTTAGTTTAAAACACAAAATGAATTATTTAACTAACACTATCATCAAGGTAATAATCATATCACTAACCTTTCTTAATCATACTTAGTGATCATCAAAATGATTATCCTTAAAACTCACTTTTGTTAATATGACAAAAGACTTTTTAATAAACTTTCTTTTTTAGAAAATGTTTTATTAAAATGGAAAATGAAAATTTGAAAATAGCATATTCCAAATGCTGTTAGAATATCCTTTGAAGGTTTCAAATACCTCAGATATTCCCACCTCACTAAAAGACAAAAAACAGAGCGTAGTCTAGTGGCGGTACCTTAAGTACCTACGCGGTTCCTTAGCGATATGGAACCGCGGGGTGAGATAAGGTACCGCGCACAGCTAGCCGTTATAGATCCGTTATACTTTGTCTCCTTTAAATAGTGGGTCAAATCTCATTTTCTAGTAAGCCTTTTGGACGTTTTTCTCAGCCCTCTTTCTATTTTCTATAGCATAATCATTAGTAAATGATCACTTAAATTGTTAAGGATGTTTACATATGATTATCCTCTTGATCCCCTCCTTTACCTTGTCCAATGAGAAGATCACTCACTCACTAGTGTTGTGATAAAGATGAATCTATGAGCTAGTCATATTCATCATGATACCCTTTTTGTTTTAGGTCAATCCAATGTATTTATGAATACTTGGACTAGTTGTGTTCATCCAAGTTATTTGTGGATACTTGGATTTGTTGTGTACATCCATTGCATATGTGTTTGCTTGGAGTTGTGTTGTGTAAATCCAAGCTACATGTGTGTACTTGGATAAGTCTAGTTGAGTTGTAATAGATTTGATTAGGAGTTCTCACTAAACTATAAAGTGATGTTGTTGTGTCTTGTGAGTTCTCACTAAACTATAAAGTGACTAGTAGTTGTGTTGTGTGAAGTTCTCACTTAGCTTCAAAGTGAAGAGTCGTGAAGATTGGTTCTAGCTTTCGATTAGAACTCGACATCTAGCCTTGTGTCGTAAAATGGTGAAGTAGGCAACGTCGTGAATACTGGTTCTACCTTAAGATTAGAACCCGACATCTAGCCTTGTGTCGTTAAATTGTGAAGTAGGCAACGTTGTGTAGATTGGTCCTAGCAAAAGATTAGGTCTCGACATTTAGCTTAGTGTCGGAAAATAATGTAAGCAACGATGTAAGGTTTTCTCCGCCGTGAAGGGAGCTTGTGGATATAGTGGAAATCTCGAGTAGGTGTACTCGAGGAGTGGAGTAGAAACGAGGATAGAGCCTCGTTGTCGAACCACTATAAATCTTGGTGTCTTCCCACTAGGTTGTCTCCTTCCTTACTCTTTACTTATTTCATTATCATTACACTTACCTATTATCTTTGCTAGTGCATTTGAATTGAACCTAATCATTATGCAACTTAGCCTCAAGTAAAAGATAGTTTTGATACAAACCAAATTGAAAGTAATTTTAATTTGGTCACCAATCGAAGAGAAACTATTCAACCCCCCCTTCTAGTTTCTACAATTGGTATCAGAGCGATGGTCACTCAAGATCTTTGAAGTATATTTTACTTTGAAACTTGGATCGATCCATTGTCTCCTCAAATTAGAAGGTCTAGTTGTACTAAAGTTTCTCTTTGGTCAAAACTATGTTTTCTTTTAAAATAGGTCTTTTAATTGATAATATTGCATCCCACTTAAGATTAGTAGCCTTTATGCATTTTAGATATACTCTTGAAATGTATCTACTAGTTTGCATCTTGCTTTGTGTAGGTATTCATGAAGATCAATCACTTAATTGGTTGTGGATTGAGTTACTTGCACTTGTAGAAGACTTATCATCATCGATTTTCAACATCTTTGAATGATGATACCAAGATGATTGGGAATGATACTAGTCCTTGAAGACTTAGTACTCATCATAGTCATTGATTGGGCATAGCACTTATTCCTTTATGGATTGCTCTTTGTGGCCAAGGTACGCTTTCGTTCTTCCACACGCCCTTTGATCATTCTTTTGATCATTACTTGACTATGTGCTTGTTCTCGGCATCCTTGCCTTGACATTTATTTGTGGTTTGTGTTTCTTTTCCTTTATCCTCTCAAACCTTCATTGCTTGGATACTTGACTCACTATGGTGATGTAGAGTGAGTTAGTAGAAGCTTAAAGTATCAAGCATGATTTCCATGGTTTGCACCCATACGGTTAGTAGGCCCTTTGTGGGAGAGAAAGTGAATTAATACCTTGCTCATATTTTGGTTTAGACTAAGACTATTATTGAAAGTGATCTTAGTCTATACTTGAATAATTGCTTTGTGCTTATTCATTACCAAAGCCGTTTAACGTTTCGCCGGAAAGGCACGTCTTAAACCACTATATATGACACAAGCTCTTCGTTACCACTATTTGAAGATTGTCATTAATCCCTTGAGCATTGGTCCTAGTCTTGATTCACTTCCCTTGACTTCTCTCCACTTAGTCGTTTTGCTACGAGTAGTCGTTTGTCCGTTTCGGTTCTTTTCGATCTCGATTTAACTCGTAATCCTTCGTTTAGGCATATTGCTTAGTGTTATGATGATACAATGATATTTTAGAAGGCTCATGACATATTTTTAAGTGTTTTAGAAAAGTTTGTTTTTAAAATTTGGCGTCCTTCATAGATAAAAACCGACCTCTGGAGGCGGTTCTTTATCTCAGCGGCTCAAAGGCGCGGTTCCTTATCGATAAGGAACCGCGGGCAGAAATTTTTGTCAGAGCACCAGTTTGATTATTTTATTCTTTTTCAAACCAAACCCTCTCTCTCCCAAAAACACACAGCGACGGTTTTCTTGTTTTCCCACCATTGTTGAAGCTTCCAAAACCTTCAATCACTCAAATTAATTGATTCCAAGTTGTGGGTTTCACTCATCCTTCATCTAACATCAATTAACTGTAAGTATTTTCTTTCAATTTCATCTATTTTGTTCTAAGGTTCATCCTTTCATAATTGGGGATTTTTAAAATTGAAATTGAATTAAAACCTTAATAGTAATGTGGGTTGACATGGTTATTTTACTATGATTCCTTAGGTTCATATTCATTAAGATTTCACTAAAACCCACTTGTAGAACAAATCCGAATTTAGGCTAAATGATTTTGGTTGAAAGATGGATTTGAGATGAACCCATGAACAAGTAGGTAATGACATTGTTAATGCTTACCTAAAAACCTTGTTTTGAAAAACCAATGTTCTAATCCATTGTTGATCCAACATAGTTGTGGATTTGCTATATAAGATCCGGTGGTCTAACATGGTGGAAGATGGTGGTGGTAGCCATTGTTGAAAGAGAGAGAAGAGTGGTTGAATGTGAAAGAAAGAAAATGAATTAAAAGTAAAAAATGACACAAGCAACACCCCTCCTTGGAAGCTAAGGAGGGGTATATATAGTCACACATGCACCTTAAACTATACATTGAACCTAGTCTAGTCTAAGCGTGTGTGACTATGATAACTAACGGGAATTCTCAAATGTCGTCACATAAAGTGAGTTTCCAACAATCTTCCCCCATGGGACGACGTGTAGAATTCCTTACAATATTCTTCCTAACAAGTACAAAATGATTAAGAACAAGAGCTTTCATGAAGCGTCCAATGCTGATGAAGTCTTCTGAGGCCTTCGTCTTCAAAACGACTCATCTTTAAAGTAACTTGTAGAAGAAATACTGTAACGGCACGAGCTAAGTAACCCATACACTTCTGGTTAAGGAGAAGCTTCTGAATTAGCTTCCCCCTAATTCATGCCACGTAAACTTGATGTAGAAGCTTTAAAATAGCTTCCCCCTAAACTGACAATCCTCGTAAGCAACTTCAAAGCTTTCAATAAAGCTTAGAATGATTAAGCGCACAACGGAATCTAACAAGCAAATCCCATCATATAACATTGATAACGTTGCTAAGAGGGATTGAAAGTAAGGGGTACACCAAGTAGATCAACAACTTCTCTTCTCACGCTTGAATAATTCTTCTGGATTTTTCTTCCCCCTGAGAATTCAAGTTATGCATACCAGAAAGAATCAAGATATTTCTTCCCCCACATAGTTGAACAAAGTAAATCAATCCCAATTATGAAGCTCAAATACTGAAGTGGACACTTTATCCCATTCATGAAGTTGACATCGTAACACCAGAGTCAATTAAGTCCCGGAAATGCACATATCTTCTTCCGGAGATGCACCAGAGTCAATTAAGTACCGGGAATGCATATAGGATAATGATGATGTTTAATTGCAACAATCAAACAATTAAACCTCGAATCAGTAGTGTACCGTTTTAGAGATTGATAACGCCACGAGTTAAAACACTGATTTTCTCTGCGGCTATGACAAATGTCATCCCGGAATGACTTCAAATCAAAAGAAGGTATGAAGTTCATCACGTGTACTCGTTGTGCGTTCAATGTGTCTTCTTCTTCCCCCTTGATGGTTTCGAAACTCGGAACCATCAATAAATTGTACGCACATGAACCTGAAATCTCGTGAGAATAATAAATAAGTTGAATTATATATTTTGTGAGATCAGCTATTGATCGAAAATCTCTTCTCATAAACTCTCCATGGCCACCTTTACCAACCCACGTGAAAGCAATTTGAAGTGATCACTGAAAGAATGAACCAGATACATCAAACGTGAAACTAAATAAGAATCCTTCGATCTTGTGAGTTAAGCTTGCACTATTGTTGAATGAAGAACGGTGGAGAAATCTCTAAGTACTCAATGCATCACTGAAGAAGTCTATAAGCACAACACCTCTTGAAATTATCCACGTCGACTAAGCGCGTGACACTGAGTACAACAATGTAACCCCTTTAAGTGATAGTTATCCGAGTCATCAACCAACCACCCCGAACCCGGAAACCAGATAACCAAGTCTTCATTCTAATATGAAGCACGACAAGTTATCTATGAAAGATAAAATAAGTACACGCCTTCAAAAAATCCGTCTTCAACGTCACGTAATTAATACCCGATCAAACAAAATCTGTAGTCACTAAAAAATCGCCCAAATTTTTCTTGGTCTCGTCTCAAATAAATTCTCGTCACATTTGTCACGTTACTTTGTCACGTCACTTTGTCACTTTGTTATTTTAATCTCGGATTATACCCAATATGCAACTTAATATCAAAAAATTTATCCAAAAAAAACTTTGAGATAAAATTCGTACATAAGTTGCAATATGGTAACATTTTTTGGTCCAATAGTACCATTGACCCAAAAGACATTTAGTAAAAACCAAACGAGGCCCAAAAAGCGAATTCTGTGGAATATATATGATTTAATCTAATCACTTCACACATATCGCAACCATCAAAGAAACCATATCCTAATCACATCTTCGTTTCCTCCGCCCCCCCTTTCTCCCAACAACAGTCACTAGAAACATCCATCCCATGAAACTCCATCTTTCACACCTTTAATCCCATCTCAAATCTCTCAAAAACAGTACCCAAAATAAATCCCAATCATCATATATTATGAAATACAGAAATAAACCCCATCTCCAATCAAAAATAAAACCAATCACGTTTGTAAGTACCCACGAATGAAGAATAGTAGAAGGTTTCGGCTTCTAGATCTATGAGGGGTCTCAGGTAAGGTTAAAAAGTGATTGCATGTTGTTTTATTTGATTTTTATTTTCTTTAAACGAATCAAATGTAAATCTAAACATACTTGTTTAATATATACATTCCAGTTCGAAAATAAAAAAGAAGCTTTGCCTTCGATATGATCTATGATGCATGAAGGTTTTCCTCTCGAAAAAAATGAGAGACTGTAACAATCAATGTTACGAATCTCTTATAATTTTCGTATATAAAAAGATGGGTTATCCCCAACAAAGATCTATGATGAGTGGATTCATTCGTGTACCAGATCTTGATAGATCTTGGCATGCAAGTGCAAACACGAGAAATTGAATCTGAGATCTTTTGATGTTAATTTCTATTTCGAGTGATTAGATGGGATAGGTGTCAATGGGTGTAGGTTTAGATTGTGGAGTTGAGGAGTAAAAAGGTGGGTTTGTTAGATTAAACTCAGTGAGTTAACTGAGTCAACTCGGTAATTACCGAGTTGACTTGGTTGTGATGGATTTGGTTTTGGTCATAGTTTTGGTCCACTGGTTTTAAAAAAACATGGCCATCGGAAAGTCAAAAAAATCCCATCGGAATGTTTTTGTAAGTCTCCATCGGAATGTTTTGTAAGTCTATCGGAATGGTGTTAATTCTCCATCGGAATGTTTTTTAAGTCGTCATCGGAATCAAACAAACACCCCATCGGAATGGCTATCTGAATAACCATCGGAATAACCATCCGAATAGTCATCGGAATAAGCGTAATCTGAATCCCCATCGGAAACCCCATCTGAATCCCCATCTGAATCCCCATCGGAAAAGCTGTCGGAAACCCAATCGGAAAAGGGTTTTGAAGAACCGAAAATGGTGGATCTGAAAACTTTTGTCCTTTTCCCAATGAGAATAGGTTTGTTAGATGTAATGAACAAAAAATCGTGTGAAAGATTGACCAAGAAATGATGAAACCGAGAATGACTATTAATTAAAAAGTGGATACCACAAACACAAAACATCGTGACTGTTTGGACAAAAATAAGACGTGACAAAAAAAATTGTGACAAAATGGACCAAAAATATTA
The DNA here is from genome assembly GCA_025667525.1 of Glebionis coronaria. Taxonomy (NCBI): domain Eukaryota; kingdom Viridiplantae; phylum Streptophyta; class Magnoliopsida; order Asterales; family Asteraceae; genus Glebionis; species Glebionis coronaria. The sequence goes on from JANFOE010000166.1 coordinate 1,188,566, forward strand.
TAGAACGAGACACAAAAAAATAGTTAGACCACCAAATCGAATACACGAACACGATCCAAGGATAGAACCGAAGCTCTGATGCCCATTGTGGATTTGCTATATAAGATCCAGTGGTCTAACATGGTGGAATATGGTGGTGGTAGCCATTGTTGAAAGAGAGAGAAGAGTGGTTGAATGTGAAAGAAAGAAAATGAATTAAAAGTAAAAAATGACACAAGAAACACCCCTCCTTGGAAGCTAAGGAGGGGTATATATAGTCACACACGCACCTTAAACTATACATTGAACCTAGTCTATTCTAAGCGTGTGTGACTATGATAACTAACGGGAATTCTTAAATGTTGTCACATAAAGTGAGTTTCTAACAATAGTTCATGTGTTCTTGGTTAATGATGGAATAGATGCATTGTGAACATGAGAATGATATGGATTTAATCCTTTGTTTGTCAAGAAATTGATATAACACATTCTCATATTTTCAATTTTTGATTTTATTTTTCATATGAGTGATTGGAAAAATATTGTCTTATGTTTATTTAGGTACTAATCATGCTTTCTCAATTTCAAAAGGATCATCAATACACTAGACAATACATGCCAAACCTCTCCCAAACCTATGCTTCCCCCCAACTTCAAAACGCTTATCCATCCCTTTCCACTCGTTGTTTCCATGAGGGTAGAGTCGTTGACAAGGAAATAACGGGTTATGACTATATCCAATCTATGTTTGAGCTTTCGGGGTTTGATTGCTTGCTTAACATAGAAGAAGATATTTACCCCTTATTCCTTCTTGAATTCTTTAGCACCTACTCCATGCTTGAATACAATGGAGAAATTTTCATTCGTTTCATGTTAAATGATCAATTGATTCAATACTCCCTCGAAAACTTTGGTCAAATTCTCGGTGTGCCATATGAAGGCACTTGTCGTTTTACGGATAAATGGAGACTTGATGCTCTCTCGGAATCCTACGATAAACCTCCAAATGACCTCACCGAAATTGATCTAGAGTTCATCCTTGACATCATCTCGAAAGAGCGTGATGGAAACGTTGTGAGAAGCCTTCATTCAAATGTACGAAATGTGAATCGATATGAAGTGCTCTCTAGCGACCTTAAGGATTTTATGGTCCAATGGGCCAATATCCTTAGGGAGAATGTCTTTTGTCTTGGTGGAAACCGAGATCATATCCCGGCGTGTATGGTGCATATGTTGAGTTGCATCTTTACATCCACCAAGTACAACTTGGCATTCTATATCGCTCGACGAATCAATTATGCCCTTTCGAAGCCCAAAACAAACCTTCCCTATGCTATGCTTCTAACTCGCCTTTTCAAAAGGGTTGCTCATGATTTTCCCCACCTCGATCTCTCTCGCTTCTACCCGGTTCATCGGGTTATGTTGCTTATTCAAGAGGCATATGCAAGAAAGACAAGAAGTGATCGAGGATCGAGAAAATCTGATCATCAAGAGATGGATGATGAGGACATGGACATGCCAACAAGTGATGGTGATGGCATAGATACTAGTTCTCATTTCCACTCTTCGAGTAATTCCCATCCATCCTCAAACCCATTCGAGGATGAATTTGAAGACTTAGATCCTCCTCCTCATCATTCTAGTGAAGTACCAGAAGATCTCAATATAGAGCATCTTTACCGTGAAAACCTTAGAACTCGAGGGGATTTGCACGAACAGCGGATTGAATCAAGAAAAGGTTTCAAGTTCTTGGGGAATATGATCAAGGGATTGGGCAAAAAGAGAAGGTGAAAGCTTTGAAGTTTTTCAAAGAATACATGTTGGTAAACATGTAATGTTGAACAATATTTTTTATTATCTTGAATGTGTATTAACTTATGCTACATGTTTGGATTATTATCTATTTTGATCCTTAATATTGTTTATGCCATGATGTTTGTGATTTACATAGCTTTGTACATCTTTGTGATAGTTATCTTATTAGATTATGATCTGTAGTTAACTTTGGCTTGTAAATCTTTTGGTAAAATTCTGGGTTAACCAAAATTTGGGAGGTGAAATTTTTGAAAGCCCTCTGGTCGCGGTTCCATATCGACCCGCGGATCCTTATCGATAAGGTACCGCCGGTCCTAGATAAGGAACCGTCGGTCACTGTGCACGATAGCATCTTTTGCTTTACACTGTTTTCTTAAATCTATGTAAACCTTGCATGATTTTCAGTAATAAACTGCACATTTCCTAAACTAGCTTACCTAAATTCATTATTCACCTAAAATGATTTTAACCCATTACTAGTTTGGATCATCCCCTCACCCATTTAAACCCACCTTGTTTGCCATGTTCTTCACACATCAAACATACCTCCCTTAACCCTAAACAACCATGGTGTGTACCAAAACCTCAAACACTTCCAAGACCTCCACCCCAAGGAAAACACTCAAAATAAGGATTAAGGTAGCCAAGCCTATCTCCTCACCTTTCCACACACCTAAGAATGAGATGGTTCCTATCCTCATTTCTTCATCACCTTCCCCACCTCTTGCACCATGCAAGACATCATCTACCCATTGTACTAACCACTCCATTGGTTCTACCTCCTCTTCATTCAACTCAAGAATGAATGAGCTCTCTTCACCCTTCACTCCAAGTGCACCCTTGGATGTGACCACACAACCCCAACCTATCGAAAGCATTCCTTTTGTGAATGACTTTGATGACACTTTGGTGACTTCACCATTTACCCCTCATAACTCACCCATTTCATCACCCTTGTAGAATTTACCTCCACACTCACCCATTTCCCCTTTAGGGAACATGCCTCCACTCTCACCCACATCACCCTTGGAGAACTTGCCTCCTCCACCTCCACCCAACTCAAACATTCCAATTTTGGGTGTTCCACTTTCCCTTCTTTTGGGTGATCCATACTATGGGTTTCAACAAACACATGGTCCTAGTTGTCCATGTTGTCTTTACAACCACTACATCATCCATAACCTTAGGATGGATATGTATGGACTACATAGGAGGTTGCAAGAGTTCTTGCTTGCCTTGTTCTCCATGCCTCCTCCTAGGAGATGAATGATGGAGTTTTCTTAATAAGAGTTTTCAACAAAACCAAGCCAAAGAAAACTACTTATCTAGATTTAATGTTAAGCTAGCTATGTATTAGTTAGTTTTATTCGTCATTGTACTGGCTTCCTTCATGAATGTTTCATGTTGTTGATCTATGGATTTAGCTTTGTGTGTTTCTATCCTTATGTGCACATTAATCAACTTTAATTTGAAATTAAAATTGAACCTAAATCTATCACAACCTCTAAAAACTTGACTATTGGTTCAAAATGATATCTAAATTATTTTGTCACCCTTTGTCAAGACATTCTTTGTGAATGTGTTGCTTTATGCAACCCTAGCATAATTTGGTGCTAATAGAGGTGAAATTCCAAGATTTGTAACTTTTTGAAAAAGTCTTAGTTTTTCCCAAAAACATGGAAAAACATGGTTTCATGTCCACTGGACGCAGCTTAACAAAAGTCGCGCGGTTCCTTATGTGCTAAGGAACCGCCGGTCCCTTTAAGGTACCGCGGGCAGAAATCAGTCTTTGATGAATTTTTGGTCAAAACTTTTAAAACCCTATACCCTGTCAAGATTCCTTGTTTACTCAAATTGACTAAACATTCCTTGACACTTCACATTTTGTATTCAAATTCTTACCTTGATTACATTTTACTTATACCCCAACCTTGAGATTTCATTCTCACACCTTCCCAACCTTGAGAATTCACTCTCACACAACCTTGAGATTTAATTCTCACACCTTCCCAACCTTGAGAATTCATTCTCACATAACCTTGAGATTTCATTCTCACACTCTCACAATGCCTAACTCCTACATTCCTAACCTTGACATTTCTTTGTCACAACCCCACTCACCCAAAGCTTCCTCATCCAAGCTTTCAAAGAAACCAAAAATCTCGGTTCGACCTATTTGGGTTAAGAAGAATGAACCATCTTCGTCCAAACCACCCAAAAACCCTACCTTCTCTCCAATCAAGTATTGGAATGAGACTTATACCATAAACCCCATCACCGGAGCTAAAGAAAATGTTCCCCCACCACCTCAATCCTTCAACACCCCTCAACTCAATGACCTTTCAACCTTCCCAAACCTCACAAGGAATTGTGAAATCATTCCCAAACCCATTACCCCACCACCACAAAACCCTAAGTTTGATGCCATACCCCCATCAAACGATTTTGTGTTGCATCATGGATCCTCGTGTGCTTGTTGTCGATTTCAACAAATTGAACTTGCTCATGTGTATGAGAAGTTAATTTTTCTTGAATTCCTCCTCACTCGACCTCCTATTCAAGTTTTCATTCCGGTGGACAAAACTTCGAATGATGCATCGTCATCTTTTTAGTCTTTTATTTTTTTTAGCAATCTTGGAAAATATCACTATTAGACTAACTTATGCTTAGTGGTTTATTTTCCATATTTATTGCTTTTAGATACTCATATTGTGTGTATGACTATCTCCTTTGTTGTGTCTTTTTCTTTTATGTAACCTTTGTGTTGTTTGTGTGTTATTTCATTAGTTCTATTTTGAGTTGATCATGGTTAATTTTTACAATTGCTTATGGGTGATTCCATCAATTCTAAACTTTAACCCATTGACAAGCTTATCATCTTCATCGGATTGAAGTTTGATTTTGTCAATTACCTCTTTGGACATACTTAGCAAAATACTTGCTTCTAATTTGAGATTTCTTCTCTCTCTCCCTCTCAAGTTACTTAGTAGGTAGTGATCATATATACATTGGTGTTTCTTTCCTTTCTACTAACCTTTGTGTAGCATGTCACCTTAGCTCACAAACTTGGTGTCCCAAGCAAGGGGAGCAACCACCAAGGGGGAGCTACTAGCAAAGTTCGATGTTCTTCAAAGACTTGTGCTAACCTTTTTGCTACGACAAAGGGGGAGAAATGATAGTGATAAACTAGTTAATAATTCCATATTTTGTGTTTCTACGTAAATGAGTTTATCGTTTGTCGTAATCAAAAAGGGGGAGATTGTTAATGCAAGTGATGCCTAAAAACATTATTAGTGTTAAATAATCTTTCTTAGTTTTGATCACAACAAACCATACAACACATTTAGTGTAAAACACAAAATGAATTATTTAACTAACACTATCATCAGGGTAATAATCATATCACTAACCTTTCTTAATCATACTTAGTGATCATCAAAATGATTATCCTTAAAACTCACTTTTATTAATATGACAAAAGACTTTTTAATAAACTTTCTTTTTTAGAAAATGTTTTATTAAAATGGAAAATGAAAATTTGAAAATAGCATATTCCAAATGCTGTTAGAATATCCTTTGAAGGTTTCAAATACCTCAGATATTCGTTTGCCCAAAAGGTAATAAGCTGATGAAGTTATAAGAACTGAAAGAACACGTAACTGAAAAGACAAATAAGCTGAAGGATAATTTGTCTTCTAATTAAGACATAATGCTGCTGATAGGTTTAAACCTGACATGACTGAAATGATCATGTAACGTGACATGGCTAAAGAGAACATGGAACATGACATGACTGAAAGGACTTAACTGGATTTATTGAAGGAAAAGGAATGAGAGGTCTGGATGGACTCCTCCGTTTCGAGTGGCTTCCTGCTCGAAACGATTCCTTCAAAGGTCTAAATATAATGAACAAAATCTTGGTCCTGATGATGCTGAATAGTTTCTGGTTCCATACTTAAGATGGATTTTCTGAATCTGATAGAATGAAATGAGTTGTAGCATGTAGTATACATGAAACAGTACGTACAATTATCCTGAAAAGATAACATTTATATCTCTAAGCAAGCTGTTGAGAATATATAAGGATGAACTACGTGAACAATTGTGAACGTGCTACGTGAGCAATTGTGAATGTGGTTCGCGATCATTAAAGGAGCGCGGTGCATGAAATATGTCATGTATGTGATACGTGAAACATACTGTGAGCGTGATACTAGAACATATCATGAACGTATGCTGACTGAGGAAGGAATGCTAACCGATACGGTGTGAGATGTGAAACGGCTGCCTGGTTATGGAAAAGCTATGCTACACTTGAGTCTGGTTTCTTAAGTTTTCTATGACCATTTCGTGAGATGGAACACGAATCTGAACATGAACATTGTTATCAACGCGAACGTGAGCTTAAATCATGAGATAGCATAAAACATGAACTGAAGCAACATCATACCGCGAATGAGACGTAAACGTGAAAGTGAAAATAAACATGAACATGAATGTGAACGTACACGTGATCGTGAACATGAACGTGAGCGCGATTCACGAACGCTAATTTCCATCGGACAAGATTGTGAATTGAATACCTTGGAATCATACGATCTATTTCTAACTTTCCTTCAGATTCACTACTGCATAATCCTTTCGGATGAAAGAAAACGCGTAGGTTGATTACATGGTTGGCGATGACTTAGATAGTATCATACTTTTCTAAGTCTGTGGTAACTGATAACAATTTCATGAAATTTTGTCTCAATTCTGCTCAGAAATTTCTAAGGATTGTAGTAACTCACTAGCATGACGGTGTTATATCTTGAACATGTGGTATGTCAGGCATCGAGATATGAACATAGTTGCATTAATGTGTGATACTGCTTCTATCAAAATTCTGCCTGTGATTATGGGACATTCTGGTGGAAATCTGGTTGAACAGTTATGGAAGAATTTTTAGTGAGAACTGTCAGCAATTTCTGCGGTAGCAGTCAATTGAGTTCTAGAAAACTTTTTACTTCGTTCACAGGCGTCGGTCGGGACCATCAGGTGATGGCCTTTACCTTCGTAGGATTGTCTGAAATTTCTTTCTTCTGAAATAGGGTGGCTCAGAAATGCCACTTTGTTCAATTGGAATTTATATCTGGACAAGTTGTGTATAAACTTTTCTTCTATCGAAGATTTTGTACAACGGTGAGAAGATGATCTCGTGTTCTTCTCTAGAATTTAGCAGGTCAGAATGTGATCAATGAATGTACTGACGATTTTTTCTGAGAATTATGGGAAAAATTTTATTCGTAAATTTCATAATATAGCTGGAGAATTAGGGAGCTCAGAAGTATAAAATTAAAATTTTAGAGAGACTGTAATATGCGCAACAACTATCTAGAAAACATCATGTTTTTTTCTCTCACCACTGATGTTAGTATGATCGGAAATTGTTCTGGAAAATGTTTAAGACATCGTAGCAGATCAGTTAGACCTGTTATTTATGGAATGAACATTGATTAAGAATGGTGATCTTGTAAAAAAATTAATGGTCGATACATGATCTCATGATACTGGCCTTCTTCCTGATAGACATAAACGGTGCACTTCCTGGTGGTGCGCTAGGGCGAATAAAGCCTCATTCTGTAATTCTTGCAGCAAATGTTGCAACTCTTTTAAACTCAGCTGAAGCCCTGCGATAAAGAGTTCTATAAACAGGTTATGTACTTGAGACAAGCTCTATGTTAAACCTTGTCTTGTGGTTAGGAAGGAATTTCTGGGAAAACTTTCTGAAATTTTTATCTGAAAACTCTAGAATAATCTGATGATCATGAATTTAAGGAACTTCAGAAGTGAATTTATATCTGATAGCTATAAAGGTCTTAGTAGTTTTGGAATGATAAGTCACTTGTTGAACGCATAACAACTTGTACTGATTTTATGGCAGAAAATAACATTTCTATCTTTAGGAGTTAGTAAGACGTGTCTCGTCGTTAACTGAAAGGATAGCTTTAATAACCATGGTTGGTACTATGGAGTCTTTTCTGGCTGAGAGACAGGTAACTACCTGATTTAAGATAAAGCTGACATAGGAACACGTGAAGTAATCATGGCGATTTTCACTGAATGTGTTCGTCTGTAACCTCACATAATGAATACTGTGTGTTTAACCTGAATAATACTCTAGTGGTGGTGACTGAGTTTTTAATAATCTGATTCATGCATGGTATAATATAACGGGTACACCCCCTTGGAGGGTACCCTGAATTTATGAGGACCTGGTTTAGGAGGCATACTAGTGTTATGAATTTGACTCGTACTTTGAGAAGATATTCGTATGACGTGTATTATGACTGGTGTCCTGACATGTGTCTTCCGAAATGATACTTGGGACTTGTGTCTTGACTGTTGTCTGGACATGTATTTTAATGGGTGAGTCTGAATACAGTTAAGAATTTCTGGTAACTGCTAGGGCTAGCGGACCGATTAGACTGCTGACCTTTGTATTTCTGGTCACGTCCGTTCCGGAGTTCCGATGGTTACTGGCTGATTAATTATAAGAATGGTGGTTGTCATTACCGCCTTGTCTGTCAATTTCTTGACGGTCGTTATCATGACGGTCATTCATGTAACTATTTCTGCTGAGTGACCAGATGGGTACCGGTTCTCACTGTTCTGACTAGAAGATTAGCTGGTGACGTGTGACATCTAACTTAGGAAGTAAGGCATGGAATGGGGTGGTAGCGTCTGATGATGTGAATTATATTATTTTCTGTGATTTTGGATCTATAAATTTTGTCCTTGCTCTGAAGAGTCTTCATAATATAAACAACATCAGCATCTTGTGGAATCTCCGATGTATCAGCAGCATCAGCATTCGTGAGGTCTTCAAGGTGTTAGCAGCATCATTATTTGGTAAAATCGTTAACTCACGAGCATCATCAACATCTGGTAGAATATCAACAAGTGGAAAAGCCTGAGATGATTGAGGATCGATAAGCATTATCCTTGGGGTAGGGTACCTGGAGTACACCTGGACTAATATACATGAAGTACAAAATGAATACTGCATGTGGAGCATATATGAGACACTATAAGTGGAATACACAGGAAATACTGTACATAGAGTATAACTGAGGCTCTGTACAAAGGGTACATATGAAATATTGTACATGGCACTGGTGGAAATTTTATGGGATGATCGATACCGGTTTCGCTTGTCTGACATGATCAAAGAATAAATTGATTTAAACGGTAGTAAACTGAACTGAAATGAGTAACATGATAGGCTGACAATTTCTGCGTCGACTTACTGCTGGTTGTATCAGGGCTGAAAAGTATGATTTAATCGAAGTCCCAACAATGGTCAGCATGAAGAATGATTAATGAAGACCAATCATGATTTATCATGAAAACAGGATTTTACTGTAACCCTTCTGTATTTTAGCATGAAAACATCATCACCTTCCTGAAAACTTAATCCTCATAAGGGGACATGAACGTGATCAGGATGAAAACGACATCCACGTGAGGGTATGTGAAATAGTAAAAACACGTGTTTAGGAAAACAACGTTTAATGGGTAAGTATTAAACTCGACGATTTAGGAAAACCGACAAGTTGAATAAATTCCAAGTTTGTTCTCGAAGGAGGTGTGTGATTATGAGTGACAATATGTAAAATCAAAGTTTGGATTAGTGACGTTTTTGGTTTAAGAGAGAAAAATTAAAGACGATCTACGACTACGATTAAACTACGACGATTTGACGTAAAACGCGAACGTAAATACGTAAAACGTGACAAAATTTAAAACTAAACCTAAAATTTAATTAAAATTGAATACTAAGTCTAAAATAATATAAATAAGAATAAAAATCCAATAAATAAATTTTAAAACCTTTTATTAATTAAATATTCAATTTTAAATGCTAATTAAAGCCCTAAAATTAAATATAATTAAGAAAAAGCACAAAATATTATTTTATTGAACTAAAAACTCACTTATATTATTTCAAGACTAAAAAGTATTTTTCCTAAATTTTTAAAACTATTTTTTCTATTTTTAAAACACTAAAAACAATTTTTAAACTAAAATAATGATTAAAAATATTAAAATAATGCTAAAATTAATTTGACTTTTTGAAAGATCCTAAATTATATTAATAAATAGTATAAAATCGAAAAAAAGTTGAAAAAAAACTTTTTTACACTAAAAGACAAAACAGATAATAATTAAACCCTAATTAAACTTAAATTAAATCTAAAAATTACTTAAAAAGGTGAACAGTAAAATATTTTAAAACTAAAATTCTTAAAATCTTTTTCTTAAACTAGGAAAATTTTTAAAAATGAAAAACATAAAACTTTTGCACTAAAATACAAAAATAGTTAATTAAAAACTAATTTAAAATGCAATTTAATCTAGAAAATAGAAAATGAATAGTGACAGGAAAATAAACTCTATAGAAAAATCAGAAATAAAATAAGAAAAGTAACAAAATTAAAATCAAAGAAAAATTCCTAAAATAGTCCACTAAAGACAAAAAAAGTAAAAAGCTGACAGTGACACTTGGTCTGATTTTGTCTTCTTCCCAAGCAGGGGGACCGTTTACACTAGCAGTGGGAACTTGGTTCCCACTGACTTCAATAAAAAATGGGTCTGGTGAGTTATAAGCTTAGGAAAGCTTTGTTGATTGATTTTTCTTGGACAATTGGGCACCCCTACACTCAGTGGAGTGTAGGGAGTCTAGCAATGCAATAAAAACAGCAAGTCACTTTCAAGAATCAAACACACAAGGCACAAAAAAGTTACTGTAATAGAGGGTGTGGGTCTGTGGGGAGTTTGCTGATGCAGTTGGTAATTTGGTGAGTTTTTGGCTCACCAAATCCTGCTCAATAAACCACCAAACCACAAAAAACCTACACACAATCCTAACTTAACAGATTTTCTAACAACTAATCAAGATTTGGAACAATCTTAAACTAAAACAAGGCAGATTTAAACCTTACTGATTTTTTAGCTTCTTACTACCAATTTTAACAAACAAAATGCTTTTAAAACCTTCCAAACTACAAACCAACTACTAATAAATAACTATCCTGCCTATCTAAGTGTGTTTAGCCTAGTTTCCTTAGGTTTATGTCACCCAAACCCAATTTAAAACCTAGATCCAAACACCTTTTTAAAACTACCAATAAAAAATTAACAATGGAACTTGCACAAAATTTACTGAGTACTAAATCCAACTGATGAAACATGCATACTATGACCAATCAACATTCTTTAAACTCTAAATTCTCAAAAAACAACAAGCATGAACTAATCATTCACCATCATCCATAAGCACATAACAAAGGGAGTTCAACAAATTACCTTTACTCAGCCTTCCTTAGGCTGTGTTCCAGCTTTGGATACCACCAGCTAGGTTGCTGCTTAAGGGGATAAGGAGGGAAGCTTCTGGCTTGTGTTGCTAAATGTAGAGAAAAGACGATGGTGAGACTACCAAGGTCAAACACCACCCAATATGTCTTCAAAATAGAATACCTGAAAAGGAATAACAAACACAGGGGTGACAGTAATATAGATAATAAGCTCATAAGCTAAGCTTATTTTAAGCTAGCTTATGAGACTTAATACCTTGAATGAAACAGAAAGAACAGAAATAC